>CM056580.1:111265923-112465923 GCA_029721435.1 Gymnothorax reevesii | reverse complement strand
GCTGGAATATTCCAATCAACACACAGGGAAGATGCATTCTGTCACTTGAGTGCTGGAATATTCAAATCAACACAAAGGGAAGATGCATTCTGTTACTAGAGTGCTGGATTATTCAAATCAACACACAGAGAAGATGCATTCTGTCACTCGAGTGCTGGAATATTCAAATCAACACAAAGGGAAGATGCATTCTGTCACTTGAGTTCTTGAATAATCAAATCATCACACATGGATGATGCATTCCGTTACTAAAGTTCTTGAATATTCAAATCAACACACAGGGAAGAGGCATTCTGTCATTAGAGTGCTGGAATATTCAAATCAACACAAAGGGAAGATGCATTCTGTCACTACAGTGCTGGAATATTTAAATCCACACACAGGGTAGAGGCATTCAGTCATTAGAGTGCTGGAATATTCAAATCAACACACAGGGAAGATGCATTCTGTCACTAGAGTGCTGGAATATTCCAATCAACACACAGGGAAGATGCATTCTGTCACTTGAGTGCTGGAATATTCAAATCAACACAAAGGGAAGATGCATTCTGTTACTAGAGTGCTGGATTATTCAAATCAACACACAGAGAAGATGCATTCTGTCACTCGAGTGCTGGAATATTCAAATCAACACAAAGGGAAGATGCATTCTGTCACTTGAGTGCTGGAATATTCAAATCAACACACAGGGAAGATGCATTCTGTTACTAGAGTCCTGGAATATTAAAATCAACACACAGTGAAGATGCATTCTGTCACTAGAGTGCTGGAATATTCCAATCAACACACAGGGAAGATGCATTCTGTCACTTGAGTGCTGGAATATTCAAATCAACACAAAGGGAAGATGCATTCTGTCATTAGAGTGCTGGAATATTCAAATCAACACACAGTGAAGATGCCTTCTGTTACTAGAGTCCTGGAATATTCAAATCAACACACAGTGAAGATGCATTCTGTCACTTGAGTGCTGGAATATTCAAATCAACACACAGGGAAGATGCATTCTGTTACTAGAGTCCTGGAATATTCAAATTAACACACAGAGAAGATGCATTCTGTCACTAGAGTGCTGGAATATTCAAATCAACACACAGAGAAGATGCATTCAGTCACTAGAGTGCTGTAATATTCAAATCAACACACAGAGAAGACGCATTCTGTTACTAGAGTGCTGGATTATTCAAATCAACATACAGGGAAGATGCATTCTGTCACTAGAGTGCTGGAATATTCATATCAAGACACAGAGAAGACGCATTCTGTTACTAGAGTGCTGGATTATTCAAATCAACATACAGGGAAGATGCATTCTGTCACTAGAGTGCTGGAATATTCATATCAAGACACAGAGGAGATGCATTCTGTCACGACAGTGCTGGAATATTCAAATCAACACACAGACAAGATGCATTCTGTCACTCGAGTGCTGGAATATTCAAATCTACACAAAGGGAAGATGCATTCTGTCACTAGAGTGCTGGAATATTCCAATCAACACACAGGGAACATGCATTCTGTCACTTGAGTGCTGGAATATTCAAATCAACACACAGGGAAGATGCATTCTGTCACTAGAGTGCTGGAATATTCAAATCAAGACACAGAGACGATGCATTCTGTCACTAGAGTGCTGGAATATTCAAATCAAGACACAGAGAAGATGCATTCTGTCACTACAGTGCTGGAATATTCAAATCAACACACAGGGAACATGCATTCTGTCACTAGAGTGCTGGAATATTCAAATCAACACACAGGGAAGATGCATTCTGTCACTAGAGTGCTGGAATATTCAAATCAAGACACAGAGAAGATGCATTCTGTCACTACAGTGCTGGAATATTCAAATCAACACACAGGGAACATGCATTCTGTCACTAGAGGGCTGGAATATTCAAATCAACACACAGACAAGACGCATTCTGTCACTAGAGTTCTTGAATATTCAAATCAACACAAAGGGAAGATGCATTCTGTCACTAGAGTTCTTGAATATTCAAATCAACACACAGGGAAGAGGCATTCTGTCATTAGAGTGCTGGAATATTCAAATCAACACAAAGGGAAGATGCATTCTGTCACGACAGTGCTGGAATACTCAAATCATCACACAGGGAAGATGCATTCTGTCACTAGAGTGCTGGAATATTGAAATCAACACACAGAGAAGACGCATTCTGTGACTAGAGTGCTGGAATATTCAAATCAACACACAGGGAAGATGCATTCTGTTACTAGAGTGCTGGAATATTCAAATCAACACACAGAGAAGAAGCATTCTGTTACGAGAGTGCTGGGATATTCAAATCAACACACAGGGAAGATGCATTCTGTTACTAGAGTGCTGGATTATTCAAATCAACACACAGAGAAGATGCATTCTGTTACTAGAGTGCTGGATTATTCAAATCAACACACAGAGAAGATGCATTCTGTTACTAGAGTGCTGTATTATTCAAATCAACACACAGAGAAGATGCATTCTGTCACTCGAGTGCTGGAATATTCAAATCAACACAAAGGGAAGATGCATTCTGTTACTAGAGTCCTGGAATATTCAAATCAACACACAGTGAAGATGCATTCTGTCACTAGAGTGCTGGAATATTCAAATCAACACACAGTGAAGATGCATTCTGTCACTAGAGTGCTGGAATATTCCAATCAACACACAGGGAAGATGCATTCTGTCACTTGAGTGCTGGAATATTCAAATCAACACAAAGGGAAGATGCATTCTGTCACTAGAGTGCTGGAATATTCAAATCAACACACAGGGAAGATGCATTCTGTCACTAGAGTGCTGGAATATTCAAATCAACACACAGAGAAGATGCATTCTGTTACTAGAGTCCTGGAATATTCAAATCAACACACAGTGAAGATGCATTCTGTTACTTGAGTGCTGGAATATTCAAATCAACACACAGAGAAGATGCATTCTGTCACTAGAGTGCTGGAATATTCAAATCAACACACAGTGAAGATGCATTCTGTTACTTGAGTGCTGGAATATTCAAATCAACACACAGAGAAGATGCATTCTGTTACTAGAGTGCTGGAATATTCCAATCAATACACAGGGAAGTTGCATTCTGTCACTTGAGTGCTGGAATATTCAAATCAACACAAAGGGAAGATGCATTCTGTTACTCGAGTGCTGGAATATTCAAATCAACACAAAGGGAAGATGCATTCTGTTACTAGAGTGCTGGAATATTCAAATCAACACACAGAGAAGACGCATTCTGTTACGAGAGTGCTGGGATATTCAAATCAACACACAGGGAAGATGCATTCTGTTACTAGAGTGCTGGATAATTCAAATCAACACACAGAGAAGATGCATTCTGTTACTAGAGTGCTGTATTATTCAAATCAACACACAGAGAAGATGCATTCTGTCACTCGAGTGCTGGAATATTCAAATCAACACAAAGAGAAGATGCATTCTGTTACTAGAGTCCTGGAATATTCAAATCAACACACAGTGAAGATGCATTCTGTCACTAGAGTGCTGGAATATTCAAATCAACACACAGTGAAGATGCATTCTGTCACTAGAGTGCTGGAATATTCAAATCAACACACAGAGAAGATGCATTCTGTCACTAGAGTGCTGGAATATTCAAATCAACACACAGTGAAGATGCATTCTGTTACTTGAGTGCTGGAATATTCAAATCAACACACAGAGAAGATGCATTCTGTTACTAGAGTGCTGGAATATTCCAATCAATACACAGGGAAGTTGCATTCTGTCACTTGAGTGCTGGAATATTCAAATCAACACAAAGGGAAGATGCATTCTGTCACTCGAGCGCTGGAATATTCAAATCAACACAAAGGGAAGATGCATTCTGTAACTAGAGTGCTGGAATATTCCAATCAATACACAGGGAAGATGCATTCTGTCACTTGAGTGCTGGAATATTCAAATCGACACAAAGGGAAGATGCATTCTGTTACTAGAGTGCTGGAATATTCCAATCAATACACAGGGAAGATGCATTCTGTCACTTGAGTGCTGGAATATTCAAATCAACACACAGAGAAGAAACATTCTGTCATTAGAGTGCTGGAATATTCAAATCAACACACAGGGAAGATGCATTCTGTCACTCGAGTGCTGGAATATTCCAATCAACACACAGGGAAGATGCATTCTGTTACTAGAGTCCTGGAATATTCAAATCAACACACAGTGAAGATGCATTCTGTCACTTGAGTGCTGGAATATTCCAATCAACACACAGGGAAGATGCATTCTGTCACTTGAGTGCTGGAATATTCAAAACAACACAAAGGGAAGATGCATTCTGTCACTCGAGTGCTGGAATATTCAAATCAACACACAGAGAAGATGCATTCTGTCACTTGAGTGCTGGAATATTCAAATCAACACAAAGGGAAGATGCATTCTGTCTCTCGAGTGCTGGAATATTCAAATCAACACACAGAGAAGAGGCATTCTGTCATTAGAGTGCTGGAATATTCAAATCAACACACAGTGAAGATGCATTCTGTTACTAGAGTCCTGGAATATTCAAATCAACACACAGGGAAGATGCATTCTGTTACTAGAGTCCTGGAATATTCAAATCAACACACAGTGAAGATGCATTCTGTCACGAGAGTGCTGGAATATTCCAATCAACACACAGGGAAGATGCATTCTGTCACTTGAGTGCTGGAATATTCAAAACAACACAAAGGGAAGATGCATTCTGTCACTCGAGTGCTGGAATATTCCAATCAACACACAGAAAAGAGGCATTCTGTCATTAGAGTGCTGGAATATTTAAATCAACACAAAGGGAAGATGCATTCTGTCACTCGAGTGCTGGAATATTCAAATCAACACACAGAGAAGACGCATTCTGTTACTAGAGTGCTGGAATATTCAAATCAACACACAGGGAAGATGCATTCTGTCATTAGAGTGCTGGAATATTCAAATCAACACACAGAGAAGATGCATTCTGTTACTAGAGTGCTAGAATATTCAAATCAACACACAGGGAAGATGCATTCTGTCACTAGAGTGCTGGAATATTCAAATCACCACACAGGGAAGATCCATTCTGTCACTAGAGTGCTGGAATATTCAAATCAACACACAGGGAAGATGCATTCTGTCACTAGAGTGCTGGAATATTCAAATTAACACACAGACAAGACGCATTCTGTCACTAGAGTTCTTGAATATTCAAATCAACACACAGGGAAGAGGCATTCTGTCATTAGAGTGCTGGAATATTCAAATCAACACAAAGGGAAGATGCATTCTGTCACTACAGTGCTGGAATATTTAAATCCACACACAGGGTAGAGGCATTCAGTCATTAGAGTGCTGGAATATTCAAATCAACACACAGGGAAGATGCATTCTGTCACTAGAGTGCTGGAATATTCCAATCAACACACAGGGAAGATGCATTCTGTCACTAGAGTGCTGGATTATTCAAATCAACACACAGAGAAGATGCATTCTGTCACTCGAGTGCTGGAATATTCAAATCAACACAAAGGGAAGATGCATTCTGTCACTTGAGTGCTGGAATATTCAAATCAACACAAAGGGAAGATGCATTCTGTTACTAGAGTGCTGGATTATTCAAATCAACACACAGAGAAGATGCATTCTGTCACTCGAGTGCTGGAATATTCAAATCAACACAAAGGGAAGATGCATTCTGTCACTTGAGTGCTGGAATATTCAAATCAACACACAGGGAAGATGCATTCTGTTACTAGAGTCCTGGAATATTAAAATCAACACACAGTGAAGATGCATTCTGTCACTAGAGTGCTGGAATATTCCAATCAACACACAGGGAAGATGCATTCTGTCACTTGAGTGCTGGAATATTCAAATCAACACAAAGGGAAGATGCATTCTGTCATTAGAGTGCTGGAATATTCAAATCAACACACAGTGAAGATGCATTCTGTCACTTGAGTGCTGGAATATTCAAATCAACACACAGGGAAGATGCATTCTGTGACTAGAGTCCTGGAATATTCAAATTAACACACAGAGAAGATGCATTCTGTCACTAGAGTGCTGGAATATTCAAATCAACACACAGAGAAGATGCATTCAGTCACTAGAGTGCTGTAATATTCAAATCAACACACAGAGAAGACGCATTCTGTTACTAGAGTGCGGGATTATTCAAATCAACATACAGGGAAGATGCATTCTGTCACTAGAGTGCTGGAATATTCATATCAAGACACAGAGGAGATGCATTCTGTCACGACAGTGCTGGAATATTCAAATCAACACACAGACAAGATGCATTCTGTCACTCAACTGCTGGAATATTCAAATCTACACAAAGGCAAGATGCATTCTGTCACTCGAGTGCTGGAATATTCAAATCTACACAAAGGGAAGATGCATTCTGTCACTAGAGTGCTGGAATATTCAAATCAACACAAAGGGAAGATGCATTCTGTCACTAGAGTGCTGGAATATTCAAATCAACACACAGGGAAGATGCATTCTGTCACTAGAGTGCTGGAATATTCCAATCAACACACAGGGAACATGCATTCTGTCACTTGAGTGCTGGAATATTCAAATCAACACACAGGGAAGATGCATTCTGTCACTAGAGTGCTGGAATATTCAAATCAAGACACAGAGAAGATGCATTCTGTCACTACAGTGCTGGAATATTCAAATCAACACACAGGGAACATGCATTCTGTCACTAGAGGGCTGGAATATTCAAATCAACACACAGACAAGACGCATTCTGTCACTAGAGTTCTTGAATATTCAAATCAACACAAAGGGAAGATGCATTCTGTCACTAGAGTTCTTGAATATTCAAATCAACACACAGGGAAGAGGCATTCTGTCACGACAGTGCTGGAATACTCAAATCATCACACAGGGAAGATGCATTCTGTCACTAGAGTGCTGGAATATTCAAATCAACACACAGTGAAGATGCATTCTGTCACTTGAGTGCTGGAATATTCAAATCAACACACAGAGAAGACGCATTCTGTTACGAGAGTTCTTGAATATTCAAATCAACACACAGGGAAGAGGCATTCTGTCATTAGAGTGCTGGAATATTCAAATCAACACAAAGGGAAGATGCATTCTGTCACGACAGTGCTGGAATACTCAAATCATCACACAGGGAAGATGCATTCTGTCACTAGAGTGCTGGAATATTGAAATCAACACACAGAGAAGACGCATTCTGTGACTAGAGTGCTGGTATATTCAAATCAACACACAGGGAAGATGCATTCTGTTACTAGAGTGCTGGAATATTCAAATCAACACACAGAGAAGACGCATTCTGTTACGAGAGTTCTTGAATATTCAAATCAACACACAGGGAAGAGGCATTCTGTCATTAGAGTGCTGGAATATTCAAATCAACACAAAGGGAAGATGCATTCTGTCACGACAGTGCTGGAATACTCAAATCATCACACAGGGAAGATGCATTCTGTCACTAGAGTGCTGGAATATTGAAATCAACACACAGAGAAGACGCATTCTGTGACTAGAGTGCTGGAATATTCAAATCAACACACAGGGAAGATGCATTCTGTTACTAGAGTGCTGGAATATTCAAATCAACACACAGAGAAGACGCATTCTGTTACGAGAGTGCTGGGATATTCAAATCAACACACAGGGAAGATGCATTCTGTTACTAGAGTGCTGGATTTTTCAAATCAACACACAGAGAAGATGCATTCTGTTACTAGAGTGCTGGATTATTCAAATCAACACACAGAGAAGATGCATTCTGTCACTCGAGTGCTGGAATATTCAAATCAACACAAAGGGAAGATGCATTCTGTTACTAGAGTCCTGGAATATTCAAATCAACACACAGTGAAGATGCATTCTGTCACTAGAGTGCTGGAATATTCAAATCAACACACAGGGAAGATGCATTCTGTTACTAGAGTCCTGGAATATTCAAATCAACACACAGTGAAGATGCATTCTGTCACTAGAGTGCTGGAATATTCCAATCAACACACAGGGAAGATGCATTCTGTCACTTGAGTGCTGGAATATTCCAATCAACACACAGGGAAGATGCATTCTGTCACTTGAGTGCTGGAATATTCAAATCAACACAAAGGGAAGATGCATTCTGTTACTAGAGTGCTAGATTATTCAAATCAACACACAGAGAAGATGCATTCTGTCACTAGAGTGCTGGAATATTCAAATCAACACACAGAGAAGACGAATTCTGTTACTAGAGTGCTGGAATATTCAAATCAACACACAGGGAAGATGCATTCTGTCACTAGAGTGCTGGATTATTCAAATTAACACACAAGAAGATGCATTCTGTCACTAGAGTGCTGGAATATTCAAATCAACACAAAGGGAAGATGCATTCTGTCACTAGAGTTCTTGAATGTTCAAATCAACACACAGGGAAGAGGCATTCTGTCACTAGAGTGCTGGAATATTCAAATCAACACAAAGGTAAGATGCATTCTGTCACGACAGTGCTGGAATACTCAAATCATCACACAGGGAAGATGCATTCTGTCACTAGAGTGCTGGAATATTGAAATCAACACACAGAGAAGATGCATTCTGTGACTAGAGTGCTGGAATATTCAAATCAACACACAGGGAAGATGCATTCTGTTACTAGAGTGCTGGAATATTCAAATCAACACACAGAGAAGACGCATTCTGTTACGAGAGTGCTGGGATATTCAAATCAACACACAGGGAAGATGCATTCTGTTACTAGAGTGCTGGATTATTCAAATCAACACACAGAGAAGATGCATTCTGTCACTAGAGTGCTGGATTATTCAAATCAACACACAGGGAAGATGCATTCTGTTACTAGAGTCCTGGAATATTCAAATCAACACACAGTGAAGATGCATTCTGTCACTAGAGTGCTGGAATATTCAAATCAACACAAAGGGAAGATGCATTCTGTCACTACAGTGCTGGAATATTTAAATCCACACACAGGGTAGAGGCATTCAGTCATAGGGAGCTGGAATATTCAAATCAACACACAGTGAAGATGCATTCTGTCATTAGAGTCCTGGAATATTCAAATCAACACACAGTGAAGATGCATTCTGTCACTTGAGTGCTGGAATATTCAAATCAACACACAGGAAGATGCATTCTGTTACTAGAGTCCTGGAATATTCAAATTAACACACAGAGAAGATGCATTCTGTCACTAGAGTGCTGGAATATTCAAATCAACACACAGAGAAGATGCATTCAGTCACTAGAGTGCTGTAATATTCAAATCAACACACAGAGAAGACGCATTCTGTTACTAGAGTGCTGGATTATTCAAATCAACATACAGGGAAGATGCATTCTGTCACTAGAGTGCTGGAATATTCATATCAAGACACAGAGGAGATGCATTCTGTCACGACAGTGCTGGAATATTCAAATCAACACACAGACAAGATGCATTCTGTCACTCGAGTGCTGGAATATTCAAATCTACACAAAGGGAAGATGCATTCTGTCACTAGAGTGCTGGAATATTCCAATCAACACACAGGGAACATGCATTCTGTCACTTGAGTGCTGGAATATTCAAATCAACACACAGGGAAGATGCATTCTGTCACTAGAGTGCTGGAATATTCAAATCAAGACACAGAGACGATGCATTCTGTCACTAGAGTGCTGGAATATTCAAATCAAGACACAGAGAAGATGCATTCTGTCACTAAAGTGCTGGAATATTCAAATCAACACACAGGGAACATGCATTCTGTCACTAGAGTGCTGGAATATTCAAATCAACACACAGGGAACATGCATTCTGTCACTAGAGTGCTGGAATATTCAAATCAAGACACAGAGAAGATGCATTCTGTCACTACAGTGCTGGATTATTCAAATCAACACACAGGGAACATGCATTCTGTCACTAGAGGGCTGGAATATTCAAATCAACACACAGACAAGACGCATTCTGTCACTAGAGTTCTTGAATATTCAAATCAACACAAAGGGAAGATGCATTCTGTCACTAGAGTTCTTGAATATTCAAATCAACACACAGGGAAGAGGCATTCTGTCATTAGAGTGCTGGAATATTCAAATCAACACAAAGGGAAGATGCATTCTGTCACGACAGTGCTGGAATACTCAAATCATCACACAGGGAAGATGCATTCTGTCACTAGAGTGCTGGAATATTGAAATCAACACACAGAGAAGACGCATTCTGTGACTAGAGTGCTGGAATATTCAAATCAACACACAGGGAAGATGCATTCTGTTACTAGAGTGCTGGAATATTCAAATCAACACACAGAGAAGACGCATTCTGTTACGAGAGTGCTGGGATATTCAAATCAACACACAGGGAAGATGCATTCTGTTACTAGAGTGCTGGATTATTCAAATCAACACACAGAGAAGATGCATTCTGTTACTAGAGTGCTGGATTATTCAAATCAACACACAGAGAAGATGCATTCTGTCACTCGAGTGCTGGAATATTCAAATCAACACACAGGGAAGATGCATTCTGTTACTAGAGTCCTGGAATATTCAAATCAACACACAGTGAAGATGCATTCTGTCACTTGAGTGCTGGAATATTCCAATCAACACACAGGGAAGATGCATTCTGTCACTTGAGTGCTGGAATATTCAAATCAACACAAAGGGAAGATGCATTCTGTTACTAGAGTGCTGGATTATTCAAATCAACACACAGAGAAGATGCATTCTGTCACTAGAGTGCTGGAATATTCAAATCAACACACAGAGAAGACGAATTCTGTTACTAGAGTGCTGGAATATTCAAATCAACACACAGGGAAGATGCATTCTGTCACTAGAGTGCTGGATTATTCAAATTAACACACAGAGAAGATGCATTCTGTCACTAGAGTGCTGGAATATTCAAATCAACACAAAGGGAAGATGCATTCTGTCACTAGAGTTCTTGAATATTCAAATCAACACACAGGGAAGAGGCATTCTGTCATTAGAGTGCTGGAATATTCAAATCAACACAAAGGTAAGATGCATTCTGTTACTAGAGTCCTGGAATATTCAAATCAACACACAGAGAAGATGCATTCTGTGACTAGAGTGCTGGAATATTCAAATCAACACACAGGGAAGATGCATTCTGTTACTAGAGTGCTGGAATATTCAAATCAACACACAGAGAAGACGCATTCTGTTACGAGAGTGCTGGGATATTCAAATCAACACACAGGGAAGATGCATTCTGTTACTAGAGTGCTGGATTATTCAAATCAACACACAGAGAAGATGCATTCTGTTACTAGAGTGCTGGATTATTCAAATCAACACACAGAGAAGATGCATTCTGTCACTCGAGTGCTGGAATATTCAAATCAACACAAAGGGAAGATGCATTCTGTCACTAGAGTGCTGGAATATTGAAATCAACACACAGAGAAGATGCATTCTGTGACTAGAGTGCTGGAATATTCAAATCAACACACAGGGAAGATGCATTCTGTTACTAGAGTGCTGGAATATTCAAATCAACACACAGAGAAGACGCATTCTGTTACGAGAGTGCTGGGATATTCAAATCAACACACAGGGAAGATGCATTCTGTTACTAGAGTGCTGGATTATTCAAATCAACACACAGAGAAGATGCATTCTGTTACTAGAGTGCTGGATTATTCAAATCAACACACAGAGAAGATGCATTCTGTCACTCGAGTGCTGGAATATTCAAATCAACACAAAGGGAAGATGCATTCTGTTACTAGAGTCCTGGAATATTCAAATCAACACACAGTGAAGATGCATTCTGTCACTAGAGTGCTGGAATATTCAAATCAACACACAGGGAAGATGCATTCTGTCACTTGAGTGCTGGAATATTCCAATCAACACACAGGGAAGATGCATTCTGTCACTTGAGTGCTGGAATATTCAAATCAACACAAAGGGAAGATGCATTCTGTTACTAGAGTGCGGGATTATTCAAATCAACACACAGAGAAGATGCATTCTGTCACTCGAGTGCTGGATTATTCAAATCAACACACAGGGAAGATGCATTCTGTCACTAGAGTGCTGGAATATTCAAATCAACACACAGGGAAGATGCATTCTGTCACTAGAGTGCTGGAATATTCAAATCAACACACAGAGAAGACGAATTCTGTTACTAGAGTGCTGGAATATTCAAATCAACACACAGGGAAGATGCATTCTGTCACTAGAGTGCTGGATTATTCAAATTAACACACAGAGAAGATGCATTCTGTCACTAGAGTGCTGGAATATTCAAATCAACACAAAGGGAAGATGCATTCTGTCACTAGAGTTCTTGAATATTCAAATCAACACACAGGGAAGAGGCATTCTGTCATTAGAGTGCTGGAATATTCAAATCAACACAAAGGTAAGATGCATTCTGTCACGACAGTGCTGGAATACTCAAATCATCACACAGGGAAGATGCATTCTGTCACTAGAGTGCTGGAATATTGAAATCAACACACAGAGAAGATGCATTCTGTGACTAGAGTGCTGGAATATTCAAATCAACACACAGGGAAGATGCATTCTGTTACTAGAGTGCTGGAATATTCAAATCAACACACAGAGAAGACGAATTCTGTTACGAGAGTGCTGGGATATTCAAATCAACACACAGGGAAGATGCATTCTGTTACTAGAGTGCTGGATTATTCAAATCAACACACAGAGAAGATGCATTCTGTCACTCGAGTGCTGGAATATTCAAATCAACAAAAAGGGAAGATGCATTCTGTTACTAGAGTCCTGGAATATTCAAATCAACACACAGTGAAGATGCATTCTGTCACTAGAGTGCTGGAATATTCAAATCAACACACAGGGAAGATGCATTCTGTCACTTGAGTGCTGGAATATTCAAATCAACACAAAGGGAAGATGCATTCTGTTACTAGAGTCCTGGAATATTCAAATCAACACACAGTGAAGATGCATTCTGTCACTAGAGTGCTGGAATATTCCAATCAACACACAGGGAAGATGCATTCTGTCACTTGAGTGCTGGAATATTCAAATCAACACAAAGGGAAGATGCATTCTGTTACTAGAGTGCTGGATTATTCAAATCAACACACAGAGAAGATGCATTCTGTCACTCGAGTGCTGGATTATTCAAATCAACACACAGTGAAGATGCATTCTGTCACTAGAGTGCTGGAATATTCAAATCAACACACAGAGAAGACGAATTCTGTTACTAGAGTGCTGGAATATTCCAATCAACACACAGGGAAGATGCATTCTGTCACTTGAGTGCTGGAATATTCAAATCAACACAAAGGGAAGATGCATTCTGTTACTAGAGTGCTGGATTATTCAAATCAACACACAGAGAAGATGCATTCTGTCACTAGAGTGCTGGAATATTCAAATCAACACACAGAGAAGACGAATTCTGTTACTAGAGTGCTGGAATATTCAAATCAACACACAGGGAAGATGCATTCTGTCACTAGAGTGCTGGATTATTCAAATTAACACACAGAGAAGATGCATTCTGTCACTAGAGTGCTGGAATATTCAAATCAACACAAAGGGAAGATGCATTCTGTCACTAGAGTTCTTGAATATTCAAATCAACACACAGGGAAGAGGCATTCTGTCATTAGAGTGCTGGAATATTCAAATCAACACAAAGGTAAGATGCATTCTGTCACGACAGTGCTGGAATACTCAAATCATCACACACGGAAGAAGCATTCTGTCACTAGAGTGCTGGAATATTGAAATCAACACACAGAGAAGACGCATTCTGTGACTAGAGTGCTGGAATATTCAAATCAACACACAGGGAAGATGCATTAGGTTACTAGAGTGCTGGAATATTCAAATCAACACACAGAGAAGACGCATTCTGTTACGAGAGTGCTGGGATATTCAAATCAACACACAGGGAAGATGCATTCTGTTACTAGAGTGCTGGATTATTCAAATCAACACACAGAGAAGATGCATTCTGTTACTAGAGTGCTGGATTATTCAAATCAACACACAGAGAAGATGCATTCTGTCACTCGAGTGCTGGAATATTCAAATCAACACAAAGGGAAGATGCATTCTGTTACTAGAGTCCTGGAATATTCAAATCAACACACAGTGAAGATGCATTCTGTCACTAGAGTGCTGGAATATTCAAATCAACACAAGGGGAAGATGCATTCTGTTACTAGAGTCCTGGAATATTCAAATCAACACACAGTGAAGATGCATTCTGTCACTTGAGTGCTGGAATATTCCAATCAACACACAGTGAAGATGCATTCTGTCACTAGAGTGCTGGAATATTCCAATCAACACACAGGGAAGATGCATTCTGTCACTAGAGTGCTGGAATATTCCAATCAACACACAGGGAAGATGCATTCTGTCACTTGAGTGCTGGAATATTCCAATCAACACACAGGGAAGATGCATTCTGTCACTTGAGTGCTGGAATATTCAAATCAACACAAACGGAAGATGCATTCTGTTACTAGAGTGCTGGATTATTCAAATCAACACACAGAGAAGATGCATTCTGTCACTCGAGTGCTGGATTATTCAAATCAACACACAGGGAAGATGCATTCTGTCACTAGAGTGCTGGAATATTCAAATCAACACACAGAGAAGACGAATTCTGTTACTAGAGTGCTGGAATATTCAAATCAACACACAGGGAAGATGCATTCTGTCACTAGAGTGCTGGATTATTCAAATGAACACACAGAGAAGATGCGTTCTGTCACTAGAGTGCTGGAATATTCAAATCAACACACAGAGAAGATGCATTCAGTCACTAGAGTGCTGTAATATTCAAATCAACACACAGAGAAGACGCATTCTGTTACTAGAGTGCTGGATTATTCAAATCAACATACAGGGAAGATGCATTCTGTCACTAGAGTGCTGGAATATTCATATCAAGATACAGAGAAGATGCATTCTGTCACTACAGTGCTGGAATATTCAAATCAACACACAGGGAACATGCATTCTGTCACTAGAGTGCTGGAATATTCAAATCAACACACAGGGAAGATGCATTCTGTCACAAAAGTGCTGGAATATTCAAATCAAGACACAGAGAAGATGCATTCTGTCACAAGAGTGCTGGAATATTCAAATCAAGACACAGAGAAGATGCATTCTGTCACTATTGTGCTGGAATATTCAAATCAACACACAGGGAACATGAATTCTGTCACTAGAGTGCTGGAATATTCAAATCAACACACAGGGAAGATGCATTCTGTCACTAGAGTGCTGGAATATTCAAATCAACACACAGAGAAGACGCATTCTGTCACTAGAGTTCTTGAATATTCAAATCAACACAAAGGGAAGATGCATTCTGTCACTAGAATTCTTGAATATTCAAATCAACACACAGGGAAGAGGCATTCTGTCATGACAGTGCTGGAATACTCAAATCATCACACAGGGAAGATGCATTCTGTCACTAGAGTACTGGAATATTCAAATCAACACAAAGGGAAGATGCATTCTGTCATGACAGTGCTGGAATACTCAAATCATCACACAGGGAAGATGCATTCTGTCACTAGAGTACTGGAATATTCAAATCAACACACAGAGAAGATGCATTCTGTTACTAGAGTGCTGGAATATTCAAATCAACACACAGGGAAGATGCATTCTGTTACTAGAGTGCTGGAATATTCAAATCAACACACAGAGAAGATGCATTCTGTTACTAGAGTGCTGGAATATTCAAATCAACACACAGAGAAGATGCATTCTGCTACTAGAGTGCTGGAATATTCAAATCAACACACAGGGAAGATGCATTCTGTTACTAGAGTGCTGGAATATTCAAATCAACACACAGAGAAGATGCATTCTGCTACTAGAGTGCTGGAATATTCAAATCAACACACAGAGAAGATGCATTCTGTTACTAGAGTGCTGGATAATTCAAATCAACACACAGAGAAGATGCATTCTGTCACTCGAGTGCTGGAATATTCCAATCAACACACAGGGAAGATGCATTCTGTCACTTGAGTGCTGGAATATTCAAATCAACACAAAGGGAAGATGCATTCTGTCACTCGAGTGCTGGAATATTCAAATCAACACACAGAGAAGAGGCATTCTGTCATTAGAGTGCTGGAATATTCAAATCAACACACAGTGAAGATGCATTCTGTTACTAGAGTCCTGGAATATTCAAATCAACACACAGTGAAGATGCATTCTGTTACTAGAGTCCTGGAATATTCAAATCAACACACAATGAAGATGCATTCTGTTACTAGAGTCCTGGAATATTCAAATCAACACACAGTGAAGATGCATTCTGTCACTTGAGTGCTGGAATATTCAAATCAACACACAGGGAAGATGCATTCTGTTACTAGAGTCCTGGAATATTCAAATCAACACACAGTGAAGATGCATTCTGTTACTAGAGTCCTGGAATATTCAAATCAACACACTGAAGATGCATTCTGTCACGAGAGTGCTGGAATATTCCAATCAACACACAGGGAAGATGCATTCTGTCACTTGAGTGCTGGAATATTCAAAACAACACAAAGGGAAGATGCATTCTGTCACTCGAGTGCTGGAATATTCAAATCAACACACAGAGAAGAGGCATTCTGTCATTAGAGTGCTGGAATATTTAAATCAACACAAAGGGAAGATGCATTCTGTCACTCGAGTGCTGGAATATTCAAATCAACACACAGAGAAGAAGCATTCTGTTACTAGAGTGCTGGAATATTCAAATCAACACACAGGGAAGATGCATTCTGTCACTTGAGTGCTGGAATATTCAAATCAACACACAGGGAAGATGCATTCTGTCACTCGAGTGCTGGAATATTCAAATCAACACAAAGGGAAGATGCATTCTGTTACTAGAGTCCTGGAATATTAAAATCAACACACAGTGAAGATGCATTCTGTCACTAGAGTGCTGGAATATTCAAATCAACACACAGAGAAGATGCATTCAGTCACTAGAGTGCTGTAATATTCAAATCAACACACAGAGAAGAAGCATTCTGTTACTAGAGTGCTGGATTATTCAAATCAACATACAGGGAAGATGCATTCTGTCACTAGAGTGCTGGAATATTCATATCAAGACACAGAGAAGACGCATTCTGTTACTAGAGTGCTGGATTATTCAAATCAACATACAGGGAAGATGCATTCTGTCACTAGAGTGCTGGAATATTCATATCAAGACACAGAGGAGATGCATTCTGTCACGACAGTGCTGGAATATTCAAATCAACACACAGACAAGATGCATTCTGTCACTCGAGTGCTGGAATATTCAAATCTACACAAAGGGAAGATGCATTCTGTCACTAGAGTGCTGGAATATTCCAATCAACACACAGGGAACATGCATTCTGTCACTTGAGTGCTGGAATATTCAAATCAACACACAGGGAAGATGCATTCTGTCACTAGAGTGCTGGAATATTCAAATCAAGACACAGAGACGATGCATTCTGTCACTAGAGTGCTGGAATATTCAAATCAAGACACAGAGAAGATGCATTCTGTCACTACAGTGCTGGAATATTCAAATCAACACACAGGGAACATGCATTCTGTCACTAGAGTGCTGGAATATTCAAATCAACACACAGGGAAGATGCATTCTGTCACTAGAGTGCTGGAATATTCAAATCAAGACACAGAGAAGATGCATTCTGTCACTACAGTGCTGGAATATTCAAATCAACACACAGGGAACATGCATTCTGTCACTAGAGGGCTGGAATATTCAAATCAACACACAGACAAGACGCATTCTGTCACTAGAGTTCTTGAATATTCAAATCAACACAAAGGGAAGATGTATTCTGTCACTAGAGTTCTTGAATATTCAAATCAACACACAGGGAAGAGGCATTCTGTCATTAGAGTGCTGGAATATTCAAATCAACACAAAGGGAAGATGCATTCTGTCACGACAGTGCTGGAATACTCAAATCATCACACAGGGAAGATGCATTCTGTCACTAGAGTGCTGGAATATTGAAATCAACACACAGAGAAGACGCATTCTGTGACTAGAGTGCTGGAATATTCAAATCAACACACAGGGAAGATGCATTCTGTTACTAGAGTGCTGGAATATTCAAATCAACACACAGAGAAGACGCATTCTGTTACGAGAGTGCTGGGATATTCAAATCAACACACAGGGAAGATGCATTCTGTTACTAGAGTGCTGGATTATTCAAATCAACACACAGAGAAGATGCATTCTGTCACTCGAGTGCTGGATTATTCCAATCAACACACAGGGAAGATGCATTCTGTCACTTGAGTGCTGGAATATTCAAATCAACACAAAGGGAAGATGCATTCTGTCACTAGAGTGCTGGAATATTCAAATCAACACACAGGGAAGATGCATTCTGTTACTAGAGTCCTGGAATATTCAAATCAACACACAGTGAAGATGCATTCTGTTACTTGAGTGCTGGAATATTCAAATCAACACACAGAGACGATGCATTCTGTCACTAGAGTGCTGGAATATTCAAATCAACACACAGAGAAGATGCATTCTGTCACTAGAGTGCTGGAATATTCAAATCAACACACAGTGAAGATGCATTCTGTTACTAGAGTGCTGGACTATTCAAATCAACACACAGAGAAGACGCATTCTGTTACTAGAGTGCTGGATTATTCAAATCAACATACAGGGAAGATGCATTCTGTTACTAGAGTGCTGGAATATTCCAATCAATACACAGGGAAGATGCATTCTGTCACTCGAGTGCTGGAATATTCAAATCAACACAAAGGGAAGATGCATTCTGTTACTAGAGTGCTGGAATATTCCAATCAATACACAGGGAAGATGCATTCTGTCACTTGAGTGCTGGAATATTCAAATCAACACAAAGGGAAGATGCATTCTGTCACTCGAGTGCTGGAATATTCAAATCAACACAAAGGGAAGATGCATTCTGTTACTAGAGTGCTGGAATATTCCAATCAATACACAGGGAAGATGCATTCTGTCACTTGAGTGCTGGAATATTCAAATCAACACACAGGGAAGATGCATTCTGTCACTAGAGTGCTGGACTATTCAAATCAACACACAGAGAAGACGCATTCTGTTACTAGAGTGCTGGATTATTCAAATCAACATACAGGGAAGATGCATTCTGTTACTAGAGTGCTGGAATATTCCAATCAATACACAGGGAAGTTGCATTCTGTCACTTGAGTGCTGGAATATTCAAATCAACACAAAGGGAAGATGCATTCTGTCACTCGAGTGCTGGAATATTCAAATCAACAGAAAGGGAAGATGCATTCTGTTACTAGAGTGCTGGAATATTCCAATCAATACACAGGGAAGATGCATTCTGTCACTTGAGTGCTGGAATATTCAAATCGACACAAAGGGAAGATGCATTCTGTTACTAGAGTGCTGGAATATTCCAATCAATACACAGGGAAGATGCATTCTGTCACTTGAGTGCTGGAATATTCAAATCAACACACAGAGAAGAGGCATTCTGTCACTCGAGTGCTGGAATATTCAAATCAACACACAGGGAAGATGCATTCTGTCACTAGAGTGCTGGAATATTCAAATCAACACACAGGGAAGATGCATTCTGTCACTTGAGTGCTGGAATATTCAAATCAACACACAGGGAAGATGCATTCTGTCACTAGAGTGCTGGAATATTCAAATCAACACACAGGGAAGATCCATTCTCTCACTAGAGTGCTGGAATATTCAAATCAACACACGGGGAAGATGCATTCTGTCACTTGAGTGCTGGAATATTCAAATCAACACACAGGGAAGATGCATTCTGTCACTAGAGTGCTGGAATATTCAAATCAACACACAGGGAAGATCCATTCTCTCACTAGAGTGCTGGAATATTCAAATCAACACACGGGGAAGATGCATTCTGTCACTAGAGTGCTGGAATATTCAAATTAACACACAGACAAGACGCATTCTGTCACTAGAGTTCTTGAATATTCAAATCAACACAGAGGGAAGATGCCTTCTGTCACTAGAGTTCTTGAATATTCAAATCAACACAAAGGGAAGATGCCTTCTGTCACTAGAGTTCTTGAATATTCAATTCAACACAAAGGGAAGATGCCTTCTGTCACTAGAGTGCTGGAATATTCAAATCAACACACAGGGAAGACGCATTCTGTCACTAGAGTTCTTGAATAATCAAATCATCACACATGGATGATGCATTCCGTTACTAAAGTTTTTGAATATTCAAATCAACACACAGGGAAGAGGCATTCTGTCATTAGAGTGCTGGAATATTCAAATCAACACAAAGGGAAGATGCATTCTGTCACTACAGTGCTGGAATATTCAAATCAACACACAGGGTAGAGGCATTCTGTCATTAGAGTGCTGGAATATTCAAATCAACACACAAGGAAGATGCATTCTGTCACTAGAGTGCTGGAATATTCCAATCAACACACAGGGAAGATGCATTCTGTCACTTGAGTGCTGGAATATTCCAATCAACACACAGGGAAGATGCATTCTGTCACTTGAGTGCTGGAATATTCAAATCAACACAAAGGGAAGATGCATTCTGTTACTAGAGTGCTGGATTATTCAAATCAACACACAGAGAAGATGCATTCTGTCACTCGAGTGCTGGATTATTCAAATCAACACACAGGGAATATGCATTCTGTCACTAGAGTGCTGGAATATTCAAATCAACACACAGAGAAGACGAATTCTGTTACTAGAGTGCTGGAATATTCAAATCAACACACAGGGAAGATGCATTCTGTCACTAGAGTGCTGGATTATTCAAATTAACACACAGAGAAGATGCATTCTGTCACTAGAGTGCTGGAATATTCAAATCAACACACAGAGAAGATGCATTCAGTCACTAGAGTGCTGTAATATTCAAATCAACACACAGAGAAGATGCATTCTGTGACTAGAGTGCTGGATTATTCAAATCAACATACAGGGAAGATGCATTCTGTCACTAGAGTGCTGGAATATTCATATCAAGACACAGAGAAGATGCATTCTGTCACTACAGTGCTGGAATATTCAAATCAACACACAGGGAACATGCATTCTGTCACTAGAGTGCTGGAATATTCAAATCAACACACAGGGAAGATGCATTCTGTCACAAGAGTGCTGGAATATTCAAATCAAGACACAGAGAAGATGCATTCTGTCACAAGAGTGCTGGAATATTCAAATCAAGACACAGAGAAGATGCATTCTGTCACTATAGTGCTGGAATATTCAAATCAACACACAGGGAACATGAATTCTGTCACTAGAGTGCTGGAATATTCAAATCAACACACAGGGAAGATGCATTCTGTCACTAGAGTGCTGGAATATTCAAATCAACACACAGACAAGACGCATTCTGTCACTAGAGTTCTTGAATATTCAAATCAACACAAAGGGAAGATGCATTCTGTCACTAGAATTCTTGAATATTCAAATCAACACACAGGGAAGAGGCATTCTGTCATGACAGTGCTGGAATACTCAAATCCTCACACAGGGAAGATGCATTCTGTCACTAGAGTACTGGAATATTCAAATCAACACAAAGGGAAGATGCATTCTGTCATGACAGTGCTGGAATACTCAAATCATCACACAGGGAAGATGCATTCTGTCACTAGAGTACTGGAATATTCAAATCAACACACAGAGAAGACGCATTCTGTTACTAGAGTGCTGGAATATTCAAATCAACACACAGGGAAGATGCATTCTGTTACTAGAGTGCTGGAATATTCAAATCAACACACAGAGAAGATGCATTCTGTTACTAGAGTGCTGGAATATTCAAATCAACACACAGGGAAGATGCATTCTGTCACTTGAGTGCTGGAATATTCCAATCAACACACAGGGAAGATGCTTTCTGTCACTTGAGTGCTGGAATATTCAAATCAACACAAAGGGAAGATGCATTCTGTTACTAGAGTGCTGGATTATTCAAATCAACACACAGAGAAGATGCATTCTGTCACTCGAGTGCTGGATTATTCAAATCAACACACAGGGAAGATGCATTCTGTCACTAGAGTGCTGGAATATTCAAATCAACACACAGAGAAGACGAATTCTGTTACTAGAGTGCTGGAATATTCAAATAAACACACAGGGAAGATGCATTCTGTCACTAGAGTGCTGGATTATTCAAATTAACACACAGAGAAGATGCATTCTGTCACTAGAGTGCTGGAATATTCAAATCAACACACAGAGAAGATGCATTCAGTCACTAGAGTGCTGTAATATTCAAATCAACACACAGAGAAGACGCATTCTGTTACTAGAGTGCTGGATTATTCAAATCAACATACAGGGAAGATGCATTCTGTCACTAGAGTGCTGGAATATTCATATCAAGACACAGAGAAGATGCATTCTGTTACTACAGTGCTGGAATATTCAAATCAACACACAGGGAAGATGCATTCTGTCACTACAGTGCTGGAATATTCAAATCAACACACAGGGAACATGCATTCTGTCACTAGAGTGCTGGAATATTCAAATCAACACACAGGGAAGATGCATTCTGTCACAAGAGTGCTGGAATATTCAAATCAAGACACAGGGAAGATGCATTCTGTTACTACAGTGCTGGAATATTCAAATCAACACACAGGGAAGATGCATTCTGTCACTAGAGTGCTGGAATATTCAAATCAACACACAGGGAACATGGATTCTGTCACTAGAGTGCTGGAATATTAAAATCAACACACAAAGAAGATGCATTCTGTCACAAGAGTGCTGGAATATTCAAATCAAGACACAGAGAAGATGCATTCTGTCACAAGAGTGCTGGAATATTCAAATCAAGACACAGAGAAGATGCATTCTGTCACTATAGTGCTGGAATATTCAAATCAACACACAGGGAACATGAATTCTGTCACTAGAGTGCTGGAATATTCAAATCAACACACAGGGAAGATGCATTCTGTCACTAGAGTGCTGGAATATTCAAATCAACACACAGACAAGACGCATTCTGTCACTAGAGTTCTTGAATATTCAAATCAACACAAAGGGAAGATGCATTCTGTCACTAGAATTCTTGAATATTCAAATCAACACACAGGGAAAAGGCATTCTGTCATGACAGTGCTGGAATACTCAAATCATCACACAGGGAAGATGCATTCTGTCACTAGAGTACTGGAATATTCAAATCAACACAAAGGGAAGATGCATTCTGTCATGACAGTGCTGGAATACTCAAATCATCACACAGGGAAGATGCATTCTGTCACTAGAGTACTGGAATATTCAAATCAACACACAGAGAAGACGCATTCTGTTACTAGAGTGCTGGAATATTCAAATCAACACACAGGGAAGATGCATTCTGTTACTAGAGTGCTGGAATATTCAAATCAACACACAGGGAAGATGCATTCTGTTACGAGAGTGCTGGAATATTCAAATCAACACACAGGGAAGATGCATTCTTTTACTAGAATGCTGGATTATTCAAATCATCACACATGGATGATGCATTCTGTCACTAGAGTGCTGGAATATTCAAATCAACACACAGGGAAGATGCATTCTGTTACTAGAGTGCTGGATTATTCAAATCAACACACAGAGAAGATGCATTCTGTTACTAGAGTGC
This sequence comes from Gymnothorax reevesii, assembly GCA_029721435.1. Classification (NCBI taxonomy): domain Eukaryota; kingdom Metazoa; phylum Chordata; class Actinopteri; order Anguilliformes; family Muraenidae; genus Gymnothorax; species Gymnothorax reevesii. The sequence continues at coordinate 112,442,211 of CM056580.1, read as the reverse complement.
TGGATTATTCAAATCTACACACAGAGAAGATGCATTCTGTTACTAGAGTGCTGGAATATTCAAATCAACATACAGGGAAGATGCATTCTGTTACTTGAGTCCTGGAATATTCAAATCAACACACAGGGAAGATGCATTCTGTTACTAGAGTGCTGGAATATTCAAATCAACATACAGGGAAGATGCATTCTGTTACTTGAGTCCTGGAATATTCAAATCAACACACAGGGAAGATGCATTCTGTCACTTGAGTGCTGGAATATTCAAATCAACACAAAGGGAAGATGTATTCTGTCACTTGAGTGCTGGAATATTCAAATCAACACACAGGGAAGATGTATTCTGTTACTAGAGTCCTGGAATATTCAAATCAACACACAGTGAAGATGCATTCTGTCACTTGAGTGCTGGAATATTCAAATCAACACAAAGGGAAGATGTATTCTGTTACTAGAGTCCTGGAATATTCAAATCAACACACAGTGAAGATGCATTCTGTCACTTGAGTGCTGGAATATTCAAATCAACACACAGGGAAGATGTATTCTGTCACTTGAGTGCTGGAATATTCAAATCAACACACAGGGAAGATGTATTCTGTTACTAGAGTCCTGGAATATTCAAATCAACACACAGTGAAGATGCATTCTGTCACTAGAGTGCTGGAATATTCCAATCAACACACAGGGAAGATGCATTCTGTCACTTGAGTGCTGGAATATTCAAATCAACACAAAGGGAAGATGCATTCTGTCACTCGAGTGCTGGAATATTCAAATCAACACACAGGGAAGATGTATTCTGTTACTAGAGTCCTGGAATATTCAAATCAACACACAGTGAAGATGCATTCTGTCACTTGAGTGCTGGAATATTCAAATCAACACAAAGGGAAGATGTATTCTGTCACTTGAGTGCTGGAATATTCAAATCAACACAAAGGGAAGATGTATTCTGTCACTTGAGTGCTGGAATATTCAAATCAACACACAGGGAAGATGTATTCTGTTACTTGAGTGCTGGAATATTCAAATCAACACACAGGGAAGATGCATTCTGTTACTAGAGTCCTGGAATATTCAAATCAACACACAGTGAAGATGCATTCTGTCACTAGAGTGCTGGAGTATTCCAATCAACACACAGGGAAGATGCATTCTGTCACTTGAGTGCTGGAATATTCAAATCAACACAAAGGGAAGATGCATTCTGTCACTCGAGTGCTGGAATATTCAAATCAACACACAGAGAAGAGGCATTCTGTCATTAGATTGCTGGAATATTCAAATCAACACACAGTGAAGATGCATTCTGTTACTAGAGTCCTGGAATATTCAAATCAACACACAGTGAAGATGCATTCTGTTACTAGAGTCCTGGAATATTCAAATCAACACACAGTGAAGATGCATTCTGTCACTTGAGTGCTGGAATATTCAAATCAACACACAGGGAAGATGCATTCTGTTACTAGAGTGCTGGAATATTCAAATCAACACACAGAGAAGATGCATTCTGTTACTAGAGTGCTGGAATATTCAAATCAACACACAGAGAAGATGCATTCTGTTACGAGAGTGCTGGAATATTCAAATCAACACACAGGGAAGATGCATTCTTTTACTAGAATGCTGGATTATTCAAATCATCACACATGGATGATGCATTCTGTCACTAGAGTGCTGGAATATTCAAATCAACACACAGGGAAGATGCATTCTGTTACTAGAGTGCTGGATTATTCAAATCAACACACAGAGAAGATGCATTCTGTCACTCGAGTGCTGGAATATTCAAATCAACACACAGGGAAGGTGCATTCTGTTACTAGAGTGCTGGATTATTCAAATCTACACACAGAGAAGATGCATTCTGTTACTAGAGTGCTGGAATATTCAAATCAACATACAGGGAAGATGCATTCTGTTACTTGAGTCCTTGAATATTCAAATCAACACACAGGGAAGATGCATTCTGTTACTAGAGTGCTGGAATATTCAAATCAACATACAGGGAAGATGCATTCTGTTACTAGAGTCCTGGAATATTCAAATCAACACACAGGGAAGATGTATTCTGTTACTAGAGTCCTGGAATATTCAAATCAACACACAGTGAAGATGCATTCTGTCACTAGAGTGCTGGAATATTCCAATCAACACACAGGGAAGATGCATTCTGTCACTTGAGTGCTGGAATATTCAAATCAACACAAAGGGAAGATGCATTCTGTCACTCGAGTGCTGGAATATTCAAATCAACACACAGGGAAGATGTATTCTGTTACTAGAGTCCTGGAATATTCAAATCAACACACAGTGAAGATGCATTCTGTCACTTGAGTGCTGGAATATTCAAATCAACACAAAGGGAAGATGTATTCTGTCACTTGAGTGCTGGAATATTCAAATCAACACAAAGGGAAGATGTATTCTGTCACTTGAGTGCTGGAATATTCAAATCAACACACAGGGAAGATGTATTCTGTTACTTGAGTGCTGGAATATTCAAATCAACACACAGGGAAGATGCATTCTGTTACTAGAGTCCTGGAATATTCAAATCAACACACAGTGAAGATGCATTCTGTCACTAGAGTGCTGGAATATTCCAATCAACACACAGGGAAGATGCATTCTGTCACTCGAGTGCTGGAATATTCAAATCAACACACAGAGAAGAGGCATTCTGTCATTAGATTGCTGGAATATTCAAATCAACACACAGTGAAGATGCATTCTGTTACTAGAGTCCTGGAATATTCAAATCAACACACAGTGAAGATGCATTCTGTTACTAGAGTCCTGGAATATTCAAATCAACACACAGTGAAGATGCATTCTGTCACTTGAGTGCTGGAATATCCAAATCAACACACAGGGAAGATGCATTCTGTTACTAGAGTGCTGGAATATTCAAATCAACACACAGGGAAGATGCATTCTGTTACTAGAGTGCTGGATTATTCAAATCAACACACAGAGAAGATGCATTCTGTCACTCGAGTGCTGGAATATTCAAATCATCACACATGGATGATGCATTCTGTCACTAGAGTGCTGGAATATTCAAATCAACACACAGGGAAGATGCATTCTGTTACTAGAGTGCTGGATTATTCAAATCAACACACAGAGAAGATGCATTCTGTCACTCGAGTGCTGGAATATTCAAATCAACACACAGGGAAGGTGCATTCTGTTACTAGAGTGCTGGATTATTCAAATCTACACACAGAGAAGATGCATTCTGTTACTAGAGTGCTGGAATAATCAAATCAACATACAGGGAAGATGCATTCTGTTACTTGAGTCCTGGAATATTCAAATCAACACACAGGGAAGATGCATTCTGTTACTAGAGTGCTGGAATATTCAAATCAACATACAGGGAAGATGCATTCTGTTACTAGAGTCCTGGAATATTCAAATCAACACACAGGGAAGATGTATTCTGTTACTAGAGTCCTGGAATATTCAAATCAACACACAGTGAAGATGCATTCTGTCACTAGAGTGCTGGAATATTCCAATCAACACACAGGGAAGATGCATTCTGTCACTTGAGTGCTGGAATATTCAAATCAACACAAAGGGAAGATGCATTCTGTCACTCGAGTGCTGGAATATTCAAATCAACATACAGGGAAGATGCATTCTGTTACTTGAGTCCTGGAATATTCAAATCAACACACAGGGAAGATGCATTCTGTTACTAGAGTGCTGGAATATTCAAATCAACATACAGGGAAGATGCATTCTGTTACTAGAGTCCTGGAATATTCAAATCAACACACAGGGAAGATGTATTCTGTTACTAGAGTCCTGGAATATTCAAATCAACACACAGTGAAGATGCATTCTGTCACTAGAGTGCTGGAATATTCCAATCAACACACAGGGAAGATGCATTCTGTCACTTGAGTGCTGGAATATTCAAATCAACACAAAGGGAAGATGCATTCTGTCACTCGAGTGCTGGAATATTCAAATCAACACACAGGGAAGATGTATTCTGTTACTAGAGTCCTGGAATATTCAAATCAACACACAGTGAAGATGCATTCTGTCACTTGAGTGCTGGAATATTCAAATCAACACAAAGGGAAGATGTATTCTGTCACTTGAGTGCTGGAATATTCAAATCAACACAAAGGGAAGATGTATTCTGTCACTTGAGTGCTGGAATATTCAAATCAACACACAGGGAAGATGTATTCTGTTACTTGAGTGCTGGAATATTCAAATCAACACACAGGGAAGATGCATTCTGTTACTAGAGTCCTGGAATATTCAAATCAACACACAGTGAAGATGCATTCTGTCACTAGAGTGCTGGAATATTCCAATCAACACACAGGGAAGATGCATTCTGTTACTAGAGTCCTGGAATATTCAAATCAACACACAGTGAAGATGCATTCTGTCACTTGAGTGCTGGAATATTCAAATCAACACACAGGGAAGATGCATTCTGTTACTAGAGTGCTGGAATATTCAAATCAACACACAGGGAAGATGCATTCTTTTACTAGAATGCTGGATTATTCAAATCATCACACATGGATGATGCATTCTGTCACTAGAGTGCTGGAATATTCAAATCAACACACAGGGAAGATGCATTCTGTTACTAGAGTGCTGGATTATTCAAATCAACACACAGAGAAGATGCATTCTGTTACTAGAGTGCTGGATTATTCAAATCTACACACAGAGAAGATGCATTCTGTTACTAGAGTGCTGGAATATTCAAATCAACATACAGGGAAGATGCATTCTGTTACTTGAGTCCTGGAATATTCAAATCAACACACAGGGAAGATGCATTCTGTTACTAGAGTGCTGGAATATTCAAATCAACATACAGGGAAGATGCATTCTGTTACTTGAGTCCTGGAATATTCAAATCAACACACAGGGAAGATGCATTCTGTCACTTGAGTGCTGGAATATTCAAATCAACACAAAGGGAAGATGTATTCTGTCACTTGAGTGCTGGAATATTCAAATCAACACACAGGGAAGATGTATTCTGTTACTAGAGTCCTGGAATATTCAAATCAACACACAGTGAAGATGCATTCTGTCACTTGAGTGCTGGAATATTCAAATCAACACAAAGGGAAGATGTATTCTGTCACTTGAGTGCTGGAATATTCAAATCAACACACAGGGAAGATGTATTCTGTTACTAGAGTCCTGGAATATTCAAATCAACACACAGTGAAGATGCATTCTGTCACTTGAGTGCTGGAATATTCAAATCAACACACAGGGAAGATGTATTCTGTCACTTGAGTGCTGGAATATTCAAATCAACACACAGGGAAGATGTATTCTGTTACTAGAGTCCTGGAATATTCAAATCAACACACAGTGAAGATGCATTCTGTCACTAGAGTGCTGGAATATTCCAATCAACACACAGGGAAGATGCATTCTGTCACTTGAGTGCTGGAATATTCAAATCAACACAAAGGGAAGATGCATTCTGTCACTCGAGTGCTGGAATATTCAAATCAACACACAGGGAAGATGTATTCTGTTACTAGAGTCCTGGAATATTCAAATCAACACACAGTGAAGATGCATTCTGTCACTTGAGTGCTGGAATATTCAAATCAACACAAAGGGAAGATGTATTCTGTCACTTGAGTGCTGGAATATTCAAATCAACACAAAGGGAAGATGTATTCTGTCACTTGAGTGCTGGAATATTCAAATCAACACACAGGGAAGATGTATTCTGTTACTTGAGTGCTGGAATATTCAAATCAACACACAGGGAAGATGCATTCTGTTACTAGAGTCCTGGAATATTCAAATCAACACACAGTGAAGATGCATTCTGTCACTAGAGTGCTGGAGTATTCCAATCAACACACAGGGAAGATGCATTCTGTCACTTGAGTGCTGGAATATTCAAATCAACACAAAGGGAAGATGCATTCTGTCACTCGAGTGCTGGAATATTCAAATCAACACACAGAGAAGAGGCATTCTGTCATTAGATTGCTGGAATATTCAAATCAACACACAGTGAAGATGCATTCTGTTACTAGAGTCCTGGAATATTCAAATCAACACACAGTGAAGATGCATTCTGTTACTAGAGTCCTGGAATATTCAAATCAACACACAGTGAAGATGCATTCTGTCACTTGAGTGCTGGAATATTCAAATCAACACACAGGGAAGATGCATTCTGTTACTAGAGTGCTGGAATATTCAAATCAACACACAGAGAAGATGCATTCTGTTACTAGAGTGCTGGAATATTCAAATCAACACACAGAGAAGATGCATTCTGTTACGAGAGTGCTGGAATATTCAAATCAACACACAGGGAAGATGCATTCTTTTACTAGAATGCTGGATTATTCAAATCATCACACATGGATGATGCATTCTGTCACTAGAGTGCTGGAATATTCAAATCAACACACAGGGAAGATGCATTCTGTTACTAGAGTGCTGGATTATTCAAATCAACACACAGAGAAGATGCATTCTGTCACTCGAGTGCTGGAATATTCAAATCAACACACAGGGAAGGTGCATTCTGTTACTAGAGTGCTGGATTATTCAAATCTACACACAGAGAAGATGCATTCTGTTACTAGAGTGCTGGAATATTCAAATCAACATACAGGGAAGATGCATTCTGTTACTTGAGTCCTTGAATATTCAAATCAACACACAGGGAAGATGCATTCTGTTACTAGAGTGCTGGAATATTCAAATCAACATACAGGGAAGATGCATTCTGTTACTAGAGTCCTGGAATATTCAAATCAACACACAGGGAAGATGTATTCTGTTACTAGAGTCCTGGAATATTCAAATCAACACACAGTGAAGATGCATTCTGTCACTAGAGTGCTGGAATATTCCAATCAACACACAGGGAAGATGCATTCTGTCACTTGAGTGCTGGAATATTCAAATCAACACAAAGGGAAGATGCATTCTGTCACTCGAGTGCTGGAATATTCAAATCAACACACAGGGAAGATGTATTCTGTTACTAGAGTCCTGGAATATTCAAATCAACACACAGTGAAGATGCATTCTGTCACTTGAGTGCTGGAATATTCAAATCAACACAAAGGGAAGATGTATTCTGTCACTTGAGTGCTGGAATATTCAAATCAACACAAAGGGAAGATGTATTCTGTCACTTGAGTGCTGGAATATTCAAATCAACACACAGGGAAGATGTATTCTGTTACTTGAGTGCTGGAATATTCAAATCAACACACAGGGAAGATGCATTCTGTTACTAGAGTCCTGGAATATTCAAATCAACACACAGTGAAGATGCATTCTGTCACTAGAGTGCTGGAATATTCCAATCAACACACAGGGAAGATGCATTCTGTCACTCGAGTGCTGGAATATTCAAATCAACACACAGAGAAGAGGCATTCTGTCATTAGATTGCTGGAATATTCAAATCAACACACAGTGAAGATGCATTCTGTTACTAGAGTCCTGGAATATTCAAATCAACACACAGTGAAGATGCATTCTGTTACTAGAGTCCTGGAATATTCAAATCAACACACAGTGAAGATGCATTCTGTCACTTGAGTGCTGGAATATCCAAATCAACACACAGGGAAGATGCATTCTGTTACTAGAGTGCTGGAATATTCAAATCAACACACAGGGAAGATGCATTCTGTTACTAGAGTGCTGGATTATTCAAATCAACACACAGAGAAGATGCATTCTGTCACTCGAGTGCTGGAATATTCAAATCATCACACATGGATGATGCATTCTGTCACTAGAGTGCTGGAATATTCAAATCAACACACAGGGAAGATGCATTCTGTTACTAGAGTGCTGGATTATTCAAATCAACACACAGAGAAGATGCATTCTGTCACTCGAGTGCTGGAATATTCAAATCAACACACAGGGAAGGTGCATTCTGTTACTAGAGTGCTGGATTATTCAAATCTACACACAGAGAAGATGCATTCTGTTACTAGAGTGCTGGAATATTCAAATCAACATACAGGGAAGATGCATTCTGTTACTTGAGTCCTGGAATATTCAAATCAACACACAGGGAAGATGCATTCTGTTACTAGAGTGCTGGAATATTCAAATCAACATACAGGGAAGATGCATTCTGTTACTAGAGTCCTGGAATATTCAAATCAACACACAGGGAAGATGTATTCTGTTACTAGAGTCCTGGAATATTCAAATCAACACACAGTGAAGATGCATTCTGTCACTAGAGTGCTGGAATATTCCAATCAACACACAGGGAAGATGCATTCTGTCACTTGAGTGCTGGAATATTCAAATCAACACAAAGGGAAGATGCATTCTGTCACTCGAGTGCTGGAATATTCAAATCAACACACAGGGAAGATGTATTCTGTTACTAGAGTCCTGGAATATTCAAATCAACACACAGTGAAGATGCATTCTGTCACTTGAGTGCTGGAATATTCAAATCAACACAAAGGGAAGATGTATTCTGTCACTTGAGTGCTGGAATATTCAAATCAACACAAAGGGAAGATGTATTCTGTCACTTGAGTGCTGGAATATTCAAATCAACACACAGGGAAGATGTATTCTGTTACTTGAGTGCTGGAATATTCAAATCAACACACAGGGAAGATGCATTCTGTTACTAGAGTCCTGGAATATTCAAATCAACACACAGTGAAGATGCATTCTGTCACTAGAGTGCTGGAATATTCCAATCAACACACAGGGAAGATGCATTCTGTCACTCGAGTGCTGGAATATTCAAATCAACACACAGAGAAGAGGCATTCTGTCATTAGATTGCTGGAATATTCAAATCAACACACAGTGAAGATGCATTCTGTTACTAGAGTCCTGGAATATTCAAATCAACACACAGTGAAGATGCATTCTGTTACTAGAGTCCTGGAATATTCAAATCAACACACAGTGAAGATGCATTCTGTCACTTGAGTGCTGGAATATTCAAATCAACACACAGGGAAGATGCATTCTGTTACTAGAGTGCTGGAATATTCAAATCAACACACAGAGAAGATGCATTCTGTTACTAGAGTGCTGGATTATTCAAATCAACACACAGGGAAGATGCATTCTTTTACTAGAGTGCTGGAATATTCAAATCAACACACAGAGAAGATGCATTCTGTAACTAGAGTGCTGGAATATTCAAATCAACACACAGAGAAGATGCATTCTGTTACGAGAGTGCTGGAATATTCAAATCAACACACAGGGAAGATGCATTCTTTTACTAGAATGCTGGATTATTCAAATCATCACACATGGATGATGCATTCTGTCACTAGAGTGCTGGAATATTCAAATCAACACACAGGGAAGATGCATTCTGTTACTAGAGTGCTGGATTATTCAAATCAACACACAGAGAAGATGCATTCTGTCACTCGAGTGCTGGAATATTCAAATCAACACACAGGGAAGGTGCATTCTGTTACTAGAGTGCTGGATTATTCAAATCTACACACAGAGAAGATGCATTCTGTTACTAGAGTGCTGGAATATTCAAATCAACATACAGGGAAGATGCATTCTGTTACTTGAGTCCTGGAATATTCAAATCAACACACAGGGAAGATGCATTCTGTTACTAGAGTGCTGGAATATTCAAATCAACATACAGGGAAGATGCATTCTGTTACTTGAGTCCTGGAATATTCAAATCAACACACAGGGAAGATGCATTCTGTCACTTGAGTGCTGGAAAATTCAAATCAACACAAAGGGAAGATGTATTCTGTCACTTGAGTGCTGGAATATTCAAATCAACACACAGGGAAGATGTATTCTGTCACTTGAGTGCTGGAATATTCAAATCAACACACAGGGAAAATGTATTCTGTTACTAGAGTCCTGGAATATTCAAATCAACACACAGTGAAGATGCATTCTGTCACTTGAGTGCTGGAATATTCAAATCAACACACAGTGAAGATGCATTCTGTCACTTGAGTGCTGGAATATTCAAATCAACACAAAGGGAAGATGTATTCTGTCACTTGAGTGCTGGAATATTCAAATCAACACACAGGGAAGATGTATTCTGTTACTAGAGTCCTGGAATATTCAAATCAACACACAGTGAAGATGCATTCTGTCACTTGAGTGCTGGAATATTCAAATCAACACACAGGGAAGATGTATTCTGTCACTTGAGTGCTGGAATATTCAAATCAACACACAGGGAAGATGTATTCTGTTACTAGAGTCCTGGAATATTCAAATCAACACACAGTGAAGATGCATTCTGTCACTAGAGTGCTGGAATATTCCAATCAACACACAGGGAAGATGCATTCTGTCACTTGAGTGCTGGAATATTCAAATCAACACAAAGGGAAGATGCATTCTGTCACTCGAGTGCTGGAATATTCAAATCAACACACAGGGAAGATGTATTCTGTTACTAGAGTCCTGGAATATTCAAATCAACACACAGTGAAGATGCATTCTGTCACTTGAGTGCTGGAATATTCAAATCAACACAAAGGGAAGATGTATTCTGTCACTTGAGTGCTGGAATATTCAAATCAACACAAAGGGAAGATGTATTCTGTCACTTGAGTGCTGGAATATTCAAATCAACACAAAGGGAAGATGTATTCTGTCACTTGAGTGCTGGAATATTCAAATCAACACACAGGGAAGATGTATTCTGTTACTTGAGTGCTGGAATATTCAAATCAACACACAGGGAAGATGCATTCTGTTACTAGAGTCCTGGAATATTCAAATCAACACACAGTGAAGATGCATTCTGTCACTAGAGTGCTGGAATATTCCAATCAACACACAGGGAAGATGCATTCTGTCACTTGAGTGCTGGAATATTCAAATCAACACAAAGGGAAGATGCATTCTGTCACTCGAGTGCTGGAATATTCAAATCAACACACAGAGAAGAGGCATTCTGTCATTAGATTGCTGGAATATTCAAATCAACACACAGTGAAGATGCATTCTGTTACTAGAGTCCTGGAATATTCAAATCAACACACAGTGAAGATGCATTCTGTTACTAGAGTCCTGGAATATTCAAATCAACACACAGTGAAGATGCATTCTGTCACTTGAGTGCTGGAATATTCAAATCAACACACAGGGAAGATGCATTCTGTTACTAGAGTCCTGGAATATTCAAATCAACACACAGTGAAGATGCATTCTGTCACGAGAGTGCTGGAATATTCCAATCAACACACAGGGAAGATGCATTCTGTCACTTTTGTGCTGGAATATTCAAAACAACACAAAGGGAAGATGCATTCTGTCACTCGAGTGCTGGAATATTCAAATCAACACACAGAGAAGAGGCATTCTGTCATTAGAGTGCTGGAATATTTAAATCAACACAAAGGGAAGATGCATTCTGTCACTCGAGTGCTGGAATATTCAAATCAACACACAGAGAAGACGCATTCTGTTACTAGAGTGCTGGAATATTCAAATCAACACACAGAGAAGACGCATTCTGTTACTAGAGTGCTGGAATATTCAAATCAACACACAGTGAAGATGCATTCTGTTACTAGAGTCCTGGAATATTCAAATCAACACACAGTGAAGATGCATTCTGTTACTAGAGTCCTGGAATATTCAAATCAACACACAGTGAAGATGCATTCTGTCACTTGAGTGCTGGAATATTCAAATCAACACACAGGGAAGATGCATTCTGTTACTAGAGTGCTGGAATATTCAAATCAACACACAGAGAAGATGCATTCTGTTACTAGAGTGCTGGATTATTCAAATCAACACACAGGGAAGATGCATTCTTTTACTAGAGTGCTGGAATATTCAAATCAACACACAGAGAAGATGCATTCTGTTACTAGAGTGCTGGAATATTCAAATCAACACACAGAGAAGATGCATTCTGTTACGAGAGTGCTGGAATATTCAAATCAACACACAGGGAAGATGCATTCTTTTACTAGAATGCTGGATTATTCAAATCATCACACATGGATGATGCATTCTGTCACTAGAGTGCTGGAATATTCAAATCAACACACAGGGAAGATGCATTCTGTTACTAGAGTGCTGGATTATTCAAATCAACACACAGAGAAGATGCATTCTGTCACTCGAGTGCTGGAATATTCAAATCAACACACAGGGAAGGTGCATTCTGTTACTAGAGTGCTGGATTATTCAAATCTACACACAGAGAAGATGCATTCTGTTACTAGAGTGCTGGAATATTCAAATCAACACACAGGGAAGATGCATTCTGTTACTAGAGTGCTGGAATATTCAAATCAACATACAGGGAAGATGCATTCTGTTACTTGAGTCCTGGAATATTCAAATCAACACACAGGGAAGATGCATTCTGTCACTTGAGTGCTGGAATATTCAAATCAACACAAAGGGAAGATGTATTCTGTCACTTGAGTGCTGGAATATTCAAATCAACACACAGGGAAGATGTATTCTGTCACTTGAGTGCTGGAATATTCAAATCAACACACAGGGAAGATGTATTCTGTTACTAGAGTCCTGGAATATTCAAATCAACACACAGTGAAGATGCATTCTGTCACTTGAGTGCTGGAATATTCAAATCAACACACAGTGAAGATGCATTCTGTCACTTGAGTGCTGGAATATTCAAATCAACACAAAGGGAAGATGTATTCTGTCACTTGAGTGCTGGAATATTCAAATCAACACACAGGGAAGATGTATTCTGTTACTAGAGTCCTGGAATATTCAAATCAACACACAGTGAAGATGCATTCTGTCACTTGAGTGCTGGAATATTCAAATCAACACACAGGGAAGATGTATTCTGTCACTTGAGTGCTGGAATATTCAAATCAACACACAGGGAAGATGTATTCTGTTACTAGAGTCCTGGAATATTCAAATCAACACACAGTGAAGATGCATTCTGTCACTAGAGTGCTGGAATATTCCAATCAACACACAGGGAAGATGCATTCTGTCACTTGAGTGCTGGAATATTCAAATCAACACAAAGGGAAGATGCATTCTGTCACTCGAGTGCTGGAATATTCAAATCAACACACAGGGAAGATGTATTCTGTTACTAGAGTCCTGGAATATTCAAATCAACACACAGTGAAGATGCATTCTGTCACTTGAGTGCTGGAATATTCAAATCAACACAAAGGGAAGATGTATTCTGTCACTTGAGTGCTGGAATATTCAAATCAACACAAAGGGAAGATGTATTCTGTCACTTGAGTGCTGGAATATTCAAATCAACACAAAGGGAAGATGTATTCTGTCACTTGAGTGCTGGAATATTCAAATCAACACACAGGGAAGATGTATTCTGTTACTTGAGTGCTGGAATATTCAAATCAACACACAGGGAAGATGCATTCTGTTACTAGAGTCCTGGAATATTCAAATCAACACACAGTGAAGATGCATTCTGTCACTAGAGTGCTGGAATATTCCAATCAACACACAGGGAAGATGCATTCTGTCACTTGAGTGCTGGAATATTCAAATCAACACAAAGGGAAGATGCATTCTGTCACTCGAGTGCTGGAATATTCAAATCAACACACAGAGAAGAGGCATTCTGTCATTAGATTGCTGGAATATTCAAATCAACACACAGTGAAGATGCATTCTGTTACTAGAGTCCTGGAATATTCAAATCAACACACAGTGAAGATGCATTCTGTTACTAGAGTCCTGGAATATTCAAATCAACACACAGTGAAGATGCATTCTGTCACTTGAGTGCTGGAATATTCAAATCAACACACAGGGAAGATGCATTCTGTTACTAGAGTCCTGGAATATTCAAATCAACACACAGTGAAGATGCATTCTGTCACGAGAGTGCTGGAATATTCCAATCAACACACAGGGAAGATGCATTCTGTCACTTGAGTGCTGGAATATTCAAAACAACACAAAGGGAAGATGCATTCTGTCACTCGAGTGCTGGAATATTCAAATCAACACACAGAGAAGAGGCATTCTGTCATTAGAGTGCTGGAATATTTAAATCAACACAAAGGGAAGATGCATTCTGTCACTCGAGTGCTGGAATATTCAAATCAACACACAGAGAAGACGCATTCTGTTACTAGAGTGCTGGAATATTCAAATCAACACACAGAGAAGACGCATTCTGTTACTAGAGTGCTGGAATATTCAAATCAACACACAGGGAAGATGCATTCTGTCATTAGAGTGCTGGAATATTCAAATCAACACACAGAGAAGATGCATTCTGTTACTAGAGTGCTAGAATATTCAAATCAACACACAGGGAAGATGCATTCTGTCACTAGAGTGCTGGAATATTCAAATCAACATACAGGGAACATGCATTCTGTTACTTGAGTCCTGGAATATTCAAATCAACACACAGGGAAGATGCATTCTGTCACTTGAGTGCTGGAATATTCAAATCAACACAAAGGGAAGATGTATTCTGTCACTTGAGTGCTGGAATATTCAAATCAACACACAGGGAAGATGTATTCTGTTACTAGAGTCCTGGAATATTCAAATCAACACACAGTGAAGATGCATTCTGTCACTTGAGTGCTGGAATATTCAAATCAACACAAAGGGAAGATGTATTCTGTCACTTGAGTGCTGGAATATTCAAATCAACACACAGGGAAGATGCATTCTGTCACTAGAGTGCTGGAATATTCAAATCAACATACAGGGAAGATGCATTCTGTTACTTGAGTCCTGGAATATTCAAATCAACACACAGGGAAGATGCATTCTGTCACTTGAGTGCTGGAATATTCAAATCAACACAAAGGGAAGATGTATTCTGTCACTTGAGTGCTGGAATATTCAAATCAACACACAGGGAAGATGTATTCTGTTACTAGAGTCCTGGAATATTCAAATCAACACACAGGGAAGATGCATTCTGTCACTTGAGTGCTGGAATATTCAAATCAACACACAGGGAAGATGTATTCTGTTACTAGAGTCCTGGAATATTCAAATCAACACACAGTGAAGATGCATTCTGTCACTTGAGTGCTGGAATATTCAAATCAACACACAGGGAAGATGTATTCTGTCACTTGAGTGCTGGAATATTCAAATCAACACACAGGGAAGATGTATTCTGTTACTAGAGTCCTGGAATATTCAAATCAACACACAGTGAAGATGCATTCTGTCACTAGAGTGCTGGAATATTCCAATCAACACACAGGGAAGATGCATTCTGTCACTTGAGTGCTGGAATATTCAAATCAACACAAAGGGAAGATGCATTCTGTCACTCGAGTGCTGGAATATTCAAATCAACACACAGGGAAGATGTATTCTGTTACTAGAGTCCTGGAATATTCAAATCAACACACAGTGAAGATGCATTCTGTCACTTGAGTGCTGGAATATTCAAATCAACACAAAGGGAAGATGTATTCTGTCACTTGAGTGCTGGAATATTCAAATCAACACAAAGGGAAGATGTATTCTGTCACTTGAGTGCTGGAATATTCAAATCAACACACAGGGAAGATGTATTCTGTTACTTGAGTGCTGGAATATTCAAATCAACACACAGGGAAGATGCATTCTGTCACTAGAGTCCTGGAATATTCAAATCAACACACAGTGAAGATGCATTCTGTCACTAGAGTGCTGGAATATTCCAATCAACACACAGGGAAGATGCATTCTGTCACTTGAGTGCTGGAATATTCAAATCAACACAAAGGGAAGATGCATTCTGTCACTCGAGTGCTGGAATATTCAAATCAACACACAGAGAAGAGGCATTCTGTCATTAGATTGCTGGAATATTCAAATCAACACACAGTGAAGATGCATTCTGTTACTAGAGTCCTGGAATATTCAAATCAACACACAGTGAAGATGCATTCTGTTACTAGAGTCCTGGAATATTCAAATCAACACACAGTGAAGATGCATTCTGTCACTTGAGTGCTGGAATATTCAAATCAACACACAGGGAAGATGCATTCTGTTACTAGAGTGCTGGAATATTCAAATCAACACACAGGGAAGATGCATTCTGTTACTAGAGTGCTGGAATATTCAAATCAACACACAGAGAAGATGCATTCTGTTACTAGAGTGCTGGAATATTCAAATCAACACACAGAGAAGATGCATTCTGTTACGAGAGTGCTGGAATATTCAAATCAACACACAGGGAAGATGCATTCTTTTACTAGAATGCTGGATTATTCAAATCATCACACATGGATGATGCATTCTGTCACTAGAGTGCTGGAATATTCAAATAAACACACAGGGAAGATGCATTCTGTTACTAGAGTGCTGGATTATTCAAATCAACACACAGAGAAGATGCATTCTGTCACTCGAGTGCTGGAATATTCAAATCAACACACAGGGAAGGTGCATTCTGTTACTAGAGTGCTGGATTATTCAAATCTACACACAGAGAAGATGCATTCTGTTACTAGAGTGCTGGAATATTCAAATCAACATACAGGGAAGATGCATTCTGTTACTTGAGTCCTGGAATATTCAAATCAACACACAGGGAAGATGCATTCTGTTACTAGAGTGCTGGAATATTCAAATCAACATACAGGGAAGATGCATTCTGTCACTAGAGTGCTGGAATATTCAAATCAACACACAGGGAAGATGCATTCTGTTACTAGAGTCCTGGAATATTCAAATCAACACACAGTGAAGATGCATTCTGTCACTTGAGTGCTGGAATATTCAAATCAACACACAGTGAAGATGCATTCTGTCACTTGAGTGCTGGAATATTCAAATCAACACACAGGGAAGATGTATTCTGTCACTTGAGTGCTGGAATATTCAAATCAACACACAGGGAAGATGTATTCTGTTACTAGAGTCCTGGAATATTCAAGTCAACACACAGTGAAGATGCATTCTGTCACTAGAGTGCTGGAATATTCCAATCAACACACAGGGAAGATGCATTCTGTCACTTGAGTGCTGGAATATTCAAATCAACACAAAGGGAAGATGCATTCTGTCACTCGAGTGCTGGAATATTCAAATCAACACACAGGGAAGATGTATTCTGTTACTAGAGTCCTGGGATATTCAAATCAACACACAGTGAAGATGCATTCTGTCACTTGAGTGCTGGAATATTCAAATCAACACAAAGGGAAGATGTATTCTGTCACTTGAGTGCTGGAATATTCAAATCAACACACAGGGAAGATGTATTCTGTTACTTGAGTGCTGGAATATTCAAATCAACACACAGGGAAGATGCATTCTGTTACTAGAGTCCTGGAATATTCAAATCAACACACAGTGAAGATGCATTCTGTCACTAGAGTGCTGGAATATTCCAATCAACACACAGGGAAGATGCATTCTGTCACTTGAGTGCTGGAATATTCAAATCAACACAAAGGGAAGATGCATTCTGTCACTCGAGTGCTGGAATATTCAAATCAACACACAGAGAAGAGGCATTCTGTCATTAGATTGCTGGAATATTCAAATCAACACACAGTGAAGATGCATTCTGTTACTAGAGTCCTGGAATATTCAAATCAACACACAGTGAAGATGCATTCTGTTACTAGAGTCCTGGAATATTCAAATCAACACACAGTGAAGATGCATTCTGTCACTTGAGTGCTGGAATATTCAAATCAACACACAGGGAAGATGCATTCTGTTACTAGAGTGCTGGAATATTCAAATCAACACACAGAGAAGATGCATTCTTTTACTAGAGTGCTGGATTATTCAAATCAACACACAGGGAAGATGCATTCTTTTACTAGAGTGCTGGAATATTCAAATCAACACACAGAGAAGATGCATTCTGTTACTAGAGTGCTGGAATATTCAAATCAACACACAGAGAAGATGCATTCTGTTACGAGAGTGCTGGAATATTCAAATCAACACACAGGGAAGATGCATTCTTTTACTAGAATGCTGGATTATTCAAATCATCACACATGGATGATGCATTCTGTCACTAGAGTGCTGGAATATTCAAATCAACACACAGGGAAGATGCATTCTGTTACTAGAGTGCTGGATTATTCAAATCAACACACAGAGAAGATGCATTCTGTCACTCGAGTGCTGGAATATTCAAATCAACACACAGGGAAGGTGCATTCTGTTACTTGAGTGCTGGATTATTCAAATCTACACACAGAGAAGATGCATTCTGTTACTAGAGTGCTGGAATATTCAAATCAACATACAGGGAAGATGCATTCTGTTACTTGAGTCCTGGAATATTCAAATCAACACACAGGGAAGATGCATTCTGTTACTAGAGTGCTGGAATATTCAAATCAACATACAGGGAAGATGCATTCTGTTACTTGAGTCCTGGAATATTCAAATCAACACACAGGGAAGATGCATTCTGTCACTTGAGTGCTGGAATATTCAAATCAACACAAAGGGAAGATGTATTCTGTCACTTGAGTGCTGGAATATTCAAATCAACACACAGGGAAGATGTATTCTGTTACTAGAGTCCTGGAATATTCAAATCAACACACAGTGAAGATGCATTCTGTCACTAGAGTGCTGGAATATTCCAATCAACACACAGGGAAGATGCATTCTGTCACTCGAGTGCTGGAATATTCAAATCAACACACAGAGAAGAGGCATTCTGTCATTAGATTGCTGGAATATTCAAATCAACACACAGTGAAGATGCATTCTGTTACTAGAGTCCTGGAATATTCAAATCAACACACAGTGAAGATGCATTCTGTTACTAGAGTCCTGGAATATTCAAATCAACACACAGTGAAGATGCATTCTGTCACTTGAGTGCTGGAATATTCAAATCAACACACAGGGAAGATGCATTCTGTTACTAGAGTGCTGGAATATTCAAATCAACACACAGAGAAGATGCATTCTGTTACTAGAGTGCTGGATTATTCAAATCAACACACAGGGAAGATGCATTCTTTTACTAGAGTGCTGGAATATTCAAATCAACACACAGAGAAGATGCATTCTGTAACTAGAGTGCTGGAATATTCAAATCAACACACAGAGAAGATGCATTCTGTTACGAGAGTG
Source organism: Gymnothorax reevesii (assembly GCA_029721435.1). Lineage (NCBI taxonomy): Eukaryota > Metazoa > Chordata > Actinopteri > Anguilliformes > Muraenidae > Gymnothorax > Gymnothorax reevesii. The sequence continues at coordinate 112,423,138 of CM056580.1, read as the reverse complement.
CTGGAATATTCAAATCAACACACAGGGAAGATGCATTCTTTTACTAGAATGCTGGATTATTCAAATCATCACACATGGATGATGCATTCTGTCACTAGAGTGCTGGAATATTCAAATCAACACACAGGGAAGATGCATTCTGTTACTAGAGTGCTGGATTATTCAAATCAACACACAGAGAAGATGCATTCTGTCACTCGAGTGCTGGAATATTCAAATCAACACACAGGGAAGGTGCATTCTGTTACTAGAGTGCTGGATTATTCAAATCTACACACAGAGAAGATGCATTCTGTTACTAGAGTGCTGGAATATTCAAATCAACATACAGGGAAGATGCATTCTGTTACTTGAGTCCTGGAATATTCAAATCAACACACAGGGAAGATGCATTCTGTTACTAGAGTGCTGGAATATTCAAATCAACATACAGGGAAGATGCATTCTGTTACTTGAGTCCTGGAATATTCAAATCAACACACAGGGAAGATGCATTCTGTCACTTGAGTGCTGGAAAATTCAAATCAACACAAAGGGAAGATGTATTCTGTCACTTGAGTGCTGGAATATTCAAATCAACACACAGGGAAGATGTATTCTGTCACTTGAGTGCTGGAATATTCAAATCAACACACAGGGAAGATGTATTCTGTTACTAGAGTCCTGGAATATTCAAATCAACACACAGTGAAGATGCATTCTGTCACTTGAGTGCTGGAATATTCAAATCAACACACAGTGAAGATGCATTCTGTCACTTGAGTGCTGGAATATTCAAATCAACACAAAGGGAAGATGTATTCTGTCACTTGAGTGCTGGAATATTCAAATCAACACACAGGGAAGATGTATTCTGTTACTAGAGTCCTGGAATATTCAAATCAACACACAGTGAAGATGCATTCTGTCACTTGAGTGCTGGAATATTCAAATCAACACACAGGGAAGATGTATTCTGTCACTTGAGTGCTGGAATATTCAAATCAACACACAGGGAAGATGTATTCTGTTACTAGAGTCCTGGAATATTCAAATCAACACACAGTGAAGATGCATTCTGTCACTAGAGTGCTGGAATATTCCAATCAACACACAGGGAAGATGCATTCTGTCACTTGAGTGCTGGAATATTCAAATCAACACAAAGGGAAGATGCATTCTGTCACTCGAGTGCTGGAATATTCAAATCAACACACAGGGAAGATGTATTCTGTTACTAGAGTCCTGGAATATTCAAATCAACACACAGTGAAGATGCATTCTGTCACTTGAGTGCTGGAATATTCAAATCAACACAAAGGGAAGATGTATTCTGTCACTTGAGTGCTGGAATATTCAAATCAACACAAAGGGAAGATGTATTCTGTCACTTGAGTGCTGGAATATTCAAATCAACACAAAGGGAAGATGTATTCTGTCACTTGAGTGCTGGAATATTCAAATCAACACACAGGGAAGATGTATTCTGTTACTTGAGTGCTGGAATATTCAAATCAACACACAGGGAAGATGCATTCTGTTACTAGAGTCCTGGAATATTCAAATCAACACACAGTGAAGATGCATTCTGTCACTAGAGTGCTGGAATATTCCAATCAACACACAGGGAAGATGCATTCTGTCACTTGAGTGCTGGAATATTCAAATCAACACAAAGGGAAGATGCATTCTGTCACTCGAGTGCTGGAATATTCAAATCAACACACAGAGAAGAGGCATTCTGTCATTAGATTGCTGGAATATTCAAATCAACACACAGTGAAGATGCATTCTGTTACTAGAGTCCTGGAATATTCAAATCAACACACAGTGAAGATGCATTCTGTTACTAGAGTCCTGGAATATTCAAATCAACACACAGTGAAGATGCATTCTGTCACTTGAGTGCTGGAATATTCAAATCAACACACAGGGAAGATGCATTCTGTTACTAGAGTCCTGGAATATTCAAATCAACACACAGTGAAGATGCATTCTGTCACGAGAGTGCTGGAATATTCCAATCAACACACAGGGAAGATGCATTCTGTCACTTGAGTGCTGGAATATTCAAAACAACACAAAGGGAAGATGCATTCTGTCACTCGAGTGCTGGAATATTCAAATCAACACACAGAGAAGAGGCATTCTGTCATTAGAGTGCTGGAATATTTAAATCAACACAAAGGGAAGATGCATTCTGTCACTCGAGTGCTGGAATATTCAAATCAACACACAGAGAAGACGCATTCTGTTACTAGAGTGCTGGAATATTCAAATCAACACACAGAGAAGACGCATTCTGTTACTAGAGTGCTGGAATATTCAAATCAACACACAGTGAAGATGCATTCTGTTACTAGAGTCCTGGAATATTCAAATCAACACACAGTGAAGATGCATTCTGTTACTAGAGTCCTGGAATATTCAAATCAACACACAGTGAAGATGCATTCTGTCACTTGAGTGCTGGAATATTCAAATCAACACACAGGGAAGATGCATTCTGTTACTAGAGTGCTGGAATATTCAAATCAACACACAGAGAAGATGCATTCTGTTACTAGAGTGCTGGATTATTGAAATCAACACACAGGGAAGATGCATTCTTTTACTAGAGTGCTGGAATATTCAAATCAACACACAGAGAAGATGCATTCTGTTACTAGAGTGCTGGAATATTCAAATCAACACACAGAGAAGATGCATTCTGTTACGAGAGTGCTGGAATATTCAAATCAACACACAGGGAAGATGCATTCTTTTACTAGAATGCTGGATTATTCAAATCATCACACATGGATGATGCATTCTGTCACTAGAGTGCTGGAATATTCAAATCAACACACAGGGAAGATGCATTCTGTTACTAGAGTGCTGGATTATTCAAATCAACACACAGAGAAGATGCATTCTGTCACTCGAGTGCTGGAATATTCAAATCAACACACAGGGAAGGTGCATTCTGTTACTAGAGTGCTGGATTATTCAAATCTACACACAGAGAAGATGCATTCTGTTACTAGAGTGCTGGAATATTCAAATCAACACACAGGGAAGATGCATTCTGTTACTAGAGTGCTGGAATATTCAAATCAACATACAGGGAAGATGCATTCTGTTACTTGAGTCCTGGAATATTCAAATCAACACACAGGGAAGATGCATTCTGTCACTTGAGTGCTGGAATATTCAAATCAACACAAAGGGAAGATGTATTCTGTCACTTGAGTGCTGGAATATTCAAATCAACACACAGGGAAGATGTATTCTGTCACTTGAGTGCTGGAATATTCAAATCAACACACAGGGAAGATGTATTCTGTTACTAGAGTCCTGGAATATTCAAATCAACACACAGTGAAGATGCATTCTGTCACTTGAGTGCTGGAATATTCAAATCAACACACAGTGAAGATGCATTCTGTCACTTGAGTGCTGGAATATTCAAATCAACACAAAGGGAAGATGTATTCTGTCACTTGAGTGCTGGAATATTCAAATCAACACACAGGGAAGATGTATTCTGTTACTAGAGTCCTGGAATATTCAAATCAACACACAGTGAAGATGCATTCTGTCACTTGAGTGCTGGAATATTCAAATCAACACACAGGGAAGATGTATTCTGTCACTTGAGTGCTGGAATATTCAAATCAACACACAGGGAAGATGTATTCTGTTACTAGAGTCCTGGAATATTCAAATCAACACACAGTGAAGATGCATTCTGTCACTAGAGTGCTGGAATATTCCAATCAACACACAGGGAAGATGCATTCTGTCACTTGAGTGCTGGAATATTCAAATCAACACAAAGGGAAGATGCATTCTGTCACTCGAGTGCTGGAATATTCAAATCAACACACAGGGAAGATGTATTCTGTTACTAGAGTCCTGGAATATTCAAATCAACACACAGTGAAGATGCATTCTGTCACTTGAGTGCTGGAATATTCAAATCAACACAAAGGGAAGATGTATTCTGTCACTTGAGTGCTGGAATATTCAAATCAACACAAAGGGAAGATGTATTCTGTCACTTGAGTGCTGGAATATTCAAATCAACACAAAGGGAAGATGTATTCTGTCACTTGAGTGCTGGAATATTCAAATCAACACACAGGGAAGATGTATTCTGTTACTTGAGTGCTGGAATATTCAAATCAACACACAGGGAAGATGCATTCTGTTACTAGAGTCCTGGAATATTCAAATCAACACACAGTGAAGATGCATTCTGTCACTAGAGTGCTGGAATATTCCAATCAACACACAGGGAAGATGCATTCTGTCACTTGAGTGCTGGAATATTCAAATCAACACAAAGGGAAGATGCATTCTGTCACTCGAGTGCTGGAATATTCAAATCAACACACAGAGAAGAGGCATTCTGTCATTAGATTGCTGGAATATTCAAATCAACACACAGTGAAGATGCATTCTGTTACTAGAGTCCTGGAATATTCAAATCAACACACAGTGAAGATGCATTCTGTTACTAGAGTCCTGGAATATTCAAATCAACACACAGTGAAGATGCATTCTGTCACTTGAGTGCTGGAATATTCAAATCAACACACAGGGAAGATGCATTCTGTTACTAGAGTCCTGGAATATTCAAATCAACACACAGTGAAGATGCATTCTGTCACGAGAGTGCTGGAATATTCCAATCAACACACAGGGAAGATGCATTCTGTCACTTGAGTGCTGGAATATTCAAAACAACACAAAGGGAAGATGCATTCTGTCACTCGAGTGCTGGAATATTCAAATCAACACACAGAGAAGAGGCATTCTGTCATTAGAGTGCTGGAATATTTAAATCAACACAAAGGGAAGATGCATTCTGTCACTCGAGTGCTGGAATATTCAAATCAACACACAGAGAAGACGCATTCTGTTACTAGAGTGCTGGAATATTCAAATCAACACACAGAGAAGACGCATTCTGTTACTAGAGTGCTGGAATATTCAAATCAACACACAGGGAAGATGCATTCTGTCATTAGAGTGCTGGAATATTCAAATCAACACACAGAGAAGATGCATTCTGTTACTAGAGTGCTAGAATATTCAAATCAACACACAGGGAAGATGCATTCTGTCACTAGAGTGCTGGAATATTCAAATCAACATACAGGGAAGATGCATTCTGTTACTTGAGTCCTGGAATATTCAAATCAACACACAGGGAAGATGCATTCTGTCACTTGAGTGCTGGAATATTCAAATCAACACAAAGGGAAGATGTATTCTGTCACTTGAGTGCTGGAATATTCAAATCAACACACAGGGAAGATGTATTCTGTTACTAGAGTCCTGGAATATTCAAATCAACACACAGTGAAGATGCATTCTGTCACTTGAGTGCTGGAATATTCAAATCAACACAAAGGGAAGATGTATTCTGTCACTTGAGTGCTGGAATATTCAAATCAACACACAGGGAAGATGCATTCTGTCACTAGAGTGCTGGAATATTCAAATCAACATACAGGGAAGATGCATTCTGTTACTTGAGTCCTGGAATATTCAAATCAACACACAGGGAAGATGCATTCTGTCACTTGAGTGCTGGAATATTCAAATCAACACAAAGGGAAGATGTATTCTGTCACTTGAGTGCTGGAATATTCAAATCAACACACAGGGAAGATGTATTCTGTTACTAGAGTCCTGGAATATTCAAATCAACACACAGGGAAGATGCATTCTGTCACTTGAGTGCTGGAATATTCAAATCAACACACAGGGAAGATGTATTCTGTTACTAGAGTCCTGGAATATTCAAATCAACACACAGTGAAGATGCATTCTGTCACTTGAGTGCTGGAATATTCAAATCAACACACAGGGAAGATGTATTCTGTCACTTGAGTGCTGGAATATTCAAATCAACACACAGGGAAGATGTATTCTGTTACTAGAGTCCTGGAATATTCAAATCAACACACAGTGAAGATGCATTCTGTCACTAGAGTGCTGGAATATTCCAATCAACACACAGGGAAGATGCATTCTGTCACTTGAGTGCTGGAATATTCAAATCAACACAAAGGGAAGATGCATTCTGTCACTCGAGTGCTGGAATATTCAAATCAACACACAGGGAAGATGTATTCTGTTACTAGAGTCCTGGAATATTCAAATCAACACACAGTGAAGATGCATTCTGTCACTTGAGTGCTGGAATATTCAAATCAACACAAAGGGAAGATGTATTCTGTCACTTGAGTGCTGGAATATTCAAATCAACACAAAGGGAAGATGTATTCTGTCACTTGAGTGCTGGAATATTCAAATCAACACACAGGGAAGATGTATTCTGTTACTTGAGTGCTGGAATATTCAAATCAACACACAGGGAAGATGCATTCTGTCACTAGAGTCCTGGAATATTCAAATCAACACACAGTGAAGATGCATTCAGTCACTAGAGTGCTGGAATATTCCAATCAACACAAAGGGAAGATGTATTCTGTCACTTGAGTGCTGGAATATTCAAATCAACACAAAGGGAAGATGTATTCTGTCACTTGAGTGCTGGAATATTCAAATCAACACACAGGGAAGATGTATTCTGTTACTTGAGTGCTGGAATATTCAAATCAACACACAGGGAAGATGCATTCTGTCACTAGAGTCCTGGAATATTCAAATCAACACACAGGGAAGATGCATTCTGTCACTAGAGTGCTGGAATATTCCAATCAACACACAGGGAAGATGCATTCTGTCACTTGAGTGCTGGAATATTCAAATCAACACAAAGGGAAGATGCATTCTGTCACTCGAGTGCTGGAATATTCAAATCAACACACAGAGAAGAGGCATTCTGTCATTAGATTGCTGGAATATTCAAATCAACACACAGTGAAGATGCATTCTGTTACTAGAGTCCTGGAATATTCAAATCAACACACAGTGAAGATGCATTCTGTTACTAGAGTCCTGGAATATTCAAATCAACACACAGTGAAGATGCATTCTGTCACTTGAGTGCTGGAATATTCAAATCAACACACAGGGAAGATGCATTCTGTCACTAGAGTGCTGGAATATTCAAATCAACACACAGAGAAGATGCATTCTGTTACTAGAGTGCTGGAATATTCAAATCAACACACAGAGAAGATGCATTCTGTTACGAGAGTGCTGGAATATTCAAATCAACACACAGGGAAGATGCATTCTTTTACTAGAATGCTGGATTATTCAAATCATCACACATGGATGATGCATTCTGTCACTAGAGTGCTGGAATATTCAAATAAACACACAGGGAAGATGCATTCTGTTACTAGAGTGCTGGATTATTCAAATCAACACACAGAGAAGATGCATTCTGTCACTCGAGTGCTGGAATATTCAAATCAACACACAGGGAAGGTGCATTCTGTTACTAGAGTGCTGGATTATTCAAATCTACACACAGAGAAGATGCATTCTGTTACTAGAGTGCTGGAATATTCAAATCAACATACAGGGAAGATGCATTCTGTTACTTGAGTCCTGGAATATTCAAATCAACACACAGGGAAGATGCATTCTGTTACTAGAGTGCTGGAATATTCAAATCAACATACAGGGAAGATGCATTCTGTCACTAGAGTGCTGGAATATTCAAATCAACACACAGGGAAGATGCATTCTGTTACTAGAGTCCTGGAATATTCAAATCAACACACAGTGAAGATGCATTCTGTCACTTGAGTGCTGGAATATTCAAATCAACACACAGTGAAGATGCATTCTGTCACTTGAGTGCTGGAATATTCAAATCAACACACAGGGAAGATGTATTCTGTTACTAGAGTCCTGGAATATTCAAGTCAACACACAGTGAAGATGCATTCTGTCACTAGAGTGCTGGAATATTCCAATCAACACACAGGGAAGATGCATTCTGTCACTTGAGTGCTGGAATATTCAAATCAACACAAAGGGAAGATGCATTCTGTCACTCGAGTGCTGGAATATTCAAATCAACACACAGGGAAGATGTATTCTGTTACTAGAGTCCTGGGATATTCAAATCAACACACAGTGAAGATGCATTCTGTCACTTGAGTGCTGGAATATTCAAATCAACACAAAGGGAAGATGTATTCTGTCACTTGAGTGCTGGAATATTCAAATCAACACACAGTGAAGATGCATTCTGTCACTTGAGTGCTGGAATATTCAAATCAACACAAAGGGAAGATGTATTCTGTCACTTGAGTGCTGGAATATTCAAATCAACACACAGGGAAGATGTATTCTGTTACTTGAGTGCTGGAATATTCAAATCAACACACAGGGAAGATGCATTCTGTTACTAGAGTCCTGGAATATTCAAATCAACACACAGTGAAGATGCATTCTGTCACTAGAGTGCTGGAATATTCCAATCAACACACAGGGAAGATGCATTCTGTCACTTGAGTGCTGGAATATTCAAATCAACACAAAGGGAAGATGCATTCTGTCACTCGAGTGCTGGAATATTCAAATCAACACACAGAGAAGAGGCATTCTGTCATTAGATTGCTGGAATATTCAAATCAACACACAGTGAAGATGCATTCTGTTACTAGAGTCCTGGAATATTCAAATCAACACACAGTGAAGATGCATTCTGTTACTAGAGTCCTGGAATATTCAAATCAACACACAGTGAAGATGCATTCTGTCACTTGAGTGCTGGAATATTCAAATCAACACACAGGGAAGATGCATTCTGTTACTAGAGTGCTGGAATATTCAAATCAACACACAGAGAAGATGCATTCTTTTACTAGAGTGCTGGATTATTCAAATCAACACACAGGGAAGATGCATTCTTTTACTAGAGTGCTGGAATATTCAAATCAACACACAGAGAAGATGCATTCTGTTACTAGAGTGCTGGAATATTCAAATCAACACACAGAGAAGATGCATTCTGTTACGAGAGTGCTGGAATATTCAAATCAACACACAGGGAAGATGCATTCTTTTACTAGAATGCTGGATTATTCAAATCATCACACATGGATGATGCATTCTGTCACTAGAGTGCTGGAATATTCAAATCAACACACAGGGAAGATGCATTCTGTTACTAGAGTGCTGGATTATTCAAATCAACACACAGAGAAGATGCATTCTGTCACTCGAGTGCTGGAATATTCAAATCAACACACAGGGAAGGTGCATTCTGTTACTTGAGTGCTGGATTATTCAAATCTACACACAGAGAAGATGCATTCTGTTACTAGAGTGCTGGAATATTCAAATCAACATACAGGGAAGATGCATTCTGTTACTTGAGTCCTGGAATATTCAAATCAACACACAGGGAAGATGCATTCTGTTACTAGAGTGCTGGAATATTCAAATCAACATACAGGGAAGATGCATTCTGTTACTTGAGTCCTGGAATATTCAAATCAACACACAGGGAAGATGCATTCTGTCACTTGAGTGCTGGAATATTCAAATCAACACAAAGGGAAGATGTATTCTGTCACTTGAGTGCTGGAATATTCAAATCAACACACAGGGAAGATGTATTCTGTTACTAGAGTCCTGGAATATTCAAATCAACACACAGTGAAGATGCATTCTGTCACTTGAGTGCTGGAATATTCAAATCAACACAAAGAGAAGATGTATTCTGTCACTTGAGTGCTGGAATATTCAAATCAACACACAGGGAAGATGTATTCTGTTACTAGAGTCCTGGAATATTCAAATCAACACACAGTGAAGATGCATTCTGTCACTTGAGTGCTGGAATATTCAAATCAACACACAGGGAAGATGTATTCTGTCACTTGAGTGCTGGAATATTCAAATCAACACACAGGGAAGATGTATTCTGTTACTAGAGTCCTGGAATATTCAAATCAACACACAGTGAAGATGCATTCTGTCACTAGAGTGCTGGAATATTCCAATCAACACACAGGGAAGATGCATTCTGTCACTTGAGTGCTGGAATATTCAAATCAACACAAAGGGAAGATGCATACTGTCACTCGAGTGCTGGAATATTCAAATCAACACACAGGGAAGATGTATTCTGTTACTAGAGTCCTGGAATATTCAAATCAACACACAGTGAAGATGCATTCTGTCACTTGAGTGCTGGAATATTCAAATCAACACAAAGGGAAGATGTATTCTGTCACTTGAGTGCTGGAATATTCAAATCAACACAAAGGGAAGATGTATTCTGTCACTTGAGTGCTGGAATATTCAAATCAACACACAGGGAAGATGTATTCTGTTACTTGAGTGCTGGAATATTCAAATCAACACACAGGGAAGATGCATTCTGTTACTAGAGTCCTGGAATATTCAAATCAACACACAGTGAAGATGCATTCTGTCACTAGAGTGCTGGAATATTCCAATCAACACACAGGGAAGATGCATTCTGTCACTTGAGTGCTGGAATATTCAAATCAACACAAAGGGAAGATGCATTCTGTCACTCGAGTGCTGGAATATTCAAATCAACACACAGAGAAGAGGCATTCTGTCATTAGATTGCTGGAATATTCAAATCAACACACAGTGAAGATGCATTCTGTTACTAGAGTGCTGGATTATTCAAATCAACACACAGGGAAGAGGCATTCTGTCATTAGAGTGCTGGAATATTCAAATCAACACAAAGGGAAGATGCATTCTGTCACGACAGTGCTGGAATACTCAAATCATCACACAGGGAAGATGCATTCTGTTACTAGAGTGCTGGAATATTCAAATCAACACACAGGGAAGATGCATTCTGTTACTAGAGTGCTGGATTATTCAAATCAACACACAGAGAAGATGCATTCTGTCACTCGAGTGCTGGAATATTCCAATCAACACACAGGGAAGATGCATTCTGTCACTTGAGTGCTGGAATATTCAAATTAACACAAAGGGAAGATGCATTCTGTCACTCGAGTGCTGGAATATTCAAATCAACACACAGAGAAGAGGCATTCTGTCATAAGAGTGCTGAAATATTCAAATCAACACACAGTGAAGATGCATTCTGTTACTAGAGTCCTGGAATATTCAAATCAACACACAGTGAAGATGCATTCTGTTACTAGAGTCCTGGAATATTCAAATCAACACACAGTGAAGATGCATTCTGTCACTTGAGTGCTGGAATATTCAAATCAACACACAGGGAAGATGCATTCTGTTACTAGAGTCCTGGAATATTCAAATCAACACACAGTGAAGATGCATTCTGTCACGAGAGTGCTGGAATATTCAAATCAACACACAGTGAAGATGCATTCTGTTACTAGAGTCCTGGAATATTCAAATCAACACACAGTGAAGATGCATTCTGTTACTAGAGTCCTGGAATATTCAAATCAACACACAGTGAAGATGCATTCTGTTACTAGAGTCCTGGAATATTCAAATCAACACACAGTGAAGATGCATTCTGTCACTCGAGTGCTGGAATATTCCAATCAACACACAGGGAAGATGCATTCTGTCACTTGAGTGCTGGAATATTCAAAACAACACAAAGGGAAGATGCATTCTGTCACTCGAGTGCTGGAATATTCAAATCAACACACAGAGAAGAGGCATTCTGTCATTAGAGTGCTGGAATATTTAAATCAACACAAAGGGAAGATGCATTCTGTCACTCGAGTGCTGGAATATTCAAATCAACACACAGAGAAGACGCATTCTGTTACTAGAGTGCTGGAATATTCAAATCAACACACAGAGAAGACGCATTCTGTTACTAGAGTGCTGGAATATTCAAATCAACACACAGGGAAGATGCATTCTGTTATTAGAGTGCTGGAATATTCAAATCAACACACAGAGAAGATGCATTCTGTTACTAGAGTGCTAGAATATTCAAATCAACACACAGGGAAGATGCATTCTGTCACTAGAGTGCTGGAATATTCAAATCACCACACAGGGAAGATACATTCTGTCACTAGAGTGCTGGAATATTCAAATCAACACACAGGGAAGATACGTTCTGTCACTAGAGTGCTGGAATATTCAAATCAACACACAGGGAAGATGCATTCTGTCACTAGAGTGCTGGAATATTCAAATTAACTCACAGACAAGACGCATTCTGTCACTAGAGTTCTTGAATAATCAAATCATCACACATGGATGATGCATTCCGTTACTAAAGTTCTTGAATATTCAAATCAACACACAGGGAAGAGGCATTCTGTCATTAGAGTGCTGGAATATTCAAATCAACACAAAGGGAAGATGCATTCTGTCACTACAGTGCTGGAATATTTAAATCCACACACAGGGTAGAGGCATTCAGTCATTAGAGTGCTGGAATATTCCAATCAACACACAGGGAAGATGCATTCTGTCACTTGAGTGCTGGAATATTCAAATCAACACAAAGGGAAGATGCATTCTGTTACTAGAGTGCTGGATTATTCAAATCAACACACAGAGAAGATGCATTCTGTCACTCGAGTGCTGGAATATTCAAATCAACACAAAGGGAAGATGCATTCTGTCACTTGAGTGCTGGAATATTCAAATCAACACACAGGGAAGATGCATTCTGTTACTAGAGTGCTGGAATATTCAAATCAACACACAGGGAAGATGCATTCTGTTACTAGAGTGCTGGAATATTCAAATCAACACAAAGGGAAGATGCATTTTGTCACTTGAGTGCTGGAATATTCAAATCAACACACAGTGAAGATGCATTCTGTTACTAGAGTCCTGGAATATTAAAATCAACACACAGTGAAGATGCATTCTGTCACTAGAGTGCTGGAATATTCCAATCAACACACAGGGAAGATGCATTCTGTCACTTGAGTGCTGGAATATTCAAATCAACACACAGTGAAGATGCATTCTGTTACTAGAGTCCTGGAATATTAAAATCAACACACAGTGAAGATGCATTCTGTCACTAGAGTGCTGGAATATTCCAATCAACACACAGGGAAGATGCATTCTGTCACTTGAGTGCTGGAATATTCAAATCAACACAAAGGGAAGATGCATTCTGTCACTCGAGTGCTGGAATATTCAAATCAACACAAAGGGAAGATGCATTCTGTTACTAGAGTCCTGGAATATTAAAATCAACACACAGTGAAGATGCATTCTGTCACTAGAGTGCTGGAATATTCCAATCAACACACAGGGAAGATGCATTCTGTCACTAGAGTGCTGGAATATTCCAATCAACACACAGGGAAGATGCATTCTGTCACTTGAGTGCTGGAATATTCAAATCAACACAAAGGGAAGATGCATTCTGTCACTCGAGTGCTGGAATATTCAAATCAACACAAAGGGAAGATGCATTCTGTTACTAGAGTCCTGGAATATTAAAATCAACACACAGTGAAGATGCATTCTGTCACTAGAGTGCTGGAATATTCAAATCAACACAAAGGGAAGATGCATTCTGTCATTAGAGTGCTGGAATATTCAAATCAACACACAGTGAAGATGCATTCTGTTACTAGAGTGCTGGAATATTCAAATCAACACACAGGGAAGATGCATTCTGTTACTAGAGTGCTGGAATATTCAAATCAACACACAGAGAAGACGCATTCTGTTACGAGAGTGCTGGGATATTCAAATCAACACACAGGGAAGATGCATTCTGTTACTAGAGTGCTGGATTATTCAAATCAACACACAGAGAAGATGCATTCTGTCACTCGAGTGCTGGAATATTCAAATCAACACAAAGGGAAGATGCATTCTGTTACTAGAGTCCTGGAATATTCAAATCAACACACAGTGAAGATGCATTCTGTTACTAGAGTCCTGGAATATTCAAATCAACACACAGTGAAGATGCATTCTGTCACTCGAGTGCTGGAATATTCAAATCAACACAAAGGGAAGATGCATTCTGTTACTAGAGTCCTGGAATATTCAAATCAACACACAGTGAAGATGCATTCTGTTACTAGAGTCCTGGAATATTCAAATCAACACACAGTGAAGATGCATTCTGTCACTAGAGTGCTGGAATATTCAAATCAACACACAGTGAAGATGCATTCTGTTACTTGAGTGCTGGAATATTCAAATCAACACACAGAGAAGATGCATTCTGTCACTAGAGTGCTGGAATATTCAAATCAACACACAGAGAAGATGCATTCTGTTACTAGAGTGCTGGAATATTCCAATCAATACACAGGGAAGTTGCATTCTGTCACTTGAGTGCTGGAATATTCAAATCAACACAAAGGGAAGATGCATTCTGTCACTCGAGTGCTGGAATATTCAAATCAACACAAAGGGAAGATGCATTCTGTTACTAGAGTGCTGGAATATTCCAATCAATACACAGGGAAGATGCATTCTGTCACTTGAGTGCTGGAATATTCAAATCGACACAAAGGGAAGATGCATTCTGTTACTAGAGTGCTGGAATATTCCAATCAATACACAGGGAAGATGCATTCTGTCACTTGAGTGCTGGAATATTCAAATCAACACACAGAGAAGAGGCATTCTGTCATTAGAGTGCTGGAATATTCAAATCAACACAAAGGGAAGATGCATTCTGTCACTTGAGTGCTGGAATATTCAAATCAACACACAGGGAAGATGCATTCTGTCACTAGAGTGCTGGAATATTCAAATCAACACAAAGGGAAGATGCATTCTGTCACTAGAGTGCTGGAATATTCAAATCAACACACAGGGAAGATGCATTCTGTCACTAGAGTGCTGGAATATTCAAATCAACACACAGGGAAGATGCATTCTGTCACTTGAGTGCTGGAATATTCAAATCAACACACAGGGAAGATGCATTCTGTCACTAGAGTGCTGGAATATTCAAATCAACACAAAGGGAAGATGCATACTGTCACTAGAGTGCTGGAATATTCAAATCAACACACAGGGAAGATGCATTCTGTCACTAGAGTGCTGGAATATTCAAATCAACACACAGGGAAGATGCATTCTGTCACTAGAGTGCTGGAATATTCAAATCAACACACAGGGAAGATGCATTCTGTCACTAGAGCGCTGGAATATTCAAATCAACACACAGGGAAGATGCATTCTGTCACTAGAGTGCTGGAATATTCAAATCAACACACGGGGAAGATGCATTCTGTCACTAGAGTGCTGGAATATTCAAATTAACACACAGGAAGACGCATTCTGTCACTAGAGTTCTTGAATAATCAAATCATCACACATGGTTGATGCATTCCGTTACTAAAGTTTTTGAATATTCAAATCAACACACAGGGAAGATGCATTCTGTCACTTGAGTGCTGGAATATTCCAATCAACACACAGGGAAGATGCATTCTGTCACTTGAGTGCTGGAATATTCCAATCAACACACAGGGAAGATGCATTCTGTCACTTGAGTGCTGGAATATTCCAATCAACACACAGAGAAGATGCATTCTGTCACTCGAGTGCTGGATTATTCAAATCAACACACAGGGAAGATGCATTCTGTCACTAGAGTGCTGGAATATTCAAATCAACACACAGAGAAGATGCATTCTGTCACTCGAGTGCTGGATTATTCAAATCAACACACAGGGAAGATGCATTCTGTCACTAGAGTGCTGGAATATTCAAATCAACACACAGAGAAGACGAATTCTGTTACTAGAGTGCTGGAATATTCAAATCAACACACAGGGAAGATGCATTCTGTCACTAGAGTGCTGGATTATTCAAATTAACACACAGAGAAGATGCATTCTGTCACTAGAGTGCTGGAATATTCAAATCAACACACAGAGAAGACGCATTCTGTTACTAGAGTGCTGTAATATTAAAATCAACACACAGGGAAGATGCATTCTGTCACTAGAGTGCTGGATTATTCAAATTAACACACAGAGAAGATGCATTCAGTCACTAGAGTGCTGTAATATTCAAATCAACACACAGAGAAGACGCATTCTGTTACTAGAGTGCTGGATTATTCAAATCAACATACAGGGAAGATGCATTCTGTCACTAGAGTGCTGGAATATTCATATCAAGACACAGAGAAGATGCATTCTGTCACTACAGTGCTGGAATATTCAAATCAACACACAGGGAACATGCATTCTGTCACTAGAGTGCTGGAATATTCAAATCAACACACAGGGAAGATGCATTCTGTCACAAGAGTGCTGGAATATTCAAATCAAGACACAGAGAAGATGCATTCTGTCACAAGAGTGCTGGAATATTCAAATCAAGACACAGAGAAGATGCATTCTGTCACTATAGTGCTGGAATATTCAAATCAACACACAGGGAACATGAATTCTGTCACTAGAGTGCTGGAATATTCAAATCAACACACAGAGAAGATGCATTCTGTCACTCGAGTGCTGGATTATTCAAATCAACACACAGGGAAGATGCATTCTGTCACTAGAGTGCTGGAATATTCAAATCAACACACAGAGAAGACGAATTCTGTTACTAGAGTGCTGGAATATTCAAATCAACACACAGGGAAGATGCATTCTGTCACTAGAGTGCTGGATTATTCAAATTAACACACAGAGAAGATGCATTCTGTCACTAGAGTGCTGGAATATTCAAATCAACACACAGAGAAGACGCATTCTGTTACTAGAGTGCTGTAATATTAAAATCAACACACAGGGAAGATGCATTCTGTCACTAGAGTGCTGGATTATTCAAATTAACACACAGAGAAGATGCATTCAGTCACTAGAGTGCTGTAATATTCAAATCAACACACAGAGAAGACGCATTCTGTTACTAGAGTGCTGGATTATTCAAATCAACATACAGGGAAGATGCATTCTGTCACTAGAGTGCTGGAATATTCATATCAAGACACAGAGAAGATGCATTCTGTCACTCGAGTGCTGGATTATTCAAATTAACACACAGAGAAGATGCATTCTGTCACTACAGTGCTGGAATATTCAAATCAACACACAGGGAACATGCATTCTGTCACTAGAGTGCTGGAATATTCAAATCAACACACAGGGAAGATGCATTCTGTCACAAGAGTGCTGGAATATTCAAATCAAGACACAGAGAAGATGCATTCTGTCACAAGAGTGCTGGAATATTCAAATCAAGACACAGAGAAGATGCATTCTGTCACTATAGTGCTGGAATATTCAAATCAACACACAGGGAACATGAATTCTGTCACTAGAGTGCTGGAATATTCAAATCAACACACAGGGAAGATGCATTCTGTCACTAGAGTGCTGGAATATTCAAATCAACACACAGACAAGACGCATTCTGTCACTAGAGTTCTTGAATATTCAAATCAACACAAAGGGAAGATGCATTCCGTCACTAGAATTCTTGAATATTCAAATCAACACACAGGGAAGAGGCATTCTGTCATGACAGTGCTGGAATACTCAAATCATCACACAGGGAAGATGCATTCTGTCACTAGAGTACTGGAATATTCAAATCAACACAAAGGGAAGATGCATTCTGTCATGACAGTGCTGGAATACTCAAATCATCACACAGGGAAGATGCATTCTGTCACTAGAGTACTGGAATATTCAAATCAACACACAGAGAAGACGCATTCTGTTACTAGAGTGCTGGAATATTCAAATCAACACACAGGGAAGATGCATTCTGTTACTAGAGTGCTGGAATATTCAAATCAACACACAGAGAAGATGCATTCTGTTACTAGAGTGCTGGAATATTCAAATCAACACACAGGGAAGATGCATTCTGTTACTAGAGTGCTGGAATATTCAAATCAACACACAGGGAAGATGCATTCTGTTACTAGAATGCTGGATTATTCAAATCATCACACATGGGAAGATGCATTCTGTCACTAGAGTGCTGGAATATTCAAATCAACACACAGGGAAGATGCATTCTGTTACTAGAGTGCTGGATTATTCAAATCAACACACAGTGAAGATGCATTCTGTTACTAGAGTCCTGGAATATTCAAATCAACAAACAGTGAAGATGCATTCTGTTACTAGAGTCCTGGAATATTCAAATCGACACACAGGGAAGATGCATTCTGTTACTAGAATGCTGGATTATTCAAATCATCACACATGGATGATGCATTCTGTCACTAGAGTGCTGGAATATTCAAATCAACACACAGGGAAGATGCATTCTGTTACTAGAGTGCTGGATTATTCAAATCAACACACAGTGAAGATGCATTCTGTTACTAGAGTCCTGGAATATTCAAATCAACACACAGTGAAGATGCATTCTGTTACTAGAGTGCTGGAATATTCAAATCAACACACAGGGAAGATGCATTCTGTTACTTGAATGCTGGATTATTCATATCATCACACATGGATGATGCATTCTGTCACTAGAGTGCTGGAATATTAAATTCAACACACAGGGAAGATGCATTCTGTTACTAGAGTGCTGGATTATTCAAATCAACACACAGTGAAGATGCATTCTGTTACTAGAGTCCTGGAATATTCAAATCAACACACAGTGAAGATGCATTCTGTTACTAGAGTCCTGGAATATTCAAATCAACACACAGTGAAGATGCATTCTGTCACTTGAGTGCTGGAATATTCAAATCAACACACAGGGAAGATGCATTCTGTTACTAGAGTCCTGGAATATTCAAATCAACACACAGTGAAGATGCATTCTGTCACTTGAGTGCTGGAATATTCAAATCAACACACAGGGAAGATGCATTCTGTTACTAGAGTCCTGGAATATTCAAATCAACACACAGTGAAGATGCATTCTGTCACGAGAGTGCTGGAATATTCCAATCAACACACAGGGAAGATGCATTCTGTCACTTGAGTGCTGGAATATTCAAAACAACACAAAGGGAAGATGCATTCTGTCACTCGAGTGCTGGAATATTCAAATCAACACACAGAGAAGAGGCATTCTGTCATTAGAGTGCTGGAATATTTAAATCAACACAAAGGGAAGATGCATTCTGTCACTCGAGTGCTGGAATATTCAAATCAACACACAGAGAAGACGCATTCTGTTACTAGAGTGCTGGAATATTCAAATCAACACACAGGGAAGATGCATTCTGTCATTAGAGTGCTGGAATTTTCAAATCAACACACAGAGAAGATGCATTCTGTTACTAGAGTGCTAGAATATTCAAATCAACACACAGGGAAGATGCATTCTGTCACTAGAGTGCTGGAATATTCAAATCACCACACAGGGAAGATCCATTCTGTCACTAGAGTGCTGGAATATTCAAATCAACACACAGGGAAGATGCATTCTGTCACTAGAGTGCTGGAATATTCAAATTAACACACAGACAAGACGCATTCTGTCACTAGAGTTCTTGAATAATCAAATCATCACACATGGATGATGCATTCCGTTACTAAAGTTCTTGAATATTCAAATCAACACACAGGGAAGAGGCATTCTGTCATTAGAGTGCTGGAATATTCAAATCAACACAAAGGGAAGATGCATTCTGTCACTACAGTGCTGGAATATTTAAATCCACACACAGGGTAGAGGCATTCAGTCATTAGAGTGCTGGAATATTCAAATCAACACACAGGGAAGATGCATTCTGTCACTAGAGTGCTGGAATATTCCAATCAACACACAGGGAAGATGCATTCTGTCACTTGAGTGCTGGAATATTCAAATCAACACAAAGGGAAGATGCATTCTGTCACTTGAGTGCTGGAATATTCAAATCAACACACAGGGAAGATGCATTCTGTTACTAGAGTCCTGGAATATTAAAATCAACACACAGTGAAGATGCATTCTGTCACTAGAGTGCTGGAATATTCCAATCAACACACAGGGAAGATGCATTCTGTTACTAGAGTCCTGGAATATTAAAATCAACACACAGTGAAGATGCATTCTGTCACTAGAGTGCTGGAATATTCCAATCAACACACAGGGAAGATGCATTCTGTCACTTGAGTGCTGGAATATTCAAATCAACACAAAGGGAAGATGCATTCTGTCATTAGAGTGCTGGAATATTCAAGTCAACACACAGTGAAGATGAATTCTGTTACTAGAGTCCTGGAATATTCAAATCAACACACAGTGAAGATGCATTCTGTTACTAGAGTCCTGGAATATTAAAATCAACACACAGTGAAGATGCATTCTGTCACTAGAGTGCTGGAATATTCCAATCAACACACAGTGAAGATGCATTCTGTCACTAGAGTGCTGGAATATTCCAATCAACACACAGGGAAGATGCATTCTGTCACTTGAGTGCTGGAATATTCAAATCAACACAAAGGGAAGATGCATTCTGTCATTAGAGTGCTGGAATATTCAAGTCAACACACAGTGAAGATGCATTCTGTTACTAGAGTCCTGGAATATTCAAATCAACACACAGTGAAGATGCATTCTGTCACTTGAGTGCTGGAATATTCAAATCAACACACAGGGAAGATGCATTCTGTTACTAGAGTCCTGGAATATTCAAATTAACACACAGAGAAGATGCATTCTGTCACTAGAGTGCTGGAATATTCAAATCAACACACAGAGAAGATGCATTCAGTCACTAGAGTGCTGTAATATTCAAATCAACACACAGAGAAGACGCATTCTGTTACTAGAGTGCTGGATTATTCAAATCAACATACAGGGAAGATGCATTCTGTCACTAGAGTGCTGGATTATTCAAATTAACACACAGAGAAGATGCATTCTGTCACTAGAGTGCTGGAATATTCAAATCAACACACAGAGAAGACGCATTCTGTTACTAGAGTGCTGTAATATTAAAATCAACACACAGGGAAGATGCATTCTGTCACTAGAGTGCTGGATTATTCAAATTAACACACAGAGAAGATGCATTCAGTCACTAGAGTGCTGTAATATTCAAATCAACACACAGAGAAGACGCATTCTGTTACTAGAGTGCTGGATTATTCAAATCAACATACAGGGAAGATGCATTCTGTCACTAGAGTGCTGGAATATTCATATCAAGACACAGAGAAGATGCATTCTGTCACTCGAGTGCTGGATTATTCAAATTAACACACAGAGAAGATGCATTCTGTCACTACAGTGCTGGAATATTCAAATCAACACACAGGGAACATGCATTCTGTCACTAGAGTGCTGGAATATTCAAATCAACACACAGGGAAGATGCATTCTGTCACAAGAGTGCTGGAATATTCAAATCAAGACACAGAGAAGATGCATTCTGTCACAAGAGTGCTGGAATATTCAAATCAAGACACAGAGAAGATGCATTCTGTCACTATAGTGCTGGAATATTCAAATCAACACACAGGGAACATGAATTCTGTCACTAGAGTGCTGGAATATTCAAATCAACACACAGGGAAGATGCATTCTGTCACTAGAGTGCTGGAATATTCAAATCAACACACAGACAAGACGCATTCTGTCACTAGAGTTCTTGAATATTCAAATCAACACAAAGGGAAGATGCATTCCGTCACTAGAATTCTTGAATATTCAAATCAACACACAGGGAAGAGGCATTCTGTCATGACAGTGCTGGAATACTCAAATCATCACACAGGGAAGATGCATTCTGTCACTAGAGTACTGGAATATTCAAATCAACACAAAGGGAAGATGCATTCTGTCATGACAGTGCTGGAATACTCAAATCATCACACAGGGAAGATGCATTCTGTCACTAGAGTACTGGAATATTCAAATCAACACACAGAGAAGACGCATTCTGTTACTAGAGTGCTGGAATATTCAAATCAACACACAGGGAAGATGCATTCTGTTACTAGAGTGCTGGAATATTCAAATCAACACACAGAGAAGATGCATTCTGTTACTAGAGTGCTGGAATATTCAAATCAACACACAGGGAAGATGCATTCTGTTACTAGAGTGCTGGAATATTCAAATCAACACACAGGGAAGATGCATTCTGTTACTAGAATGCTGGATTATTCAAATCATCACACATGGGAAGATGCATTCTGTCACTAGAGTGCTGGAATATTCAAATCAACACACAGGGAAGATGCATTCTGTTACTAGAGTGCTGGATTATTCAAATCAACACACAGTGAAGATGCATTCTGTTACTAGAGTCCTGGAATATTCAAATCAACAAACAGTGAAGATGCATTCTGTTACTAGAGTCCTGGAATATTCAAATCGACACACAGGGAAGATGCATTCTGTTACTAGAATGCTGGATTATTCAAATCATCACACATGGATGATGCATTCTGTCACTAGAGTGCTGGAATATTCAAATCAACACACAGGGAAGATGCATTCTGTTACTAGAGTGCTGGATTATTCAAATCAACACACAGTGAAGATGCATTCTGTTACTAGAGTCCTGGAATATTCAAATCAACACACAGTGAAGATGCATTCTGTTACTAGAGTGCTGGAATATTCAAATCAACACACAGGGAAGATGCATTCTGTTACTTGAATGCTGGATTATTCATATCATCACACATGGATGATGCATTCTGTCACTAGAGTGCTGGAATATTAAATTCAACACACAGGGAAGATGCATTCTGTTACTAGAGTGCTGGATTATTCAAATCAACACACAGTGAAGATGCATTCTGTTACTAGAGTCCTGGAATATTCAAATCAACACACAGTGAAGATGCATTCTGTTACTAGAGTCCTGGAATATTCAAATCAACACACAGTGAAGATGCATTCTGTCACTTGAGTGCTGGAATATTCAAATCAACACACAGGGAAGATGCATTCTGTTACTAGAGTCCTGGAATATTCAAATCAACACACAGTGAAGATGCATTCTGTCACTTGAGTGCTGGAATATTCAAATCAACACACAGGGAAGATGCATTCTGTTACTAGAGTCCTGGAATATTCAAATCAACACACAGTGAAGATGCATTCTGTCACGAGAGTGCTGGAATATTCCAATCAACACACAGGGAAGATGCATTCTGTCACTTGAGTGCTGGAATATTCAAAACAACACAAAGGGAAGATGCATTCTGTCACTCGAGTGCTGGAATATTCAAATCAACACACAGAGAAGAGGCATTCTGTCATTAGAGTGCTGGAATATTTAAATCAACACAAAGGGAAGATGCATTCTGTCACTCGAGTGCTGGAATATTCAAATCAACACACAGAGAAGACGCATTCTGTTACTAGAGTGCTGGAATATTCAAATCAACACACAGGGAAGATGCATTCTGTCATTAGAGTGCTGGAATTTTCAAATCAACACACAGAGAAGATGCATTCTGTTACTAGAGTGCTAGAATATTCAAATCAACACACAGGGAAGATGCATTCTGTCACTAGAGTGCTGGAATATTCAAATCACCACACAGGGAAGATCCATTCTGTCACTAGAGTGCTGGAATATTCAAATCAACACACAGGGAAGATGCATTCTGTCACTAGAGTGCTGGAATATTCAAATTAACACACAGACAAGACGCATTCTGTCACTAGAGTTCTTGAATAATCAAATCATCACACATGGATGATGCATTCCGTTACTAAAGTTCTTGAATATTCAAATCAACACACAGGGAAGAGGCATTCTGTCATTAGAGTGCTGGAATATTCAAATCAACACAAAGGGAAGATGCATTCTGTCACTACAGTGCTGGAATATTTAAATCCACACACAGGGTAGAGGCATTCAGTCATTAGAGTGCTGGAATATTCAAATCAACACACAGGGAAGATGCATTCTGTCACTAGAGTGCTGGAATATTCCAATCAACACACAGGGAAGATGCATTCTGTCACTTGAGTGCTGGAATATTCAAATCAACACAAAGGGAAGATGCATTCTGTCACTTGAGTGCTGGAATATTCAAATCAACACACAGGGAAGATGCATTCTGTTACTAGAGTCCTGGAATATTAAAATCAACACACAGTGAAGATGCATTCTGTCACTAGAGTGCTGGAATATTCCAATCAACACACAGGGAAGATGCATTCTGTTACTAGAGTCCTGGAATATTAAAATCAACACACAGTGAAGATGCATTCTGTCACTAGAGTGCTGGAATATTCCAATCAACACACAGGGAAGATGCATTCTGTCACTTGAGTGCTGGAATATTCAAATCAACACAAAGGGAAGATGCATTCTGTCATTAGAGTGCTGGAATATTCAAGTCAACACACAGTGAAGATGAATTCTGTTACTAGAGTCCTGGAATATTCAAATCAACACACAGTGAAGATGCATTCTGTTACTAGAGTCCTGGAATATTAAAATCAACACACAGTGAAGATGCATTCTGTCACTAGAGTGCTGGAATATTCCAATCAACACACAGTGAAGATGCATTCTGTCACTAGAGTGCTGGAATATTCCAATCAACACACAGGGAAGATGCATTCTGTCACTTGAGTGCTGGAATATTCAAATCAACACAAAGGGAAGATGCATTCTGTCATTAGAGTGCTGGAATATTCAAGTCAACACACAGTGAAGATGCATTCTGTTACTAGAGTCCTGGAATATTCAAATCAACACACAGTGAAGATGCATTCTGTCACTTGAGTGCTGGAATATTCAAATCAACACACAGGGAAGATGCATTCTGTTACTAGAGTCCTGGAATATTCAAATTAACACACAGAGAAGATGCATTCTGTCACTAGAGTGCTGGAATATTCAAATCAACACACAGAGAAGATGCATTCAGTCACTAGAGTGCTGTAATATTCAAATCAACACACAGAGAAGACG
Organism: Gymnothorax reevesii; assembly: GCA_029721435.1. Taxonomy (NCBI): domain Eukaryota; kingdom Metazoa; phylum Chordata; class Actinopteri; order Anguilliformes; family Muraenidae; genus Gymnothorax; species Gymnothorax reevesii. Next base: position 112,398,471 of record CM056580.1, on the reverse strand, counting down.
CATTCTGTTACTAGAGTGCTGGATTATTCAAATCAACATACAGGGAAGATGCATTCTGTCACTAGAGTGCTGGAATATTCATATCAAGACACAGAGGAGATGCATTCTGTCACGACAGTGCTGGAATATTCAAATCAACACACAGACAAGATGCATTCTGTCACTCGAGTGCTGGAATATTCAAATCTACACAAAGGGAAGATGCATTCTGTCACTAGAGTACTGGAATATTCAAATCAACACACAGAGAAGACGCATTCTGTTACTAGAGTGCTGGAATATTCAAATCAACACACAGGGAAGATGCATTCTGTTACTAGAGTGCTGGAATATTCAAATCAACACACAGAGAAGATGCATTCTGTTACTAGAGTGCTGGAATATTCAAATCAACACACAGGGAAGATGCATTCTGTTACTAGAGTGCTGGAATATTCAAATCAACACACAGAGAAGATGCATTCTGTTACTAGAGTGCTGGAATATTGAAATCAACACACAGGGAAGATGCATTCTGTTACTAGAATGCTGGATTATTCAAATCATCACACATGGATGATGCATTCTGTCACTAGAGTGCTGGAATATTCAAATCAACACACAGGGAAGATGCATTCTGTTACTAGAGTGCTGGATTATTCAAATCAACACACAGTGAAGATGCATTCTGTTACTAGAGTCCTGGAATATTCAAATCAACACACAGTGAAGATGCATTCTGTTACTAGAGTCCTGGAATATTCAAATCAACACACAGTGAAGATGCATTCTGTTACTAGAGTCCTGGAATATTCAAATCAACACACAGTGAAGATGCATTCTGTCACTTGAGTGCTGGAATATTCAAATCAACACACAGGGAAGATGCATTCTGTTACTAGAATGCTGGATTATTCAAATCATCACACATGGATGATGCATTCTGTCACTAGAGTGCTGGAATATTCAAATCAACACACAGGGAAGATGCATTCTGTTACTAGAGTGCTGGATTATTCAAATCAACACACAGTGAAGATGCATTCTGTTACTAGAGTGCTGGATTATTCAAATCAACACACAGTGAAGATGCATTCTGTTACTAGAGTCCTGGAATATTCAAATAAACACACAGTGAAGATGCATTCTGTTACTAGAGTGCTGGAATATTCAAATCAACACACAGTGAAGATGCATTCTGTCACTTGAGTGCTGGAATATTCAAATCAACACACAGGGAAGATGCATTCTGTTACTAGAGTGCTGGAATATTCAAATCAACACACAGGGAAGATGCATTCTGTTACTAGAGTCCTGGAATATTCAAATCAACACACAGTGAAGATGCATTCTGTTACTAGAGTCCTGGAATATTCAAATAAACACACAGTGAAGATGCATTCTGTTACTAGAGTGCTGGAATATTCAAATCAACACACAGTGAAGATGCATTCTGTCACTTGAGTGCTGGAATATTCAAATCAACACACAGTGAAGATGCATTCTGTTACTAGAGTCCTGGAATATTCAAATAAACACACAGTGAAGATGCATTCTGTTACTAGAGTGCTGGAATATTCAAATCAACACACAGTGAAGATGCATTCTGTCACTTGAGTGCTGGAATATTCAAATCAACACACAGGGAAGATGCATTCTGTTACTAGAGTGCTGGAATATTCAAATCAACACACAGGGAAGATGCATTCTGTTACTAGAGTCCTGGAATATTCAAATCAACACACAGTGAAGATGCATTCTGTTACTAGAGTCCTGGAATATTCAAATAAACACACAGTGAAGATGCATTCTGTTACTAGAGTGCTGGAATATTCAAATCAACACACAGTGAAGATGCATTCTGTCACTTGAGTGCTGGAATATTCAAATCAACACACAGGGAAGATGCATTCTGTTACTAGAGTCCTGGAATATTCAAATCAACACACAGTGAAGATGCATTCTGTCACTTGAGTGCTGGAATATTCAAATCAACACACAGGGAAGATGCATTCTGTTACTAGAGTCCTGGAATATTCAAATCAACACACAGTGAAGATGCATTCTGTCACTTGAGTGCGGGAATATTCAAATCAACACACAGGGAAGATGCATTCTGTTACTAGAGTCCTGGAATATTCAAATCAACACACAGTGAAGATGCATTCTGTCACGAGAGTGCTGGAATAATCCAATCAACACACAGGGAAGATGCATTCTGTCACTTGAGTGCTGGAATATTCAAATCAACACACAGAGAAGAGGCATTCTGTCATTAGAGTGCTGGAATATTTAAATCAACACAAAGGGAAGATGCATTCTGTCACTCGAGTGCTAGAATATTCAAATCAACACACAGGGAAGATGCATTCTGTCACTAGAGTGCTGGAATATTCAAATCACCACACAGGGAAGATCCATTCTGTCACTAGAGTGCTGGAATATTCAAATCAACACACAGGGAAGATGCATTCTGTCACTAGAGTGCTGGAATATTCAAATTAACACACAGACAAGACGCATTCTGTCACTAGAGTTCTTGAATAATCAAATCATCACACATGGATGATGCATTCCGTTACTAAAGTTCTTGAATATTCAAATCAACACACAGGGAAGAGGCATTCTGTCATTAGAGTGCTGGAATATTCAAATCAACACAAAGGGAAGATGCATTCTTTCACTACAGTGCTGGAATATTTAAATCCACACACAGGGTAGAGGCATTCAGTCATTAGAGTGCTGGAATATTCAAATCAACACACAGGGAAGAAGCATTCTGTCACTTGAGTGCTAGAATATTCAAATCAACACACAGGGAAGATGCATTCTGTCACTAGAGTGCTGGAATATTCAAATCACCACACAGGGAAGATCCATTCTGTCACTAGAGTGCTGGAATATTCAAATCAACACACAGGGAAGATGCATTCTGTCACAAGAGTGCTGGAATATTCAAATTAACACACAGACAAGACGCATTCTGTCACTAGAGTTCTTGAATAATCAAATCATCACACATGGATGATGCATTCCGTTACTAAAGTTCTTGAATATTCAAATCAACACACAGGGAAGAGGCATTCTGTCATTAGAGTGCTGGAATATTCAAATCAACACAAAGGGAAGATGCATTCTTTCACTACAGTGCTGGAATATTTAAATCCACACACAGGGTAGAGGCATTCAGTCATTAGAGTGCTGGAATATTCAAATCAACACACAGGGAAGATGCATTCTGTCACTAGAGTGCTGGAATATTCCAATCAACACACAGGGAAGATGCATTCTGTCACTTGAGTGCTGGAATATTCAAATCAACACAAAGGGAAGATGCATTCTGTTACTAGAGTGCTGGATTATTCAAATGAACACACAGAGAAGATGCATTCTGTCACTCGAGTGCTGGAATATTCAAATCAACACAAAGGGAAGATGCATTCTGTCACTTGAGTGCTGAAATATTCAAATCAACACACAGGGAAGATGCATTCTGTTACTAGAGTCCTGGAATATTAAAATCAACACACAGTGAAGATGCATTCTGTCACTAGAGTGCTGGAATATTCCAATCAACACACAGGGAAGATGCATTCTGTCACTTGAGTGCTGGAATATTCAAATCAACACAAAGGGAAGATGCATTCTGTCATTAGAGTGCTGGAATATTCAAATCAACACACAGTGAAGATGCATTCTGTTACTAGAGTCCTGGAATATTCAAATCAACACACAGTGAAGATGCATTCTGTTACTAGAGTCCTGGAATATTCAAATCAACACACAGGGAAGATGCATTCTGTTACTAGAGTCCTGGAATATTCAAATTAACACACAGAGAAGATGCATTCTGTCACTAGAGTGCTGGAATATTCAAATCAACACACAGAGAAGATGCATTCAGTCACTAGAGTGCTGTAATATTCAAATCAACACACAGAGAAGACGCATTCTGTTACTAGAGTGCTGGATTATTCAAATCAACATACAGGGAAGATGCATTCTGTCACTAGAGTGCTGGAATATTCATATCAAGACACAGAGGAGATGCATTCTGTCACGACAGTGCTGGAATATTCAAATCAACACACAGACAAGATGCATTCTGTCACTCGAGTGCTGGAATATTCAAATCTACACAAAGGGAAGATGCATTCTGTCACTAGAGTGCTAGAATATTCCAATCAGCACACAGGGAACATGCATTCTGTCACTTGAGTGCTGGAATATTCAAATCAACACATAGGGAAGATGCATTCTGTCACTAGAGTGCTGGAATATTCAAATCAACACAAAGGGAAGATGTATTCTGTCACTTGAGTGCTGGAATATTCAAATCAACACAAAGGGAAGATGTATTCTGTCACTTGAGTGCTGGAATATTCAAATCAACACACAGGAAGATGTATTCTGTTACTTGAGTGCTGGAATATTCAAATCAACACACAGGGAAGATGCATTCTGTTACTAGAGTCCTGGAATATTCAAATCAACACACAGTGAAGATGCATTCTGTCACTAGAGTGCTGGAATATTCCAATCAACACACAGGGAAGATGCATTCTGTCACTTGAGTGCTGGAATATTCAAATCAACACAAAGGGAAGATGCATTCTGTCACTCGAGTGCTGGAATATTCAAATCAACACACAGAGAAGAGGCATTCTGTCATTAGAGTGCTGGAATATTCAAATCAACACACAGTGAAGATGCATTCTGTTACTAGAGTCCTGGAGTATTCAAATCAACACACAGTGAAGATGCATTCTGTTACTAGAGTCCTGGAATATTCAAATCAACACACAGTGAAGATGCATTCTGTCACTTGAGTGCTGGAATATTCAAATCAACACACAGGGAAGATGCATTCTGTTACTAGAGTCCTGGAATATTCAAATCAACACACAGTGAAGATGCATTCTGTCACGAGAGTGCTGGAATATTCCAATCAACACACGGGGAAGATGCATTCTGTCACTTGAGTGCTGGAATATTCAAAACAACACAAAGGGAAGATGCATTCTGTCACTCGAGTGCTGGAATATTCAAATCAACACACAGAGAAGAGGCATTCTGTCATTAGAGTGCTGGAATATTTAAATCAACACACAGAGAAGACGCATTCTGTTACTAGAGTGCTGGAATATTCAAATCAACACACAGGGAAGATGCATTCTGTCATTAGAGTGCTGGAATATTCAAATCAACACACAGAGAAGATGCATTCTGTTACTAGAGTGCTAGAATATTCAAATCAACACACAGAGAAGACGCATTCTGTTACTAGAGTGCTGGAATATTCAAATCAACACACAGAGAAGACGCATTCTGTTACTAGAGTGCTGGAATATTCAAATCAACACACAGGGAAGATGCATTCTGTCATTAGAGTGCTGGAATATTCAAATCAACACACAGGGAAGATCCATTCTGTCACTAGAGTGCTGGAATATTCAAATCAACACACAGGGAAGATGCATTCTGTCACTAGAGTGCTGGAATATTCAAATTAACTCACAGACAAGACGCATTCTGTCACTAGAGTTCTTGAATAATCAAATCATCACACATGGATGATGCATTCCGTTACTAAAGTTCTTGAATATTCAAATCAACACACAGGGAAGATGCATTCTGTCACTAGAGTGCTGGAATATTCAAATCAACACAAAGGGAAGATGCATTCTGTCACTACAGTGCTGGAATATTCAAATCAACACAAAGGGAAGATGTATTCTGTCACTTGAGTGCTGGAATATTCAAATCAACACACAGGGAAGATGTATTCTGTTACTTGAGTGCTGGAATATTCAAATCAACACAAAGGGAAGATGTATTCTGTCACTTGAGTGCTGGAATATTCAAATCAACACAAAGGGAAGATGTATTCTGTCACTTGAGTGCTGGAATATTCAAATCAACACACAGGGAAGATGTATTCTGTTACTTGAGTGCTGGAATATTCAAATCAACACATAGGGAAGATGCATTCTGTCACTAGAGTGCTGGAATATTCAAATCAACACACAGGGAAGATGTATTCTGTTACTTGAGTGCTGGAATATTCAAATCAACACATAGGGAAGATGCATTCTGTCACTAGAGTGCTGGAATATTCAAATCAACACAAAGGGAAGATGTATTCTGTCACTTGAGTGCTGGAATATTCAAATCAACACATAGGGAAGATGCATTCTGTCACTAGAGTGCTGGAATATTCAAATCAACACAAAGGGAAGATGTATTCTGTCACTTGAGTGCTGGAATATTCAAATCAACACACAGTGAAGATGCATTCTGTCACTAGAGTGCTGGAATATTCCAATCAACACACAGGGAAGATGCATTCTGTCACTTGAGTGCTGGAATATTCAAATCAACACAAAGGGAAGATGCATTCTGTCACTCGAGTGCTGGAATATTCAAATCAACACACAGAGAAGAGGCATTCTGTCATTAGAGTGCTGGAATATTCAAATCAACACACAGTGAAGATGCATTCTGTTACTAGAGTCCTGGAATATTCAAATCAACACACAGTGAAGATGCATTCTGTTACTAGAGTCCTGGAATATTCAAATCAACACACAGTGAAGATGCATTCTGTCACTTGAGTGCTGGAATATTCAAATCAACACACAGGGAAGATGCATTCTGTTACTAGAGTCCTGGAATATTCAAATCAACACACAGTGAAGATGCATTCTGTTACGAGAGTGCTGGAATATTCCAATCAACACACAGTGAAGATGCATTCTGTTACTAGAGTGCTGGAATATTCAAATCAACACACAGTGAAGATGCATTCTGTCACTTGAGTGCTGGAATATTCAAATCAACACACAGGGAAGATGCATTCTGTTACTAGAGTCCTGGAATATTCAAATCAACACACAGTGAAGATGCATTCTGTCACGAGAGTGCTGGAATATTCCAATCAACACACGGGGAAGATGCATTCTGTCACTTGAGTGCTGGAATATTCAAAACAACACAAAGGGAAGATGCATTCTGTCACTCGAGTGCTGGAATATTCAAATCAACACACAGAGAAGAGGCATTCTGTCATTAGAGTGCTGGAATATTTAAATCAACACAAAGGGAAGATGCATTCTGTCACTCGAGTGCTGGAATATTCAAATCAACACACAGAGAAGACGCATTCTGTTACTAGAGTGCTGGAATATTCAAATCAACACACAGAGAAGACGCATTCTGTTACTAGAGTGCTGGAATATTCAAATCAACACACAGGGAAGATGCATTCTGTCATTAGAGTGCTGGAATATTCAAATCAACACACAGAGAAGATGCATTCTGTTACTAGAGTGCTAGAATATTCAAATCAACACACAGGGAAGATGCATTCTGTCACTAGAGTGCTGGAATATTCAAATCACCACACAGGGAAGATCCATTCTGTCACTAGAGTGCTGGAATATTCAAATCAACACACAGGGAAGATGCATTCTGTCACTAGAGTGCTGGAATATTCAAATTAACTCACAGACAAGACGCATTCTGTCACTAGAGTTCTTGAATAATCAAATCATCACACATGGATGATGCATTCCGTTACTAAAGTTCTTGAATATTCAAATCAACACACAGGGAAGAGGCATTCTGTCATTAGAGTGCTGGAATATTCAAATCAACACAAAGGGAAGATGCATTCTGTCACTACAGTGCTGGAATATTTAAATCCACACACAGGGTAGAGGCATTCAGTCATTAGAGTGCTGGAATATTCAAATCAACACACAGGGAAGATGCATTCTGTCACTAGAGTGCTGGAATATTCCAATCAACACACAGGGAAGATGCATTCTGTCACTTGAGTGCTGGAATATTCAAATCAACACAAAGGGAAGATGCATTCTGTTACTAGAGTGCTGGATTATTCAAATCAACACACAGAGAAGATGCATTCTGTCACTCGAGTGCTGGAATATTCAAATCAACACAAAGGGAAGATGCATTCTGTCACTTGAGTGCTGGAATATTCAAATCAACACACAGGGAAGATGCATTCTGTTACTAGAGTGCTGGAATATTCAAATCAACACAAAGGGAAGATGCATTCTGTTACTAGAGTGCTGGATTATTCAAATCAACACACAGAGAAGATGCATTCTGTCACTCGAGTGCTGGAATATTCAAATCAACACAAAGGGAAGATGCATTCTGTCACTTGAGTGCTGGAATATTCAAATCAACACACAGGGAAGATGCATTCTGTTACTAGAGTCCTGGAATATTAAAATCAACACACAGTGAAGATGCATTCTGTCACTAGAGTGCTGGAATATTCCACTCAACACACAGGGAAGATGCATTCTGTCACTTGAGTGCTGGAATATTCAAATCAACACACAGTGAAGATGCATTCTGTTACTAGAGTCCTGGAATATTAAAATCAACACACAGTGAAGATGCATTCTGTCACTAGAGTGCTGGAATATTCAAATCAACACACAGAGAAGATGCATTCTGTTACTAGAGTCCTGGAATATTAAAATCAACACACAGTGAAGATGCATTCTGTCACTTGAGTGCTGGAATATTCAAATCAACACACAGGGAAGATGCATTCTGTCACTTGAGTGCTGGAATATTCAAATCAACACACAGGGAAGATGCATTCTGTTACTAGAGTCCTGGAATATTAAAATCAACACACAGTGAAGATGCATTCTGTCACTTGAGTGCTGGAATATTCAAATCAACACAAAGGGAAGATGCATTCTGTCATTAGAGTGCTGGAATATTCAAATCAACACACAGTGAAGATGCATTCTGTTACTAGAGTCCTGGAATATTCAAATCAACACACAGGGTAGAGGCATTCAGTCATTAGAGTGCTGGAATATTCAAATCAACACACAGGGAAGATGCATTCTGTCACTAGAGTGCTGGAATATTCCAATCAACACACAGGGAAGATGCATTCTGTCACTTGAGTGCTGGAATATTCAAATCAACACAAAGGGAAGATGCATTCTGTTACTAGAGTGCTGGATTATTCAAATCAACACACAGAGAAGATGCATTCTGTCACTCGAGTGCTGGAATATTCAAATCAACACAAAGGGAAGATGCATTCTGTCACTTGAGTGCTGGAATATTCAAATCAACACACAGGGAAGATGCATTCTGTTACTAGAGTCCTGGAATATTAAAATCAACACACAGTGAAGATGCATTCTGTCACTAGAGTGCTGGAATATTCCAATCAACACACAGGGAAGATGCATTCTGTCACTTGAGTGCTGGAATATTCAAATCAACACAAAGGGAAGATGCATTCTGTCATTAGAGTGCTGGAATATTCAAATCAACACAGAGTGAAGATGCATTCTGTTACTAGAGTCCTGGAATATTCAAATCAACACACAGTGAAGATGCATTCTGTCACTTGAGTGCTGGAATATTCAAGTCAACACACAGGGAAGATGCATTCTGTTACTAGAGTCCTGGAATATTCAAATTAACACACAAAGAAGATGCATTCTGTCACTAGAGTGCTGGAATATTCAAATCAACACACAGAGAAGATGCATTCAGTCACTAGAGTGCTGTAATATTCAAATCAACACACAGAGAAGACGCATTCTGTTACTAGAGTGCTGGATTATTCAAATCAACATACAGGGAAGATGCATTCTGTCACTAGAGTGCTGGAATATTCATATCAAGACACAGAGGAGATGCATTCTGTCACTAGAGTGCTGTAATATTCAAATCAACACACAGAGAAGACGCATTCTGTTACTAGAGTGCTGGATTATTCAAATCAACATACAGGGAAGATGCATTCTGTCACGACAGTGCTGGAATATTCAAATCAACACACAGACAAGATGCATTCTGTCACTCGAGTGCTGGAATATTCAAATCTACACAAAGGGAAGATGCATTCTGTCACTTGAGTGCTGGAATATTCAAATCAACACACAGGGAAGATGCATTCTGTTACTAGAGTGCTGGAATATTCAAATCAACACAAAGGGAAGATGCATTCTGTTACTAGAGTGCTGGATTATTCAAATCAACACACAGAGAAGATGCATTCTGTCACTCGAGTGCTGGAATATTCAAATCAACACAAAGGGAAGATGCATTCTGTCACTTGAGTGCTGGAATATTCAAATCAACACACAGGGAAGATGCATTCTGTTACTAGAGTCCTGGAATATTAAAATCAACACACAGTGAAGATGCATTCTGTCACTAGAGTGCTGGAATATTCCACTCAACACACAGGGAAGATGCATTCTGTCACTTGAGTGCTGGAATATTCAAATCAACACACAGTGAAGATGCATTCTGTTACTAGAGTCCTGGAATATTAAAATCAACACACAGTGAAGATGCATTCTGTCACTAGAGTGCTGGAATATTCAAATCAACACACAGAGAAGATGCATTCTGTTACTAGAGTCCTGGAATATTAAAATCAACACACAGTGAAGATGCATTCTGTCACTTGAGTGCTGGAATATTCAAATCAACACACAGGGAAGATGCATTCTGTCACTTGAGTGCTGGAATATTCAAATCAACACACAGGGAAGATGCATTCTGTTACTAGAGTCCTGGAATATTAAAATCAACACACAGTGAAGATGCATTCTGTCACTTGAGTGCTGGAATATTCAAATCAACACAAAGGGAAGATGCATTCTGTCATTAGAGTGCTGGAATATTCAAATCAACACACAGTGAAGATGCATTCTGTTACTAGAGTCCTGGAATATTCAAATCAACACACAGGGTAGAGGCATTCAGTCATTAGAGTGCTGGAATATTCAAATCAACACACAGGGAAGATGCATTCTGTCACTAGAGTGCTGGAATATTCCAATCAACACACAGGGAAGATGCATTCTGTCACTTGAGTGCTGGAATATTCAAATCAACACAAAGGGAAGATGCATTCTGTTACTAGAGTGCTGGATTATTCAAATCAACACACAGAGAAGATGCATTCTGTCACTCGAGTGCTGGAATATTCAAATCAACACAAAGGGAAGATGCATTCTGTCACTTGAGTACTGGAATATTCAAATCAACACACAGGGAAGATGCATTCTGTTACTAGAGTCCTGGAATATTAAAATCAACACACAGTGAAGATGCATTCTGTCACTCGAGTGCTGGAATATTCAAATCAACACAAAGGGAAGATGCATTCTGTCACTTGAGTACTGGAATATTCAAATCAACACACAGGGAAGATGCATTCTGTTACTAGAGTCCTGGAATATTAAAATCAACACACAGGGAAGATGCATTCTGTCACTTGAGTGCTGGAATATTCAAATCAACGCAAAGGGAAGATGCATTCTGTCATTAGAGTGCTGGAATATTCAAATCAACACAGAGTGAAGATGCATTCTGTTACTAGAGTCCTGGAATATTCAAATCAACACACAGTGAAGATGCATTCTGTCACTTGAGTGCTGGAATATTCAAGTCAACACACAGGGAAGATGCATTCTGTTACTAGAGTCCTGGAATATTCAAATTAACACACAAAGAAGATGCATTCTGTCACTAGAGTGCTGGAATATTCAAATCAACACACAGAGAAGATGCATTCAGTCACTAGAGTGCTGTAATATTCAAATCAACACACAGAGAAGACGCATTCTGTTACTAGAGTGCTGGATTATTCAAATCAACATACAGGGAAGATGCATTCTGTCACTAGAGTGCTGGAATATTCATATCAAGACACAGAGGAGATGCATTCTGTCACTAGAGTGCTGTAATATTCAAATCAACACACAGAGAAGACGCATTCTGTTACTAGAGTGCTGGATTATTCAAATCAACATACAGGGAAGATGCATTCTGTCACGACAGTGCTGGAATATTCAAATCAACACACAGACAAGATGCATTCTGTCACTCGAGTGCTGGAATATTCAAATCTACACAAAGGGAAGATGCATTCTGTCACTAGAGTGCTGGAATATTCCAATCAACACACAGAGAAGACGCATTCTGTTACTAGAGTGCTGGATTATTCAAATCAACATACAGGGAAGATGCATTCTGTCACGACAGTGCTGGAATATTCAAATCAACACACAGACAAGATGCATTCTGTCACTCGAGTGCTGGAATATTCAAATCTACACAAAGGGAACATGCATTCTGTCACTTGAGTGCTGGAATATTCAAATCAACACACAGGGAAGATGCATTCTGTCACTAGAGTGCTGGAATATTCAAATCAAGACACAGAGAAGATGCATTCTGTCACTAGAGTGCTGGAATATTCAAATCAAGACACAGAGAAGATGCATTCTGTCACTACAGTGCTGGAATATTCAAATCAACACACAGGGAACATGCATTCTGTCACTAGAGTGCTGGAATATTCAAATCAACACACAGGGAAGATGCATTCTGTCACTAGAGTGCTGGAATATTCAAATCAAGACACAGAGAAGATGCATTCTGTCACTACAGTGCTGGAATATTCAAATCAACACACAGGGAACATGCATTCTGTTACTAGAGGGCTGGAATATTCAAATCAACACACAGACAAGACGCATTCTGTCACTTGAGTGCTGGAATATTCAAAACAACACAAAGAGAAGAGGCATTCTGTCATTAGAGTGCTGGAATATTCAAATCAACACAAAGGGAAGATGCATTCTGTCACTCGAGTGCTGGAATATTCAAATCAACACACAGAGAAGAGGCATTCTGTCATTAGAGTGCTGGAATATTTAAATCAACACAAAGGGAAGATGCATTCTGTCACTCGAGTGCTGGAATATTCAAATCAACACACAGAGAAGACGCATTCTGTTACTAGAGTGCTGGAATATTCAAATCAACACACAGAGAAGATGCATTCTGTTACTAGAGTGCTGGAATATTCAAATCAACACACAGGGAAGATGCATTCTGTCATTAGAGTGCTGGAATATTCAAATCAACACACAGAGAAGATGCATTCTGTTACTAGAGTGCTAGAATATTCAAATCAACACACAGGGAAGATGCATTCTGTCACTAGAGTGCTGGAATATTCAAATCACCACACAGGGAAGATCCATTCTGTCACTAGAGTGCTTGAATATTCAAATCAACACACAGGGAAGATGCATTCTGTCACTCGAGTGCTGGAATATTCAAATTAACTCACAGACAAGACGCATTCTGTCACTAGAGTTCTTGAATAATCAAATCATCACACATGGATGATGCATTCCGTTACTAAAGTTCTTGAATATTCAAATCAACACAAAGGGAAGAGGCATTCTGTCATTAGAGTGCTGGAATATTCAAATCAACACAAAGGGAAGATGCATTCTGTCACTACAGTGCTGGAATATTCAAATCAACACACAGGGAAGATGCATTCTGTCACTTGAGTGCTGGAATATTCAAATCAACACACAGGGAAGATGCATTCTGTTACTAGAGTCCTGGAATATTAAAATCAACACACAGTGAAGATGCATTCTGTCACTTGAGTGCTGGAATATTCAAATCAACACAAAGGGAAGATGCATTCTGTCATTAGAGTGCTGGAATATTCAAATCAACACACAGTGAAGATGCATTCTGTTACTAGAGTCCTGGAATATTCAAATCAACACACAGGGTAGAGGCATTCAGTCATTAGAGTGCTGGAATATTCAAATCAACACACAGGGAAGATGCATTCTGTCACTAGAGTGCTGGAATATTCCAATCAACACACAGGGAAGATGCATTCTGTCACTTGAGTGCTGGAATATTCAAATCAACACAAAGGGAAGATGCATTCTGTTACTAGAGTGCTGGATTATTCAAATCAACACACAGAGAAGATGCATTCTGTCACTCGAGTGCTGGAATATTCAAATCAACACAAAGGGAAGATGCATTCTGTCACTTGAGTGCTGGAATATTCAAATCAACACACAGGGAAGATGCATTCTGTTACTAGAGTCCTGGAATATTAAAATCAACACACAGTGAAGATGCATTCTGTCACTAGAGTGCTGGAATATTCCAATCAACACACAGGGAAGATGCATTCTGTCACTTGAGTGCTGGAATATTCAAATCAACACAAAGGGAAGATGCATTCTGTCATTAGAGTGCTGGAATATTCAAATCAACACAGAGTGAAGATGCATTCTGTTACTAGAGTCCTGGAATATTCAAATCAACACACAGTGAAGATGCATTCTGTCACTTGAGTGCTGGAATATTCAAGTCAACACACAGGGAAGATGCATTCTGTTACTAGAGTCCTGGAATATTCAAATTAACACACAAAGAAGATGCATTCTGTCACTAGAGTGCTGGAATATTCAAATCAACACACAGAGAAGATGCATTCAGTCACTAGAGTGCTGTAATATTCAAATCAACACACAGAGAAGACGCATTCTGTTACTAGAGTGCTGGATTATTCAAATCAACATACAGGGAAGATGCATTCTGTCACTAGAGTGCTGGAATATTCAAATCAAGACACAGAGAAGATGCATTCTGTCACTACAGTGCTGGAATATTCAAATCAACACACAGGGAACATGCATTCTGTTACTAGAGGGCTGGAATATTCAAATCAACACACAGACAAGACGCATTCTGTCACTTGAGTGCTGGAATATTCAAAACAACACAAAGAGAAGAGGCATTCTGTCATTAGAGTGCTGGAATATTCAAATCAACACAAAGGGAAGATGCATTCTGTCACTCGAGTGCTGGAATATTCAAATCAACACACAGAGAAGAGGCATTCTGTCATTAGAGTGCTGGAATATTTAAATCAACACAAAGGGAAGATGCATTCTGTCACTCGAGTGCTGGAATATTCAAATCAACACACAGAGAAGACGCATTCTGTTACTAGAGTGCTGGAATATTCAAATCAACACACAGAGAAGATGCATTCTGTTACTAGAGTGCTGGAATATTCAAATCAACACACAGGGAAGATGCATTCTGTCATTAGAGTGCTGGAATATTCAAATCAACACACAGAGAAGATGCATTCTGTTACTAGAGTGCTAGAATATTCAAATCAACACACAGGGAAGATGCATTCTGTCACTAGAGTGCTGGAATATTCAAATCACCACACAGGGAAGATCCATTCTGTCACTAGAGTGCTTGAATATTCAAATTAACTCACAGACAAGACGCATTCTGTCACTAGAGTTCTTGAATAATCAAATCATCACACATGGATGATGCATTCCGTTACTAAAGTTCTTGAATATTCAAATCAACACAAAGGGAAGAGGCATTCTGTCATTAGAGTGCTGGAATATTCAAATCAACACAAAGGGAAGATGCATTCTGTCACTACAGTGCTGGAATATTCAAATCAACACACAGGGAAGATGCATTCTGTCACTTGAGTGCTGGAATATTCAAATCAACACACAGGGAAGATGCATTCTGTTACTAGAGTCCTGGAATATTAAAATCAACACACAGTGAAGATGCATTCTGTCACTTGAGTGCTGGAATATTCAAATCAACACAAAGGGAAGATGCATTCTGTCATTAGAGTGCTGGAATATTCAAATCAACACACAGTGAAGATGCATTCTGTTACTAGAGTCCTGGAATATTCAAATCAACACACAGGGTAGAGGCATTCAGTCATTAGAGTGCTGGAATATTCAAATCAACACACAGGGAAGATGCATTCTGTCACTAGAGTGCTGGAATATTCCAATCAACACACAGGGAAGATGCATTCTGTCACTTGAGTGCTGGAATATTCAAATCAACACAAAGGGAAGATGCATTCTGTTACTAGAGTGCTGGATTATTCAAATCAACACACAGAGAAGATGCATTCTGTCACTCGAGTGCTGGAATATTCAAATCAACACAAAGGGAAGATGCATTCTGTCACTTGAGTGCTGGAATATTCAAATCAACACACAGGGAAGATGCATTCTGTTACTAGAGTCCTGGAATATTAAAATCAACACACAGTGAAGATGCATTCTGTCACTAGAGTGCTGGAATATTCCAATCAACACACAGGGAAGATGCATTCTGTCACTTGAGTGCTGGAATATTCAAATCAACA
Organism: Gymnothorax reevesii; assembly: GCA_029721435.1. NCBI lineage: Eukaryota > Metazoa > Chordata > Actinopteri > Anguilliformes > Muraenidae > Gymnothorax > Gymnothorax reevesii. The sequence goes on along the minus strand of CM056580.1, from coordinate 112,382,420 downwards.
CAAAGGGAAGATGCATTCTGTCATTAGAGTGCTGGAATATTCAAATCAACACAGAGTGAAGATGCATTCTGTTACTAGAGTCCTGGAATATTCAAATCAACACACAGTGAAGATGCATTCTGTCACTTGAGTGCTGGAATATTCAAGTCAACACACAGGGAAGATGCATTCTGTTACTAGAGTCCTGGAATATTCAAATTAACACACAAAGAAGATGCATTCTGTCACTAGAGTGCTGGAATATTCAAATCAACACACAGAGAAGATGCATTCAGTCACTAGAGTGCTGTAATATTCAAATCAACACACAGAGAAGACGCATTCTGTTACTAGAGTGCTGGATTATTCAAATCAACATACAGGGAAGATGCATTCTGTCACTAGAGTGCTGGAATATTCATATCAAGACACAGAGGAGATGCATTCTGTCACTAGAGTGCTGTAATATTCAAATCAACACACAGAGAAGACGCATTCTGTTACTAGAGTGCTGGATTATTCAAATCAACATACAGGGAAGATGCATTCTGTCACGACAGTGCTGGAATATTCAAATCAACACACAGACAAGATGCATTCTGTCACTCGAGTGCTGGAATATTCAAATCTACACAAAGGGAAGATGCATTCTGTCACTAGAGTGCTGGAATATTCCAATCAACACACAGAGAAGACGCATTCTGTTACTAGAGTGCTGGATTATTCAAATCAACATACAGGGAAGATGCATTCTGTCACGACAGTGCTGGAATATTCAAATCAACACACAGACAAGATGCATTCTGTCACTCGAGTGCTGGAATATTCAAATCTACACAAAGGGAACATGCATTCTGTCACTTGAGTGCTGGAATATTCAAATCAACACACAGGGAAGATGCATTCTGTCACTAGAGTGCTGGAATATTCAAATCAAGACACAGAGAAGATGCATTCTGTCACTAGAGTGCTGGAATATTCAAATCAAGACACAGAGAAGATGCATTCTGTCACTACAGTGCTGGAATATTCAAATCAACACACAGGGAACATGCATTCTGTCACTAGAGTGCTGGAATATTCAAATCAACACACAGGGAAGATGCATTCTGTCACTAGAGTGCTGGAATATTCAAATCAAGACACAGAGAAGATGCATTCTGTCACTACAGTGCTGGAATATTCAAATCAACACACAGGGAACATGCATTCTGTTACTAGAGGGCTGGAATATTCAAATCAACACACAGACAAGACGCATTCTGTCACTTGAGTGCTGGAATATTCAAAACAACACAAAGAGAAGAGGCATTCTGTCATTAGAGTGCTGGAATATTCAAATCAACACAAAGGGAAGATGCATTCTGTCACTCGAGTGCTGGAATATTCAAATCAACACACAGAGAAGAGGCATTCTGTCATTAGAGTGCTGGAATATTTAAATCAACACAAAGGGAAGATGCATTCTGTCACTCGAGTGCTGGAATATTCAAATCAACACACAGAGAAGACGCATTCTGTTACTAGAGTGCTGGAATATTCAAATCAACACACAGAGAAGATGCATTCTGTTACTAGAGTGCTGGAATATTCAAATCAACACACAGGGAAGATGCATTCTGTCATTAGAGTGCTGGAATATTCAAATCAACACACAGAGAAGATGCATTCTGTTACTAGAGTGCAAGAATATTCAAATCAACACACAGGGAAGATGCATTCTGTCACTAGAGTGCTGGAATATTCAAATCACCACACAGGGAAGATCCATTCTGTCACTAGAGTGCTTGAATATTCAAATCAACACACAGGGAAGATGCATTCTGTCACTAGAGTGCTGGAATATTCAAATTAACTCACAGACAAGACGCATTCTGTCACTAGAGTTCTTGAATAATCAAATCATCACACATGGATGATGCATTCCGTTACTAAAGTTCTTGAATATTCAAATCAACACACAGGGAAGATGCATTCTGTCATTAGAGTGCTGGAATATTCAAATCAACACACAGAGAAGATGCATTCTGTTACTAGAGTGCAAGAATATTCAAATCAACACACAGGGAAGATGCATTCTGTCACTAGAGTGCTGGAATATTCAAATCACCACACAGGGAAGATCCATTCTGTCACTAGAGTGCTGGAATATTCCAATCAACACACAGGGAAGATGCATTCTGTCACTTGAGTGCTGGAATATTCAAATCAACACAAAGGGAAGATGCATTCTGTTACTAGAGTGCTGGATTATTCAAATCAACACACAGAGAAGATGCATTCTGTCACTCGAGTGCTGGAATATTCAAATCAACACAAAGGGAAGATGCATTCTGTCACTTGAGTGCTGGAATATTCAAATCAACACACAGGGAAGATGCATTCTGTTACTAGAGTCCTGGAATATTAAAATCAACACACAGTGAAGATGCATTCTGTCACTAGAGTGCTGGAATATTCAAATCAACACACAGGGAAGATGCATTCTGTCACTACAGTGCTGGAATATTTAAATCCACACACAGGGTAGAGGCATTCAGTCATTAGAGTGCTGGAATATTCAAATCAACACACAGGGAAGATGCATTCTGTCACTAGAGTGCTGGAATATTCCAATCAACACACAGGGAAGATGCATTCTGTCACTTGAGTGCTGGAATATTCAAATCAACACAAAGGGAAGATGCATTCTGTTACTAGAGTGCTGGATTATTCAAATCAACACACAGAGAAGATGCATTCTGTCACTCGAGTGCTGGAATATTCAAATCAACACAAAGGGAAGATGCATTCTGTCACTTGAGTGCTGGAATATTCAAATCAACACACAGGGAAGATGCATTCTGTTACTAGAGTCCTGGAATATTAAAATCAACACACAGTGAAGATGCATTCTGTCACTAGAGTGCTGGAATATTCAAATCAACACACAGGGAAGATGCATTCTGTCTCTTGAGTGCTGGAATATTCAAATCAACACAAAGGGAAGATGCATTCTGTCATTAGAGTGCTGGAATATTCAAATCAACACACAGTGAAGATGCATTCTGTTACTAGAGTCCTGGAATATTCAAATCAACACACAGTGAAGATGCATTCTGTCACTTGAGTGCTGGAATATTCAAGTCAACACACAGGGAAGATGCATTCTGTTACTAGAGTCCTGGAATATTCAAATTAACACACAGAGAAGATGCATTCTGTCACTAGAGTGCTGGAATATTCAAATCAACACACAGAGAAGATGCATTCAGTCACTAGAGTGCTGTAATATTCAAATCAACACACAGAGAAGACGCATTCTGTTACTAGAGTGCTGGATTATTCAAATCAACATACAGGGAAGATGCATTCTGTCACTAGAGTGCTGGAATATTCATATCAAGACACAGAGGAGATGCATTCTGTCACGACAGTGCTGGAATATTCAAATCAACACACAGACAAGATGCATTCTGTCACTCGAGTGCTGGAATATTCAAATCTACACAAAGGGAAGATGCATTCTGTCACTAGAGTGCTGGAATATTCCAATCAACACACAGGGAACATGCATTCTGTCACTTGAGTGCTGGAATATTCAAATCAACACACAGGGAAGATGCATTCTGTCACTAGAGTGCTGGAATATTCAAATCAAGACACAGAGAAGATGCATTCTGTCACTAGAGTGCTGGAATATTCAAATCAAGACACAGAGAAGATGCATTCTGTCACTACAGTGCTGGAATATTCAAATCAACACACAGGGAACATGCATTCTGTCACTAGAGTGCTGGAATATTCAAATCAACACACAGGGAAGATGCATTCTGTCACTAGAGTGCTGGAATATTCAAATCAAGACACAGAGAACATGCATTCTGTCACTACAGTGCTGGAATATTCAAATCAACACACAGGGAACATGCATTCTGTCACTAGAGGGCTGGAATATTCAAATCAACACACAGGGAACATGCATTCTGTCACTAGAGGGCTGGAATATTCAAATCAACACACAGACAAGACGCATTCTGTCACTAGAGTTCTTGAATATTCAAATCAACACAAAGGGAAGATGCATTCTGTCACTAGAGTTCTTGAATATTCAAATCAACACACAGGGAAGAGGCATTCTGTCATTAGAGTGCTGGAATATTCAAATCAACACAAAGGGAAGATGCATTCTGTCACTAGAGTGCTGGAATATTGAAATCAACACACAGGGAAGATGCATTCTGTTACTAGAGTGCTGGAATATTGAAATCAACACACAGAGAAGACGCATTCTGTCACTAGAGTGCTGGAATATTCAAATCAACACACAGGGAAGATGCATTCTGTTACTAGAGTGCTGGAATATTCAAATCAACACACAGAGAAGACGCATTCTGTTACGAGAGTGCTGGGATATTCAAATCAACACACAGGGAAGATGCATTCTGTTACTAGAGTGCTAGAATATTCAAATCAACACACAGGGAAGATGCATTCTGTCACTAGAGTGCTGGAATATTCAAATCACCACACAGGGAAGATGCATTCTGTTACTAGAGTCCTGGAATATTCAAATCAACACACAGTGAAGATGCATTCTGTCACTTGAGTGCTGGAATATTCAAATCAACACACAGGGAAGATGCATTCTGTTACTAGAGTCCTGGAATATTCAAATCAACACACAGTGAAGATGCATTCTGTTACGAGAGTGCTGGAATATTCCAATCAACACACGGGGAAGATGCATTCTGTCACTTGAGTGCTGGAATATTCAAAACAACACAAAGGGAAGATGCATTCTGTCACTCGAGTGCTGGAATATTCAAATCAACACACAGAGAAGAGGCATTCTGTCATTAGAGTGCTGGAATATTTAAATCAACACAAAGGGAAGATGCATTCTGTCACTCGAGTGCTGGAATATTCAAATCAACACACAGAGAAGACGCATTCTGTTACTAGAGTGCTGGAATATTCAAATCAACACACAGAGAAGACGCATTCTGTTACTAGAGTGCTGGAATATTCAAATCAACACACAGGGAAGATGCATTCTGTCATTAGAGTGCTGGAATATTCAAATCAACACACAGAGAAGATGCATTCTGTTACTAGAGTGCTAGAATATTCAAATCAACACACAGGGAAGATGCATTCTGTCACTAGAGTGCTGGAATATTCAAATCACCACACAGGGAAGATCCATTCTGTCACTAGAGTGCTGGAATATTCAAATCAACACACAGGGAAGATGCATTCTGTCACTAGAGTGCTGGAATATTCAAATTAACTCACAGACAAGACGCATTCTGTCACTAGAGTTCTTACATAATCAAATCATCACACATGGATGATGCATTCCGTTACTAAAGTTCTTGAATATTCAAATCAACACACAGGGAAGAGGCATTCTGTCATTAGAGTGCTGGAATATTCAAATCAACACAAAGGGAAGATGCATTCTGTCACTACAGTGCTGGAATATTTAAATCCACACACAGGGTAGAGGCATTCAGTCATTAGAGTGCTGGAATATTCAAATCAACACACAGGGAAGATGCATTCTGTCACTAGAGTGCTGGAATATTCCAATCAACACACAGGGAAGATGCATTCTGTCACTTGAGTGCTGGAATATTCAAATCAACACAAAGGGAAGATGCATTCTGTTACTAGAGTGCTGGATTATTCAAATCAACACACAGAGAAGATGCATTCTGTCACTCGAGTTCTGGAATATTCAAATCAACACAAAGGGAAGATGCATTCTGTCACTTGAGTGCTGGAATATTCAAATAAACACACAGGGAAGATGCATTCTGTTACTAGAGTCCTGGAATATTCAAATCAACACACAGTGAAGATGCATTCTGTTACTAGAGTCCTGGAATATTCAAATCAACACACAGTGAAGATGCATTCTGTCACTTGAGTGCTGGAATATTCAAATCAACACACAGGGAAGATGCATTCTGTTACTAGAGTCCTGGAATATTCAAATCAACACACAGTGAAGATGCATTCTGTCACGAGAGTGCTGGAATATTCCAATCAACACACGGGGAAGATGCATTCTGTCACTTGAGTGCTGGAATATTCAAAACAACACAAAGGGAAGATGCATTCTGTCACTCGAGTGCTGGAATATTCAAATCAACACACAGAGAAGAGGCATTCTGTCATTAGAGTGCTGGAATATTTAAATCAACACAAAGGGAAGATGCATTCTGTCACTCGAGTGCTGGAATATTCAAATCAACGCACAGAGAAGACGCATTCTGTTACTAGAGTGCTGGAATATTCAAATCAACACACAGGGAAGATGCATTCTGTCATTAGAGTGCTGGAATATTCAAATCAACACACAGAGAAGATGCATTCTGTTACTAGAGTGCTAGAATATTCAAATCAACACACAGGGAAGATGCATTCTGTCACTAGAGTGCTGGAATATTCAAATCACCACACAGGGAAGATCCATTCTGTCACTAGAGTGCTGGAATATTCAAATCAACACACAGGGAAGATGCATTCTGTCACTAGAGTGCTGGAATATTCAAATTAACTCACAGACAAGACGCATTCTGTCACTAGAGTTCTTGAATAATCAAATCATCACACATGGATGATGCATTCCGTTACTAAAGTTCTTGAATATTCAAATCAACACACAGGGAAGAGGCATTCTGTCATTAGAGTGCTGGAATATTCAAATCAACACAAAGGGAAGATGCATTCTGTCACTACAGTGCTGGAATATTTAAATCCACACACAGGGTAGAGGCATTCAGTCATTAGAGTGCTGGAATATTCAAATCAACACACAGGGAAGATGCATTCTGTCACTAGAGTGCTGGAATATTCCAATCAACACACAGGGAAGATGCATTCTGTCACTTGAGTGCTGGAATATTCAAATCAACACAAAGGGAAGATGCATTCTGTTACTAGAGTGCTGGATTATTCAAATCAACACACAGAGAAGATGCATTCTGTCACTCGAGTGCTGGAATATTCAAATCAACACAAAGGGAAGATGCATTCTGTCACTTGAGTGCTGGAATATTCAAATCAACACACAGGGAAGATGCATTCTGTTACTAGAGTCCTGGAATATTAAAATCAACACACAGTGAAGATGCATTCTGTCACTAGAGTGCTGGAATATTCCAATCAACACACAGGGAAGATGCATTCTGTCACTTGAGTGCTGGAATATTCAAATCAACACAAAGGGAAGATGCATTCTGTCATTAGAGTGCTGGAATATTCAAATCAACACACAGTGAAGATGCATTCTGTTACTAGAGTCCTGGAATATTCAAATCAACACACAGTGAAGATGCATTCTGTCACTTGAGTGCTGGAATATTCAAATCAACACACAGAGAAGATGCATTCTGTTACTAGAGTCCTGGAATATTCAAATTAACACACAGAGAAGATGCATTCTGTCACTAGAGTGCTGGAATATTCAAATCAACACACAGAGAAGATGCATTCAGTCACTAGAGTGCTGTAATATTCAAATCAACACACAGAGAAGACGCATTCTGTTACTAGAGTGCTGGATTATTCAAATCAACATACAGGGAAGATGCATTCTGTCACTAGAGTGCTGGAATATTCAAATCAACACACAGACAAGATGCATTCTGTCACTCGAGTGCTGGAATATTCAAATCTACACAAAGGGAAGATGCATTCTGTCACTAGAGTGCTGGAATATTCCAATCAACACACAGGGAACATGCATTCTGTCACTTGAGTGCTGGAATATTCAAATCAACACACAGGGAAGATGCATTCTGTCACTAGAGTGCTGGAATATTCAAATCAAGACACAGAGAAGATGCATTCTGTCACTAGAGTGCTGGAATATTCAAATCAAGACACAGAGAAGATGCATTCTGTCACTACAGTGCTGGAATATTCAAATCAACACACAGGGAACATGCATTCTGTCACTAGAGTGCTGGAATATTCAAATCAACACACAGGGAAGATGCATTCTGTCACTAGAGTGCTGGAATATTCAAATCAAGACACAGAGAAGATGCATTCTGTCACTACAGTGCTGGAATATTCAAATCAACACACAGGGAACATGCATTCTGTCACTAGAGGGCTGGAATATTCAAATCAACACACAGACAAGACGCATTCTGTCACTAGAGTTCTTGAATATTCAAATCAACACAAAGGGAAGATGCATTCTGTCACTAGAGTTCTTGAATATTCAAATCAACACACAGGGAAGAGGCATTCTGTCATTAGAGTGCTGGAATATTCAAATCAACACAAAGGGAAGATGCATTCTGTCACGACAGTGCTGGAATACTCAAATCATCACACAGGGAAGATGCATTCTGTTACTAGAGTGCTGGATTATTCAAATCAACACACAGAGAAGACGCATTCTGTGACTAGAGTGCTGGAATATTCAAATCAACACACAGGGAAGATGCATTCTGTTACTAGAGTGCTGGAATATTCAAATCAACACACAGAGAAGACGCATTCTGTTACGAGAGTGCTGGGATATTCAAATCAACACACAGGGAAGATGCATTCTGTTACTAGAGTGCTGGATTATTCAAATCAACACACAGAGAAGATGCATTCTGTTACAAGAGTGCTGGATTATTCAAATCAATACACAGAGAAGATGCATTCTGTCACTCGAGTGCTGGAATATTCAAATCGACACAAAGGGAAGATGCATTCTGTTACGAGAGTGCTGGGATATTCAAATCAATACACAGGGAAGATGCATTCTGTTACTAGAGTGCTGGATTATTCAAATCAACACACAGGGAAGATGCATTCTGTCATTAGAGTGCTGGAATATTCAAATCAATACACAGGGAAGATGCATTCTGTTACTAGAGTGCTGGATTATTCAAATCAACACACAGAGAAGATGCATTCTGTTACAAGAGTGCTGGAATATTCAAATCAATACACAGGGAAGATGCATTCTGTTACTAGAGTGCTGGGATATTCAAATCAACACACAGGGAAGATGCATTCTGTCACTCGAGTGCTGGAATATTCAAATCAACACAAAGGGAAGATGCATTCTGTTACTAGAGTGCTGGAATATTCCAATCAATACACAGGGAAGATGCATTCTGTCACTTGAGTGCTGGAATATTCAAATCAACACAAAGGGAAGATGCATTCTGTCACTCGAGTGCTGGAATATTCAAATCAACACAAAGGGAAGATGCATTCTGTTACTAGAGTGCTGGAATATTCCAATCAATACACAGGGAAGATGCATTCTGTCACTTGAGTGCTGGAATATTCAAATCGACACAAAGGGAAGATGCATTCTGTTACAAGAGTGCTGGAATATTCCAATCAATACACAGGGAAGATGCATTCTGTTACTAGAGTGCTGGAATATTCAAATCAACACACAGAGAAGACGCATTCTGTCACTTGAGTGCTGGAATATTCAAATCAACACACAGAGAAGAGGCATTCTGTCATTAGAGTGCTGGAATATTCAAATCAACACAAAGGGAAGATGCATTCTGTCACTAGAGTGCTGGAATATTCAAATCAACACACAGGGAAGATGCATTCTGTCACTAGAGTGCTGGAATATTCAAATCAACACACGGGGAAGATGCATTCTGTCACTAGAGTGCTGGAATATTCAAATTAACACACAGACAAGACGCATTCTGTCACTAGAGTTCTTGAATATTCAAATCAACACAGGGGGAAGATGCCTTCTGTCACTAGAGTTCTTGAATATTCAAATCAACACAAAGGGAAGATGCCTTCTGTCACTAGAGTTCTTGAATATTCAATTCAACACAAAGGGAAGATGCCTTCTGTCACTAGAGTGCTGGAATATTCAAATCAACACACAGGGAAGACGCATTCTGTCACTAGAGTTCTTGAATAATCAAATCATCACACATGGATGATGCATTCCGTTACTAAAGTTTTTGAATATTCAAATCAACACACAGGGAAGAGGCATTCTGTCATTAGAGTGCTGGAATATTCAAATCAACACAAAGGGAAGATGCATTCTGTCACTACAGTGCTGGAATATTCAAATCAACACACAGGGTAGAGGCATTCTGTCATTAGAGTGCTGGAATATTCCAATCAACACACAGGGAAGATGCATTCTGTCACTTGAGTGCTGTAATATTCCAATCAACACACAGGGAAGATGCATTCTGTCACTTGAGTGCTGGAATATTCCAATCAACACACAGGGAAGATGCATTCTGTCACTTGAGTGCTGGAATATTCCAATCAACACACAGGGAAGATGCATTCTGTCACTTGAGTGCTGGAATATTCAAATCAACACAAAGGGAAGATGCATTCTGTTACTAGAGTGCTGGATTATTCAAATCAACACACAGAGAAGATGCATTCTGTCACTCGAGTGCTGGATTATTCAAATCAACACACAGGGAAGATGCATTCTGTCACTAGAGTGCTGGAATATTCAAATCAACACACAGAGAAGACGCATTCTGTGACTAGAGTGCTGGAATATTCAAATCAACACACAGGGAAGATGCATTCTGTTACTAGAGTGCTGGAATATTCAAATCAACACACAGAGAAGACGCATTCTGTTACGAGAGTGCTGGGATATTCAAATCAACACACAGGGAAGATGCATTCTGTTACTAGAGTGCTGGATTATTCAAATCAACACACAGAGAAGATGCATTCTGTTACAAGAGTGCTGGATTATTCAAATCAATACACAGAGAAGATGCATTCTGTCACTCGAGTGCTGGAATATTCAAATCGACACAAAGGGAAGATGCATTCTGTTACGAGAGTGCTGGGATATTCAAATCAATACACAGGGAAGATGCATTCTGTTACTAGAGTGCTGGATTATTCAAATCAACACACAGGGAAGATGCATTCTGTCATTAGAGTGCTGGAATATTCAAATCAATACACAGGGAAGATGCATTCTGTTACTAGAGTGCTGGATTATTCAAATCAACACACAGAGAAGATGCATTCTGTTACAAGAGTGCTGGAATATTCAAATCAATACACAGGGAAGATGCATTCTGTTACTAGAGTGCTGGGATATTCAAATCAACACACAGGGAAGATGCATTCTGTCACTCGAGTGCTGGAATATTCAAATCAACACAAAGGGAAGATGCATTCTGTTACTAGAGTGCTGGAATATTCCAATCAATACACAGGGAAGATGCATTCTGTCACTTGAGTGCTGGAATATTCAAATCAACACAAAGGGAAGATGCATTCTGTCACTCGAGTGCTGGAATATTCAAATCAACACAAAGGGAAGATGCATTCTGTTACTAGAGTGCTGGAATATTCCAATCAATACACAGGGAAGATGCATTCTGTCACTTGAGTGCTGGAATATTCAAATCGACACAAAGGGAAGATGCATTCTGTTACAAGAGTGCTGGAATATTCCAATCAATACACAGGGAAGATGCATTCTGTCACTAGAGTGCTGGAATATTCAAATCAACACACAGAGAAGACGCATTCTGTCACTTGAGTGCTGGAATATTCAAATCAACACACAGAGAAGAGGCATTCTGTCATTAGAGTGCTGGAATATTCAAATCAACACAAAGGGAAGATGCATTCTGTCACTAGAGTGCTGGAATATTCAAATCAACACACAGGGAAGATGCATTCTGTCACTAGAGTGCTGGAATATTCAAATCAACACACGGGGAAGATGCATTCTGTCACTAGAGTGCTGGAATATTCAAATTAACACACAGACAAGACGCATTCTGTCACTAGAGTTCTTGAATATTCAAATCAACACAGGGGGAAGATGCCTTCTGTCACTAGAGTTCTTGAATATTCAAATCAACACAAAGGGAAGATGCCTTCTGTCACTAGAGTTCTTGAATATTCAATTCAACACAAAGGGAAGATGCCTTCTGTCACTAGAGTGCTGGAATATTCAAATCAACACACAGGGAAGACGCATTCTGTCACTAGAGTTCTTGAATAATCAAATCATCACACATGGATGATGCATTCCGTTACTAAAGTTTTTGAATATTCAAATCAACACACAGGGAAGAGGCATTCTGTCATTAGAGTGCTGGAATATTCAAATCAACACAAAGGGAAGATGCATTCTGTCACTACAGTGCTGGAATATTCAAATCAACACACAGGGTAGAGGCATTCTGTCATTAGAGTGCTGGAATATTCCAATCAACACACAGGGAAGATGCATTCTGTCACTTGAGTGCTGTAATATTCCAATCAACACACAGGGAAGATGCATTCTGTCACTTGAGTGCTGGAATATTCCAATCAACACACAGGGAAGATGCATTCTGTCACTTGAGTGCTGGAATATTCCAATCAACACACAGGGAAGATGCATTCTGTCACTTGAGTGCTGGAATATTCAAATCAACACAAAGGGAAGATGCATTCTGTTACTAGAGTGCTGGATTATTCAAATCAACACACAGAGAAGATGCATTCTGTCACTCGAGTGCTGGATTATTCAAATCAACACACAGGGAAGATGCATTCTGTCACTAGAGTGCTGGAATATTCAAATCAACACACAGAGAAGACGAATTCTGTTACTAGAGTGCTGGAATATTCAAATCAACACACAGGGAAGATGCATTCTGTCACTAGAGTGCTGGATTATTCAAATTAACACACAGAGAAGATGCATTCTGTCACTAGAGTGCTGGAATATTCAAATCAACACACAGTGAAGATGCATTCTGTCACTAGAGTCCTGGAATATTCAAATCAACACACAGTGAAGATGCATTCTGTCACTTGAGTGCTGGAATATTCAAATCAACACACAGGGAAGATGCATTCTGTTACTAGAGTCCTGGAATATTCAAATCAACACACAGTGAAGATGCATTCTGTCACTTGAGTGCTGGAATATTCAAATCAACACACAGGGAAGATGCATTAGGTTACTAGAGTCCTGGAATATTCAAATCAACACACAGTGAAGATGCATTCTGTCACGAGAGTGCTGGAATATTCCAATCAACACACAGGGAAGATGCATTAGGTTACTAGAGTCCTGGAATATTCAAATCAACACACAGTGAAGATGCATTCTGTCACTTGAGTGCTGGAATATTCAAATCAACACACAGGGAAGATGCATTAGGTTACTAGAGTCCTGGAATATTCAAATCAACACACAGTGAAGATGCATTCTGTCACTTGAGTGCTGGAATATTCAAAACAACACAAAGGGAAGATGCATTCTGTCACTCGAGTGCTGGAATATTCAAATCAACACACAGAGAAGAGGCATTCTGTCATTAGAGTGCTGGAATATTTAAATCAACACAAAGGGAAGATGCATTCTGTCACTCGAGTGCTGGAATATTCAAATCAACACACAGAGAAGACGCATTCTGTTACTAGAGTGCTGGAATATTCAAATCAACACACAGGGAAGATGCATTCTGTCATTAGAGTGCTGGAATTTTCAAATCAACACACAGAGAAGATGCATTCTGTTACTAGAGTGCTAGAATATTCAAATCAACACACAGGGAAGATGCATTCTGTCACTAGAGTGCTGGAATATTCAAATCACCACACAGGGAAGATCCATTCTGTCACAAGAGTGCTGGAATATTCAAATCAACACACAGGGAAGATGCATTCTGTCACTAGAGTGCTGGAATATTCAAATTAACACACAGACAAGACGCATCCTGTCACTAGAGTTCTTGAATAATCAAATCATCACACATGGATGATGCATTCCCTTAATAAAGTTCTTGAATATTCAAATCAACACACAGGGAAGAGGCATTCTGTCATTAGAGTGCTGGAATATTCAAATCAACACAAAGGGAAGATGCATTCTGTCACTACAGTGCTGGAATATTTAAATCCACACACAGGGTAGAGGCATTCAGTCATTAGAGTGCTGGAATATTCAAATCAACACACAGGGAAGATGCATTCTGTCACTAGAGTGCTGGAATATTCCAATCAACACACAGGGAAGATGCATTCTGTCACTTGAGTGCTGGAATATTCAAATCAACACAAAGGGAAGATGCATTCTGTTACTAGAGTGCTGGATTATTCAAATCAACACACAGAGAAGATGCATTCTGTCACTCGAGTGCTGGAATATTCAAATCAACACAAAGGGAAGATGCATTCTGTCACTTGAGTGCTGGAATATTCAAATCAACACACAGGGAAGATGCATTCTGTTACGAGAGTCCTGGAATATTAAAATCAACACACAGTGAAGATGCATTCTGTCACTAGAGTGCTGGAATATTCCAATCAACACACAGGGAAGATGCATTCTGTCACTTGAGTGCTGGAATATTCAAATCAACACAAAGGGAAGATGCATTCTGTCATTAGAGTGCTGGAATATTCAAATCAACACACAGTGAAGATGCATTCTGTTACTAGAGTCCTGGAATATTCAAATCAACACACAGTGAAGATGCATTCTGTCACTTGAGTGCTGGAATATTCAAATCAACACACAGGGAAGATACATTCTGTTACTAGAGTCCTGGAATATTCAAATTAACACACAGAGAAGATGCATTCTGTCACTAGAGTGCTGGAATATTCAAATCAACACACAGAGAAGATGCATTCAGTCACTAGAGTGCTGTAATATTCAAATCAACACACAGAGAAGACGCATTCTGTTACTAGAGTGCTGGATTATTCAAATCAACATACAGGGAAGATGCATTCTGTCACTAGAGTGCTGGAATATTCATATCAAGACACAGAGGAGATGCATTCTGTCACGACAGTGCTGGAATATTCCAATCAATACACAGGGAAGTTGCATTCTGTCACTTGAGTGCTGGAATATTCAAATCAACACAAAGGGAAGATGCATTCTGTCACTAGAGTGCTGGAATATTCCAATCAATACACAGGGAAGTTGCATTCTGTCACTTGAGTGCTGGAATATTCAAATCAACACAAAGGGAAGATGCATTCTGTCACTCGAGTGCTGGAATATTCAAATCAACACAAAGGGAAGATGCATTCTGTTACTAGAGTGCTGGAATATTCCAATCAATACACAGGGAAGATGCATTCTGTCACTTGAGTGCTGGAATATTCAAATCAACACACAGGGAAGATGCATTCTGTCACTTGAGTGCTGGAATATTCAAATCAACACAAAGGGAAGATGCATTCTGTCACTAGAGTGCTGGAATATTCAAATCAACACAAAGGGAAGACGCATTCTGTCACTAGAGTGCTGGAATATTGAAATCAACACACAGAGAAGACGCATTCTGTGACTAGAGTGCTGGAATATTCAAATCAACACAAAGGGAAGACGCATTCTGTCACTAGAGTGCTGGAATATTGAAATCAACACACAGGGAAGATGCATTCTGTTACTAGAGTGCTGGAATATTCAAATCAACACACAGAGAAGACGCATTCTGTCACTAGAGTGCTGGAATATTGAAATCAACACACAGAGAAGACGCATTCTGTGACTAGAGTGCTGGAATATTCAAATCAACACACAGGGAAGATGCATTCTGTTACTAGAGTGCTGGAATATTCAAATCAACACACAGAGAAGACGCATTCTGTTACGAGAGTGCTGGGATATTCAAATCAACACACAGGGAAGATGCATTCTGTTACTAGAGTGCTGGATTATTCAAATCAACACACAGGGAAGATGCATTCTGTTACTAGAGTGCTGGATTATTCAAATCAACACACAGAGAAGATGCATTCTGTTACTAGAGTGCTGGATTATTCAAATCAACACACAGAGAAGATGCATTCTGTTACTAGAGTGCTGGATTATTCAAATCAACACACAGAGAAGATGCATTCTGTCACTCGAGTGCTGGAATATTCAAATCAACACAAAGGGAAGATGCATTCTGTTACTAGAGTCCTGGAATATTCAAATCAACACACAGTGAAGATGCATTCTGTCACTAGAGTGCTGGAATATTCAAATCAACACACAGGGAAGATGCATTCTGTTACTAGAGTCCTGGAATATTCAAATCAACACACAGTGAAGATGCATTCTGTCACTAGAGTGCTGGAATATTCAAATCAACACACAGGGAAGATGCATTCTGTTACTAGAGTCCTGGAATATTCAAATCAACACACAGTGAAGATGCATTCTGTCACTAGAGTGCTGGAATATTCCAATCAACACACAGGGAAGATGCATTCTGTCACTTGAGTGCTGGAATATTCAAATCAACACAAAGGGAAGATGCATTCTGTCACTATAGTGCTGGAATATTCAAATCAACACACAGGGAAGATGCATTCTGTTACTAGAGTCCTGGAATATTCAAATCAACACACAGTGAAGATGCATTCTGTCACTAGAGTGCTGGAATATTCAAATCAACACACAGAGAAGATGCATTCTGTCACTAGAGTGCTGGAATATTCAAATCAACACACAGTGAAGATGCATTCTGTTACTTGAGTGCTGGAATATTCAAATCAACACAAAGGGAAGATGCATTCTGTTACTAGAGTGCTGGAATATTCCAATCAATACACAGGGAAGATGCATTCTGTCACTTGAGTGCTGGAATATTCAAATCGACACAAAGGGAAGATGCATTCTGTTACTTGAGTGCTGGAATATTCAAATCAACACAAAGGGAAGATGCATTCTGTTACTAGAGTGCTGGAATATTCCAATCAATACACAGGGAAGATGCTTTCTGTCACTTGAGTGCTGGAATATTCAAATCAACACACAGAGAAGAGGCATTCTGTTACTTGAGTGCTGGAATATTCAAATCAACACAAAGGGAAGATGCATTCTGTTACTAGAGTGCTGGAATATTCCAATCAATACACAGGGAAGATGCATTCTGTCACTTGAGTGCTGGAATATTCAAATCAACACACAGAGAAGAGGCATTCTGTCATTAGAGTGCTGGAATATTCAAATCAACACAAAGGGAAGATGCATTCTGTCACTCGAGTGCTGGAATATTCAAATCAACACACAGGGAAGATGCATTCTGTCACTAGAGTGCTGGAATATTCAAATCAACACACAGGGAAGATCCATTCTGTCACTAGAGTGCTGGAATATTCAAATCAACACACGGGGAAGATGCATTCTGTCACTAGAGTGCTGGAATATTCAAATCAACACACAGGGAAGATGCATTCTGTCACTAGAGTGCTGGAATATTCAAATTAACACACAGACAAGACGCATTCTGTCACTAGAGTTCTTGAATATTCAAATCAACACAGAGGGAAGATGCCTTCTGTCACTAGAGTGCTGTAATATTAAAATCAACACACAGGGAAGATCCATTCTGTCACTAGAGTGCTGGAATATTCAAATCAACACACAGGGAAGATGCATTCTGTCACTAGAGTGCTGGAATATTCAAATTAACACACAGACAAGACGCATTCTGTCACTAGAGTTCTTGAATATTCAAATCAACACAGAGGGAAGATGCCTTCTGTCACTAGAGTTCTTGAATATTCAAATCAACACACGGGGAAGATGCATTCTGTCACTAGAGTGCTGTAATATTAAAATCAACACACAGGGAAGATGCATTCTGTCACTAGAGTGCTGGAATATTCAAATCAACACACAGGGAAGATGCATTCTGTCACTAGAGTGCTGGAATATTCAAATTAACACACAGACAAGACGCATTCTGTCACTAGAGTTCTTGAATATTCAAATCAACACAGAGGGAAGATGCCTTCTGTCACTAGAGTTCTTGAATATTCAATTCAACACAAAGGGAAGATGCCTTCTGTCACTAGAGTGCTGGAATATTCAAATCAACACACAGGGAAGACGCATTTTGTCACTAGAGTTCTTGAATAATCAAATCATCACACATGGATGATGCATTCCGTTACTAAAGTTTTTGAATATTCAAATCAACACACAGGGAAGAGGCATTCTGTCATTAGAGTGCTGGAATATTCAAATCAACACAAAGGGAAGATGCATTCTGTCACTACAGTGCTAGAATATTCAAATCAACACACAGGGTAGAGGCATTCTGTCACTAGAGTGCTGGAATATTCCAATCAACACACAGGGAAGATGCATTCTGTCACTTGAGTGCTGGAATATTCCAATCAACACATAGGGAAGATGCATTCTGTCACTTGAGTGCTGGAATATTCAAATCAACACAAAGGGAAGATGCATTCTGTTACTAGAGTGCTGGATTATTCAAATCAACACACAGAGAAGATGCATTCTGTCACTCGAGTGCTGGATTATTCAAATCAACACACAGGGAAGATGCATTCTGTCACTAGAGTGCTGGAATATTCAAATCAACACACAGAGAAGACGAATTCTGTTACCAGAGTGCTGGAATATTCAAATCAACACACAGGGAAGATGCATTCTGTCACTAGAGTGCTGGATTATTCAAATTAACACACAGAGAAGATGCATTCTGTCACTAGAGTGCTGGAATATTCAAATCAACACACAGAGAAGATGCATTCAGTCACTAGAGTGCTGTAATATTCAAATCAACACACAGAGAAGACGCATTCTGTTACTAGAGTGCTGGATTATTCAAATCAACATACAGGGAAGATGCATTCTGTCACTACAGTGCTGGAATATTCAAATCAACACACAGGGAACATGCATTCTGTCACTAGAGTGCTGGAATATTCAAATCAACACACAGGGAAGATGCATTCTGTCACAAGAGTGCTGGAATATTCAAATCAAGACACAGAGAAGATGCATTCTGTCACAAGAGTGCTGGAATATTCAAATCAACACACAGGGAAGATGCATTCTGTCACAAGAGTGCTGGAATATTCAAATCAAGACACAGAGAAGATGCATTCTGTCACAAGAGTGCTGGAATATTCATATCAAGACACAGAGAAGATGCATTCTGTCACTATAGTGCTGGAATATTCAAATCAACACACAGGGAACATGAATTCTGTCACTAGAGTGCTGGAATATTCAAATCAACACACAGGGAAGATGCATTCTGTCACTTGAGTGCTGGAATATTCAAATCAACACACAGACAAGACGCATTCTGTCACTAGAGTTCTTGAATATTCAAATCAACACAAAGGGAAGATGCATTCTGTCACTAGAATTCTTGAATATTCAAATCAACACACAGGGAAGAGGCATTCTGTCATGACAGTGCTGGAATACTCAAATCATCAGACAGGGAAGATGCATTCTGTCACTAGAGTACTGGAATATTCAAATCAACACAAAGGGAAGATGCATTCTGTCATGACAGTGCTGGAATACTCAAATCATCACACAGGGAAGATGCATTCTGTCACTAGAGTACTGGAATATTCAAATCAACACACAGAGAACACGCATTCTGTTACTAGAGTGCTGGAATATTCAAATCAACACACAGGGAAGATGCATTCTGTTGCTAGAGTGCTGGAATATTCAAATCAACACACAGAGAAGATGCATTCTGTTACTAGAGTGCTGGAATATTCAAATCAACACACAGGGAAGATGCATTCTGTTACTAGAGTGCTGGATTATTCAAATTAACACACAGAGAAGATGTATTCTGTTACTAGAGTGCTGGAATATTCAAATCAACACACAGGGAAGATGCATTCTGTTACTAGAATGCTGGATTATTCAAATCATCACACATGGATGATGCATTCTGTCACTAGAGTGCTGGAATATTCAAATCAGCACACAGGGAAGATGCATTCTGTTACTAGAGTGCTGGATTATTCAAATCAACACACAGAGAAGATGCATTCTGTCACTCGAGTGCTGGAATATTCAAATCAACACACAGGGAAGGTGCATTCTGTTACTAGAGTGCTGGATTATTCAAATCTACACACAGAGAAGATGCATTCTGTTACTAGAGTGCTGGAATATTCAAATCAACATACAGGGAAGATGCATTCTGTTACTTGAGTCCTGGAATATTCAAATCAACACACAGGGAAGATGCATTCTGTGACTAGAGTGCTGGAATATTCCAATCAACACACAGGGAAGATGCATTCTGTCACTTGAGTGCTGTAATATTAAAATCAACACAAAGGGAAGATGCATTCTGTCACTCGAGTGCTGGAATATTCAAATCAACACACAGAGAAGAGGCATTCTGTCATTAGAGTGCTGGAATATTCAAATCAACACAAAGGGAAGATGCATTCTGTCACTCGAGTGCTGGAATATTCAAATCAACACACAGAGAAGACGCATTCTGTTACTAGAGTGCTGGATTATTCAAATTCACATTCAGGGAAGATGCATTCTGTTACTAGAGTGCTGGAATATTCAAATCAACACACAGAGAAGAGGCAGTCTATCACTAGAGTGCTGGAATATTCAAATCAACACACAGGGAAGATGCATTCTGTCACTAGAGTGCTGGAATATTCAAATCAACACACAGAGAAGACGCATTCTGTTACTAGAGTGCTGGATTATTCAAATTCACATTCAGGGAAGATGCATTCTGTTACTAGAGTGTTGGAATATTCAAATCAACACACAGGGAAGATGCATTCTGTTACTAAAGTCCTGGAATATTCAAATTAACACACAGGGAAGATGCATTCTGTTACTAAAGTCCTGGAATATTCAAATCAACACACAGTGAAGATGCATTCTGTCACTTGAGTGCTGGAATATTCAAATCAACACAAAGGGAAGATGTATTCTGTCACTTGAGTGCTGGAATATTCAAATCAACACACAGGGAAGATGTATTCTGTTACTAGAGTCCTGGAATATTCAAATGAACACACAGTGAAGATGCATTCTGTCACTTGAGTGCTGGAATATTCAAATCAACACAAAGGGAAGATGTATTCTGTCACTTGAGTGCTGGAATATTCAAATCAACACACAGGGAAGATGTATTCTGTTACTAGAGTCCTGGAATATTCAAATCAACACACAGTGAAGATGCATTCTGTCACTAGAGTGCTGGAATATTCCAATCAACACACAGGGAAGATGCATTCTGTCACTTGAGTGCTGGAATATTCAAATCAACACAAAGGGAAGATGCATTCTGTCACTCGAGTGCTGGAATATTCAAATCAACACACAGGGAAGATGTATTCTGTTACTAGAGTCCTGGAATATTCAAATCAACACACAGTGAAGATGCATTCTGTCACTTGAGTGCTGGAATATTCAAATCAACACAAAGGGAAGATGTATTCTGTCACTTGAGTGCTGGAATATTCAAATCAACACAAAGGGAAGATGCATTCTGTCACTCGAGTGCTGGAATATTCAAATCAACACACAGGGAAGATGTATTCTGTTACTAGAGTCCTGGAATATTCAAATCAACACACAGTGAAGATGCATTCTGTCACTTGAGTGCTGGAATATTCAAATCAACACAAAGGGAAGATGTATTCTGTCACTTGAGTGCTGGAATATTCAAATCAACACACAGGGAAGATGTATTCTGTTACTTGAGTGCTGGAATATTCAAATCAACACACAGGGAAGATGCATTCTGTTACTAGAGTCCTGGAATATTCAAATCAACACACAGAGAAGATACATTCTGTCACTAGAGTGCTGGAATATTCCAATCAACACACAGGGAAGATGCATTCTGTCACTTGAGTGCTGGAATATTCAAATCAACACAAAGGGAAGATGCATTCTGTCACTCGAGTGCTGGAATATTCAAATCAACACACAGAGAAGAGGCACTCTGTCATTAGAGTGCTGGAATATTCAAATCAACACACAGTGAAGATGCATTCTGTTACTAGAGTCCTGGAATATTCAAATCAACACACAGTGAAGATGCATTCTGTTACTAGAGTCCTGGAATATTCAAATCAACACACAGTGAAGATGCATTCTGTCACTTGAGTGCTGGAATATTCAAATCAACACACAGGGAAGATGCATTCTGTTACTAGAGTCCTGGAATATTCAAATCAACACACAGGGAAGATGCATTCTGTTACTAGAGTCCTGGAATATTCCAATCAACACACAGGGAAGATGCATTCTGTCACTTGAGTGCTGGAATATTCAAAACAACACAAAGGTAAGATGCATTCTGTCACTCGAGTGCTGGAATATTCAAATCAACACACAGAGAAGAGGCATTCTGTCATTAGAGTGCTGGAATATTTAAATCAACACAAAGGGAAGATGCATTCTGTCACTCGAGTGCTGGAATATTCAAATCAACACACAGAGAAGACGCATTATGTTACTAGAGTGCTGGAATATTCAAATCAACACACAGGGAAGATGCATTCTGTCATTAGAGTGCTGGAATATTCAAATCAACACACAGAGAAGATGCATTCTGTTACTAGAGTGCTAGAACATTCAAATCAACACACAGGGAAGATGCATTCTGTCACTAGAGTGCTGGAATATTCAAATCACCACACAGGGAAGATCCATTCTGTCACTAGAGTGCTGGAATATTCAAATCAACACACAGGGAAGATGCATTCTGTCACTACAGTGCTGGAATATTCAAATTAACACACAGACAAGACGCATTCTGTCACTAGAGTTCTTGAATAATCAAATCATCACACATGGATGATGCATTCCGTTACTAAAGTTCTTGAATATTCAAATCAACACACAGGGAAGAGGCATTCTGTCATTAGAGTGCTGGAACATTCAAATCAACACAAAGGGAAGATGCATTCTGTCACTACAGTGCTGGAATATTTAAATCCACACACAGGGTAGAGGCATTCAGTCATTAGAGTGCTGGAATATTCAAATCAACACACAGGGAAGATGCATTCTGTCACTAGAGTGCTGGAATATTCCAATCAACACACAGGGAAGATGCATTCTGTCACTTGAGTGCTGGAATATTCAAATCAACACAAAGGGAAGATGCATTCTGTTACTAGAGTGCTGGATTATTCAAATCAACACACAGAGAAGATGCATTCTGTCACTCGAGTGCTGGATTATTCAAATCAACACACAGGGAAGATGCATTCTGTCACTAGAGTGCTGGAATATTCAAATCAACACACAGAGAAGACGAATTCTGTTACTAGAGTGCTGGATTATTCAAATCAACACACAGGGAAGATGCATTCTGTCACTAGAGTGCTGGATTATTCAAATCAACACACAGAGAAGATGCATTCTGTCACTCGAGTGCTGGATTATTCAAATCAACACACAGGGAAGATGCATTCTGTCACTAGATTGCTGGAATATTCAAATCAACACACAGGGAAGATGCATTCTGTCACTAGAGTGCTGGATTATTCAAATTAACACACAGAGAAGATATCTTCTCTCACTAGAGTGCTGGAATATTCAAATCAACACACAGAGAAGATGCATTCAGTCACTAGAGTGCTGTAATATTCAAATCAACACACAGAGAAGGCGCATTCTGTTACTAGAGCGCTGGATTATTCAAATCAAGACACAGAGAAGATGCATTCTGTCACTAGAGTGCTGGAATATTCAAATCAACACACAGGGAAGATGCATTCTGTCACTAGAGTGCTGGAATATTCAAATCAACACACAGAGAAGATGCATTCAGTCACTAGAGTGCTGTAATATTCAAATCAACACACAGAGAAGGCGCATTCTGTTACTAGAGCGCTGGATTATTCAAATCAAGACACAGAGAAGATGCATTCTGTCACTAGAGTGCTGGAATATTCAAATCAACACACAGGGAAGATGCATTCTGTCACTAGAGTGCTGGAATATTCAAATCAAGACACAGAGAAGATGCATTCTGTCACTCGAGTGCTTGAATATTCAAATCAAGACACAGAGAAGATGCATTCTGTCACTAGAGTTCTTGAATATTCAAATCAACACAAAGGGAAGATGCATTCTGTCACTAGAGTTCTTGAATATTCAAATCAACACACAGTGAAGATGCATTCTGTTACTAGAGTCCTGGAATATTCAAATCAACACACAGTGAAGATGCATTCTGTTACTTGAGTGCTGGAATATTCAAATCAACACACAGAGAAGATGCATTCTGTCACTAGAGTGCTGGAATATTCAAATCAACACACAGTGAAGATGCATTCTGTTACTTGAGTGCTGGAATATTCAAATCAACACACAGAGAAGATGCATTCTGTTACTTGAGTGCTGGAATATTCAAATCAACACACAGAGAAGATGCATTCTGTCACTAGAGTGCTGGAATATTCAAATCAACACACAGAGAAGATGCATTCTGTCACTCGAGTGCTGGAATATTCAAATCAACACACAGTGAAGATGCATTCTGTCACTCGAGTGCTTGAATATTCAAATCAAGACACAGAGAAGATGCATTCTGTCACTAGAGTGCTGGAATATTCAAATCAACACAAAGGGAAGATGCATTCTGTCACTAGAGTTCTTGAATATTCAAATCAACACACAGTGAAGATGCATTCTGTTACTAGAGTCCTGGAATATTCAAATCAACACACAGTAAAGATGCATTCTGTTACTTGAGTGCTGGAATATTCAAATCAACACACAGAGAAGATGCATTCTGTCACTAGAGTGCTGGAATATTCAAATCAACACACAGAGAAGATGCATTCTGTTACTAGAGTGCTGGAATATTCAAATCAACACACAGAGAAGATGCATTCTGTCACTAGAGTGCTGGAATATTCAAATCAACACACAGAGAAGATGCATTCTGTTACTTGAGTGCTGGAATATTCAAATCAACACACAGGGTAGAGGCATTCTGTCATTAGAGTGCTGGAATATTCAAATCAACACACAAGGAAGATGCATTCTGTCACTAGAGTGCTGGAATATTCAAATCAACACAAAGGGAAGATGCATTCTGTCACTAGAGTTCTTGAATATTCAAATCAACACACAGTGAAGATGCATTCTGTTACTAGAGTCCTGGAATATTCAAATCAACACACAGTGAAGATGCATTCTGTTACTTGAGTGCTGGAATATTCAAATCAACACACAGAGAAGATGCATTCTGTCACTAGAGTGCTGGAATATTCAAATCAACACACAGAGAAGATGCATTCTGTCACTAGAGTGCTGGAATATTCAAATCAACACACAGTGAAGATGCATTCTGTTACTTGAGTGCTGGAATATTCAAATCAACACACAGAGAAGATGCATTCTGTTACTAGAGTGCTGGAATATTCCAATCAATACACAGGGAAGTTGCATTCTGTCACTAGAGTTCTTGAATATTCAAATCAACACACAGTGAAGATGCATTCTGTTACTAGAGTCCTGGAATATTCAAATCAACACACAGTGAAGATGCATTCTGTTACTTGAGTGCTGGAATATTCCAATCAATACACAGGGAAGTTGCATTCTGTCACTAGAGTTCTTGAATATTCAAATCAACACACAGTGAAGATGCATTCTGTTACTAGAGTCCTGGAATATTCAAATCAACACACAGTGAAGATGCATTCTGTTACTTGAGTGCTGGAATATTCAAATCAACACAAAGGGAAGATGCATTCTGTCACTTGAGTGCTGGAATATTCAAATCAACACAAAGGGCAGATGCATTCTGTCACTCGAGTGCTGGAATATTCAAATCGACACAAAGGGAAGATGCATTCTGTTACTAGAGTGCTGGAATATTCCAATCAATACACAGGGAAGATGCATTCTGTCACTAGAGTTCTTGAATATTCAAATCAACACACAGTGAAGATGCATTCTGTTACTAGAGTGCTGGAATATTCAAATCAACACACAGTGAAGATGCATTCTGTTACTTGAGTGCTGGAATATTCAAATCAACACAAAGGGAAGATGCATTCTGTTACTAGAGTGCTGGAATATTCCAATCAATACACAGGGAAGATGCATTCTGTCACTTGAGTGCTGGAATATTCAAATCGACACAAAGGGAAGATGCATTCTGTTACTAGAGTGCTGGAATATTCCAATCAATACACAGGGAAGATGCATTCTGTCACTTGAGTGCTGGAATATTCAAATCAACACACAGAGAAGAGGCATTCTGTCATTAGAGTGCTGGAATATTCAAATCAACACACAGGGAAGATGCATTCTGTCACTAGAGTGCTGGAATATTCAAATCAACACACAGGGAAGATGCCTTCTGTCACTAGAGTTCTTGAATATTCAAATCAACACAAAGGGAAGATGCCTTCTGTCACTAGAGTTCTTGAATATTCAATTCAACACAAAGGGAAGATGCCTTCTGTCACTAGAGTGCTGGAATATTCAAATCAACACACAGGGAAGACGCATTCTGTCACTAGAGTTCTTGAATAATCAAATCATCACACATGGATGATGCATTCCGTTATTAAAGTTTTTGAATATTCAAATCAACACACAGGGAAGAGGCATTCTGTCATTAGAGTGCTGGAATATTCAAATCAACACAAAGGGAAGATGCATTCTGTCACTACAGTGCTGGAATATTCAAATCAACACACAGGGTAGAGGCATTCTGTCATTAGAGTGCTGGAATATTCAAATCAACACACAAGGAAGATGCATTCTGTCACTAGAGTGCTGGAATATTCCAATCAACACAAAGGGAAGATGCATTCTGTCACTACAGTGCTGGAATATTCAAATCAACACACAGGGTAGAGGCATTCTGTCATTAGAGTGCTGGAATATTCAAATCAACACAAAGGGAAGATGCATTCTGTCACTACAGTGCTGGAATATTCAAATCAACACACAGGGTAGAGGCATTCTGTCATTAGAGTGCTGGAATATTCAAATCAACACACAAGGAAGATGCATTCTGTCACTTGAGTGCTGGAATATTCCAATCAACACACAGGGAAGATGCATTCTGTCACTTGAGTGCTGGAATATTCAAATCAACACAAAGGGAAGATGCATTCTGTTAC
This sequence comes from Gymnothorax reevesii, assembly GCA_029721435.1. Taxonomy (NCBI): domain Eukaryota; kingdom Metazoa; phylum Chordata; class Actinopteri; order Anguilliformes; family Muraenidae; genus Gymnothorax; species Gymnothorax reevesii. The sequence goes on along the minus strand of CM056580.1, from coordinate 112,355,570 downwards.
TAGAGTGCTGGATTATTCAAATCAACACACAGAGAAGATTCATTCTGTCACTCGAGTGCTGGATTATTCAAATCAACACACAGGGAAGATGCATTCTGTCACTCGAGTGCTGGAATATTCAAATCAACACACAGAGAAGATTCATTCTGTCACTCGAGTGCTGGAATATTCAAATCAACACACAGAGAAGATGCATTCTGTCACTAGAGTGCTGGAATATTCAAATCAACACACAGAGAAGACGAATTCTGTTACTAGAGTGCTGGAATATTCAAATCAACACACAGGGAAGATGCATTCTGTCACTAGAGTGCTGGATTATTCAAATTAACATACAGAGAAGATGCATTCTGTCACTAGAGTGCTGGAATATTCAAATCAACACACAGAGAAGATGCATTCAGTCACTAGAGTGCTGTAATATTCAAATCAACACACAGAGAAGACGCATTCTGTTACTAGAGTGCTGGATTATTCAAATCAACATACAGGGAAGATGCATTCTGTCACTACAGTGCTGGAATATTCATATCAAGACACAGAGAAGATGCATTCTGTCACTACAGTGCTGGAATATTCAAATCAACACACAGGGAACATGCATTCTGTCACTAGAGTGCTGGAATATTCAAATCAACACACAGGGAAGATGCATTCTGTCACAAGAGTGCTGGAATATTCAAATCAAGACACAGAGAAGATGCATTCTGTCACAAGAGTGCTGGAATATTCAAATCAAGACACAGAGAAGATGCATTCTGTCACTATAGTGCTGGAATATTCAAATCAACACACAGGGAACATGAATTCTGTCACTAGAGTGCTGGAATATTCAAATCAACACACAGGGAAGATGCATTCTGTCACTAGAGGGCTGGAATATTCAAATCAACACACAGACAAGACGCATTCTGTCACTAGAGTTCTTGAATATTCAAATCAACACAAAGGGAAGATGCATTCTGTCACTAGAATTCTTGAATATTCAAATCAACACACAGGGAAGAGGCATTCTGTCATGACAGTGCTGGAATACTCAAATCATCACACAGGGAAGATGCATTCTGTCACTAGAGTACTGGAATATTCAAATCAACACAAAGGGAAGATGCATTCTGTCATGACAGTGCTGGAATACTCAAATCATCACACAGGGAAGATGCATTCTGTTACTAGAGTGCTGGAATATTCAAATCAACACACAGGGAAGATGCATTCTGTCACTCGAGTGCTGGAATATTCAAATCAACACACAGAGAAGATGCATTCTGTTACTAGAGTGCTGGAATATTCAAATCAACACACAGGGAAGATGCATTCTGTTACTAGAGTGCTGGAATATTCAAATCAACATACAGGGAAGATGCATTCTGTTACTTGAGTCCAGGAATATTCAAATCAACACACAGGGAAGATGCATTCTGTTACTACAGTGCTGGAATATTCCAATCAACACACAGGGAAGATGCATTCTGTCACTTGAGTGCTGTAATATTAAAATCAACACAAAGGGAAGATGCATTCTGTTACTAGAGTGCTGGATTATTCAAATCAACACACAGAGAAGATGCATTCTGTCACTCGAGTGCTGGAATATTCAAATCAACACACAGGGAAGGTGCATTCTGTTACTAGAGTGCTGGATTATTCAAATCTACACACAGAGAAGATGCATTCTGTTACTAGAGTGCTGGAATATTCAAATCAACATACAGGGAAGATGCATTCTGTTACTTGAGTCCTGGAATATTCAAATCAACACACAGGGAAGATGCATTCTGTTACTACAGTGCTGGAATATTCCAATCAACACACAGGGAAGATGCATTCTGTCACTTGAGTGCTGTAATATTAAAATCAACACAAAGGGAAGATGCATTCTGTCACTCGAGTGCTGGAATATTCAAATCAACACACAGAGAAGAGGCATTCTGTCATTAGAGTGCTGGAATATTCAAATCAACACAAAGGGAAGATGCATTCTGTCACTCGAGTGCTGGAATATTCAAATCAACACACAGAGAAGACGCATTCTGTTACTAGAGTGCTGGAATATTCGAATCAACAAACAGGGAAGATACATTCTGTTACTAGAGAGCTGGAATATTCAAATCAACACACAGGGAAGATGCATTCTGTCACTAGAGGGCTGGAATATTCAAATCAACACACAGACAAGACGCATTCTGTCACTAGAGTTCTTGAATATTCAAATCAACACAAAGGGAAGATGCATTCTGTCACTAGAATTCTTGAATATTCAAATCAACACACAGGGAAGAGGCATTCTGTCATGACAGTGCTGGAATACTCAAATCATCACACAGGGAAGATGCATTCTGTCACTAGAGTACTGGAATATTCAAATCAACACAAAGGGAAGATGCATTCTGTCATGACAGTGCTGGAATACTCAAATCATCACACAGGGAAGATGCATTCTGTTACTAGAGTGCTGGAATATTCAAATCAACACACAGGGAAGATGCATTCTGTTACTAGAGTGCTGGAATATTCAAATCAACACACAGAGAAGATGCATTCTGTTACTAGAGTGCTGGAATATTCAAATCAACACACAGGGAAGATGCATTCTGTTACTAGAATGCTGGATTATTCAAATCATCACACATGGATGATGCATTCTGTCACTAGAGTGCTGGAATATTCAAATCAACACACAGGGAAGATGCATTCTGTTACTAGAGTGCTGGATTATTCAAATCAACACACAGAGAAGATGCATTCTGTCACTAGAGTGCTGGACTATTCAAATCAACACACAGAGAAGATGCATTCTGTCATTAGAGTGCTGGAATATTCAAATCAACACAAAGGGAAGATGCATTCTGTCACTACAGTACTGGAATATTCAAATCAACACACAGAGAAGATGCATTCTGTCAATAGAGTGCTAGAATATTCAAATCAACACACAGGGAAGATGCATTCTGTCACTTGAGTGCTGGAATATTCAAATCAACACACAGGGAAGATCCATTCTGTCACTAGAGTGCTGGAATATTCAAATCAACACACAGGGAAGATGCATTCTGTCACTCCAGTGCTGGAATATTCAAATCAACACACAGGGAAGATGCATTCTGTTACTAGAGTGCTGGAATATTCAAATCAACACACAGGGAAGGTGCATTCTGTTACTAGAGTGCTGGATTATTCAAATCTACACACAGAGAAGATGCATTCTGTTACTAGAGTGCTGGAATATTCAAATCAACATACAGGGAAGATGCATTCTGTTACTTGAGTCCTGGAATATTCAAATCAACACACAGGGAAGATGCATTCTGTTACTACAGTGCTGGAATATTCCAATCAACACACAGGGAAGATGCATTCTGTCACTTGAGTGCTGTAATATTAAAATCAACACAAAGGGAAGATGCATTCTGTCACTCGAGTGCTGGAATATTCAAATCAACACACAGAGAAGAGGCATTCTGTCATTAGAGTGCTGGAATATTCAAATCAACACAAAGGGAAGATGCATTCTGTCACTCGAGTGCTGGAATATTCAAATCAACACACAGAGAAGACGCATTCTGTTACTAGAGTGCTGGAATATTCGAATCAACAAACAGGGAAGATACATTCTGTTACTAGAGAGCTGGAATATTGAAATCAACACACAGGGAAGATGCATTCTGTCACTAGAGTGCTGGAATATTCAAATCAACACACAGAGAAGATGCATTCTGTCTCTAGTGCGCTAGAATATTCAAATCAACACACAGAGAAGATGCATTCTGTCACTAGAGTGCTGGACTATTCAAATCAACACACAGAGAAGATGCATTCTGTCATTAGAGTACTGGAATATTCAAATCAACACAAAGAGAAGATGCATTCTGTTACTAGAGTGCTGGATTATTCAAATCAACACACAGAGAAGATGCATTCTGTCACTCGAGTGCTGGAATATTCAAATCAACACACAGGGAAGGTGCATTCTGTTACTAGAGTGCTGGATTATTCAAATCAACACACAGAGAAGATGCATTCTGTTACTAGAGTGCTGGAATATTCAAATCAACATACAGGGAAGATGCATTCTGTTATCAGAGTCCTGGAATATTCAAATCAACACACAGGGAAGATGCATTCTGTTACTAAAGTCCTGGAATATTCAAATCAACACACAGGGAAGACGCATTCTGTCACTACAGTGCTGGAATATTCCAATCAACACACAGGGAAGATGCATTCTGTCACTTGAGTGCTGTAATATTCAAATCAACACAAAGGGAAGATGCATTCTGTCACTCGAGTGCTGGAATATTCAAATCAACACACAGAGAAGAGGCATTCTGTCATTAGAGTGCTGGAATATTCAAATCAACACAAAGGGAAGATGCATTCTGTCACTCGAGTGCTGGAATATTCAAATCAACACACAGAGAAGACGCATTCTGTTACTAGAGTGCTGGTATATTCGAATCAACAAACAGGGAAGATACATTCTGTTACTAGAGAGCTGGAATATTCAAATCAACACACAGGGAAGATGCATTCTGTCACTAGAGTGCTGGAATATTCAAATCAACACACAGAGAAGATGCATTCTGTCACTAGAGTGCTGGACTATTCAAATCAACACACAGAGAAGATGCATTCTGTCATTAGAGTGCTGGAATATTCAAATCAACACAAAGGGAAGATGCATTCTGTCAATAGAGTGCTAGAATATTCAAATCAACACAAAGAGAAGATGCATTCTGTCAATAGAGTGCTAGAATATTCAAATCAACACACAGGGAAGATGCATTCTGTCACTTGAGTGCTGAAATATTCAAATCAACACACAGGGAAGATGCATTCTGTCACTCCAGTGCTGGAATATTCAAATCAACACACAGGGAAGATGCATTCTGTCACTAGAGTGCTGGAATATTCAATTTACACACAGGGAAGATGCATTCTGTCACTAGAGTGCTGGAATATTCAAATCAACACACAGGGAAGATCCATTCTGTCACTCCAGTGCTATAATATTCAAATCAACACACAGGGAAGATGCATTCTGTCACTAGAGTGCTGGAATATTCAAATCAACACACAGGGAAGATGCATTCTGTCACTACAGTGCTGGAATACTCAAATCATCACACAGGGAAGATGCATTCTGTCACTAGAGTGCTGGAATATTCAAATCAACACACAGAGAAGACGCATTCTGTTACTAGAGTGCTGGAATATTCAAATCAACACACAGGGAAGATGCATTCTGTTACTAGAGTGCTGGAATATTCAAATCAACACACAGAGAAGACGCATTCTGTTACTAGAGTGCTGGAATATTCAAATCAACACACAGAGAAGACGCATTCTGTTACTAGAGTACTGGAATATTCAAATCAACACACAGGGAAGATGCATTCTGTTACAAGAGTGCTGGAATATTCAAATCATCACACATGGATGATGCATTCTGTCACTAGAGTGCTGGAATATTCAAATCAACACACAGGGAAAATGCATTCTGTTACTAGAGTGCTGGAATATTCAAATTTACACACAGGGAAGATGCATTCTGTCACTAGAGTGCTGGAATATTCAAATCAACACACAGGGAAGATGCATTCTGTCACTAGAGTGCTGGAATATTCAAATCAACACACAGGGAAGATGCATTCTGTCACTACAGTGCTGGAATACTCAAATCATCACACAGGGAAGATGCATTCTGTCACTAGAGTGCTGGAATATTCAAATCAACACACAGGGAAGATCCATTCTGTTACTAGAGTGCTGGAATATTCAAATCAACACACAGGGAAGATGCATTCTGTTACTAGAGTGCTGGAATATTCAAATCAACACACAGAGAAGATGCATTCTGTTACTAGAGTGCTGGAATATTCAAATCAACACACAGGGAAGATGCATTCTGTGACAAGAGTGCTGGAATATTCAAATCATCACACATGGATGATGCATTCTGTCACTAGAGTGCTGGAATATTCAAATCAACACACAGGGAAAATGCATTCTGTTACTAGAGTGCTTGATTATTCAAATCAACACACAGAGAAGATGCATTCTGTTACTAGAGTGCTTGATTATTCAAATCACACACAGAGAAGATGCATTCTGTTACTAGAGTGCTTGATTATTCAAATCAACACACAGAGAAGATGCATTCTGTTACTAGAGTGCTGGATTATTCAAATCAACACACAGAGAAGATGCATTCTGTCACTCGAGTGCTGGAATATTCAAATCAACACAAAGGGAAGATGCATTCTGTTATTAGAGTCCTGGAATATTCAAATCAACATACAGGGAAGATGCATTCTGTTACTGGAGTCCTGGAATATTCAAATCAACACACAGGGAAGATGCATTCTGTTACTAAAGTCCTGGAATATTCAAATCAACCCACAGGGAAGACGCATTCTGTCACTACAGTGCTGGAATATTCCAATCAACACACAGGGAAGATGCATTCTGTTACTGGAGTCCTGGAATATTCAAATCAACACACAGGGAAGATGCATTCTGTTACTAAAGTCCTGGAATATTCAAATCAACCCACAGGGAAGACGCATTCTGTCACTACAGTGCTGGAATATTCCAATCAACACACAGGGAAGATGCATTCTGTTACTAGAGTGCTGGATTATTCAAATCAACACACAGAGAAGATGCATTCTGTTACTAGAGTGCTGGATTATTCAAATCAACACACAGGGAAGATGCATTCTGTTACTAGAGTCCTGGAATATTCAAATCAACACACAGGGAAGACGCATTCTGTTACTAGAGTCCTGGAATATTCAAATCAACACACAGGGAAGACGCATTCTGTTACTAGAGTGCTGGAATATTCAAATCAACACACAGGGAAGATGCATTCTGTCACTAGAGTGCTGGATTATTCAAATTAACACACAGAGAAGATGCATTCTGTAACTAGAGTGCTGGAATATTCAAATCAACACACAAAGAAGATGCATTCAGTCACTAGAGTGCTGTAATATTCAAATCAACACACAGAGAAGACGCATTCTGTTACTAGAGTGCTGGATTATTGAAATCAACATACAGGGAAGATGCATTCTGTCACTACAGTGCTGGAATATTCATATCAAGACACAGAGAAGATGCATTCTGTCACTACAGTGCTGGAATATTCAAATCAACACACAGGGAACATGCATTCTGTCACTAGAGTGCTGGAATATTCAAATCAACACACAGGGAAGATGCATTCTGTCACAAGAGTGCTGGAATATTCAAATCAAGACACAGAGAAGATGCATTCTGTCACAAGAGTGCTGGAATATTCAAATCAAGACACAGAGAAGATGCATTCTGTCACTATAGTGCTGGAATATTCAAATCAACACACAGGGAACATGAATTCTGTCACTAGAGTGCTGGAATATTCAAATCAACACACAGGGAAGATGCATTCTGTCACTAGAGGGCTGGAATATTCAAATCAACACACAGACAAGACGCATTCTGTCACTAGAGTTCTTGAATATTCAAATCAACACAAAGGGAAGATGCATTCTGTCACTAGAATTCTTGAATATTCAAATCAACACACAGGGAAGAGGCATTCTGTCATGACAGTGCTGGAATACTCAAATCATCACACAGGGAAGATGCATTCTGTCACTAGAGTACTGGAATATTCAAATCAACACAAAGGGAAGATGCATTCTGTCATGACAGTGCTGGAATACTCAAATCATCACACAGGGAAGATGCATTCTGTTACTAGAGTGCTGGAATATTCAAATCAACACACAGGGAAGATGCATTCTGTCACTAGAGTGCTGGAATATTCAAATCAACACACAGGGAAGATGCATTCTGTTACTAGAATGCTGGATTATTCAAATCAACACACAGAGAAGATGCATTCTGTCACTAGAGTGCTGGACTATTCAAATCAACACACAGAGAAGATGCATTCTGTCATTAGAGTGCTGGAATATTCAAATCAACACAAAGGGAAGATGCATTCTGTCAATAGAGTGCTAGAATATTCAAATCAACACAAAGAGAAGATGCATTCTGTCAATAGAGTGCTAGAATATTCAAATCAACACACAGGGAAGATGCATTCTGTCACTTGAGTGCTGAAATATTCAAATCAACACACAGGGAAGATGCATTCTGTCACTCCAGTGCTGGAATATTCAAATCAACACACAGGGAAGATGCATTCTGTCACTAGAGTGCTGGAATATTCAATTTACACACAGGGAAGATGCATTCTGTCACTAGAGTGCTGGAATATTCAAATCAACACACAGGGAAGATCCATTCTGTCACTCCAGTGCTATAATATTCAAATCAACACACAGGGAAGATGCATTCTGTCACTAGAGTGCTGGAATATTCAAATCAACACACAGGGAAGATGCATTCTGTCACTACAGTGCTGGAATACTCAAATCATCACACAGGGAAGATGCATTCTGTCACTAGAGTGCTGGAATATTCAAATCAACACACAGAGAAGACGCATTCTGTTACTAGAGTGCTGGAATATTCAAATCAACACACAGGGAAGATGCATTCTGTTACTAGAGTGCTGGAATATTCAAATCAACACACAGAGAAGACGCATTCTGTTACTAGAGTGCTGGAATATTCAAATCAACACACAGAGAAGACGCATTCTGTTACTAAAGTACTGGAATATTCAAATCAACACACAGGGAAGATGCATTCTGTTACAAGAGTGCTGGAATATTCAAATCATCACACATGGATGATGCATTCTGTCACTAGAGTGCTGGAATATTCAAATCAACACACAGGGAAAATGCATTCTGTTACTAGAGTGCTGGAATATTCAAATTTACACACAGGGAAGATGCATTCTGTCACTAGAGTGCTGGAATATTCAAATCAACACACAGGGAAGATGCATTCTGTCACTAGAGTGCTGGAATATTCAAATCAACACACAGGGAAGATGCATTCTGTCACTACAGTGCTGGAATACTCAAATCATCACACAGGGAAGATGCATTCTGTCACTAGAGTGCTGGAATATTCAAATCAACACACAGGGAAGATCCATTCTGTTACTAGAGTGCTGGAATATTCAAATCAACACACAGGGAAGATGCATTCTGTTACTAGAGTGCTGGAATATTCAAATCAACACACAGAGAAGATGCATTCTGTTACTAGAGTGCTGGAATATTCAAATCAACACACAGGGAAGATGCATTCTGTGACAAGAGTGCTGGAATATTCAAATCATCACACATGGATGATGCATTCTGTCACTAGAGTGCTGGAATATTCAAATCAACACACAGGGAAAATGCATTCTGTTACTAGAGTGCTTGATTATTCAAATCAACACACAGAGAAGATGCATTCTGTTACTAGAGTGCTTGATTATTCAAATCACACACAGAGAAGATGCATTCTGTTACTAGAGTGCTTGATTATTCAAATCAACACACAGAGAAGATGCATTCTGTTACTAGAGTGCTGGATTATTCAAATCAACACACAGAGAAGATGCATTCTGTCACTCGAGTGCTGGAATATTCAAATCAACACAAAGGGAAGATGCATTCTGTTATTAGAGTCCTGGAATATTCAAATCAACATACAGGGAAGATGCATTCTGTTACTGGAGTCCTGGAATATTCAAATCAACACACAGGGAAGATGCATTCTGTTACTAAAGTCCTGGAATATTCAAATCAACCCACAGGGAAGACGCATTCTGTCACTACAGTGCTGGAATATTCCAATCAACACACAGGGAAGATGCATTCTGTTACTGGAGTCCTGGAATATTCAAATCAACACACAGGGAAGATGCATTCTGTTACTAAAGTCCTGGAATATTCAAATCAACCCACAGGGAAGACGCATTCTGTCACTACAGTGCTGGAATATTCCAATCAACACACAGGGAAGATGCATTCTGTTACTAGAGTGCTGGATTATTCAAATCAACACACAGAGAAGATGCATTCTGTTACTAGAGTGCTGGATTATTCAAATCAACACACAGGGAAGATGCATTCTGTTACTAGAGTCCTGGAATATTCAAATCAACACACAGGGAAGACGCATTCTGTTACTAGAGTCCTGGAATATTCAAATCAACACACAGGGAAGACGCATTCTGTTACTAGAGTGCTGGAATATTCAAATCAACACACAGGGAAGATGCATTCTGTCACTAGAGTGCTGGATTATTCAAATTAACACACAGAGAAGATGCATTCTGTAACTAGAGTGCTGGAATATTCAAATCAACACACAAAGAAGATGCATTCAGTCACTAGAGTGCTGTAATATTCAAATCAACACACAGAGAAGACGCATTCTGTTACTAGAGTGCTGGATTATTGAAATCAACATACAGGGAAGATGCATTCTGTCACTACAGTGCTGGAATATTCATATCAAGACACAGAGAAGATGCATTCTGTCACTACAGTGCTGGAATATTCAAATCAACACACAGGGAACATGCATTCTGTCACTAGAGTGCTGGAATATTCAAATCAACACACAGGGAAGATGCATTCTGTCACAAGAGTGCTGGAATATTCAAATCAAGACACAGAGAAGATGCATTCTGTCACAAGAGTGCTGGAATATTCAAATCAAGACACAGAGAAGATGCATTCTGTCACTATAGTGCTGGAATATTCAAATCAACACACAGGGAACATGAATTCTGTCACTAGAGTGCTGGAATATTCAAATCAACACACAGGGAAGATGCATTCTGTCACTAGAGGGCTGGAATATTCAAATCAACACACAGACAAGACGCATTCTGTCACTAGAGTTCTTGAATATTCAAATCAACACAAAGGGAAGATGCATTCTGTCACTAGAATTCTTGAATATTCAAATCAACACACAGGGAAGAGGCATTCTGTCATGACAGTGCTGGAATACTCAAATCATCACACAGGGAAGATGCATTCTGTCACTAGAGTACTGGAATATTCAAATCAACACAAAGGGAAGATGCATTCTGTCATGACAGTGCTGGAATACTCAAATCATCACACAGGGAAGATGCATTCTGTTACTAGAGTGCTGGAATATTCAAATCAACACACAGGGAAGATGCATTCTGTCACTAGAGTGCTGGAATATTCAAATCAACACACAGGGAAGATGCATTCTGTTACTAGAATGCTGGATTATTCAAATCATCACACATGGATGATGCATTCTGTCACAAGAGTGCTGGAATATTCAAATCAACACACAGGGAAGATGCATTCTGTTACTAGAGTGCTGGATTATTCAAATCAACACACAGAGAAGATGCATTCTGTTACTAGAGTGCTGGAATATTCAAATCAACACACAGGGAAGATGCATTCTGTTACTAGAATGCTGGATTATTCAAATCATCACACATGGATGATGCATTCTGTCACTAGAGTGCTGGAATATTCAAATCAACACACAGGGAAGATGCATTCTGATACTAGAGTGCTGGAATATTCAAATCAACACACAGAGAAGATGCATTCTGTTACTAGAGTGCTGGATTATTCAAATCAACACACAGAGAAGATGCATTCTGTCACTCGAGTGCTGGAATATTCAAATCAACACACAGGGAAGGTGCATTCTGTTACTAGAGTGCTGGATTATTCAAATCTACACACAGAGAAGATGCATTCTGTTACTAGAGTGCTGGAATATTCAAATCAACACACAGAGAAGATGCATTCTGTTACTAGAGTGCTGGAATATTCAAATCAACACACAGAGAAGATACATTCTGTTACTAGAGTGCTGGAATATTCAAATCAACACACAGGGAAGATGCATTCTGTTACTAGAATGCTGGATTATTCAAATCATCACACATGGATGATGCATTCTGTCACTAGAGTGCTGGAATATTCAAATCAACACACAGGGAAGATGCATTCTGTTACTAGAGTGCTGGATTATTCAAATCAACACACAGAGAAGATGCATTCTGTCACTCGAGTGCTGGAATATTCAAATCAACACACAGGGAAGGTGCATTCTGTTACTAGAGTGCTGGATTATTCAAATCTACACACAGAGAAGATGCATTCTGTTACTAGAGTGCTGGAATATTCAAATCAACATACAGGGAAGATGCATTCTGTTACTTGAGTCCTGGAATATTCAAATCAACACACAGGGAAGATGCATTCTGTTACTACAGTGCTGGAATATTCCAATCAACACACAGGGAAGATGCATTCTGTCACTTGAGTGCTGTAATATTAAAATCAACACAAAGGGAAGATGCATTCTGTCACTCGAGTGCTGGAATATTAAAATCAACACACAGAGAAGAGGCATTCTGTCATTAGAGTGCTGGAATATTCAAATCAACACAAAGGGAAGATGCATTCTGTCACTCGAGTGCTGGAATATTCAAATCAACACACAGAGAAGACGCATTCTGTTACTAGAGTGCTGGAATATTCGAATCAACAAACAGGGAAGATACATTCTGTTACTAGAGAGCTGGAATATTGAAATCAACACACAGGGAAGATGCATTCTGTCACTAGAGTGCTGGAATATTCAAATCAACACACAGAGAAGATGCATTCTGTCACTAGTGCGCTAGAATATTCAAATCAACACACAGAGAAGATGCATTCTGTCACTAGAGTGCTGGACTATTCAAATCAACACACAGAGAAGATGCATTCTGTCATTAGAGTGCTGGAATATTCAAATCAACACAAAGAGAAGATGCATTCTGTTACTAGAGTGCTGGATTATTCAAATCAACACACAGAGAAGATGCATTCTGTCACTCGAGTGCTGGAATATTCAAATCAACACACAGGGAAGGTGCATTCTGTTACTAGAGTGCTGGATTATTCAAATCAACACACAGAGAAGATGCATTCTGTTACTAGAGTGCTGGAATATTCAAATCAACATACAGGGAAGATGCATTCTGTTATCAGAGTCCTGGAATATTCAAATCAACACACAGGGAAGATGCATTCTGTTACTAAAGTCCTGGAATATTCAAATCAACACACAGGGAAGACGCATTCTGTCACTACAGTGCTGGAATATTCCAATCAACACACAGGGAAGATGCATTCTGTCACTTGAGTGCTGTAATATTCAAATCAACACAAAGGGAAGATGCATTCTGTCACTCGAGTGCTGGAATATTCAAATCAACACACAGAGAAGAGGCATTCTGTCATTAGAGTGCTGGAATATTCAAATCAACACAAAGGGAAGATGCATTCTGTCACTCGAGTGCTGGAATTTTCAAATCAACACACAGAGAAGACGCATTCTGTTACTAGAGTGCTGGAATATTCGAATCAACAAACAGGGAAGATACATTCTGTTACTAGAGAGCTGGAATATTCAAATCAACACACAGGGAAGATGCATTCTGTCACTAGAGTGCTGGAATATTCAAATCAACACACAGAGAAGATGCATTCTGTCACTAGAGTGCTGGACTATTCAAATCAACACACAGAGAAGATGCATTCTGTCATTAGAGTGCTGGAATATTCAAATCAACACAAAGGGAAGATGCATTCTGTCACTACAGTACTGGAATATTCAAATCAACACACAGAGAAGATGCATTCTGTCAATAGAGTGCTAGAATATTCAAATCAACACACAGGGAAGATGCATTCTGTCACTTGAGTGCTGGAATATTCAAATCAACACACAGGGAAGATCCATTCTGTCACTAGAGTGCTGGAATATTCAAATCAACACACAGGGAAGATGCATTCTGTCACTCCAGTGCTGGAATATTCAAATCAACACACAGGGAAGATGCATTCTGTCACTAGAGTGCTGGAATATTCAAATTTACACACAGGGAAGATGCATTCTGTCACTAGAGTGCTGGAATATTCAAATCAACACACAGGGAAGATCCATTCTGTCACTAGAGTGCTGGAATATTCAAATCAACACACAGGGAAGATGCATTCTGTCACTACAGTGCTGGAATACTCAAATCATCACACAGGGAAGATGCATTCTGTCACTAGAGTGCTGGAATATTCAAATCAACACACAGAGAAGACGCATTCTGTTACTAGAGTGCTGGAATATTCAAATCAACACACAGGGAAGATGCATTCTGTTACTAGAGTGCTGGAATATTCAAATCAACACACAGAGAAGACGCATTCTGTTACTAGAGTGCTGGAATATTCAAATCAACACACAGAGAAGACGCATTCTGTTACTAGAGTACTGGAATATTCAAATCAACACACAGGGAAGATGCATTCTGTTACAAGAGTGCTGGAATATTCAAATCATCACACATGGATGATGCATTCTGTCACTAGAGTGCTGGAATATTCAAATCAACACACAGGGAAAATGCATCCTGTTACTAGAGTGCTGGAATATTCAAATTTACACACAGGGAAGATCCATTCTGTCACTAGAGTGCTGGAATATTCAAATCAACACACAGGGAAGATGCATTCTGTCACTACAGTGCTGGAATACTCAAATCATCACACAGGGAAGATGCATTCTGTCACTAGAGTGCTGGAATATTCAAATCAACACACAGGGAAGATCCATTCTGTTACTAGAGTGCTGGAATATTCAAATCAACACACAGGGAAGATGCATTCTGTTACTAGAGTGCTGGAATATTCAAATCAACACACAGAGAAGACGCATTCTGTTACTAGAGTGCTGGAATATTCAAATCAACACACAGGGAAGATGCATTCTGTGACAAGAGTGCTGGAATATTCAAATCATCACACATGGATGATGCATTCTGTCACTAGAGTGCTGGAATATTCAAATCAACACACAGGGAAAATGCATTCTGTAACTAGAGTGCTTGATTATTCAAATCAACACACAGAGAAGATGCATTCTGTTACTAGAGTGCTTGATTATTCAAATCACACACAGAGAAGATGCATTCTGTTACTAGAGTGCTTGATTATTCAAATCAACACACAGAGAAGATGCATTCTGTTACTAGAGTGCTGGATTATTCAAATCAACACACAGAGAAGATGCATTCTGTCACTCGAGTGCTGGAATATTCAAATCAACACAAAGGGAAGATGCATTCTGTTATTAGAGTCCTGGAATATTCAAATCAACATACAGGGAAGATGCATTCTGTTACTGGAGTCCTGGAATATTCAAATCAACACACAGGGAAGATGCATTCTGTTACTAAAGTCCTGGAATATTCAAATCAACCCACAGGGAAGACGCATTCTGTCACTACAGTGCTGGAATATTCCAATCAACACACAGGGAAGATGCATTCTGTTACTAGAGTGCTGGATTATTCAAATCAACACACAGAGAAGATGCATTCTGTCACTAGAGTGCTGGATTATTCAAATCAACACACAGGGAAGATGCATTCTGTTACTAGAGTGCTGGATTATTCAAATCAACACACAGAGAAGATGCATTCTGTCACTCGAGTGCTGGAATATTCAAATCAACACAAAGGGAAGATGCATTCTGTTATTAGAGTCCTGGAATATTCAAATCAACATACAGGGAAGATGCATTCTGTCACTACAGTGCTGGAATATTCCAATCAACACACAGGGAAGATGCATTCTGTCACTACAGTGCTGGAATATTCCAATCAACACACAGGGAAGATGCATTCTGTCACTCGAGTGCTGGAATATTCAAATCAACACCCAGGGAAGGTGCATTCTGTTACTAGAGTGCTGGATTATTCAAATCAACACACAGAGAAGATGCATTCTGTTACTAGAGTGCTGGAATATTCGAATCAACATACAGGGAAGATGCATTCTGTTACTAGAGTCCTGGAATATTCAAATCAACACACAGGGAAGATGCATTCTGTTACTAAAGTCCTGGAATATTCAAATCAACACACAGGGAAGATGCATTCTGTCACTACAGTGCTGGAATATTCCAATCAACACACAGGGAAGATGCATTCTGTCACTCGAGTGCTGGAATATTCAAATCAACACACAGAGAAGACGCATTCTGTTACTAGAGTGCTGGAATATTCGAATCAACAAACAGGGAAGATACCTTCTGTTACTAGAGAGCTGGAATATTCAAATCAACACACAGGGAAGATGCATTCTGTCACGAGAGTGCTGGAATATTCAAATCAACACACAGAGAAGATGCATTCTGTCACTAGAGTGCTGGACTATTCAAATCAACACACAGAGAAGATGCATTCTGTCATTAGAGTGCTGGAATATTCAAATCAACACAAAGGGAAGATGCATTCTGTCACTACAGTACTGGAATATTCAAATCAACACACAGAGAAGATGCATTCTGTCACTAGAGTGCTGGAATATTCAAATCAACACACAGGGAAGATCCATTCTGTCACTAGAGTGCTGGAATATTCAAATCAACTCACAGGGAAGATGCATTCTGTCACTCCAGTGCTGGAATATTCAAATCAACACACAGGGAAGATGCATTCTGTCACTAGAGTGCTGGAATATTCAAATTTACACACAGGGAAGATGCATTCTGTCACTAGAGTGCTGGAATATTCAAATCAACACACAGGGAAGATCCATTCTGTCACTAGAGTGCTGGAATATTCAAATCAACACACAGGGAAGATGCATTCTGTCACTACAGTGCTGGAATACTCAAATCATCACACAGGGAAGATGCATTCTGTCACTAGAGTGCTGGAATATTCAAATCAACACACAGAGAAGACGCATTCTGTTACTCGAGTGCTGGAATATCTAAATCAACACACAGGGAAGATGCATTCTCTTACTAGAGTGCTGGAATATTCAAATCAACACACAGAGAAGACACATTCTGTTACTAGAGTGCTGGAATATTCAAATAAACACACAGGGAAGATGCATTCTGTCACTACAGTGCTGGAATACTCAAATCATCACACAGGGAAGATGCATTCTGTCACTAGAGTGCTGGAATATTCAAATCAACACACAGAGAAGACGCATTCTGTTACTCGAGTGCTGGAATATCTAAATCAACACACAGGGAAGATGCATTCTCTTACTAGAGTGCTGGAATATTCAAATCAACACACAGAGAAGACACATTCTGTTACTAGAGTGCTGGAATATTCAAATCAACACACAGAGAAGACGCATTCTGTTACTAGAGTGCTGGAATATTCGAATCAACAAACAGGGAAGATACATTCTGTTACTAGAGAGCTGGAATATTCAAATCAACACACAGGGAAGATGCATTCTGTCACTCGAGTGCTGGAATATTCAAATCAACACACAGAGAAGACGCATTCTGTTACTAGAGTGCTGGAATATTCGAATCAACAAACAGGGAAGATACATTCTGTAACTAGAGAGCTGGAATATTCAAATCAACACACAGGGAAGATGCATTCTGTCACTAGAGTGCTGGACTATTCAAATCAACACACAGAGAAGACGCATTCTGTTACTAGAGTGCTGGAATATTCAAATCAACACACAGGGAAGATGCATTCTGTTACTAGAGTGCTTGATTATTCAAATCAACGCACAGAGAAGATGCATTCTGTTACTAGAGTGCTGGATTATTCAAATCAACACACAGGGAAGATGCATTCTGTTACTAAAGTCCTGGAATATTCAAATCAACACACAGGGAAGATGTATTCTGTCACTAGAGTGCTGTAATATTCAAATCAATACACAGGGAAGATGCATTCCGTCACTCGAGTGCTGGAATATTCAAATCAACACACAGGGAAGGTGCATTCTGTTACCAGAGTGCTGTAATATTCGAATCAACAAACAGGGAAGATACATTCTGTTACCAGAGTGCTGGATTATTCAAATCAACACACAGGGAAGATGCATTCTGTCACTACAGTGCTGGAATACTCAAATCATCACACAGGGAAGATGCATTCTGTCACTAGAGTGCTGGAATATTCAAATCAACACACAGGGAAGATGCATTCTGTCACTACAGTGCTGGAATATTCAAATCAACACACAGGGAAGATGCATTCTGTCACTCCAGTGCTGGAATATTCAAATTAACACACAGGGAAGATGCATTCTGTCACTAGAGTGCTGGAATATTCAAATCAACACACAGGGAAGATCCATTCTGTCACTAGAGTGCTGGAATATTCAAATTAACACACAGGGAAGATGCATTCTGTCACTAGAGTGCTGGAATATTCAAATCAACACACAGGGAAGATCCATTCTGTCACTAGAGTGCTGGAATATTCAAATCAACACACAGGGAAGATGCATTCTGTCACTACAGTGCTGGAATATTCAAATCAACACACAGGGAAGATGCATTCTGTCACTAGAGTGCTGGAATATTCAAATCCACACACAGGGAAGATGCATTCTGTTACTAGAGTCCTGGAATATTCAAATCAACACACAGGGAAGACGCATTCTGTCACTAGAGTGCTGGAATATTCAAATCAACACACAGGGAAGATGCATTCTGTTACTAGAGTGCTGGAATATTCAAATCAACACACAGGGAAGATGCATTCTGTTACTAGAGTCCTAAAATATTCAAATCAACACACAGGGAAGATCCATTCTGTCACTAGAGTCCTGGAATATTCAAATCAACACACAGGGAAGATCCATTCTGTCACTAGAGTGCTGGAATATTCAAATCAACACACAGGGAAGATGCATTCTGTTACTAGAGTCCTGGAATATTCAAATCAACACACAGGGAAGATCCATTCTGTCACTAGAGTGCTGGAATATTCAAATCAACACACAGGGAAGATGCATTCTGTCACTACAGTGCTGGAATATTCAAATCAACACACAGGGAAGATGCATTCTGTCACTCGAGTGCTGGAATATTCAAATCAACACACAGAGAAGAGGCATTCTGTCATTAGAGTGCTGGAATATTCAAATCAACACACAGGGAAGATGCATTCTGTCACTACAGTGCTGGAATATTCAAATCAACACACAGGGAAGATGCATTCTGTCACTAGAGTGCTGGAATATTCAAATCAACACACAGTGAAGATGCATTCTGTTACTAGAGTCCTGGAATATTCAAATCAACACACAGTGAAGATGCATTCTGTCACTTGAGTGCTGGAATATTCAAATCAACACACAGGGAAGATGCATTCTGTTACTAGAGTCCTGTAATATTCAAATCAACACACAGTGAAGATGCATTCTGTTACTAGAGTCCTGGAATATTCAAATCAACACACAGTGAAGATGCATTCTGTCACTTGAGGGCTGGAATATTCAAATCAACACACAGGGAAGATGCATTCTGTTACTAGAGTCCTGGAATATTCAAATCAACACACAGTGAAGATGCATTCTGTTACTAGAGTCCTGGAATATTCAAATCAACACACAGTGAAGATGCATTCTGTCACTTGAGTGCTGGAATATTCCAATCAACACACAGGGAAGATGCATTCTGTCACTTGAGTGCTGGAAAATTCCAATCAACACACAGGGAAGATGCATTCTGTCACTTGAGTGCTGGAATATTCAAATCAACACAAAGGGAAGATGCATTCTGTCACTCGAGTGCTGGAATATTCAAATCAACACACAGAGAAGAGGCATTCTGTCATTAGAGTGCTGGAATATTCAAATCAACACACAGTGAAGATGCATTCTGTTACTAGAGTCCTGGAATATTCAAATCAACACACAGAGAAGAGGCATTCTGTCATTAGAGTGCTGGAATATTCAAATCAACACACAGTGAAGATGCATTCTGTTACTAGAGTCCTGGAATATTCAAATCAACACACAGTGAAGATGCATTCTGTTACTAGAGTCCTGGAATATTCAAATCAACACACAGTGAAGATGCATTCTGTTACTAGAGTCCTGGAATATTCAAATCAACACACAGAGAAGAGGCATTCTGTCATTAGAGTGCTGGAATATTCAAATCAACACACAGTGAAGATGCATTCTGTTACTAGAGTCCTGGAATATTCAAATCAACACACAGAGAAGAGGCATTCTGTCATTAGAGTGCTGGAATATTCAAATCAACACACAGTGAAGATGCATTCTGTTACTAGAGTCCTGGAATATTCAAATCAACACACAGTGAAGATGCATTCTGTTACTAGAGTCCTGGAATATTCAAATCAACACACAGTGAAGATGCATTCTGTTACTAGAGTCCTGGAATATTCAAATCAACACACAGTGAAGATGCATTCTGTCACTTGAGTGCTGGAATATTCAAATCAACACACAGAGAAGAGGCATTCTGTCATTAGAGTGCTGGAATATTCAAATCAACACACAGTGAAGATGCATTCTGTTACTAGAGTCCTGGAATATTCAAATCAACACACAGTGAAGATGCATTCTGTTACTAGAGTCCTGGAATATTCAAATCAACACACAGTGAAGATGCATTCTGTCACGAGAGTGCTGGAATATTCCAATCAACACACAGGGAAGATGCATTCTGTCACTTGAGTGCTGGAATATTCAAAACAACACAAAGGGAAGATGCATTCTGTTACTAGAGTGCTGGAGTATTCAAATCAACACACAGGGAAGATGCATTCTGTCATTAGAGTGCTGGAATATTCAAATCAACACACAGAGAAGATGCATCCTGTCACTAGAGTGCTGGAACATTAAAATCAACACACAGAGAAGACGCATTCTGTTACTAGAGTGCTGGATTATTCAAATCAACATTCAGGGAAGATGCATTCTGTTACTAGAGTGTTGGAATATTCAAATCAACACACAGGGAAGATGAATTCTGTTACGAGAGTCCTGGAATATTCAAATCAACACACAGGGAAGATGTATTCTGTTACTAGAGTGCTGGAATATTCAAATCAACACACAGAGAAGATGCATTCTGTCACTAGAGTGCTGGAATATTCAAATCAACACACAGAGAAGAGGCATTCTGTCACTAGAGTGCTGGAATATTCAAATCAACACACAGAGAAGATGCATCCTGTCACTAGAGTGCTGGAACATTAAAATCAACACACAGAGAAGACGCATTCTGTTACTAGAGTGCTGGATTATTCAAATCAACATTCAGGGAAGATGCATTCTGTTACTAGAGTGTTGGAATATTCAAATCAACACACAGGGAAGATGAATTCTGTTACGAGAGTCCTGGAATATTCAAATCAACACACAGGGAAGATGTATTCTGTTACTAGAGTGCTGGAATATTCAAATCAACACACAGAGAAGATGCATTCTGTCACTAGAGTGCTGGAATATTCAAATCAACACACAGAGAAGAGGCATTCTGTCACTAGAGTGCTGGAATATTCAAATCAACACACAGAGAAGACGCATTCTGTTACTAAAGTCCTGGAATATTCAAATCAACACACAGGGAAGATGCATTCTGTCACTACAGTGCTGGAATATTCCAATCAACACACAGGGAAGATGCATTCTGTCACTCGAGTGCTGGAATATTCAAATCAACACACAGAGAAGACGCATTCTGTTACTAGAGTGCTGGAATATTCGAATCAACAAACAGGGAAGATACCTTCTGTTACTAGAGAGCTGGAATATTCAAATCAACACACAGGGAAGATGCATTCTGTCACGAGAGTGCTGGAATATTCAAATCAACACACAGAGAAGATGCATTCTGTCACTAGAGTGCTGGACTATTCAAATCAACACACAGAGAAGATGCATTCTGTCATTAGAGTGCTGGAATATTCAAATCAACACAAAGGGAAGATGCATTCTGTCACTACAGTACTGGAATATTCAAATCAACACACAGAGAAGATGCATTCTGTCACTAGAGTGCTGGAATATTCAAATCAACACACAGGGAAGATCCATTCTGTCACTAGAGTGCTGGAATATTCAAATCAACTCACAGGGAAGATGCATTCTGTCACTCCAGTGCTGGAATATTCAAATCAACACACAGGGAAGATGCATTCTGTCACTAGAGTGCTGGAATATTCAAATTTACACACAGGGAAGATGCATTCTGTCACTAGAGTGCTGGAATATTCAAATCAACACACAGGGAAGATCCATTCTGTCACTAGAGTGCTGGAATATTCAAATCAACACACAGGGAAGATGCATTCTGTCACTACAGTGCTGGAATACTCAAATCATCACACAGGGAAGATGCATTCTGTCACTAGAGTGCTGGAATATTCAAATCAACACACAGAGAAGACGCATTCTGTTACTCGAGTGCTGGAATATCTAAATCAACACACAGGGAAGATGCATTCTCTTACTAGAGTGCTGGAATATTCAAATCAACACACAGAGAAGACACATTCTGTTACTAGAGTGCTGGAATATTCAAATAAACACACAGGGAAGATGCATTCTGTCACTACAGTGCTGGAATACTCAAATCATCACACAGGGAAGATGCATTCTGTCACTAGAGTGCTGGAATATTCAAATCAACACACAGAGAAGACGCATTCTGTTACTCGAGTGCTGGAATATCTAAATCAACACACAGGGAAGATGCATTCTCTTACTAGAGTGCTGGAATATTCAAATCAACACACAGAGAAGACACATTCTGTTACTAGAGTGCTGGAATATTCAAATCAACACACAGAGAAGACGCATTCTGTTACTAGAGTGCTGGAATATTCGAATCAACAAACAGGGAAGATACATTCTGTTACTAGAGAGCTGGAATATTCAAATCAACACACAGGGAAGATGCATTCTGTCACTCGAGTGCTGGAATATTCAAATCAACACACAGAGAAGACGCATTCTGTTACTAGAGTGCTGGAATATTCGAATCAACAAACAGGGAAGATACATTCTGTAACTAGAGAGCTGGAATATTCAAATCAACACACAGGGAAGATGCATTCTGTCACTAGAGTGCTGGACTATTCAAATCAACACACAGAGAAGACGCATTCTGTTACTAGAGTGCTGGAATATTCAAATCAACACACAGGGAAGATGCATTCTGTTACTAGAGTGCTTGATTATTCAAATCAACGCACAGAGAAGATGCATTCTGTTACTAGAGTGCTGGATTATTCAAATCAACACACAGGGAAGATGCATTCTGTTACTAAAGTCCTGGAATATTCAAATCAACACACAGGGAAGATGTATTCTGTCACTAGAGTGCTGTAATATTCAAATCAATACACAGGGAAGATGCATTCCGTCACTCGAGTGCTGGAATATTCAAATCAACACACAGGGAAGGTGCATTCTGTTACCAGAGTGCTGTAATATTCGAATCAACAAACAGGGAAGATACATTCTGTTACCAGAGTGCTGGATTATTCAAATCAACACACAGGGAAGATGCATTCTGTCACTACAGTGCTGGAATACTCAAATCATCACACAGGGAAGATGCATTCTGTCACTAGAGTGCTGGAATATTCAAATCAACACACAGGGAAGATGCATTCTGTCACTACAGTGCTGGAATATTCAAATCAACACACAGGGAAGATGCATTCTGTCACTCCAGTGCTGGAATATTCAAATTAACACACAGGGAAGATGCATTCTGTCACTAGAGTGCTGGAATATTCAAATCAACACACAGGGAAGATCCATTCTGTCACTAGAGTGCTGGAATATTCAAATTAACACACAGGGAAGATGCATTCTGTCACTAGAGTGCTGGAATATTCAAATCAACACACAGGGAAGATCCATTCTGTCACTAGAGTGCTGGAATATTCAAATCAACACACAGGGAAGATGCATTCTGTCACTACAGTGCTGGAATATTCAAATCAACACACAGGGAAGATGCATTCTGTCACTAGAGTGCTGGAATATTCAAATCCACACACAGGGAAGATGCATTCTGTTACTAGAGTCCTGGAATATTCAAATCAACACACAGGGAAGACGCATTCTGTCACTAGAGTGCTGGAATATTCAAATCAACACACAGGGAAGATGCATTCTGTTACTAGAGTGCTGGAATATTCAAATCAACACACAGGGAAGATGCATTCTGTTACTAGAGTCCTAAAATATTCAAATCAACACACAGGGAAGATCCATTCTGTCACTAGAGTCCTGGAATATTCAAATCAACACACAGGGAAGATCCATTCTGTCACTAGAGTGCTGGAATATTCAAATCAACACACAGGGAAGATGCATTCTGTTACTAGAGTCCTGGAATATTCAAATCAACACACAGGGAAGATCCATTCTGTCACTAGAGTGCTGGAATATTCAAATCAACACACAGGGAAGATGCATTCTGTCACTACAGTGCTGGAATATTCAAATCAACACACAGGGAAGATGCATTCTGTCACTCGAGTGCTGGAATATTCAAATCAACACACAGAGAAGAGGCATTCTGTCATTAGAGTGCTGGAATATTCAAATCAACACACAGGGAAGATGCATTCTGTCACTACAGTGCTGGAATATTCAAATCAACACACAGGGAAGATGCATTCTGTCACTAGAGTGCTGGAATATTCAAATCAACACACAGTGAAGATGCATTCTGTTACTAGAGTCCTGGAATATTCAAATCAACACACAGTGAAGATGCATTCTGTCACTTGAGTGCTGGAATATTCAAATCAACACACAGGGAAGATGCATTCTGTTACTAGAGTCCTGTAATATTCAAATCAACACACAGTGAAGATGCATTCTGTTACTAGAGTCCTGGAATATTCAAATCAACACACAGTGAAGATGCATTCTGTCACTTGAGGGCTGGAATATTCAAATCAACACACAGGGAAGATGCATTCTGTTACTAGAGTCCTGGAATATTCAAATCAACACACAGTGAAGATGCATTCTGTTACTAGAGTCCTGGAATATTCAAATCAACACACAGTGAAGATGCATTCTGTCACTTGAGTGCTGGAATATTCCAATCAACACACAGGGAAGATGCATTCTGTCACTTGAGTGCTGGAAAATTCCAATCAACACACAGGGAAGATGCATTCTGTCACTTGAGTGCTGGAATATTCAAATCAACACAAAGGGAAGATGCATTCTGTCACTCGAGTGCTGGAATATTCAAATCAACACACAGAGAAGAGGCATTCTGTCATTAGAGTGCTGGAATATTCAAATCAACACACAGTGAAGATGCATTCTGTTACTAGAGTCCTGGAATATTCAAATCAACACACAGAGAAGAGGCATTCTGTCATTAGAGTGCTGGAATATTCAAATCAACACACAGTGAAGATGCATTCTGTTACTAGAGTCCTGGAATATTCAAATCAACACACAGTGAAGATGCATTCTGTTACTAGAGTCCTGGAATATTCAAATCAACACACAGTGAAGATGCATTCTGTTACTAGAGTCCTGGAATATTCAAATCAACACACAGAGAAGAGGCATTCTGTCATTAGAGTGCTGGAATATTCAAATCAACACACAGTGAAGATGCATTCTGTTACTAGAGTCCTGGAATATTCAAATCAACACACAGAGAAGAGGCATTCTGTCATTAGAGTGCTGGAATATTCAAATCAACACACAGTGAAGATGCATTCTGTTACTAGAGTCCTGGAATATTCAAATCAACACACAGTGAAGATGCATTCTGTTACTAGAGTCCTGGAATATTCAAATCAACACACAGTGAAGATGCATTCTGTTACTAGAGTCCTGGAATATTCAAATCAACACACAGTGAAGATGCATTCTGTCACTTGAGTGCTGGAATATTCAAATCAACACACAGAGAAGAGGCATTCTGTCATTAGAGTGCTGGAATATTCAAATCAACACACAGTGAAGATGCATTCTGTTACTAGAGTCCTGGAATATTCAAATCAACACACAGTGAAGATGCATTCTGTTACTAGAGTCCTGGAATATTCAAATCAACACACAGTGAAGATGCATTCTGTCACGAGAGTGCTGGAATATTCCAATCAACACACAGGGAAGATGCATTCTGTCACTTGAGTGCTGGAATATTCAAAACAACACAAAGGGAAGATGCATTCTGTTACTAGAGTGCTGGAGTATTCAAATCAACACACAGGGAAGATGCATTCTGTCATTAGAGTGCTGGAATATTCAAATCAACACACAGAGAAGATGCATCCTGTCACTAGAGTGCTGGAACATTAAAATCAACACACAGAGAAGACGCATTCTGTTACTAGAGTGCTGGATTATTCAAATCAACATTCAGGGAAGATGCATTCTGTTACTAGAGTGTTGGAATATTCAAATCAACACACAGGGAAGATGAATTCTGTTACGAGAGTCCTGGAATATTCAAATCAACACACAGGGAAGATGTATTCTGTTACTAGAGTGCTGGAATATTCAAATCAACACACAGAGAAGATGCATTCTGTCACTAGAGTGCTGGAATATTCAAATCAACACACAGAGAAGAGGCATTCTGTCACTAGAGTGCTGGAATATTCAAATCAACACACAGAGAAGATGCATCCTGTCACTAGAGTGCTGGAACATTAAAATCAACACACAGAGAAGACGCATTCTGTTACTAGAGTGCTGGATTATTCAAATCAACATTCAGGGAAGATGCATTCTGTTACTAGAGTGTTGGAATATTCAAATCAACACACAGGGAAGATGAATTCTGTTACGAGAGTCATGGAATATTCAAATCAACACACAGGGAAGATGTATTCTGTTACTAGAGTGCTGGAATATTCAAATCAACACACAGAGAAGATGCATTCTGTCACTAGAGTGCTGGAATATTCAAATCAACACACAGAGAAGAGGCATTCTGTCACTAGAGTGCTGGAATATTCAAATCAACACACAGAGAAGAGGCATTCTGTCACTAGAGTGCTGGAATATTCAAATCAACACACAGAGAAGACGCATTCTGTTACTAGAGTGCTGGAATATTCAAATCAACACACAGAGAAGAGGCAGTCTGTCACTAGAGTGCTGGAATATTCAAATCAACACACAGAGAAGAGGCATTCTGTCACTAGAGTGCTGGAATATTCAAATCAACACACAGAGAAGACGCATTCTGTTACTAGAGTGCTGGAATATTCAAATCAACACACAGAGAAGAGGCATTCTGTTACTAGAGTGCTGGATTATTCAAATTCACATTCAGGGAAGATGCATTCTGTTACTAGAGTGTTGGAATATTCAAATCAACACACAGTGAAGATGCATTCTGTTACTAGAGTCCTGGAATATTCAAATCAACACACAGTGAAGATGCATTCTGTCACTCGAGTGCTGGAATATTCAAATCAACACAAAGGGAAGATGTATTCTGTCACTTGAGTGCTGGAATATTCAAATCAACACACAGGGAAGATGTATTCTGTTACTAGAGTCCTGGAATATTCAAATCAACACACAGTGAAGATGCATTCTGTCACTTGAGTGCTGGAATATTCAAATCAACACAAAGGGAAGATGTATTCTGTCACTTGAGTCCTGGAATATTCAAATCAACACACAGGGAAGATGTATTCTGTTACTAGAGTCCTGGAATATTCAAATCAACACACAGTGAAGATGCATTCTGTCACTAGAGTGCTGGAATATTCCAATCAACACACAGGGAAGATGCATTCTGTCACTTGAGTGCTGGAATATTCAAATCAACACAAAGGGAAGATGCATTCTGTTACTAGAGTGTTGGAATATTCAAATCAACACACAGGGAAGATGAATTCTGTTACGAGAGTCCTGGAATATTCAAATCAACACACAGGGAAGATGTATTCTGTTACTAGAGTGCTGGAATATTCAAATCAACACACAGAGAAGACGCATTCTGTTACTAGAGTGCTGGAATATTCAAATCAACACACAGAGAAGAGGCAGTCTGTCACTAGAGTGCTGGAATATTCAAATCAACACACAGAGAAGAGGCATTCTGTCACTAGAGTGCTGGAATATTCAAATCAACACACAGAGAAGAGGCATTCTGTCACTAGAGTGCTAGAATATTCAAATCAACACACAGAGAAGAGGCATTCTGTCACTAGAGTGCTAGAATATTCAAATCAACACACAGAGAAGACGCATTCTGTTACTAGAGTGCTGGAATATTCAAATCAACACACAGAGAAGAGGCAGTCTGTCACTAGAGTGCTGGAATATTCAAATCAACACACAGAGAAGAGGCATTCTGTCACTAGAGTGCTGGAATATTCAAATCAACACACAGAGAAGACGCATTCTGTTACTAGAGTGCTGGAATATTCAAATCAACACACAGAGAAGAGGCAGTCTGTCACTAGAGTGCTGGAATATTCAAATCAACACACAGGGAAGATGCATTCTGTCACTAGAGTGGTGGAATATTCAAATCAACACACAGAGAAGACGCATTCTGTTACTAGAGTGCTGGATTATTCAAATTCACATTCAGGGAAGATGCATTCTGTTACTAGAGTCCTGGAATATTCAAATCAACACACAGTGAAGATGCATTCTGTCACTCGAGTGCTGGAATATTCAAATCAACACAAAGGGAAGATGTATTCTGTCACTTGAGTGCTGGAATATTCAAATCAACACACAGGGAAGATGTATTCTGTTACTAGAGTCCTGGAATATTCAAATCAACACACAGTGAAGATGCATTCTGTCACTTGAGTGCAGGAATATTCAAATCAACACAAAGGGAAGATGTATTCTGTCACTTGAGTGCTGGAATATTCAAATCAACACAAAGGGAAGATGCATTCTGTCACTCGAGTGCTGGAATATTCAAATCAACACACAGAGAAGAGGCATTCTGTCATTAGAGTGCTGGAATATTCAAATCAACACACAGTGAAGATGCATTCTGTTACTAGAGTCCTGGAATATTCAAATCAACACACAGTGAAGATGCATTCTGTTACTAGAGTCCTGGAATATTCAAATCAACACACAGTGAAGATGCATTCTGTCACTTGAGTGCTGGAATATTCAAATCAACACACAGGGAAGATGCATTCTGTTACTAGAGTCCTGGAATATTCAAATCAACACACAGTGAAGATGCATTCTGTCACTTGAGTGCTGGAATATTCAAATCAACACACAGGGAAGATGCATTCTGTCACGAGAGTGCTGGAATATTCCAATCAACACACAGGGAAGATGCATTCTGTCACTTGAGTGCTGGAATATTCAAAACAACACAAAGGGAAGATGCATTCTGTCACTCGAGTGCTGGAATATTCAAATCAACTCACAGAGAAGAGGCATTCTGTCATTAAAGTGCTGGAATATTCAAATCAACACAAAGGGAAGATGCATTCTGTCACTCGAGTGCTGGAATATTCAAATCAACACACAGAGAAGACGCATTCTGTTACTAGAGTGCTGGAATATTCAAATCAACACACAGGGAAGATGCATTCTGTCATTAGAGTGCTGGAATATTCAAATCAACACAAAGGGAAGATGCATTCTGTCACTCGAGTGCTGGAATATTCAAATCAACACACAGAGAAGACGCATTCTGTTACTAGAGTGCTGGAATATTCAAATCAACACACAGGGAAGATGCATTCTGTCACTAGAGTGCTGGAATATTCAAATCACCACACAGGGAAGATCCATTCTGTCACTAGAGTGCTGGAATATTCAAATCAACACACAGGGAAGATGCATTCTGTCCCTAGAGTGCTGGAATATTCAAATTAACACACAGACAAGACGCATTCTGTCACTAGAGTTCTTGAATATTTAAATCAACACAAAGGGAAGATGCCTTCTGTCACAAGAGTTCTTGAATATTCAAATCAACACTAAGGGAAGATGCATTCTGTCACGACAGTGCTGGAATATTCAAATCAACACACAGGGAGGACGCATTCTGTCACTAGAGTGCTGGAATATTCAAATCAACACACAGACAAGACGCATTCTGTCACGAGAGTGCTGGAATATTCAAATCAACACACAGACAAGACGCATTCTGTCACTAGAGTTCTTGAATAATCAAATCATCACACATGGATGATGCATTCCGTTTCTAAAGTTCTTGAATATTCAAATCAACACACAGGGAAGAGGCATTCTGTCGTTAGAGTGCAGGAATATTCAAATCAACACAAAGGGAAGATGCATTCTGTCACTACAGTGCTGGAATATTCAAATCAACACACAGGGTAGAGGCATTCAGTCATTAGAGTGCTGGAATATTCAAATCAACACACAGACAAGACGCATTCTGTCACTAGAGTTCTTGAATAATCAAATCATCACACATGGATGATGCATTCCGTTTCTAAAGTTCTTGAATATTCAAATCAACACACAGGGAAGAGGCATTCTGTCGTTAGAGTGCAGGAATATTCAAATCAACACAAAGGGAAGATGCATTCTGTCACTACAGTGCTGGAATATTCAAATCAACACACAGGGTAGAGGCATTCAGTCATTAGAGTGCTGGAATATTCAAATCAACACACAGGGAAGATGCATTCTGTCACTAGAGTGCTGGAATATTCAAATCAACACACAGGGAGGACGCATTCTGTCACTAGAGTTCTTGAATAATCAAATCATCACACATGGATGATGCATTCCGTTTCTAAAGTTCTTGAATATTCAAATCAACACACAGGGAAGAGGCATTCTGTCGTTAGAGTGCAGGAATATTCAAATCAACACAAAGGGAAGATGCATTCTGTCACTACAGTGCTGGAATATTCAAATCAACACACAGGGTAGAGGCATTCAGTCATTAGAGTGCTGGAATATTCAAATCAACACACAGGGAAGATGCATTCTGTCACTAGAGTGCTGAAATATTCCAATCAACACACAGGGAAGATGCATTCTGTCACTTGAGTGCTGGAATATTCAAATCAACACAAAGGGAAGATGCATTCTGTTACTAGAGTGCTGGATTATTCAAATCAACACACAGAGAAGATGCATTCTGTCACTCGAGTGCTGGATTATTCAAATCAACACACAGGGAAGATGCATTCTGTCACTAGAGTGCTGGAATATTCAAATCAACACACAGAGAAGACGAATTCTGTTACTAGAGTGCTGGATTATTCAAATCAACACACAGGGAAGATGCATTCTGTCACTAGAGTGCTGGATTATTCAAATCAACACACAGAGAAGATGCATTCTGTCACTCGAGTGCTGGATTATTCAAATCAACACACAGGGAACATGCATTCTGTCACTAGAGTGCTGGAATATTCAAATCAACACACAGAGAAGGCGCATTCTGTTACTAGAGCGCTGGATTATTCAAATCAACAAACAGGGAAGATGCATTCTGTCACTAGAGTGCTGGAATATTCAAATCAACACACAGAGAAGATGCATTCTGTCACTAGAGTGCTGGAATATTCAAATCAAGACACAGAGAAGATGCATTCTGTCACTAGAGTGCTGGAATATTCAAATCAAGACACAGAGAAGATGCATTCTGTCACTACAGTGCTGGAATATTCAAATCAACACACAGGGAACATGCATTCTGTCACTAGAGTGCTGTAATATTCAAATCAACACACAGGGAAGATGCATTCTGTCACTAGAGTGCTGGAATATTCAAATCAAGACACAGAGAAGATGCATTCTGTCACTCGAGTGCTTGAATATTCAAATCAAGACACAGAGAAGATGCATTCTGTCACTACAGTGCTGGAATATTCAAATCAACACACAGGAAAGATGCATTCTGTCACTAGAGTGCTGGAATATTCAAATCAACACACAGGGAAGATGCATTCTGTCACTAGAGTTCTTGAATATTCAAATCAACACAAAGGGAAGATGCATTCTGTCACTAGAGTTCTTGAATATTCAAATCAACACACAGGGAAGAGGCATTCTGTCATTAGAGTGCTGGAATATTCAAATCAACACAAAGGGAAGATGCATTCTGTCACGACAGTGCTGGAATACTCAAATCATCACACAGGGAAGATGCATTCTGTCACTAGAGTGCTGGAATATTCAAATCAACACACAGAGAAGACGCATTCTGTTACTAGAGTGCTGGAATATTCAAATCAACACACAGGGAAGATGCATTCTGTTACTAGGGTGCTGGAATATTCAAATCAACACACAGAGAAGACGCATTCTGTTACGAGAGTGCTGGAATATTCAAATCAACACACAGGGAAGATGCATTCTGTTACTAGAATGCTGGATTATTCAAATCATCACACATGGATGATGCATTCTGTCACTAGAGTGCTGGAATATTCAAATCAACACACAGGGAAGATGCATTCTGTTACTAGAGTGCTGGAATATTCAAATCAACACACAGGGAAGATGCATTCTGTTACTAGAGTGCTGGATTATTCAAATCAACACACAGAGAAGATGCATTCTGTTACTAGAGTGCTGGATTATTCAAATCAACACACAGAGAAGATGCATTCTGTCACTCGAGTGCTGGAATATTCAAATCAACACAAAGGGAAGATGCATTCTGTCACTTGAGTGCTGGAATATTCAAATAAACACAAAGGGAAGATGCATTCTGTCATTAGAGTGCTGGAATATTCAAATCAACACACAGTG
Organism: Gymnothorax reevesii; assembly: GCA_029721435.1. NCBI lineage: Eukaryota > Metazoa > Chordata > Actinopteri > Anguilliformes > Muraenidae > Gymnothorax > Gymnothorax reevesii. The sequence goes on along the minus strand of CM056580.1, from coordinate 112,323,105 downwards.
AAGATGCATTCTGTTACTAGAGTCCTGGAATATTCAAATCAACACACAGTGAAGATGCATTCTGTCACTTGAGTGCTGGAATATTCAAATCAACACACAGGGAAGATGCATTCTGTTACTAGAGTCCAGGAATATTCAAATTAACACACAGAGAAGACGCATTCTGTTACTAGAGTGCTGGAATATTCAAATCAACATACAGGGAAGATGCATTCTGTCACTAGAGTGCTGGAATATTCATATCAAGACACAGAGGAGATGCATTCTGTCACGACAGTGCTGGAATATTCAAATCAACACACAGGGAAGATGCATTCTGTCACTTGAGTGCTGGAATATTCAAATCAACACAAAGGGAAGATGCATTCTGTCATTAGAGTGCTGGAATATTCAAATCAACACACAGTGAAGATGCATTCTGTTACTAGAGTCCTGGAATATTCAAATCAACACACAGTGAAGATGCATTCTGTCACTTGAGTGCTGGAATATTCAAATCAACACACAGGGAAGATGCATTCTGTTACTAGAGTCCTGGAATATTCAAATTAACACACAGAGAAGATGCATTCTGTCACGAGAGTGCTGGAATATTCAAATCAACACACAGAGAAGATGCATTCAGTCACTAGAGTGCTGTAATATTCAAATAAACACACAGAGAAGACGCATTCTGTTACTAGAGTGCTGGATTATTCAAATCAACATACAGGGAAGATGCATTCTGTCACTAGAGTGCTGGAATATTCATATCAAGACACAGAGGAGATGCATTCTGTCACGACAGTGCTGGAATATTCAAATCAACACACAGACAAGATGCATTCTGTCACTCGAGTGCTGGAATATTCAAATCAACACAAAGGGAAGATGCATTCTGTCAATAGAGTGCTGGAATATTCAAATCAAGACACAGAGAAGATGCATTCTGTTACTAGAGTCCTGGAATATTCAAATCAACACACAGTGAAGATGCATTCTGTCACTAGAGTGCTGGAATATTCCAATCAACACACAGGGAACATGCATTCTGTCACTAGAGGGCTGGAATATTCAAATCAACACACAGACAAGACGCATTCTGTCACTAGAGTGCTGAAATATTCAAATCAACACAAAGGGAAGATGCATTCTGTTACTAGAGTCCTGGAATATTCAAATCAACACACAGGGAAGATGCATTCTGTCACTAGAGTGTTGGAATATTCAAATCAAGACACAGAGAAGACGCATTCTGTCACGAGAGTGCTGGAATATTCAAATCAACACAGGGAAGATGCATTCTGTCACTACAGTGCTGGAATATTCAAATCAACACACAGGGAACATGCATTCTGTCACTAGAGTGTTGGAATATTCAAATCAACACACAGAGAAGATGCATTCTGTCACTAGAGTGCTGGAATATTCCAATCAACACACAGAGAAGATGCATTCTGTCACAAGAGGGCTGGAATATTCAAATCAACACACAGACAAGACGCATTCTGTCACTAGAGTGCTGGAATATTCAAATCAACACAAAGGGAAGATGCATTCTGTTACTAGAGTGCTGGATTATTCAAATCAACACACAGAGAAGATGCATTCTGTCACTCGAGTGCTGGATTATTCAAATCAACACACAGGGAAGATGCATTCTGTCACTAGAGTGCTGGAATATTCAAATCAACACACAGAGAAGACGAATTCTGTTACTAGAGTGCTGGATTATTCAAATCAACACACAGGGAAGATGCATTCTGTCACTAGAGTGCTGGATTATTCAAATCAACACACAGAGAAGATGCATTCTGTCACTCGAGTGCTGGATTATTCAAATCAACACACAGGGAACATGCATTCTGTCACTAGAGTGCTGGAATATTCAAATCAACACACAGAGAAGGCGCATTCTGTTACTAGAGCGCTGGATTATTCAAATCAACAAACAGGGAAGATGCATTCTGTCACTAGAGTGCTGGAATATTCAAATCAACACACAGAGAAGATGCATTCTGTCACTAGAGTGCTGGAATATTCAAATCAAGACACAGAGAAGATGCATTCTGTCACTACAGTGCTGGAATATTCAAATCAACACACAGGAAAGATGCATTCTGTCACTAGAGTGCTGGAATATTCAAATCAACACACAGGGAAGATGCATTCTGTCACTAGAGTTCTTGAATATTCAAATCAACACAAAGGGAACATGCATTCTGTCACTAGAGTTCTTGAATATTCAAATCAACACACAGGGAAGAGGCATTCTGTCATTAGAGTGCTGGAATATTCAAATCAACACAAAGGGAAGATGCATTCTGTCATGACAGTGCTGGAATACTCAAATCATCACACAGGGAAGATGCATTCTGTCACTAGAGTGCTGGAATATTCAAATCAACACACAGAGAAGACGCATTCTGTTACTAGGGTGCTGGAATATTCAAATCAACACACAGAGAAGACGCATTCTGTTAAGAGAGTGCTGGAATATTCAAATCAACACACAGGGAAGATGCATTCTGTTACTAGAATGCTGGATTATTCAAATCATCACACATGGATGATGCATTCTGTCACTAGAGTGCTGGAATATTCAAATAAACACTCAGGGAAGATGCATTCTGTTACTAGAGTGCTGGATTATTCAAATCAACACACAGAGAAGATGCATTCTGTTACTAGAGTGCTGGATTATTCAAATCAACACACAGAGAAGATGCATTCTGTCACTCGAGTGCTGGAATATTCAAATCAACACAAAGGGAAGATGCATTCTGTCACTTGAGTGCTGGAATATTCAAATAAACACAAAGGGAAGATGCATTCTGTCATTAGAGTGCTGGAATATTCAAATCAACACACAGTGAAGATGCATTCTGTTACTAGAGTGCTGGAATATTCAAATCAACACACAGGGAAGATGCATTCTGTTACTAGGGTGCTGGAATATTCAAATCAACACACAGAGAAGACGCATTCTGTTACCAGAGTGCTGGAATATTCAAATCAACACATAGGGAAGATGCATTCTGTTACTAGAATGCTGGATTATTCAAATCATCACACATGGATGATGCATTCTGTCACTAGAGTGCTGGAATATTCAAATAAACACACAGGGAAGATGCATTCTGTTACTAGAGTGCTGGATTATTCAAATCAACACACAGAGAAGATGCATTCTGTTACTAGAGTGCTGGATTATTCAAATCAACACACAGAGAAGATGCATTCTGTCACTCGAGTGCTGGAATATTCAAATCAACACAAAGGGAAGATGCATTCTGTCACTTGAGTGCTGGAATATTCAAATAAACACAAAGGGAAGATGCATTCTGTCATTAGAGTGCTGGAATATTCAAATCAACACACAGTGAAGATGCATTCTGTTACTAGAGTCCTGGAATATTCAAATCAACACACAGTGAAGATGCATTCTGTCACTTGAGTGCTGGAATATTCAAATCAACACACAGGGAAGATGCATTCTGTCACTTGAGTGCTGGAATATTCAAATCAACACACAGGGAAGATGCATTCTGTTACTAGAGTCCTGGAATATTCAAATTAACACACAGAGAAGACGCATTCTGTTACTAGAGTGCTGGAATATTCAAATCAACATACAGGGAAGATGCATTCTGTCACTAGAGTGCTGGAATATTCATATCAAGACACAGAGGAGATGCATTCTGTCACGACAGTGCTGGAATATTCAAATCAACACACAGGGAAGATGCATTCTGTCACTTGAGTGCTGGAATATTCAAATCAACACAAAGGGAAGATGCATTCTGTCATTAGAGTGCTGGAATATTCAAATCAACACACAGTGAAGATGCATTCTGTCACTAGAGTGCTGTAATATTCAAATCAACACACAGAGAAGACGCATTCTGTTACTAGAGTGCTGGAATATTCAAATCAACACACAGGGAAGATGCATTCTGTTACTAGAGTCCTGGAATATTCAAATCAACACACAGTGAAGATGCATTCTGTCACTAGAGTGCTGGAATATTCAAATCAACACACAGGGAAGATGCATTCTGTTACTAGAGTCCTGGAATATTCAAATCAACACACAGTGAAGATGCATTCTGTCACTTGAGTGCTGGAATATTCAAATCAACACACAGGGAAGATGCATTCTGTTACTAGAGTCCTGGAATATTCAAATTAACACACAGAGAAGATGCATTCTGTCACGAGAGTGCTGGAATATTCAAATCAACACACAGAGAAGATGCATTCAGTCACTAGAGTGCTGTAATATTCAAATCAACACACAGAGAAGACGCATTCTGTTACTAGAGTGCTGGATTATTCAAATCAACATACAGGGAAGATGCATTCTGTCACTAGAGTGCTGGAATATTCATATCAAGACACAGAGGAGATGCATTCTGTCACGACAGTGCTGGAATATTCAAATCAACACACAGACAAGATGCATTCTGTCACTCGAGTGCTGGAATATTCAAATCAACACAAAGGGAAGATGCATTCTGTTACTAGAGTGCTGGAATATTCCAATCAACACACAGGGAACATGCATTCTGTCACTAGAGGGCTGGAATATTCAAATCAACACACAGACAAGACGCATTCTGTCACTAGAGTGCTGGAATATTCAAATCAACACAAAGGGAAGATGCATTCTGTTACTAGAGTCCTGGAATATTCAAATCAACACACAGGGAAGATGCATTCTGTGACTAGAGTGTTGGAATATTCAAATCAAGACACAGAGAAGATGCATTCTGTCACGAGAGTGCTGGAATATTCAAATCAACACAGGGAAGATGCATTCTGTCACTACAGTGCTGGAATATTCAAATCAACACACAGGGAACATGCATTCTGTCACTAGAGTGTTGGAATATTCAAATCAACACACAGAGAAGATGCATTCTGTCACTAGAGTGCTGGAATATTCCAATCAACACACAGAGAAGATGCATTCTGTCACGAGAGTGCTGGAATATTCAAATCAACACAGGGAAGATGCATTCTGTCACTACAGTGCTGGAATATTCAAATCAACACACAGGGAACATGCATTCTGTCACTAGAGTGTTGGAATATTCAAATCAACACACAGAGAAGATGCATTCTGTCACTAGAGTGCTGGAATATTCCAATCAACACACAGAGAAGATGCATTCTGTCACTAGAGGGCTGGAATATTCAAATCAACACACAGACAAGACGCATTCTGTCACTAGAGTGCTGGAATATTCAAATCAACACAAAGGGAAGATGCATTCTGTTACTAGAGTCCTGGAATATTCAAATCAACACACAGGGAAGATGCATTCTGTCACTAGAGTGTTGGAATATTCAAATCAAGACACAGAGAAGATGCATTCTGTCACTAGAGTGCTGGAATATTCAAATCAACACACAGGGAAGATGCATTCTGTCACTACAGTGCTGGAATATTCAAATCAACACACAGGGAACATGCATTCTGTCACTAGAGTGCTGGAATATTCAAATCAACACACAGGGAAGATGCATTCTGTTACTAGAGTCCTGGAATATTCAAATCAACACACAGGGAAGATGCATTCTGTCACTAGAGTGCTGGAATATTCAAATCAAGACACAGAGAAGATGCATTCTGTCACTAGAGTGCTGGAATATTCAAATCAAGACACAGAGAAGATGCATTCTGTCACTACAGTGCTGGAATATTCAAATCAACACACAGGGAAGATGCATTCTGTCACTAGAGTGCTGGAATATTCAAATCAAGACACAGAGAAGATGCATTCTGTCACTAGAGTGCTGGAATATTCAAATCAAGACACAGAGAAGATGCATTCTGTCACTAGAGTGCTGGAATATTCAAATCAAGACACAGAGAAGATGCATTCTGTCACTACAGTGCTGGAATATTCAAATCAAGACACAGAGAAGATGCATTCTGTCACTACAGTGCTGGAATATTCAAATCAACACACAGGGAAGATGCATTCTGTCATTTGAGTGCTGGAATATTCAAATCAACACACAGGGAAGATGTATTCTGTTACTAGAGTCCTGGAATATTCAAATCAACACACAGTGAAGATGCATTCTGTCACTTGAGTGCTGGAATATTCAAATCAACACAAAGGGAAGATGTATTCTGTCACTTGAGTGCTGGAATATTCAAATCAACACAAAGGGAAGATGCATTCTGTCATTAGAGTGCTGGAATATTCAAATCAACACACAGTGAAGATGCATTCTGTTACTAGAGTCCTGGAATATTCAAATCAACACACAGTGAAGATGCATTCTGTCACTTGAGTGCTGGAATATTCAAATCAACACACAGTGAAGATGCATTCTGTTACTAGAGTCCTGGAATATTCAAATCAACACACAGTGAAGATGCATTTTGTCACTTGAGTGCTGGAATATTCAAATCAACACACAGGGAAGATGCATTCTGTTACTAGAGTCCTGGAATATTCAAATCAACACACAGTGAAGATGCATTCTGTCACGAGAGTGCTGGAATTTTCCAATCAACACACAGGGAAGATGCATTCTGTCACTTGAGTGCTGGAATATTCAAAACAACACAAAGGGAAGATGCATTCTGTCACTCGAGTGCTGGAATATTCAAATCAACACACAGAGAAGAGGCATTCTGTCATTAGAGTGCTGGAATATTTAAATCAACACAAAGGGAAGATGCATTCTGTCACTCGAGTGCCGGAATATTCAAATCAACACACAGAGAAGACGCATTCTGTTACTAGAGTGCTGGAATATTCAAATCAACACACAGGGAAGATGCATTCTGTCATTAGAGTGCTGGAATATTCAAATCAACACACAGAGAAGATGCATTCTGTTACTAGAGTGCTAGAATATTCAAATAAACACACAGGGAAGATGCATTCTGTCACTAGAGTGCTGGAATATTCAAATCACCACACAGGGAAGATGCATTCTGTCACTAGAGTGCTAGAATATTCAAATCAACACACAGGGAAGATGCATTCTGTCACTAGAGTTCTTGAATAATCAAATCATCACACATGGATGATGCATTCCGTTACTAAAGTTCTTGAATATTCAAATCAACACACAGGGAAGATGCATTCTGTCACTACAGTGCTGGAATATGTAAATCCACACACTGGGTAGAGGCATTCAGTCATTAGAGTGCTGGAATATTCAAATCAACACACAGGGAAGATGCATTCTGTCACTAGAGTGCTGGAATATTCCAATCAACACACAGGGAAGATGCATTCTGTCACTTGAGTGCTGGAATATTCAAATCAACACAAAGGGAAGATGCATTCTGTTACTAGAGTGCTGGATTATTCAAATCAACACACAGAGAAGATGCATTCTGTCACTCGAGTGCTGGATTATTCAAATCAACACACAGGGAAGATGCATTCTGTCACTAGAGTGCTGGAATATTCAAATCAACACACAGAGAAGACGAATTCTGTTACTAGAGTGCTGGATTATTCAAATCAACACACAGGGAAGATGCATTCTGTCACTAGAGTGCTGGATTATTCATATCAAGACATAGAGAAGATGCATTCTGTCACTAGAGTGCTGGAATATTCAAATCAAGACACAGAGAAGATGCATTCTGTCACAAGAGTGCTGGAATCGTCAAATCAACACACAGGGAAGATGCATTCTGTCACTAGAGTGCTGGAATATTCAAATCAAGACACAGAGAAGATGCATTCTGTCACTCGAGTGCTTGAATATTCAAATCAAGACACAGAGAAGATGCATTCTGTCACTACAGTGCTGGAATATTCAAATCAACACACAGAGAAGATGCATTCTGTCACTCGAGTGCTGGAATATTCAAATCAACACACAGGGAAGATGCATTCTGTCACGAGAGTTCTTGAATATTCAAATGAACACAAAGGGAAGATGCATTCTGTCACTAGAGTTCTTGAATATTCAAATCAACACACAGGGAAGAGGCATTCTGTCATTAGAGTGCTGGAATATTCAAATCAACACAAAGGGAAGATGCATTCTGTCACGACAGTGCTGGAATACTCAAATCATCACACAGGGAAGATGCATTCTGTCACTAGAGTGCTGGAATATTCAAATCAACACACAGAGAAGACGCATTCTGTTACTAGAGTGCTGGAATATTCAAATCAACACACAGGGAAGATGCATTCTGTCACTAGAGTGCTGGAATATTCAAATCAACACACAGGGAAGATGCATTCTGTCACTAGAGTTCTTGAATATTCAAATCAACACAAAGGGAAGATGCATTCTGTCACTAGAGTTCTTGAATATTCAAATCAACACACAGGGAAGAGGCATTCTGTCATTAGAGTGCTGGAATATTCAAATCAACACAAAGGGAAGATGCATTCTGTCACGACAGTGCTGGAATACTCAAATCATCACACAGGGAAGATGCATTCTGTCACTAGAGTGCTGGAATATTCAAATCAACACACAGAGAAGACGCATTCTGTTACTAGAGTGCTGGAATATTCAAATCAACACACAGGGAAGATGCATTCTAATACTAGGGCGCTGGAATATTCAAATCAACACACAGAGAAGACGCATTCTGTTACTAGAATGCTGGATTATTCAAATCATCACACATGGATGATGCATTCTGTCACTAGAGTGCTGGAATATTCAAATCAACACACAGGGAAGATGCATTCTGTTACTAGAGTGCTGGATTATTCAAATCAACACAAAGAGAAGATGCATTCTGTTACTAGAGTGCTGGATTATTCAAATCAACACACAGAGAAGATGCATTCTGTCACTCGAGTGCTGGAATATTCAAATCAACACAAAGGGAAGATGCATTCTGTCACTTGAGTGCTGGAATATTCAAATCAACACACAGGGAAGATGCATTCTGTTACTAGAGTCCTGGAATATTAAAATCAACACACAGTGAAGATGCATTCTGTCACTAGAGTGCTGGAATATTCCAATCAACACACAGGGAAGATGCATTCTGTCACTTGAGTGCTGGAATATTCAAATCAACACAAAGGGAAGATGCATTCTGTCATTAGAGTGCTGGAATATTCAAATCAACACACAGAGAAGATGCATTCAGTCACTAGAGTGCTGTAATATTCAAATCAACACACAGAGAAGACGCATTCTGTTACTAGAGTGCTGGATTATTCAAATCAACATACAGGGAAGATGCATTCTGTCACTAGAGTGCTGGAATATTCATATCAAGACACAGAGGAGATGCATTCTGTCACGACAGTCCTGGAATATTCAAATCAACACACAGAGAAGATGCATTCAGTCACGAGAGTGCTGGAATTTTCCAATCAACACACAGGGAAGATGCATTCTGTCACTTGAGTGCTGGAATATTCAAAACAACACAAAGGGAAGATGCATTCTGTCACTCGAGTGCTGGAATATTCAAATCAACACACAGAGAAGAGGCATTCTGTCATTAGAGTGCTGGAATATTTAAATCAACACAAAGGGAAGATGCATTCTGTCACTCGAGTGCCGGAATATTCAAATCAACACACAGAGAAGACGCATTCTGTTACTAGAGTGCTGGAATATTCAAATCAACACACAGGGAAGATGCATTCTGTCATTAGAGTGCTGGAATATTCAAATCAACACACAGAGAAGATGCATTCTGTTACTAGAGTGCTAGAATATTCAAATAAACACACAGGGAAGATGCATTCTGTCACTAGAGTGCTGGAATATTCAAATCACCACACAGGGAAGATGCATTCTGTCACTAGAGTGCTAGAATATTCAAATCAACACACAGGGAAGATGCATTCTGTCACTAGAGTTCTTGAATAATCAAATCATCACACATGGATGATGCATTCCGTTACTAAAGTTCTTGAATATTCAAATCAACACACAGGGAAGATGCATTCTGTCACTACAGTGCTGGAATATGTAAATCCACACACTGGGTAGAGGCATTCAGTCATTAGAGTGCTGGAATATTCAAATCAACACACAGGGAAGATGCATTCTGTCACTAGAGTGCTGGAATATTCCAATCAACACACAGGGAAGATGCATTCTGTCACTTGAGTGCTGGAATATTCAAATCAACACAAAGGGAAGATGCATTCTGTTACTAGAGTGCTGGATTATTCAAATCAACACACAGAGAAGATGCATTCTGTCACTCGAGTGCTGGATTATTCAAATCAACACACAGGGAAGATGCATTCTGTCACTAGAGTGCTGGAATATTCAAATCAACACACAGAGAAGACGAATTCTGTTACTAGAGTGCTGGATTATTCAAATCAACACACAGGGAAGATGCATTCTGTCACTAGAGTGCTGGATTATTCATATCAAGACATAGAGAAGATGCATTCTGTCACTAGAGTGCTGGAATATTCAAATCAAGACACAGAGAAGATGCATTCTGTCACAAGAGTGCTGGAATCGTCAAATCAACACACAGGGAAGATGCATTCTGTCACTAGAGTGCTGGAATATTCAAATCAAGACACAGAGAAGATGCATTCTGTCACTCGAGTGCTTGAATATTCAAATCAAGACACAGAGAAGATGCATTCTGTCACTACAGTGCTGGAATATTCAAATCAACACACAGAGAAGATGCATTCTGTCACTCGAGTGCTGGAATATTCAAATCAACACACAGGGAAGATGCATTCTGTCACGAGAGTTCTTGAATATTCAAATCAACACAAAGGGAAGATGCATTCTGTCACTAGAGTTCTTGAATATTCAAATCAACACACAGGGAAGAGGCATTCTGTCATTAGAGTGCTGGAATATTCAAATCAACACAAAGGGAAGATGCATTCTGTCACGACAGTGCTGGAATACTCAAATCATCACACAGGGAAGATGCATTCTGTCACTAGAGTGCTGGAATATTCAAATCAACACACAGAGAAGACGCATTCTGTTACTAGAGTGCTGGAATATTCAAATCAACACACAGGGAAGATGCATTCTGTCACTAGAGTGCTGGAATATTCAAATCAACACACAGGGAAGATGCATTCTGTCACTAGAGTTCTTGAATATTCAAATCAACACAAAGGGAAGATGCATTCTGTCACTAGAGTTCTTGAATATTCAAATCAACACACAGGGAAGAGGCATTCTGTCATTAGAGTGCTGGAATATTCAAATCAACACAAAGGGAAGATGCATTCTGTCACGACAGTGCTGGAATACTCAAATCATCACACAGGGAAGATGCATTCTGTCACTAGAGTGCTGGAATATTCAAATCAACACACAGAGAAGACGCATTCTGTTACTAGAGTGCTGGAATATTCAAATCAACACACAGGGAAGATGCATTCTGCTACTAGGGTGCTGGAATATTCAAATCAACACACAGAGAAGACGCATTCTGTTACTAGAATGCTGGATTATTCAAATCATCACACATGGATGATGCATTCTGTCACTAGAGTGCTGGAATATTCAAATCAACACACAGGGAAGATGCATTCTGTTACTAGAGTGCTGGATTATTCAAATCAACACAAAGAGAAGATGCATTCTGTTACTAGAGTGCTGGATTATTCAAATCAACACACAGAGAAGATGCATTCTGTCACTCGAGTGCTGGAATATTCAAATCAACACAAAGGGAAGATGCATTCTGTCACTTGAGTGCTGGAATATTCAAATCAACACACAGGGAAGATGCATTCTGTTACTAGAGTCCTGGAATATTAAAATCAACACACAGTGAAGATGCATTCTGTCACTAGAGTGCTGGAATATTCCAATCAACACACAGGGAAGATGCATTCTGTCACTTGAGTGCTGGAATATTCAAATCAACACAAAGGGAAGATGCATTCTGTCATTAGAGTGCTGGAATATTCAAATCAACACACAGAGAAGATGCATTCAGTCACTAGAGTGCTGTAATATTCAAATCAACACACAGAGAAGACGCATTCTGTTACTAGAGTGCTGGATTATTCAAATCAACATACAGGGAAGATGCATTCTGTCACTAGAGTGCTGGAATATTCATATCAAGACACAGAGGAGATGCATTCTGTCACGACAGTGCTGGAATATTCAAATCAACACACAGACAAGATGCATTCTGTCACTCGAGTGCCTGAATATTCAAATCAACAGAAAGGGAAGATGCATTCTGTCACTTGAGTGCTGGAATATTCAAATCAACACACAGGGAAGATGCATTCTGTCACTAGAGTGCTGGAATATTCAAATCAAGACACAGAGAAGATGCATTCTGTCACTAGAGTGCTGGAATATTCAAATCAAGACAGAGAAGATGCATTCTGTCACTACAGTGCTGGAATATTCAAATCAACACACAGGGAACATGCATTCTGTCACTAGAGTGCTGGAATATTCAAATCAACACACAGGGAAGATGCATTCTGTCACTACAGTGCTGGAATATTCAAATCAACACACAGGGAACATGCATTCTGTCACTAGAGTTCTTGAATATTCAAATCAACACAAAGGGAAGATGCATTCTGTCACTAGAGTTCTTGAATATTCAAATCAACACAAAGGGAAGATGCATTCTGTCACTAGAGTTCTTGAATATTCAAATCAACACACAGGGAAGAGGCATTCTGTCATTAGAGTGCTGGAATACTCAAATCATCACACAGGGAAGATGCATTCTGTCACTAGAGTGCTGGAATATTCAAATCAACACACAGAGAAGACGCATTCTGTGACTAGAGTGCTGGAATATTCAAATCAACACACAGGGAAGATGCATTCTGTTACTAGAGTGCTGGATTATTCAAATCAACACACAGAGAAGATGCATTCTGTTACTAGAGTGCTGGATTATTCAAATCAACACACAGAGAAGATGCATTCTGTCACTCGAGTGCTGGAATATTCAAATCAACACAAAGGGAAGATATATTCTCTTACTAGAGTCCTGGAATATTCAAATCAACACACAGTGAAGATGCATTCTGTCACTAGAGTGCTGGAATATTCAAATCAACACACAGGGAAGATGCATTCTGTTACTAGAGTGCTGGATTATTCAAATCAACACACAGAGAAGATGCATTCTGTCACTCGAGTGCTGGAATATTCAAATCAACACAAAGGGAAGATGCATTCTGTTACTAGAGTCCTGGAATATTCAAATCAACACACAGTGAAGATGCATTCTGTCACTTGAGTGCTGGAATATTCAAATCAACACAAAGGGAAGATGCATTCTGTCACTAGAGTGCTGGAATATTCAAATCAACACACAGGGAAGATGCATTCTGTTACTAGAGTCCTGAAATATTCAAATCAACACACAGTGAAGATGCATTCTGTCACTTGAGTGCTGGAATATTCAAATCAACACACAGGGAAGATGCATTCTGTCACTCGAGTGCTGGAATATTCAAATCAACACACAGAGAATAGGCATTCTGTCACTAGAGTGCTGGAATATTCAAATCAACACACAGTGAAGATGCATTCTGTTACTAGAGTGCTGGAATATTCAAATCAACACACAGTGAAGATGCATTCTGTTACTTGAGTGCTGGAATATTCAAATCAACACACAGAGAAGATGCATTCTGTTACTTGAGTGCTGGAATATTCAAATCAACACACAGAGAAGATGCATTCTGTTACTAGAGTGCTGGAATATTCAAATCAACACACAGTGAAGATGCATTCTGTTACTTGAGTGCTGGAATATTCAAATCAACACACAGAGAAGATGCATTCTGTTACTTGAGTGCTGGAATATTCAAATCAACACACAGAGAAGATGCATTCTGTTACTAGAGTGCTGGAATATTCAAATCAACACACAGTGAAGATGCATTCTGTTACTTGAGTGCTGGAATATTCAAATCAACACACAGAGAAGATGCATTCTGTTACTTGAGTGCTGGAATATTCAAATCAACACACAGAGAAGATGCATTCTGTCACTAGAGTGCTGGAATATTCCAATCAATACACAGGGAAGTTGCATTCTGTCACTTGAGTGCTGGAATATTCAAATCAACACAAAGGGAAGATGCATTCTGTCACTCGAGTGCTGGAATATTCAAATCAACACAAAGGGAAGATGCATTCTGTTACTAGAGTGCTGGAATATTCCAATCAATACACAGGGAAGATGCATTCTGTCACTCGAGTGCTGGACTATTCAAATCAACACACAGAGAAGAGGCATTCTGTCACTCGAGTTCTGGTATATTCAAATCAACACACAGGGAAGATGCATTCTGTCACTACAGTGCTGGAATATTCAAATCAACACACAGGGTAGAGGCATTCTGTCATTAGAGTGCTGGAATATTCAAATCAACACACAAGGAAGATGCATTCTGTTACTAGAGTGCTGGAATATTCCAAACAACACACAGGGAAGATGCATTCTGTCACTTGAGTGCTGGAATATTCCAATCAACACACAGGGAAGATGTATTCTGTTACTAGAGTGCTGGAATATTCAAATCAACACACAGAGAAGAGACATTCTGTCACTAGAGTGCTGGAATATTCAAATCAACACACAGAGAAGAGGCATTCTGTCACTAGAGTGCTGGAATATTCAAATCAACACACAGAGAAGAGGCAGTCTGTCACTAGAGTGCTGGAATATTCAAATCAACACACAGGGAAGATGCATTCTGTCACTAGAGTGCTGGAATATTCAAATCAACACACAGGGAAGATGTATTCTGTTACTAGAGTCCTGGAATATTCAAATCAACACACAGTTAAGATGCATTCTGTCACTTGAGTGCTGGAATATTCAAATCAACACACAGTGAAGATGCATTCTGTCACTTGAGTGCTGGAATATTCAAATCAACACACAGGGAAGATGCATTCTGTCACTTGAGTGCTGGAATATTCAAATCAACACACAGTGAAGATGTATTCTGTTACTAGAGTCCTGGAATATTCAAATCAACACACAGTGAAGATGCATTCTGTCACTTGAGTGCTGGAATATTCAAATCAACACACAGTGAAGATGCATTCTGTCACTTGAGTGCTGGAATATTCAAATCAACACACAGTGAAGATGCATTCTGTCACTTGAGTGCTGGAATATTCAAATCAACACACAGGGAAGATGTATTCTGTTACTAGAGTCCTGGAATATTCAAATCAACACACAGTTAAGATGCATTCTGTCACTTGAGTGCTGGAATATTCAAATCAACACACAGTGAAGATGCATTCTGTCACTTGAGTGCTGGAATATTCAAATCAACACACAGTGAAGATGCATTCTGTCACTTGAGTGCTGGAATATTCAAATCAACACACAGGGAAGATGTATTCTGTTACTAGAGTCCTGGAATATTCAAATCAACACACAGTTAAGATGCATTCTGTCACTTGAGTGCTGGAATATTCAAATCAACACACAGTGAAGATGCATTCTGTCACTTGAGTGCTGGAATATTCAAATCAACACACAGGGAAGATGTATTCTGTTACTAGAGTCCTGGAATATTCAAATCAACACACAGTTAAGATGCATTCTGTCACTAGAGTGCTGG
Organism: Gymnothorax reevesii; assembly: GCA_029721435.1. Classification (NCBI taxonomy): domain Eukaryota; kingdom Metazoa; phylum Chordata; class Actinopteri; order Anguilliformes; family Muraenidae; genus Gymnothorax; species Gymnothorax reevesii. Next base: position 112,307,581 of record CM056580.1, on the reverse strand, counting down.
AATATTCCAATCAACACACAGGGAAGATGCATTCTGTCACTTTAGTGCTGGAATATTCAAATCAACACAAAGGGAAGATGCATTCTGTCACTTGAGAGCTGGAATATTCAAATCAACACACAGAGAAGAGGCATTCTGTCATTAGAGTGCTGGAATATTCAAATCAACACACAGTGAAGATGCATTCTGTTACTAGAGTCCTGGAATATTCAAATCAACACACAGTGAAGATGCATTCTGTCACTTGAGTGCTGGAATATTCAAATCAACACACAGGGAAGATGCATTCTGTTACTAGAGTCCTGGAATATTCAAATCAACACACAGTGAAGATGCATTCTGTCACGAGAGTGCTGGAATATTCCAATCAACACACAGGGAAGATGCCTTCTGTCACTTGAGTGCTGGAATATTCAAAACAACACAAAGGGAAGATGCATTCTGTCACTCGAGTGCTGGAATATTCAAATCAACACATAGAGAAGAGGCATTCTGTCATTAGAGTGCTGGAATATTTAAATCAACACAAAGGGAAGATGCATTCTGTCACTCGAGTGCCGGAATATTCAAATCAACACACAGAGAAGACGCATTCTGTTACTAGAGTGCTGTAATATTCAAATCAACACACAGGGAAGATGCATTCTGTCATTAGAGTGCTGGAATATTCAAATCAACACACAGAGAAGATGCATTCTGTTACTAGAGTGCTAGAATATTCAAATCAACACACAGGGAAGATGCATTCTGTCACTAGAGTGCTGGAATATTCAAATCACCACACAGGGAAGATGCATTCTGTCACTAGAGTGCTGGAATATTCAAATTAACACACAGACAAGACGCATTCTGTCACTAGAGTTCTTGAATAATCAAATCATCACACATGGATGATGCATTCCGTTACTAAAGTTCTTGAATATTCAAATCAACACACAGGGAAGAGGCATTCTGTCATTAGAGTGCTGGAATATTCAAATCAACACAAAGGGAAGATGCATTCTGTCACTACACTGCTGGAATATTTAAATCCACACACAGGGTAGAGGCATTCAGTCATTAGAGTGCTGGAATATTCAAATCAACACACAGGGAAGATGCATTCTGTCACTAGAGTGCTGGAATATTCCAATCAACACACAGGGAAGATGCATTCTGTCACTTGAGTGCTGGAATATTCAAATCAACACAAAGGGAAGATGCATTCTGTTACTAGAGTGCTGGATTATTCAAATCAACACACAGAGAAGATGCATTCTGTCACTCGAGTGCTGGATTATTCAAATCAACACACAGGGAAGATGCATTCTGTCACTAGAGTGCTGGAATATTCAAATCAACACACAGAGAAGACGAATTCTGTTACTAGAGTGCTGGATTATTCAAATCAACACACAGGGAAGATGCATTCTGTCACTAGAGTGCTGGATTATTCAAATCAACACACAGAGAAGATGCATTCTGTCACTCGAGTGCTGGATTATTCAAATCAACACACAGGGAAGATGCATTCTGTCACTAGAGTGCTGGAATATTCAAATCAACACACAGGGAAGATGCATTCTGTCACTAGAGTGCTGGATTATTCAAATTAACACACAGAGAAGATATATTCTGTCACTAGAGTGCTGGAATATTCAAATCAACACACAGAGAAGGCGCATTCTGTTACTAGAGCGCTGGATTATTCAAATCAACACACAGGGAACATGCATTCTGTCACTAGAGTGCTGGAATATTCAAATCAACACACAGGGAAGATGCATTCTGTCACTAGAGTGCTGGAATATTCAAATCAAGACACAGAGAAGATGCATTCTGTCACTAGAGTGCTGGAATATTCAAATCAAGACACAGAGAAGATGCATTCTGTCACTACAGTGCTGGAATATTCAAATCAACACACAGGGAACATGCATTCTGTCACTCGAGTGCTGGAATATTCAAATCAACACAAAGGGAAGATGCATTCTGTTACTAGAGTCCTGGAATATTCAAATCAACACACAGTGAAGATGCATTCTGTCACTTGAGTGCTGGAATATTCAAATCAACACAAAGGGAAGATGCATTCTGTCACTAGAGTGCTGGAATATTCAAATCAACACACAGGGAAGATGCATTCTGTTACTAGAGTCCTGAAATATTCAAATCAACACACAGTGAAGATGCATTCTGTCACTTGAGTGCTGGAATATTCAAATCAACACACAGGGAAGATGCATTCTGTCACTCGAGTGCTGGAATATTCAAATCAACACACAGAGAATAGGCATTCTGTCACTAGAGTGCTGGAATATTCAAATCAACACACAGTGAAGATGCATTCTGTTACTAGAGTCCTGGAATATTCAAATCAACACACAGTGAAGATGCATTCTGTTACTTGAGTGCTGGAATATTCAAATCAACACACAGAGAAGATGCATTCTGTTACTAGAGTGCTGGAATATTCAAATCAACACACAGTGAAGATGCATTCTGTTACTTGAGTGCTGGAATATTCAAATCAACACACAGAGAAGATGCATTCTGTTACTTGAGTGCTGGAATATTCAAATCAACACACAGAGAAGATGCATTCTGTCACTAGAGTGCTGGAATATTCCAATCAATACACAGGGAAGTTGCATTCTGTCACTTGAGTGCTGGAATATTCAAATCAACACAAAGGGAAGATGCATTCTGTCACTCGAGTGCTGGAATATTCAAATCAACACAAAGGGAAGATGCATTCTGTTACTAGAGTGCTGGAATATTCCAATCAATACACAGGGAAGATGCATTCTGTCACTCGAGTGCTGGACTATTCAAATCAACACACAGAGAAGAGGCATTCTGTCACTCGAGTTCTGGTATATTCAAATCAACACACAGGGAAGATGCATTCTGTCACTACAGTGCTGGAATATTCAAATCAACACACAGGGTAGAGGCATTCTGTCATTAGAGTGCTGGAATATTCAAATCAACACACAAGGAAGATGCATTCTGTTACTAGAGTGCTGGAATATTCCAAACAACACACAGGGAAGATGCATTCTGTCACTTGAGTGCTGGAATATTCCAATCAACACACAGGGAAGATGTATTCTGTTACTAGAGTGCTGGAATATTCAAATCAACACACAGAGAAGAGACATTCTGTCACTAGAGTGCTGGAATATTCAAATCAACACACAGAGAAGAGGCATTCTGTCACTAGAGTGCTGGAATATTCAAATCAACACACAGAGAAGAGGCAGTCTGTCACTAGAGTGCTGGAATATTCAAATCAACACACAGGGAAGATGCATTCTGTCACTAGAGTGCTGGAATATTCAAATCAACACACAGAGAAGAGGCAGTCTGTCACTAGAGTGCTGGAATATTCAAATCAACACACAGAGAAGACGCATTCTGTTACTAGAGTGCTGGATTATTCAAATTCACATTCAGGGAAGATGCATTCTGTTCCTAGAGTGTTGGAATATTCAAATCAACACACAGGGAAGATGCATTCTGTTACTAAAGTCCTGGAATATTCAAATCAACACACAGTGAAGATGCATTCTGTCACTTGAGTGCTGGAATATTCAAATCAACACAAAGGGAAGATGTATTCTGTTACTAGAGTCCTGGAATATTCAAATGAACACACAGTGAAGATGCATTCTGTCACTTGAGTGCTGGAATATTCAAATCAACACAAAGGGAAGATGTATTCTGTCACTTGAGTGCTGGAATATTCAAATCAACACACAGGGAAGATGTATTCTGTTACTAGAGTCCTGGAATATTCAAATCAACACACAGTGAAGATGCATTCTGTCACTTGAGTGCTGGAATATTCAAATCAACACAAAGGGAAGATGTATTCTGTCACTTGAGTGCTGGAATATTCAAATCAACACACAGGGAAGATGTATTCTGTTACTAGAGTCCTGGAATATTCAAATTAACACACAGGGAAGATGCATTCTGTCACTTGAGTGCTGGAATATTCAAATCAAGACAAAGGGAAGATGCATTCTGTCACTCGAGTGCTGGAATATTCAAATCAACACACAGGGAAGATGTATTCTGTTACTAGAGTCCTGGAATATTCAAATCAACACACAGTGAAGATGCATTCTGTCACTTGAGTGCTGGAATATTCAAATCAACACACAGTGAAGATGCATTCTGTCACTTGAGTGCTGGAATATTCAAATCAACACACAGTGAAGATGCATTCTGTCACTTGAGTGCTGGAATATTCAAATCAACACACAGGGAAGATGTATTCTGTTACTAGAGTCCTGGAATATTCAAATCAACACACAGTTAAGATGCATTCTGTCACTTGAGTGCTGGAATATTCAAATCAACACACAGTGAAGATGCATTCTGTCACTTGAGTGCTGGAATATTCAAATCAACACACAGTGAAGATGCATTCTGTCACTTGAGTGCTGGAATATTCAAATCAAGACAAAGGGAAGATGTATTCTGTTACTAGAGTCCTGGAATATTCAAATCAACACACAGTTAAGATGCATTCTGTCACTTGAGTGCTGGAATATTCAAATCAACACACAGTGAAGATGCATTCTGTCACTTGAGTGCTGGAATACTCAAATCAACACACAGTGAAGATGCATTCTGTCACTTGAGTGCTGGAATATTCAAATCAACACACAGGGAAGATGTATTCTGTTACTAGAGTCCTGGAATATTCAAATCAACACACAGTTAAGATGCATTCTGTCACTTGAGTGCTGGAATATTCAAATCAACACACAGTGAAGATGCATTCTGTCACTTGAGTGCTGGAATATTCAAATCAACACACAGGGAAGATGTATTCTGTTACTAGAGTCCTGGAATATTCAAATCAACACACAGTTAAGATGCATTCTGTCACTAGAGTGCTGGAATATTCCAATCAACACACTGGGAAGATGCATTCTGTCACTTTAGTGCTGGAATATTCAAATCAACACAAAGGGAAGATGCATTCTGTCACTTGAGAGCTGGAATATTCAAATCAACACACAGAGAAGAGGCATTCTGTCATTAGAGTGCTGGAATATTCAAATCAACACACAGTGAAGATGCATTCTGTTACTAGAGTCCTGGAATATTCAAATCAACACACAGTGAAGATGCATTCTGTCACTTGAGTGCTGGAATATTCAAATCAACACACAGGGAAGATGCATTCTGTTACTAGAGTCCTGGAATATTCAAATCAACACACAGTGAGGTTGCATTCTGTCACGAGAGTGCTGGAATATTCCAATCAACACACAGGGAAGATGCAATCTGTCACTTGAGTGCTGGAATATTCAAAACAACACAAAGGGAAGATGCATTCTGTCACTCGAGTGCTGGAATATTCAAATCAACACACAGAGAAGAGGCATTCTGTCATTAGAGTGCTGGAATATTTAAATCAACACAAAGGGAAGATGCATTCTGTCACTCGAGTGCCGGAATATTCAAATCAACACACAGAGAAGACGCATTCTGTTACTAGAGTGCTGTAATATTCAAATCAACACACAGGGAAGATGCATTCTGTCATTAGAGTGCTGGAATATTCAAATCAACACACAGAGAAGATGCATTCTGTTACTAGAGTGCTAGAATATTCAAATCAACACACAGGGAAGATGCATTCTGTCACTAGAGTGCTGGAATATTCAAATCACCACACAGGGAAGATGCATTCTGTCACTAGAGTGCTGGAAAATTCAAATTAACACACAGACAAGACGCATTCTGTCACTAGAGTTCTTGAGTAATCAAATCATCACACATGGATGATGCATTCCGTTACTAAAGTTCTTGAATATTCAAATCAACACACAGGGAAGAGGCATTCTGTCATTAGAGTGCTGGAATATTCAAATCAACACAAAGGGAAGATGCATTCTGTCACTACAGTGCTGGAATATTTAAATCCACACACAGGGTAGAGGCATTCAGTCATTAGAGTGCTGGAATATTCAAATCAACACACAGGGAAGATGCATTCTGTCACTAGAGTGCTGGAATATTCCAATCAACACACAGGGAAGATGCATTCTGTCACTTGAGTGCTGGAATATTCAAATCAACACAAAGGGAAGATGCATTCTGTTACTAGAGTGCTGGATTATTCAAATCAACACACAGAGAAGATGCATTCTGTCACTCGAGTGCTGGATTATTCAAATCAACACACAGGGAAGATGCATTCTGTCACTAGAGTGCTGGAATATTCAAATCAACACACAGAGAAGACGAATTCTGTTACTAGAGTGCTGGATTATTCAAATCAACACACAGGGAAGATGCATTCTGTCACTAGAGTGCTGGATTATTCAAATCAACACACAGAGAAGATGCATTCTGTCACTCGAGTGCTGGATTATTCAAATCAACACACAGGGAAGATGCATTCTGTCACTAGAGTGCTGGAATATTCAAATCAACACACAGGGAAGATGCATTCTGTCACTAGAGTGCTGGATTATTCAAATTAACACACAGAGAAGATATATTCTGTCACTAGAGTGCTGGAATATTCAAATCAACACACAGAGAAGGCGCATTCTGTTACTAGAGCGCTGGATTATTCAAATCAACATACAGGGAAGATGCATTCCGTCACTAGAGTGCTGGAATATTCATATCAAGACATAGAGAAGATGCATTCTGTCACTACAGTGCTGGAATATTCAAATCAACACACAGGGAACATGCATTCTGTCACTAGAGTGCTGGAATATTCAAATCAACACACAGGGAAGATGCATTCTGTCACTAGAGTGCTGGAATATTCAAATCAAGACACAGAGAAGATGCATTCTGTCACTAGAGTGCTGGAATATTCAAATCAAGACACAGAGAAGATGCATTCTGTCACTACAGTGCTGGAATATTCAAATCAACACACAGGGAACATGCATTCTGTCACTAGAGTGCTGGAATATTTAAATCAACACACAGGGAAGATGCATTCTGTCACTAGAGTTCTTGAATATTCAAATCAACACAAAGGGAAGATGCATTCTGTCACTAGAGTTCTTGAATATTCAAATCAACACACAGGGAAGAGGCATTCTGTCATTAGAGTGCTGGAATATTCAAATCAACACAAAGGGAAGATGCATTCTGTCACGACAGTGCTGGAATACTCAAATCATCACACAGGGAAGATGCATTCTGTCACTAGAGTGCTGGAATATTCAAATCAACACACAGAGAAGACGCATTTTGTTACTAGAGTGCTGGAATATTCAAATCAACACACAGGGAAGATGCATTCTGCTACTAGGGTGCTGGAATATTCAAATCAACACACAGAGAAGACGCATTCTGTTACGAGAGTGCTGGAATATTCAAATCAACACACACGGAAGATGCATTCTGTTACTAGAATGCTGGATTATTCAAATCATCACACATGGATGATGCATTCTGTCACTAGAGTGCTGGAATATTCAAATCAACACACAGGGAAGATGCATTCTGTTACTAGAGTGCTGGATTATTCAAATCAACACACAGAGAAGATGCATTCTGTTACTAGAGTGCTGGATTATTCAAATCAACACACAGAGAAGATGCATTCTGTCACTCGAGTGCTGGAATATTCAAATCAACACAAAGGGAAGATGCATTCTGTCACTTGAGTGCTGGAATATTCAAATCAACACACAGGGAAGATGCATTCTGTTACTAGAGTCCTGGAATATTAAAATCAACACACAGTGAAGATGCATTCTGTCACTAGAGTGCTGGAATATTCCAATCAACACACAGGGAAGATGCATTCTGTCACTTGAGTGCTGGAATATTCAAATCAACACAAAGGGAAGATCCATTCTGTCATTAGAGTGCTGGAATATTCAAATCAACACACAGTGAAGATGCATTCTGTTACTAGAGTCCTGGAATATTCAAATCAACACACAGTGAAGATGCATTCTGTCACTTGCGTGCTGGAATATTCAAATCAACACACAGGGAAGATGCATTCTGTTACTAGAGTCCTGGAATATTCAAATTAACACACAGAGAAGATGCATTCTGTCACTAGAGTGCTGGAATATTCAAATCAACACACAGAGAAGATGCATTCAGTCACTAGAGTGCTGTAATATTCAAATCAACACACAGAGAAGACGCATTCTGTTACTAGAGTGCTGGATTATTCAAATCAACATACAGGGAAGATGCATTCTGTCACTAGAGTGCTGGAATATTCATATCAAGACACAGAGGAGATGCATTCTGTCACGACAGTGCTGGAATATTCAAATCAACACACAGACAAGATGCATTCTGTCACTCGAGTGCTGGAATATTCAAATCTACACAAAGGGAAGATGCATTCTGTCACTAGAGTGCTGGAATATTCCAATCAACACACAGGGAACATGCATTCTGTCACTTGAGTGCTGGAATATTCAAATCAACACACAGGGAAGATGCATTCTGTCACTAGAGTGCTGGAATATTCAAATCAAGACACAGAGAAGATGCATTCTGTCACTCCAGTGCTGGAATATTCAAATCAACACACAGGGAACATGCATTCTGTCACTAGAGTGCTGGAATATTCAAATCAACACACAGGGAAGATGCATTCTGTCACTACAGTGCTGGAATATTCAAATCAACACACAGGGAACATGCATTCTGTCACTAGAGGGCTGGAATATTCAAATCAACACACAGACAAGACGCATTCTGTCACTAGAGTTCTTGAATATTCAAATCAACACAAAGGGAAGATGCATTCTGTCACTAGAGTTCTTGAATATTCAAATCAACACACAGGGAAGAGGCATTCTGTCATTAGAGTGCTGGAATATTCAAATCAACACAAAGGGAAGATGCATTCTGTCACGACAGTGCTGGAATACTCAAATCATCACACAGGGAAGATGCATTCTGTCACTAGAGTGCTGGAATATTCAAATCAACACACAGAGAAGACGCATTCTGTTACGAGAGTGCTGGAATATTCAAATCAACACACAGGGAAGATGCATTCTGTTACTAGAGTGCTGGATTATTCAAATCAACACACAGAGAAGATGCATTCTGTTACTAGAGTGCTGGATTATTCAAATCAACACACAGAGAAGATGCATTCTGTCACTCGAGTGCTGGAATATTCAAATCAACACAAAGGGAAGATGCATTCTGTTACTAGAGTCCTGGAATATTCAAATCAACACACAGTGAAGATGCATTCTGTCACTAGAGTGCTGGAATATTCAAATCAACACAAAGGGAAGATGCATTCTGTCACTACAGTACTGGAATATTCAAATCAACACACAGAGAAGATGCATTCTGTCAATAGAGTGCTAGAATATTCAAATCAACACACAGGGAAGATGCATTCTGTTACTAGAGTCCTGGAATATTCAAATCAACACACAGGAAAGATGCATTCTGTCACTAGAATGCTGGAATATTCAAATTAACACACAGACAAGACGCATTCTGTTACTAGAGTGCTGGATTATTCAAATCAACATACAGGGAAGATGCATTCTGTCACTAGAGTGCTGGAATATTCATATCAAGACACAGAGAAGATGCATTCTGTCACTACAGTGCTGGAATATTCAAATCAACACACAGGGAACATGCATTCTGTCACTAGAGTGCTGGAATATTCAAATCAACACACAGGGAAGATGCATTCTGTCACAAGAGTGCTGGAATATTCAAATCAAGACACAGAGAAGATGCATTCTGTCACAAGAGTGCTGGAATATTCAAATCAAGACACAGAGAAGATGCATTCTGTCACTATAGTGCTGGAATATTCAAATCAACACACAGGGAACATGAATTCTGTCACTAGAGTGCTGGAATATTCAAATCAACACACAGGGAAGATGCATTCTGTCACTAGAGGGCTGGAATATTCAAATCAACACACAGACAAGACGCATTCTGTCACTAGAGTTCTTGAATATTCAAATCAACACAAAGGGAAGATGCATTCTGTCACTAGAATTCTTGAATATTCAAATCAACACACAGGGAAGAGGCATTCTGTCATGACAGTGCTGGAATACTCAAATCATCACACAGGGAAGATGCATTCTGTCACTAGAGTACTGGAATATTCAAATCAACACAAAGGGAAGATGCATTCTGTCATGACAGTGCTGGAATACTCAAATCATCACACAGGGAAGATGCATTCTGTCACTAGAGTACTGGAATATTCAAATCAACACACAGAGAAGACGCATTCTGTTACTAGAGTGCTGGAATATTCAAATCAACACACAGGGAAGATGCATTCTGTTACTAGAGTGCTGGAATATTCAAATCAACACACAGGGAAGATGCATTCTGTTACTAGAGTCCTGGAATATTCAAATCAACACACAGGGAAGACGCATTCTGTCAAAAGAGTGCTGGAATATTCAAATCAACACACAGGGGAGATACATTCTGTCACTAGAGTGCTGGAATATTCAAATCAACACACAGGGGAGATGCATTCTGTGACTAGAGAGCTGGAATATTCAAATCAACACACAGGGAAGATGCATTCTGTCACTAGAGTGCTGGAATATTCAAATTAACACACAGACAAGACGCATTCTGTCACTAGAGTTCTTGAATATTGAAATCAACACACAGGGAAGACGCATTCTGTCACTAGAGTGCTGGAATATTCAAATCAACACACAGGGAAGATGCATTCTCTCACTAGAGTGCTGGAATATTCAAATCAACACACAGGGAAGATACATTCTGTTACTAGAGTGCTGGAATATTCAAATCAACACACAGGGAAGATGCATTCTGTTACTAGAATGCTGGATTATTCAAATCATCACACATGGATGATGCATTCTGTCACTAGAGTGCTGGAATATTCAAATCAACACACAGGGAAGATGCATTCTGTTACTAGAGTGCTGGATTATTCAAATCAACACACAGAGAAGATGCATTCTGTTACTAGAGTGCTGGAATATTCAAATCAACACACAGAGAAGATGCATTCTGTTACTAGAGTGCTGGAATATTCAAATCAACATACAGGGAAGATGCATTCTGTTATCAGAGTCCTGGAATATTCAAATCAACACACAGGGAAGATGCATTCTATTACTAAAGTCCTGGAATATTCAAATCAACACACAGGGAAGACGCATTCTGTCAGAACAGTGCTGGAATATTCCAATCAACACACAGGGAAGATGCATTCTGTCACTTGAGTGCTGTAATATTCAAATCAACACAAAGGGAAGATGCATTCTGTCACTCGAGTGCTGGAATATTCAAATCAACACACAGAGAAGAGGCATTCTGTCATTAGAGTGCTGGAATATTCAAATCAACACAAAGGGAAGATGCATTCTGTCACTCGAGTGCTGCAATATTCAAATCAACACACAGAGAAGACGCATTCTGTTACTAGAGTGCTGGAATATTCGAATCAACAAACAGGGAAGATACATTCTGTTACTAGAGAGCTGGAATATTCAAATCAACACACAGGGAAGATGCATTCTGTCACTAGAGTGCTGGAATATTCAAATCAACACACAGAGAAGATGCATTCTGTCACTAGAGTGCTGGACTATTCAAATCAACACACAGAGAAGATGCATTCTGTCATTAGAGTGCTGGAATATTCAAATCAACACAAAGGGAAGATGCATTCTGTCACTACAGTACTGGAATATTCAAATCAACACACAGAGAAGATGCATTCTGTCAATAGAGTGCTAGAATATTCAAATCAACACACAGGGAAGATGCATTCTGTCACTTGAGTGCTGGAATATTCAAATCAACACACAGGGAAGATCCATTCTGTCACTAGAGTGCTGGAATATTCAAATCAACACACAGGGAAGATGCATTCTGTCACTCCAGTGCTGGAATATTCAAATCAACACACAGAGAAGACGCATTCTGTTACTAGAGTGCTGGAATATTCAAATCAACACACAGGGAAGATGCATTCTGTTACAAGAGTGCTGGAATATTCAAATCATCACACATGGAAGATGCATTCTGTCATAAGAGTGCTCGAATATTCAAATCAACACACAGGGAAGATGCATTCTGTTACTAGAGTGCTGGAATATTCAAATCAACACACAGAGAAGACGCATTCTGTTACTAGAGTGCTGGAATATTCAAATCAACACACAGGGAAGATGCATTCTGTGACAAGAGTGCTGGAATATTCAAATCATCACACATGGAAGATGCATTCTGTCACAAGAGTGCTGGAATATTCAAATCAACACACAGGGAAGATGCATTCTGTTACTAGAGTGCTGGAATATTCAAATCAACACACAGAGAAGACGCATTCTGTTACTAGAGTGCTGGAATATTCAAATCAACACACAGAGAAGACGCATTCTGTTACAAGAGTGCTGGAATATTCAAATCATCACACATGGAAGATGCATTCTGTCACAAGAGTGCTGGAATATTCAAATCAACACACAGGGAAGATGCATTCTGTTACTAGAGTGCTTGATTATTCAAATCAACACACAGAGAAGACGCATTCTGTTACTAGAGTGCTGGAATATTCAAATCAACACACAGGGAAGATGCATTCTGTTACTAGAGTGCTGGAATATTCAAATCAACATACAGGGAAGATGCATTCTGTTATCAGAGTCCTGGAATATTCAAATCAACACACAGGGAAGATGCATTCTGTTACTAAAGTCCTGGAATATTCAAATCAACACACAGGGAAGACGCATTCTGTCAGTACAGTGCTGGAATATTCCAATCAACACACAGGGAAGATGCATTCTGTCACTTGAGTGCTGTAATATTCAAATCAACACAAAGGGAAGATGCATTCTGTCACTCGAGTGCTGGAATATTCAAATCAACACACAGAGAAGAGGCATTCTGTCATTAGAGTGCTGGAATATTCAAATCAACACAAAGGGAAGATGCATTCTGTCACTCGAGTGCTGCAATATTCAAATCAACACACAGAGAAGACGCATTCTGTTACTAGAGTGCTGGAATATTCGAATCAACAAACAGGGAAGATACATTCTGTTACTAGAGAGCTGGAATATTCAAATCAACACACAGGGAAGATGCATTCTGTCACTAGAGTGCTGGAATATTCAAATCAACACACAGAGAAGATGCATTCTGTCACTAGAGTGCTGGACTATTCAAATCAACACACAGAGAAGATGCATTCTGTCATTAGAGTGCTGGAATATTCAAATCAACACAAAGGGAAGATGCATTCTGTCACTACAGTACTGGAATATTCAAATCAACACACAGAGAAGATGCATTCTGTCAATAGAGTGCTAGAATATTCAAATCAACACACAGGGAAGATGCATTCTGTCACTTGAGTGCTGGAATATTCAAATCAACACACAGGGAAGATCCATTCTGTCACTAGAGTGCTGGAATATTCAAATCAACACACAGGGAAGATGCATTCTGTCACTCCAGTGCTGGAATATTCAAATCAACACACAGAGAAGACGCATTCTGTTACTAGAGTGCTGGAATATTCAAATCATCACACATGGAAGATGCATTCTGTCACAAGAGTGCTGGAATATTCAAATCAACACACAGGGAAGATGCATTCTGTTACTAGAGTGCTGGAATATTCAAATCAACACACAGAGAAGACGCATTCTGTTACTAGAGTGCTGGAATATTCAAATCAACACACAGGGAAGATGCATTCTGTTACAAGAGAGCTGGAATATTCAAATCATCACACATGGAAGATGCATTCTGTCACAAGAGTGCTGGAATATTCAAATCAACACACAGGGAAGATGCATTCTGTTACTCGAGTGCTGGAATATTCAAATCAACACACAGAGAAGACGCATTCTGTTACTAGAGTGCTGGAATATTCAAATCAACACACAGGGAAGATGCATTCTGTTACAAGAGTGCTGGAATACTCAAATCATCACACAGGGAAGATGCATTCTGTCACTAGAGTGCTGGAAAATTCAAATCAACACACAGAGAAGACGCATTCTGTTACTAGAGTGCTGGAATATTCAAATCAACACACAGAGAAGACGCATTCTGTTACTAGAGTGCTGGAATATTCGAATCAACAAACAGGGAAGATACATTCTGTTACTAGAGAGCTGGAATATTCAAATCAACACACAGGGAAGATGCATTCTGTCACTCGAGTGCTGGAATATTCAAATCAACACACAGAGAAGACGCATTCTGTTACTAGAGTGCTGGAATATTCGAATCAACAAACAGGGAAGATACATTCTGTTACTAAAGAGCTGGAATATTCAAATCAACACACAGGGAAGATGCATTCTGTCACTAGAGTGCTGGACTATTCAAATCAACACACAGAGAAGACGCATTCTGTTACTAGAGTGCTGGAATATTCAAATCAACATACAGGGAAGATGCATTCTGTTATCAGAGTCCTGGAATATTCAAATCAACACACAGGGAAGATGCATTCTATTACTAAAGTCCTGGAATATTCAAATCAACACACAGGGAAGACGCATTCTGTCAGTACAGTGCTGGAATATTCCAATCAACACACAGGGAAGATGCATTCTGTCACTTGAGTGCTGTAATATTCAAATCAACACAAAGGGAAGATGCATTCTGTCACTCGAGTGCTGGAATATTCAAATCAACACACAGAGAAGAGGCATTCTGTCATTAGAGTGCTGGAATATTCAAATCAACACAAAGGGAAGATGCATTCTGTCACTCGAGTGCTGCAATATTCAAATCAACACACAGAGAAGACGCATTCTGTTACTAGAGTGCTGGAATATTCGAATCAACAAACAGGGAAGATACATTCTGTTACTAGAGAGCTGGAATATTCAAATCAACACACAGGGAAGATGCATTCTGTCACTAGAGTGCTGGAATATTCAAATCAACACACAGAGAAGATGCATTCTGTCACTAGAGTGCTGGACTATTCAAATCAACACACAGAGAAGATGCATTCTGTCATTAGAGTGCTGGAATATTCAAATCAACACAAAGGGAAGATGCATTCTGTCACTAGAGTGCTGGACTATTCAAATCAACACACAGAGAAGATGCATTCTGTCATTAGAGTGCTGGAATATTCAAATCAACACACAGAGAAGATGCATTCTGTCAATAGAGTGCTAGAATATTCAAATCAACACACAGGGAAGATGCATTCTGTCACTTGAGTGCTGGAATATTCAAATCAACACACAGGGAAGATCCATTCTGTCACTAGAGTGCTGGAATATTCAAATCAACACACAGGGAAGATGCATTCTGTCACTCCAGTGCTGGAATATTCAAATCAACACACAGAGAAGAAGCATTCTGTTACTAGAGTGCTGGAATATTCAAATCAACACACAGGGAAGATGCATTCTGTTACAAGAGTGCTGGAATATTCAAATCATCACACATGGAAGATGCATTCTGTCATAAGAGTGCTCGAATATTCAAATCAACACACAGGGAAGATGCATTCTGTTACTAGAGTGCTGGAATATTCAAATCAACACACAGAGAAGACGCATTCTGTTACTAGAGTGCTGGAATATTCAAATCAACACACAGGGAAGATGCATTCTGTGACAAGAGTGCTGGAATATTCAAATCATCACACATGGAAGATGCATTCTGTCACAAGAGTGCTGGAATATTCAAATCAACACACAGGGAAGATGCATTCTGTTACTAGAGTGCTGGAATATTCAAATCAACACACAGAGAAGAC
The DNA here is from genome assembly GCA_029721435.1 of Gymnothorax reevesii. Classification (NCBI taxonomy): domain Eukaryota; kingdom Metazoa; phylum Chordata; class Actinopteri; order Anguilliformes; family Muraenidae; genus Gymnothorax; species Gymnothorax reevesii. Next base: position 112,291,845 of record CM056580.1, on the reverse strand, counting down.
GCATTCTGTTACTAGAGTGCTGGAATATTCAAATCAACACACAGAGAAGACGCATTCTGTTACAAGAGTGCTGGAATATTCAAATCATCACACATGGAAGATGCATTCTGTCACAAGAGTGCTGGAATATTCAAATCAACACACAGGGAAGATGCATTCTGTTACTAGAGTGCTTGATTATTCAAATCAACACACAGAGAAGACGCATTCTGTTACTAGAGTGCTGGAATATTCAAATCAACACACAGAGAAGACGCATTCTGTTACTAGAGTGCTGGAATATTCAAATCAACACACAGGGAAGACGCATTCTGTCAGTACAGTGCTGGAATATTCCAATCAACACACAGGGAAGATGCATTCTGTCACTTGAGTGCTGTAATATTCAAATCAACACAAAGGGAAGATGCATTCTGTCACTCGAGTGCTGGAATATTCAAATCAACACACAGAGAAGAGGCATTCTGTCATTAGAGTGCTGGAATATTCAAATCAACACAAAGGGAAGATGCATTCTGTCACTCGAGTGCTGCAATATTCAAATCAACACACAGAGAAGACGCATTCTGTTACTAGAGTGCTGGAATATTCGAATCAACAAACAGGGAAGATACATTCTGTTACTAGAGAGCTGGAATATTCAAATCAACACACAGGGAAGATGCATTCTGTCACTAGAGTGCTGGAATATTCAAATCAACACACAGAGAAGATGCATTCTGTCACTAGAGTGCTGGACTATTCAAATCAACACACAGAGAAGATGCATTCTGTCATTAGAGTGCTGGAATATTCAAATCAACACAAAGGGAAGATGCATTCTGTCACTACAGTACTGGAATATTCAAATCAACACACAGAGAAGATGCATTCTGTCAATAGAGTACTAGAATATTCAAATCAACACACAGGGAAGATGCATTCTGTCACTTGAGTGCTGGAATATTCAAATCAACTCACAGGGAAGATCCATTCTGTCACTAGAGTGCTGGAATATTCAAATCAACACACAGGGAAGATGCATTCTGTCACTCCAGTGCTGGAATATTCAAATCAACACACAGAGAAGACGCATTCTGTTACTAGAGTGCTGGAATATTCAAATCAACACACAGGGAAGATGCATTCTGTTACAAGAGTGCTGGAATATTCAAATCATCACACATGGAAGATGCATTCTGTCACAAGAGTGCTGGAATATTCAAATCAACACACAGGGAAGATGCATTCTGTTACTAGAGTGCTGGAATATTCAAATCAACACACAGAGAAGACGCATTCTGTTACTAGAGTGCTGGAATATTCAAATCAACACACAGGGAAGATGCATTCTGTTACAAGAGTGCTGGAATATTCAAATCATCACACATGGAAGATGCATTCTGTCACAAGAGTGCTGGAATATTCAAATCAACACACTGGGAAGATGCATTCTGTTACTAGAGTGCTTGATTATTCAAATCAACACACAGAGAAGACGCATTCTGTTACTAGAGTGCTGGAATATTCAAATCAACACACAGGGAAGATGCATTCTGTTACTCGAGTGCTGGAATACTCAAATCAACACACAGAGAAGACGCATTCTGTTACTAGAGTGCTGGAATATTCAAATCAACACACAGGGAAGATGCATTCTGTTACAAGAGTGCTGGAATATTCAAATCATCACACATGGAAGATGCATTCTGTCACAAGAGTGCTGGAATATTCAAATCAACACACAGGGAAGATGCATTCTGTTACTAGAGTGCTTGATTATTCAAATCAACACACAGAGAAGACGCATTCTGTTACTAGAGTGCTGGAATATTCAAATCAACACACAGGGAAGATGCATTCTGTTACTAGAGTGCTGGAATATTCAAATCAACACACAGGGAAGATGCATTCTGTTACTAGAGTGCTGGAATATTCAAATCAACACACAGGGAAGATGCATTCTGTTACTCGAGTGCTGGAATACTCAAATCAACACACAGAGAAGACGCATTCTGTTACTAGAGTGCTGGAATATTCAAATCAACACACAGGGAAGATGCATTCTGTTACAAGAGTGCTGGAATATTCAAATCATCACACATGGAAGATGCATTCTGTCACAAGAGTGCTGGAATATTCAAATCAACACACAGGGAAGATGCATTCTGTTACTAGAGTGCTTGATTATTCAAATCAACACACAGAGAAGACGCATTCTGTTACTAGAGTGCTGGAATATTCAAATCAACACACAGGGAAGATGCATTCTGTTACTAGAGTGCTGGAATACTCAAATCATCACACAGGGAAGATGCATTCTGTCACTAGAGTGCTGGAAAATTCAAATCAACACACAGAGAAGACGCATTCTGTTACTAGAGTGCTGGAATATTCAAATCAACACACAGAGAAGACGCATTCTGTTACTAGAGTGCTGGAATATTCGAATCAACCAACAGGGAAGATACATTCTGTTACTAGAGAGCTGGAATATTCAAATCAACACACAGGGAAGATGCATTCTGTCACTCGAGTGCTGGAATATTCAAATCAACACACAGAGAAGACGCATTCTGTTACTAGAGTGCTGGAATATTCGAATCAACAAACAGGGAAGATACATTCTGTTACTAAAGAGCTGGAATATTCAAATCAACACACAGGGAAGATGCATTCTGTCACTAGAGTGCTGGACTATTCAAATCAACACACAGAGAAGACGCATTCTGTTACTAGAGTGCTGGAATATTCGAATCAACAAACAGGGAAGATACATTCTGCTACTAGAGAGCTGGAATATTCAAATCAACACACAGGGAAGATGCATTCTGTCACTAGAGTGCTGGACTATTCAAATCAACACACAGAGAAGATACATTCTGTCACTAGAGTGCTGGAATTTTCAAATCAACACACAGAGAAGATGCATTCTGTCACTAGAGTGCTGGACTATTCAAATCAACACACAGAGAAGATGCATTCTGTCATTAGAGTGCTGGAATATTAAAATCAACACAAAGGGAAGATGCATTCTGTCACTACAGTACTGGAATATTCAAATCAACACACAGAGAAGATGCATTCTGTCACTAGAGTGCTGGAATATTGAAATCAACACACAGGGAAGATGCATTCTGTCATTAGAGTGCTGGAATATTCAAATCAACACAAAGGGAAGATGCATTCTGTCACTACAGTGCTGGAATATTCAAATCTACACACAGGGAAGATGCATTCTGTCACTAGAGTGCTGGAATATTGAAATCAACACACAGGGAAGATCCATTCTGTCACTAGAGTGCTGGAATATTCAAATCAACACACAGGGAAGATGCATTCTGTCACTAGAGTGCTGGAATATTCAAATTTACACACAGGGAAGATGCATTCTGTCACTAGAGTGCTGGAATATTCGAATCAACAAACAGGGAAGATACATTCTGTTACTAGAGAGCTGGAATATTCAAATCAACACACAGGGAAGATGCATTCTGTCACTAGAGTGCTGGAATATTCAAATCAACACACAGAGAAGATGCATTCTGTCACTAGAGTGCTGGACTATTCAAATCAACACACAGAGAAGATGCATTCTGTCATTAGAGTGCTGGAATATTCAAATCAACACAAAGGGAAGATGCATTCTGTCACTACAGTACTGGAATATTCAAATCAACACACAGAGAAGATGCATTCTGTCACTAGAGTGCTGGAATATTCAAATCAACACACAGGGAAGATCCATTCTGTCACTAGAGTGCTGGAATATTCAAATCAACACACAGGGAAGATGCATTCTGTCACTCCAGTGCTGGAATATTCAAATCAACACACAGGGAAGATGCATTCTGTCACTAGAGTGCTGGAATATTCAAATCAACACACAGGGAAGATGCATTCTGTCACTACAGTGCTGGAATACTCAAATCATCACACAGGGAAGATGCATTCTGTTACTAGAGTGCTGGAATATTCAAATCAACACACAGGGAAGATGCATTCTGTTACTAGAGTGCTTGAATATTCAAATCAACACACAGAGAAGACGCATTCTGTTACTAGAGTGCTGGAATATTCAAATCAACACACAGGGAAGATGCATTCTGTTACTAGAGTGCTTGATTATTCAAATCAACGCACAGAGAAGATGCATTCTGTTACTAGAGTGCTGGATTATTCAAATCAACACACAGAGAAGATGCATTCTGTCACTCGAGTGCTGGAATATTCAAATCAACACACAGGGAAGGTGCATTCTGTTACTAGAGTGCTGGATTATTCAAATCATCACACATGGATGATGCATTCTGTTACTAGAGTGCTGGAATATTCAAATCAACACACAGGGAAGATGCATTCTGTTACTAGAGTGCTTGAATATTCAAATCAACACACAGAGAAGACGCATTCTGTTACTAGAGTGCTTGATTATTCAAATCAACGCACAGAGAAGATGCATTCTGTTACTAGAGTGCTGGATTATTCAAATCAACGCACAGAGAAGATGCATTCTGTTACTAGAGTGCTGGATTATTCAAATCAACACACAGAGAAGATGCATTCTGTCACTCGAGTGCTGGAATATTCAAATCAACACACAGGGAAGGTGCATTCTGTTACTAGAGTGCTGGATTATTCAAATCATCACACATGGATGATGCATTCTGTCACTAGAGTGCTGGAATATTCAAATCAACACACAGGGAAGATGCATTCTGTTCCTTGAGTGCTTGATTATTCAAATCAACGCACAGAGAAGATGCATTCTGTTACTAGAGTGCTAGATTATTCAAATCAACACACAGAGAAGATGCATTCTGTCACTCGAGTGCTGGAATATTCAAATCAACACACAGGGAAGGTGCATTCTGTTACTAGAGTGCTGGATAATTCAAATCAACACACAGAGAAGATGCATTCTGTTACTAGAGTGCTGGAATATTCAAATCAACATACAGGGAAGATGCATTCTGTTACTAGAGTCCTGGAATATTCAAATCAACACACAGGGAAGATGCATTCTGTTACTAAAGTCCTGGAATATTCAAATCAACACACAGGGAAGATGTATTCTGTCACTAGAGTGCTGTAATATTCAAATCAATACACAGGGAAGATGCATTCTGTTACTAGAGTCCTGGAATATTCAAATCAACACACAGGGAAGATGCATTCTGTTACTAAAGTCCTGGAATATTCAAATCAACACACAGGGAAGATGTATTCTGTCACTAGAGTGCTGTAATATTCAAATCAATACACAGGGAAGATGCATTCTGTCACTCGAGTGCTGGAATATTCAAATCAACACACAGGGAAGGTGCATTCTGTTACTAGAGTGCTGTAATATTCGAATCAACAAACAGGGAAGATACATTCTGTTACCAGAGTGCTGGATTATTCAAATCAACACACAGAGAAGATGTATTCTGTCACTAGAGTGCTGGAATATTCAAATCAACACACAGGGAAGATCCATTCTGTCACTAGAGTGCTGGAATATTCAAATCAACACACAGGGAAGATGCATTCTGTCACTACAGTGCTGGAATACTCAAATCATCACACAGGGAAGATGCATTCTGTCACTAGAGTGCTGGAATATTCAAATCAACACACAGGGAAGATGCATTCTGTCACTACAGTGCTGGAATATTCAAATCAACACACAGGGAAGATGCATTCTGTCACTCCAGTGCTGGAATATTCAAATCAACACACAGGGAAGATGCATTCTGTCACTAGAGTGCTGGAATATTCAAATTAACACACAGGGAAGATCCATTCTGTCACTAGAGTGCTGGAATATTCAAATCAACACACAGGGAAGATGCATTCTGTCACTCCAGTGCTGGAATATTCAAATCAACACACAGGGAAGATGCATTCTGTCACTAGAGTGCTGGAATATTCAAATCAACACACAGAGAAGACGCATTCTGTTACTAGAGTGCTGGAATATTCAAATCAACACACAGGGAAGATGCATTCTGTTACTAGAGTGCTTGATTATTCAAATCAACGCACAGAGAAGATGCATTCTGTTACTAGAGTGCTGGATTATTCAAATCAACACACAGAGAAGATGCATTCTGTTACTAAAGTCCTGGAATATTCAAATCAACACACAGGGAAGATGCATTCTGTCACTACAGTGCTGGAATATTCCAATCAACACACAGGGAAGATGCATTCTGTCACTCGAGTGCTGGAATATTCAAATCAACACACAGAGAAGACGCATTCTGTTACTAGAGTGCTGGAATATTCGAATCAACAAACAGGGAAGATGCATTCTGTTACTAGAGTCCTGGAATATTCAAATCAACACACAGGGAAGACGCATTCTGTCACTAGAGTGCTGGAATATTCAAATCAACACACAGGGAAGATGCATTCTGTTACTAGAGTGCTGGAATATTCAAATCAACACACAGGGAAGATGCATTCTGTTACTAGAGTCCTGGAATATTCAAATCAGCACACAGGGAAGATCCATTCTGTCACTAGAGTGCTGGAATATTCAAATCAACACACAGGGAAGATGCATTCTGTCACTACAGTGCTGGAATATTCAAATCAACACACAGGGAAGATGCATTCTGTCACTAGAGTGCTGGAATATTCAAATCAACACACAGGGAAGATGCATTCTGTCACAAGAGTGCTGTAATATTCAAATTAACACGCAGGGACGATGCATTCTGTCACTAGAGTGCTGGAATATTCAAATCAACACAAAGGGAAGATGCATTCTGTCACTCGAGTGCTGGAATATTCAAATCAACACACAGAGAAGACGCATTCTGTCACTACAGTGCTGGAATATTCCAATCAACACACAGGGAAGATGCATTCTGTTACTAGAGTGCTGGATTATTCAAATCAACACACAGGGAAGACGCATTCTGTCACTACAGTGCTGGAATATTCCAATCAACACACAGGGAAGATGCATTCTGTTCCTAGAGTGCTGGAATATTCAAATCAACACACAGGGAAGGTGCATTCTGTTACTAGAGTGCTGGATTATTCAAATCAACACACAGAGAAGATGCATTCTGTTACTAGAGTGCTGGAATATTCAAATCAACATACAGGGAAGATGCATTCTGTTACTAAAGTCCTGGAATATTCAAATCAACACACAGGGAAGACGCATTCTGTCACGACAGTGCTGGAATATTCCAATCAACACACAGGGAAGATGCATTCTGTCACTCGAGTGCTGGAATATTCAAATCAACACACAGAGAAGACGCATTCTGTTACTAGAGTGCTGGAATATTCAAATCAACACACAGGGAAGATGCATTCTGTTACAAGAGTGCTGGAATATTCAAATCATCACACATGGAAGATGCATTCTGTCACAAGAGTGCTGGAATATTCAAATCAACACACAGGGAAGATGCATTCTGTTACTAGAGTGCTTGATTAGTCAAATCAACACACAGAGAAGACGCATTCTGTTACTAGAGTGCTGGAATATTCAAATCAACACACAGGGAAGATGCATTCTGTTACTCGAGTGCTGGAATATTCAAATCAACACACAGAGAAGACGCATTCTGTTACTAGAGTGCTGGAATATTCAAATCAACACACAGGGAAGATGCATTCTGTCACTACAGTACTGGAATATTCAAATCAACACACAGAGAAGATGCATTCTGTCACTAGAGTGCTGGAATATTGAAATCAACACACAGGGAAGATCCATTCTGTCACTAGAGTGCTGGAATATTCAAATCAACACACAGGGAAGATGCATTCTGTCACTAGAGTGCTGGAATATTCAAATTTACACACAGGGAAGATGCATTCTGTCACTAGAGTGCTGGAATATTCGAATCAACAAACAGGGAAGATACATTCTGTTACTAGAGAGCTGGAATATTCAAATCAACACACAGGGAAGATGCATTCTGTCACTAGAGTGCTGGAATATTCAAATCAACACACAGAGAAGATGCATTCTGTCACTAGAGTGCTGGACTATTCAAATCAACACACAGAGAAGATGCATTCTGTCATTAGAGTGCTGGAATATTCAAATCAACACAAAGGGAAGATGCATTCTGTCACTACAGTACTGGAATATTCAAATCAACACACAGAGAAGATGCATTGTGTCACTAGAGTGCTGGAATATTCAAATCAACACACAGGGAAGATCCATTCTGTCACTAGAGTGCTGGAATATTCAAATCAACACACAGGGAAGATGCATTCTGTCACTCCAGTGCTGGAATATTCAAATCAACACACAGGGAAGATGCATTCTGTCACTAGAGTGCTGGAATATTCAAATCAACACACAGGGAAGATGCATTCTGTCACTACAGTGCTGGAATACTCAAATCATCACACAGGGAAGATGCATTCTGTTACTAGAGTGCTGGAATATTCAAATCAACACACAGGGAAGATGCATTCTGTTACTAGAGTGCTTGAATATTCAAATCAACACACAGAGAAGACGCATTCTGTTACTAGAGTGCTGGAAAATTCAAATCAACACACAGAGAAGACGCATTCTGTTACTAGAGTGCTGGAATATTCAAATCAACACACAGAGAAGACGCATTCTGTTACTAGAGTGCTGGAATATTCGAATCAACCAACAGGGAAGATACATTCTGTTACTAGAGAGCTGGAATATTCAAATCAACACACAGGGAAGATGCATTCTGTCACTCGAGTGCTGGAATATTCAAATCAACACACAGAGAAGACGCATTCTGTTACTAGAGTGCTGGAATATTCGAATCAACAAACAGGGAAGATACATTCTGTTACTAAAGAGCTGGAATATTCAAATCAACACACAGGGAAGATGCATTCTGTCACTAGAGTGCTGGACTATTCAAATCAACACACAGAGAAGACGCATTCTGTTACTAGAGTGCTGGAATATTCGAATCAACAAACAGGGAAGATACATTCTGCTACTAGAGAGCTGGAATATTCAAATCAACACACAGGGAAGATGCATTCTGTCACTAGAGTGCTGGACTATTCAAATCAACACACAGAGAAGATACATTCTGTCACTAGAGTGCTGGAATTTTCAAATCAACACACAGAGAAGATGCATTCTGTCACTAGAGTGCTGGACTATTCAAATCAACACACAGAGAAGATGCATTCTGTCATTAGAGTGCTGGAATATTAAAATCAACACAAAGGGAAGATGCATTCTGTCACTACAGTACTGGAATATTCAAATCAACACACAGAGAAGATGCATTCTGTCACTAGAGTGCTGGAATATTGAAATCAACACACAGGGAAGATGCATTCTGTCATTAGAGTGCTGGAATATTCAAATCAACACAAAGGGAAGATGCATTCTGTCACTACAGTGCTGGAATATTCAAATCTACACACAGGGAAGATGCATTCTGTCACTAGAGTGCTGGAATATTGAAATCAACACACAGGGAAGATCCATTCTGTCACTAGAGTGCTGGAATATTCAAATCAACACACAGGGAAGATGCATTCTGTCACTAGAGTGCTGGAATATTCAAATTTACACACAGGGAAGATGCATTCTGTCACTAGAGTGCTGGAATATTCGAATCAACAAACAGGGAAGATACATTCTGTTACTAGAGAGCTGGAATATTCAAATCAACACACAGGGAAGATGCATTCTGTCACTAGAGTGCTGGAATATTCAAATCAACACACAGAGAAGATGCATTCTGTCACTAGAGTGCTGGACTATTCAAATCAACACACAGAGAAGATGCATTCTGTCATTAGAGTGCTGGAATATTCAAATCAACACAAAGGGAAGATGCATTCTGTCACTACAGTACTGGAATATTCAAATCAACACACAGAGAAGATGCATTCTGTCACTAGAGTGCTGGAATATTCAAATCAACACACAGGGAAGATCCATTCTGTCACTAGAGTGCTGGAATATTCAAATCAACACACAGGGAAGATGCATTCTGTCACTCCAGTGCTGGAATATTCAAATCAACACACAGGGAAGATGCATTCTGTCACTAGAGTGCTGGAATATTCAAATCAACACACAGGGAAGATGCATTCTGTCACTACAGTGCTGGAATACTCAAATCATCACACAGGGAAGATGCATTCTGTTACTAGAGTGCTGGAATATTCAAATCAACACACAGGGAAGATGCATTCTGTTACTAGAGTGCTTGAATATTCAAATCAACACACAGAGAAGACGCATTCTGTTACTAGAGTGCTGGAATATTCAAATCAACACACAGGGAAGATGCATTCTGTTACTAGAGTGCTTGATTATTCAAATCAACGCACAGAGAAGATGCATTCTGTTACTAGAGTGCTGGATTATTCAAATCAACACACAGAGAAGATGCATTCTGTCACTCGAGTGCTGGAATATTCAAATCAACACACAGGGAAGGTGCATTCTGTTACTAGAGTGCTGGATTATTCAAATCATCACACATGGATGATGCATTCTGTTACTAGAGTGCTGGAATATTCAAATCAACACACAGGGAAGATGCATTCTGTTACTAGAGTGCTTGAATATTCAAATCAACACACAGAGAAGACGCATTCTGTTACTAGAGTGCTTGATTATTCAAATCAACGCACAGAGAAGATGCATTCTGTTACTAGAGTGCTGGATTATTCAAATCAACGCACAGAGAAGATGCATTCTGTTACTAGAGTGCTGGATTATTCAAATCAACACACAGAGAAGATGCATTCTGTCACTCGAGTGCTGGAATATTCAAATCAACACACAGGGAAGGTGCATTCTGTTACTAGAGTGCTGGATTATTCAAATCATCACACATGGATGATGCATTCTGTCACTAGAGTGCTGGAATATTCAAATCAACACACAGGGAAGATGCATTCTGTTCCTTGAGTGCTTGATTATTCAAATCAACGCACAGAGAAGATGCATTCTGTTACTAGAGTGCTAGATTATTCAAATCAACACACAGAGAAGATGCATTCTGTCACTCGAGTGCTGGAATATTCAAATCAACACACAGGGAAGGTGCATTCTGTTACTAGAGTGCTGGATAATTCAAATCAACACACAGAGAAGATGCATTCTGTTACTAGAGTGCTGGAATATTCAAATCAACATACAGGGAAGATGCATTCTGTTACTAGAGTCCTGGAATATTCAAATCAACACACAGGGAAGATGCATTCTGTTACTAAAGTCCTGGAATATTCAAATCAACACACAGGGAAGATGTATTCTGTCACTAGAGTGCTGTAATATTCAAATCAATACACAGGGAAGATGCATTCTGTTACTAGAGTCCTGGAATATTCAAATCAACACACAGGGAAGATGCATTCTGTTACTAAAGTCCTGGAATATTCAAATCAACACACAGGGAAGATGTATTCTGTCACTAGAGTGCTGTAATATTCAAATCAATACACAGGGAAGATGCATTCTGTCACTCGAGTGCTGGAATATTCAAATCAACACACAGGGAAGGTGCATTCTGTTACTAGAGTGCTGTAATATTCGAATCAACAAACAGGGAAGATACATTCTGTTACCAGAGTGCTGGATTATTCAAATCAACACACAGAGAAGATGTATTCTGTCACTAGAGTGCTGGAATATTCAAATCAACACACAGGGAAGATCCATTCTGTCACTAGAGTGCTGGAATATTCAAATCAACACACAGGGAAGATGCATTCTGTCACTACAGTGCTGGAATACTCAAATCATCACACAGGGAAGATGCATTCTGTCACTAGAGTGCTGGAATATTCAAATCAACACACAGGGAAGATGCATTCTGTCACTACAGTGCTGGAATATTCAAATCAACACACAGGGAAGATGCATTCTGTCACTCCAGTGCTGGAATATTCAAATCAACACACAGGGAAGATGCATTCTGTCACTAGAGTGCTGGAATATTCAAATTAACACACAGGGAAGATCCATTCTGTCACTAGAGTGCTGGAATATTCAAATCAACACACAGGGAAGATGCATTCTGTCACTCCAGTGCTGGAATATTCAAATCAACACACAGGGAAGATGCATTCTGTCACTAGAGTGCTGGAATATTCAAATCAACACACAGAGAAGACGCATTCTGTTACTAGAGTGCTGGAATATTCAAATCAACACACAGGGAAGATGCATTCTGTTACTAGAGTGCTTGATTATTCAAATCAACGCACAGAGAAGATGCATTCTGTTACTAGAGTGCTGGATTATTCAAATCAACACACAGAGAAGATGCATTCTGTTACTAAAGTCCTGGAATATTCAAATCAACACACAGGGAAGATGCATTCTGTCACTACAGTGCTGGAATATTCCAATCAACACACAGGGAAGATGCATTCTGTCACTCGAGTGCTGGAATATTCAAATCAACACACAGAGAAGACGCATTCTGTTACTAGAGTGCTGGAATATTCGAATCAACAAACAGGGAAGATGCATTCTGTTACTAGAGTCCTGGAATATTCAAATCAACACACAGGGAAGACGCATTCTGTCACTAGAGTGCTGGAATATTCAAATCAACACACAGGGAAGATGCATTCTGTTACTAGAGTGCTGGAATATTCAAATCAACACACAGGGAAGATGCATTCTGTTACTAGAGTCCTGGAATATTCAAATCAGCACACAGGGAAGATCCATTCTGTCACTAGAGTGCTGGAATATTCAAATCAACACACAGGGAAGATGCATTCTGTTACTAGAGTCCTGGAATATTCAAATCAACACACAGGGAAGATCCATTCTGTCACTAGAGTGCTGGAATATTCAAATCAACACACAGGGAAGATGCATTCTGTCACTACAGTGCTGGAATATTCAAATCAACACACAGGGAAGATGCATTCTGTCACTAGAGTGCTGGAATATTCAAATCAACACACAGGGAAGATGCATTCTGTCACAAGAGTGCTGTAATATTCAAATTAACACGCAGGGACGATGCATTCTGTCACTAGAGTGCTGGAATATTCAAATCAACACAAAGGGAAGATGCATTCTGTCACTCGAGTGCTGGAATATTCAAATCAACACACAGAGAAGACGCATTCTGTCACTACAGTGCTGGAATATTCCAATCAACACACAGGGAAGATGCATTCTGTTACTAGAGTGCTGGATTATTCAAATCAACACACAGGGAAGACGCATTCTGTCACTACAGTGCTGGAATATTCCAATCAACACACAGGGAAGATGCATTCTGTTCCTAGAGTGCTGGAATATTCAAATCAACACACAGGGAAGGTGCATTCTGTTACTAGAGTGCTGGATTATTCAAATCAACACACAGAGAAGATGCATTCTGTTACTAGAGTGCTGGAATATTCAAATCAACATACAGGGAAGATGCATTCTGTTACTAAAGTCCTGGAATATTCAAATCAACACACAGGGAAGACGCATTCTGTCACGACAGTGCTGGAATATTCCAATCAACACACAGGGAAGATGCATTCTGTCACTCGAGTGCTGGAATATTCAAATCAACACACAGAGAAGACGCATTCTGTTACTAGAGTGCTGGAATATTCAAATCAACACACAGGGAAGATGCATTCTGTTACAAGAGTGCTGGAATATTCAAATCATCACACATGGAAGATGCATTCTGTCACAAGAGTGCTGGAATATTCAAATCAACACACAGGGAAGATGCATTCTGTTACTAGAGTGCTTGATTAGTCAAATCAACACACAGAGAAGACGCATTCTGTTACTAGAGTGCTGGAATATTCAAATCAACACACAGGGAAGATGCATTCTGTTACTCGAGTGCTGGAATATTCAAATCAACACACAGAGAAGACGCATTCTGTTACTAGAGTGCTGGAATATTCAAATCAACACACAGGGAAGATGCATTCTGTCACTACAGTACTGGAATATTCAAATCAACACACAGAGAAGATGCATTCTGTCACTAGAGTGCTGGAATATTGAAATCAACACACAGGGAAGATCCATTCTGTCACTAGAGTGCTGGAATATTCAAATCAACACACAGGGAAGATGCATTCTGTCACTAGAGTGCTGGAATATTCAAATTTACACACAGGGAAGATGCATTCTGTCACTAGAGTGCTGGAATATTCGAATCAACAAACAGGGAAGATACATTCTGTTACTAGAGAGCTGGAATATTCAAATCAACACACAGGGAAGATGCATTCTGTCACTAGAGTGCTGGAATATTCAAATCAACACACAGAGAAGATGCATTCTGTCACTAGAGTGCTGGACTATTCAAATCAACACACAGAGAAGATGCATTCTGTCATTAGAGTGCTGGAATATTCAAATCAACACAAAGGGAAGATGCATTCTGTCACTACAGTACTGGAATATTCAAATCAACACACAGAGAAGATGCATTGTGTCACTAGAGTGCTGGAATATTCAAATCAACACACAGGGAAGATCCATTCTGTCACTAGAGTGCTGGAATATTCAAATCAACACACAGGGAAGATGCATTCTGTCACTCCAGTGCTGGAATATTCAAATCAACACACAGGGAAGATGCATTCTGTCACTAGAGTGCTGGAATATTCAAATCAACACACAGGGAAGATGCATTCTGTCACTACAGTGCTGGAATACTCAAATCATCACACAGGGAAGATGCATTCTGTTACTAGAGTGCTGGAATATTCAAATCAACACACAGGGAAGATGCATTCTGTTACTAGAGTGCTTGAATATTCAAATCAACACACAGAGAAGACGCATTCTGTTACTAGAGTGCTGGAATATTCAAATCAACACACAGGGAAGATGCATTCTGTTACTAGAGTGCTTGATTATTCAAATCAACGCACAGAGAAGATGCATTCTGTTACTAGAGTGCTGGATTATTCAAATCAACACACAGAGAAGATGCATTCTGTCACTCGAGTGCTGGAATATTCAAATCAACACACAGGGAAGGTGCATTCTGTTACTAGAGTGCTGGATTATTCAAATCATCACACATGGATGATGCATTCTGTTACTAGAGTGCTGGAATATTCAAATCAACACACAGGGAAGATGCATTCTGTTACTAGAGTGCTTGAATATTCAAATCAACACACAGAGAAGACGCATTCTGTTACTAGAGTGCTTGATTATTCAAATCAACGCACAGAGAAGATGCATTCTGTTACTAGAGTGCTGGATTATTCAAACCAACGCACAGAGAAGATGCATTCTGTTACTAGAGTGCTGGATTATTCAAATCAACACACAGAGAAGATGCATTCTGTCACTCGAGTGCTGGAATATTCAAATCAACACACAGGGAAGGTGCATTCTGTTACTAGAGTGCTGGATTATTCAAATCATCACACATGGATGATGCATTCTGTCACTAGAGTGCTGGAATATTCAAATCAACACACAGGGAAGATGCATTCTGTTACTAGAGTGCTTGATTATTCAAATCAACGCACAGAGAAGATGCATTCTGTTACTAGAGTGCTAGATTATTCAAATCAACACACAGAGAAGATGCATTCTGTCACTCGAGTGCTGGAATATTCAAATCAACACACAGGGAAGGTGCATTCTGTTACTAGAGTGCTGGATAATTCAAATCAACACACAGAGAAGATGCATTCTGTTACTAGAGTGCTGGAATATTCAAATCAACATACAGGGAAGATGCATTCTGTTACTAGAGTCCTGGAATATTCAAATCAACACACAGGGAAGATGCATTCTGTTACTAAAGTCCTGGAATATTCAAATCAACACACAGGGAAGATGTATTCTGTCACTAGAGTGCTGTAATATTCAAATCAATACACAGGGAAGATGCATTCTGTTACTAGAGTCCTGGAATATTCAAATCAACACACAGGGAAGATGCATTCTGTTACTAAAGTCCTGGAATATTCAAATCAACACACAGGGAAGATGTATTCTGTCACTAGAGTGCTGTAATATTCAAATCAATACACAGGGAAGATGCATTCTGTCACTCGAGTGCTGGAATATTCAAATCAACACACAGGGAAGGTGCATTCTGTTACTAGAGTGCTGTAATATTCGAATCAACACACAGGGAAGATCCATTCTGTCACTAGAGTGCTGGAATATTCAAATCAACACACAGGGAAGATGCATTCTGTCACTAGAGTGCTGGAATACTCAAATCATCACACAGGGAAGATGCATTCTGTCACTAGAGTGCTGGAATATTCAAATCAACACACAGGGAAGATGAATTCTGTCACTCCAGTGCTGGAATATTCAAATCAACACACAGGGAAGATGCATTCTGTCACTAGAGTGCTGGAATATTCAAATTAACACACAGGGAAGATCCATTCTGTCACTAGAGTGCTGGAATATTCAAATCAACACACAGGGAAGATGCATTCTGTCACTCCAGTGCTGGAATATTCAAATCAACACACAGGGAAGATGAATTCTGTCACTCCAGTGCTGGAATATTCAAATCAACACACAGGGAAGATGCATTCTGTCACTAGAGTGCTGGAATATTCAAATTAACACACAGGGAAGATCCATTCTGTCACTAGAGTGCTGGAATATTCAAATCAACACACAGGGAAGATGCATTCTGTCACTCCAGTGCTGGAATATTCAAATCAACACACAGGGAAGATGCATTCTGTCACTAGAGTGCTGGAATATTCAAATCAACACACAGAGAAGACGCATTCTGTTACTAGAGTGCTGGAATATTCAAATCAACACACAGGGAAGATGCATTCTGTTACTAGAGTGCTTGATTATTCAAATCAACGCACAGAGAAGATGCATTCTGTTACTAGAGTGCTGGATTATTCAAATCAACACACAGAGAAGATGCATTCTGTTACTAAAGTCCTGGAATATTCAAATCAACACACAGGGAAGATGCATTCTGTCACTACAGTGCTGGAATATTCCAATCAACACACAGGGAAGATGCATTCTGTCACTCGAGTGCTGGAATATTCAAATCAACACACAGAGAAGACGCATTCTGTTACTAGAGTGCTGGAATATTCGAATCAACAAACAGGGAAGATGCATTCTGTTACTAGAGTCCTGGAATATTCAAATCAACACACAGGGAAGACGCATTCTGTCACTAGAGTGCTGGAATATTCAAATCAACACACAGGGAAGATGCATTCTGTTACTAGAGTCCTGGAATATTCAAATCAACACACAGGGAAGATGCATTCTGTTACTAAAGTCCTGGAATATTCAAATCAACACACAGGGAAGATGTATTCTGTCACTAGAGTGCTGTAATATTCAAATCAATACACAGGGAAGATGCATTCTGTCACTCGAGTGCTGGAATATTCAAATCAACACACAGGGAAGGTGCATTCTGTTACTAGAGTGCTGTAATATTCGAATCAACAAACAGGGAAGATACATTCTGTTACCAGAGTGCTGGATTATTCAAATCAACACACAGAGAAGATGTATTCTGTCACTAGAGTGCTGGAATATTCAAATCAACACACAGGGAAGATCCATTCTGTCACTAGAGTGCTGGAATATTCAAATCAACACACAGGGAAGATGCATTCTGTCACTACAGTGCTGGAATACTCAAATCATCACACAGGGAAGATGCATTCTGTCACTAGAGTGCTGGAATATTCAAATCAACACACAGGGAAGATGCATTCTGTCACTACAGTGCTGGAATATTCAAATCAACACACAGGGAAGATGCATTCTGTCACTCCAGTGCTGGAATATTCAAATCAACACACAGGGAAGATGCATTCTGTCACTAGAGTGCTGGAATATTCAAATTAACACACAGGGAAGATCCATTCTGTCACTAGAGTGCTGGAATATTCAAATCAACACACAGGGAAGATGCATTCTGTCACTCCAGTGCTGGAATATTCAAATCAACACACAGGGAAGATGCATTCTGTCACTAGAGTGCTGGAATATTCAAATCAACACACAGAGAAGACGCATTCTGTTACTAGAGTGCTGGAATATTCAAATCAACACACAGGGAAGATGCATTCTGTTACTAGAGTGCTTGATTATTCAAATCAACGCACAGAGAAGATGCATTCTGTTACTAGAGTGCTGGATTATTCAAATCAACACACAGAGAAGACGCATTCTGTTACTAGAGTGCTGGAATATTCGAATCAACAAACAGGGAAGATGCATTCTGTTACTAGAGTCCTGGAATATTCAAATCAACACACAGGGAAGACGCATTCTGTCACTAGAGTGCTGGAATATTCAAATCAACACACAGGGAAGATGCATTCTGTTACTAGAGTGCTGGAATATTCAAATCAACACACAGGGAAGATGCATTCTGTTACTAGAGTCCTGGAATATTCAAATCAGCACACAGGGAAGATCCATTCTGTCACTAGAGTGCTGGAATATTCAAATCAACACACAGGGAAGATGCATTCTGTTACTAGAGTCCTGGAATATTCAAATCAACACACAGGGAAGATCCATTCTGTCACTAGAGTGCTGGAATATTCAAATCAACACACAGGGAAGATGCATTCTGTCACTACAGTGCTGGAATATTCAAATCAACACACAGGGAAGATGCATTCTGTCACTAGAGTGCTGGAATATTCAAATCAACACACAGGGAAGATGCATTCTGTCACAAGAGTGCTGTAATATTCAAATTAACACGCAGGGACGATGCATTCTGTCACTCGAGTGCTGGAATATTCAAATCAACACACAGAGAAGACGCATTCTGTCACTACAGTGCTGGAATATTCCAATCAACACACAGGGAAGATGCATTCTGTTACTAGAGTGCTGGATTATTCAAATCAACACACAGGGAAGACGCATTCTGTCACTACAGTGCTGGAATATTCCAATCAACACACAGGGAAGATGCATTCTGTTCCTAGAGTGCTGGAATATTCAAATCAACACACAGGGAAGGTGCATTCTGTTACTAGAGTGCTGGATTATTCAAATCAACACACAGAGAAGATGCATTCTGTTACTAGAGTGCTGGAATATTCAAATCAACATACAGGGAAGATGCATTCTGTTACTAAAGTCCTGGAATATTCAAATCAACACACAGGGAAGACGCATTCTGTCACGACAGTGCTGGAATATTCCAATCAACACACAGGGAAGATGCATTCTGTCACTCGAGTGCAGGAATATTCAAATCAACACACAGAGAAGACGCATTCTGTTACTAGAGTGCTGGAATATTCAAATCAACACACAGGGAAGATGCATTCTGTTACAAGAGTGCTGGAATATTCAAATCATCACACATGGAAGATGCATTCTGTCACAAGAGTGCTGGAATATTCAAATCAACACACAGGGAAGATGCATTCTGTTACTAGAGTGCTTGATTATTCAAATCAACACACAGAGAAGACGCATTCTGTTACTAGAGTGCTGGAATATTCAAATCAACACACAGGGAAGATGCATTCTGTTACTCGAGTGCTGGAATATTCAAATCAACACACAGAGAAGACGCATTCTGTTACTAGAGTGCTGGAATATTCAAATCAACACACAGGGAAGATGCATTCTGTTACAAGAGTGCTGGAATATTCAAATCATCACACATGGAAGATGCATTCTGTCACAAGAGTGCTGGAATATTCAAATCAACACACAGGGAAGATGCATTCTGTTACTAGAGTGCTTGATTATTCAAATCAACACACAGAGAAGACGCATTCTGTTACTAGAGTGCTGGAATATTCAAATCAACACACAGGGAAGATGCATTCTGTTACTAGAGTGCTGGAATATTCAAATCAACACACAGGGAAGATGCATTCTGTTACAAGAGTGCTGGAATACTCAAATCATCACACAGGGAAGATGCATTCTGTCACTAGAGTGCTGGAAAATTCAAATCAACACACAGAGAAGACGCATTCTGTTACTAGAGTGCTGGAATATTCAAATCAACACACAGAGAAGACGCATTCTGTTACTAGAGTGCTGGAATATTCGAATCAACAAACAGGGAAGATACATTCTGTTACTAGAGAGCTGGAATATTCAAATCAACACACAGGGAAGATGCATTCTGTCACTCGAGTGCTGGAATATTCAAATCAACACACAGAGAAGACGCATTCTGTTACTAGAGTGCTGGAATATTCGAATCAACAAACAGGGAAGATACATTCTGTTACTAAAGAGCTGGAATATTCAAATCAACACACAGGGAAGATGCATTCTGTCACTAGAGTGCTGGACTATTCAAATCAACACACAGAGAAGACGCATTCTGTTACGAGAGCGCTGGAATATTCGAATCAACAAACAGGGAAGATACATTCTGCTACTAGAGAGCTGGAATATTCAAATCAACACACAGGGAAGATGCATTCTGTCACTAGAGTGCTGGACTATTCAAATCAACACACAGAGAAGATACATTCTGTCACTAGAGTGCTGGAATTTTCAAATCAACACACAGAGAAGATGCATTCTGTCACTAGAGTGCTGGACTATTCAAATCAACACACAGAGAAGATGCATTCTGTCATTAGAGTGCTGGAATATTAAAATCAACACAAAGGGAAGATGCATTCTGTCACTACAGTACTGGAATATTCAAATCAACACACAGAGAAGATGCATTCTGTCACTAGAGTGCTGGAATATTGAAATCAACACACAGGGAAGATCCATTCTGTCACTAGAGTGCTGGAATATTCAAATCAACACACAGGGAAGATGCATTCTGTCACTAGAGTGCTGGAATATTCAAATTTACACACAGGGAAGATGCATTCTGTCACTAGAGTGCTGGAATATTCGAATCAACAAACAGGGAAGATACATTCTGTTACTAGAGAGCTGGAATATTCAAATCAACACACAGGGAAGATGCATTCTGTCACTAGAGTGCTGGAATATTCAAATCAACACACAGAGAAGATGCATTCTGTCACTAGAGTGCTGGACTATTCAAATCAACACACAGAGAAGATGCATTCTGTCATTAGAGTGCTGGAATATTCAAATCAACACAAAGGGAAGATGCATTCTGTCACTACAGTACTGGAATATTCAAATCAACACACAGAGAAGATGCATTGTGTCACTAGAGTGCTGGAATATTCAAATCAACACACAGGGAAGATCCATTCTGTCACTAGAGTGCTGGAATATTCAAATCAACACACAGGGAAGATGCATTCTGTCACTCCAGTGCTGGAATATTCAAATCAACACACAGGGAAGATGCATTCTGTCACTAGAGTGCTGGAATATTCAAATCAACACACAGGGAAGATGCATTCTGTCACTACAGTGCTGGAATACTCAAATCATCACACAGGGAAGATGCATTCTGTTACTAGAGTGCTGGAATATTCAAATCAACACACAGGGAAGATGCATTCTGTTACTAGAGTGCTTGAATATTCAAATCAACACACAGAGAAGACGCATTCTGTTACTAGAGTGCTGGAATATTCAAATCAACACACAGGGAAGATGCATTCTGTTACTAGAGTGCTTGATTATTCAAATCAACGCACAGAGAAGATGCATTCTGTTACTAGAGTGCTGGATTATTCAAATCAACACACAGAGAAGATGCATTCTGTCACTCGAGTGCTGGAATATTCAAATCAACACACAGGGAAGGTGCATTCTGTTACTAGAGTGCTGGATTATTCAAATCATCACACATGGATGATGCATTCTGTTACTAGAGTGCTGGAATATTCAAATCAACACACAGGGAAGATGCATTCTGTTACTAGAGTGCTTGAATATTCAAATCAACACACAGAGAAGACGCATTCTGTTACTAGAGTGCTTGATTATTCAAATCAACGCACAGAGAAGATGCATTCTGTTACTAGAGTGCTGGATTATTCAAATCAACGCACAGAGAAGATGCATTCTGTTACTAGAGTGCTGGATTATTCAAATCAACACACAGAGAAGATGCATTCTGTCACTCGAGTGCTGGAATATTCAAATCAACACACAGGGAAGGTGCATTCTGTTACTAGAGTGCTGGATTATTCAAATCATCACACATGGATGATGCATTCTGTCACTAGAGTGCTGGAATATTCAAATCAACACACAGGGAAGATGCATTCTGTTACTAGAGTGCTTGATTATTCAAATCAACGCACAGAGAAGATGCATTCTGTTACTAGAGTGCTAGATTATTCAAATCAACACACAGAGAAGATGCATTCTGTCACTCGAGTGCTGGAATATTCAAATCAACACACAGGGAAGGTGCATTCTGTTACTAGAGTGCTGGATAATTCAAATCAACACACAGAGAAGATGCATTCTGTTACTAGAGTGCTGGAATATTCAAATCAACATACAGGGAAGATGCATTCTGTTACTAGAGTCCTGGAATATTCAAATCAACACACAGGGAAGATGCATTCTGTTACTAAAGTCCTGGAATATTCAAATCAACACACAGGGAAGATGTATTCTGTCACTAGAGTGCTGTAATATTCAAATCAATACACAGGGAAGATGCATTCTGTTACTAGAGTCCTGGAATATTCAAATCAACACACAGGGAAGATGCATTCTGTTACTAAAGTCCTGGAATATTCAAATCAACACACAGGGAAGATGTATTCTGTCACTAGAGTGCTGTAATATTCAAATCAATACACAGGGAAGATGCATTCTGTCACTCGAGTGCTGGAATATTCAAATCAACACACAGGGAAGGTGCATTCTGTTACTAGAGTGCTGTAATATTCGAATCAACAAACAGGGAAGATACATTCTGTTACCAGAGTGCTGGATTATTCAAATCAACACACAGAGAAGATGTATTCTGTCACTAGAGTGCTGGAATATTCAAATCAACACACAGGGAAGATCCATTCTGTCACTAGAGTGCTGGAATATTCAAATCAACACACAGGGAAGATGCATTCTGTCACTACAGTGCTGGAATACTCAAATCATCACACAGGGAAGATGCATTCTGTCACTAGAGTGCTGGAATATTCAAATCAACACACAGGGAAGATGAATTCTGTCACTCCAGTGCTGGAATATTCAAATCAACACACAGGGAAGATGCATTCTGTCACTAGAGTGCTGGAATATTCAAATTAACACACAGGGAAGATCCATTCTGTCACTAGAGTGCTGGAATATTCAAATCAACACACAGGGAAGATGCATTCTGTCACTCCAGTGCTGGAATATTCAAATCAACACACAGAAAAGATGCATTCTGTCACTAGAGTGCTGGAATATTCAAATCAACACACAGAGAAGACGCATTCTGTTACTAGAGTGCTGGAATATTCAAATCAACACACAGGGAAGATGCATTCTGTTACTAGAGTGCTTGATTATTCAAATCAACGCACAGAGAAGATGCATTCTGTTACTAGAGTGCTGGATTATTCAAATCAACACACAGAGAAGATGCATTCTGTTACTAAAGTCCTGGAATATTCAAATCAACACACAGGGAAGATGCATTCTGTCACTACAGTGCTGGAATATTCCAATCAACACACAGGGAAGATGCATTCTGTCACTCGAGTGCTGGAATATTCAAATCAACACACAGAGAAGACGCATTCTGTTACTAGAGTGCTGGAATATTCGAATCAACAAACAGGGAAGATGCATTCTGTTACTAGAGTCCTGGAATATTCAAATCAACACACAGGGAAGACGCATTCTGTCACTAGAGTGCTGGAATATTCAAATCAACACACAGGGAAGATGCATTCTGTTACTAGAGTGCTGGAATATTCAAATCAACACACAGGGAAGATGCATTCTGTTACTAGAGTCCTGGAATATTCAAATCAGCACACAGGGAAGATCCATTCTGTCACTAGAGTGCTGGAATATTCAAATCAACACACAGGGAAGATGCATTCTGTTACTAGAGTCCTGGAATATTCAAATCAACACACAGGGAAGATCCATTCTGTCACTAGAGTGCTGGAATATTCAAATCAACACACAGGGAAGATGCATTCTGTCACTACAGTGCTGGAATATTCAAATCAACACACAGGGAAGATGCATTCTGTCACTAGAGTGCTGGAATATTCAAATCAACACACAGGGAAGATGCATTCTGTCACTACAGTGCTGACATATTCCAATCAACACACAGGGAAGATGCATTCTGTCACAAGAGTGCTGTAATATTCAAATTAACACGCAGGGACGATGCATTCTGTCACTAGAGTGCTGGAATATTCAAATCAACACAAAGGGAAGATGCATTCTGTCACTCGAGTGCTGGAATATTCAAATCAACACACAGAGAAGACGCATTCTGTCACTACAGTGCTGGAATATTCCAATCAACACACAGGGAAGATGCATTCTGTTACTAGAGTGCTGGATTATTCAAATCAACACACAGGGAAGACGCATTCTGTCACTACAGTGCTGGAATATTCCAATCAACACACAGGGAAGATGCATTCTGTTCCTAGAGTGCTGGAATATTCAAATCAACACACAGGGAAGGTGCATTCTGTTACTAGAGTGCTGGATTATTCAAATCAACACACAGAGAAGATGCATTCTGTTACTAGAGTGCTGGAATATTCAAATCAACATACAGGGAAGATGCATTCTGTTAATAAAGTCCTGGAATATTCAAATCAACACACAGGGAAGACGCATTCTGTCACGACAGTGCTGGAATATTCCAATCAACACACAGGGAAGATGCATTCTGTCACTCGAGTGCTGGAATATTCAAATCAACACACAGAGAAGACGCATTCTGTTACTAGAGTGCTGGAATATTCGAATCAACAAACAGGGAAGATACATTCTGTTACTAGAGAGCTGGAATATTCAAATCAACACACAGGGAAGATGCATTCTGTCACTAGAGTGCTGGACTATTCAAATCAACACACAGAAAAGATGCATTCTGTCATTAGAGTGCTGGAATACTCAAATCATCACACAGGGAAGATGCATTCTGTCACTAGAGTGCTGGAATATTCAAATCAACACACAGGTAAGATGCATTCTGTTACTAGAGTGCTGGAATATTCAAATCAACACAGAGAAGACGCATTCTGTTACTAGAGTGCTGGAATATTCAAATCAACACACAGAGAAGACGCATTCTCTTACTAGAGTGCTGGAATATTCGAATCAACAAACAGGGAAGATACATTCTGTTACGAGAGAGCTGGAATATTCAAATCAACACACAGAGAAGACGCATTCTGTTACTAGAGTGCTGGAATATTCAAATCAACACACAGAGAAGACGCATTCTGTTACTAGAGTGCTGGAATATTCGAATCAACAAACAGGGAAGATACATTCTGTCATTAGAGTGCTGGAATATTCGAATCAACAAACAGGGAAGATACATTCTGTTATGAGAGTGCTGGAATATTCAAATCAACACACAGGGAAGATGCATTCTGTCATTAGAGTGCTGGAATATTCAAATCAACACAAAGGGAAGATGCATTCTGTCACTACAGTACTGGAATATTCAAATCAACACACAGAGAAGATGCATTCTGTCACTAGAGTGCTGGAATATTCAAATCAACACACAGAGAAGATGCATTCTGTCACTAGAGTGCTGGACTATTCAAATCAACACACAGAGAAGATGCATTCTGTCATTAGAGTGCTGGAATATTCAAATCAACACAAAGGGAAGATGCATTCTGTCACTCGAGTGCTGGAATATTCAAATCAACACACAGGGAAGATCCATTCTGTCACTAGAGTGCTGGAATATTCAAATCAACACACAGGGAAGATGCATTCTGTCACTAGAGTGCTGGAATATTCAAATTTACACACAGGGAAGATGCATTCTGTTACTAGGGTGCTGGAATATTCGAATCAACAAACAGGGAAGATACATTCTGTTACTAGAGAGCTGGAATATTCAAATCAACACACAGGGAAGATGCATTCTGTCACTAGAGTGCTGGAATATTCAAATCAACACACAGAGAAGATGCATTCTGTCACTAGAGTGCTGGACTATTCAAATCAACACACAGAGAAGATGCATTCTGTCACTAGAGTGCTGGAATATTCAAATCAACACACAGAGAAGATGCATTCTGTCACTAGAGTGCTGGACTATTCAAATCAACACACAGAGAAGATGCATTCTGTCACTAGAGTGCTGGACTATTCAAATCAACACACAGAGAAGATGCATTCTGTCATTAGAGTGCTGGAATATTCAAATCAACAGAAAGGGAAGATGCATTCTGTCATTAGAGTGCTGGAATATTCAAATCAACAGAAAGGGAAGATGCATTCTGTCACTACAGTACTGGAATATTCAAATCAACACACAGAGAAGATGCATTCTGTCACTAGAGTGCTGGAATATTCAAATCAACACACAGGGAAGATCCATTCTGTCACTAGAGTGCTGTAATATTCAAATCAACACACAGAGAAGATGCATTCTGTCACTCCAGTGCTGGAATATTCAAATCAACACACAGGGAAGATGCATTCTGTCACTAGAGTGCTGGAATATTCAAATTTACACACAGGGAAGATGCATTCTGTCACTAGAGTGCTGGAATATTCAAATCAACACACAGGGAAGATCCATTCTGTCACTAGAGTGCTGGAATATTCAAATCAACACACAGGGAAGATGCATTCTGTCACTACAGTGCTGGAATACTCAAATCATCACACAGGGAAGATGCATTCTGTTACTAGAGTGCTGGAATTTTCAAATCAACACACAGGGAAGATCCATTCTGTCACTAGAGTGCTGGAATATTCAAATCAACACACAGGGAAGATGCATTCTGTCACTACAGTGCTGGAATACTCAAATCATCACACAGGGAAGATGCATTCTGTTACTAGAGTGCTGGAATATTCAAATCAACACACAGGGAAGATCCATTCTGTCACTCCAGTGCTGGAATATTCAAATCAACACACAGAGAAGACGCATTCTGTTACTAGAGTGCTGGAATATTCAAATCAACACACAGGGAAGATGCATTCTGTTACTAGAGTGCTTGATTATTCAAATCAACGCACAGAGAAGATGCATTCTGTTACTAGAGTGCTGGATTATTCAAATCAACACACAGAGAAGATGCATTCTGTCACTCGAGTGCTGGAATATTCAAATCAACACACAGGGAAGGTGCATTCTGTTACTAGAGTGCTGGATTATTCAAATCATCACACATGGATGATGCATTCTGTCACTAGAGTGCTGGAATATTCAAATCAACACACAGGGAAGATGCATTCTGTTACTAGAGTGCTTGATTATTCAAATCAACGCACAGAGAAGATGCATTCTGTTACTAGAGTGCTGGATTATTCAAATCAACACACAGAGAAGATGCATTCTGTTACTAGAGTGCTGGATTATTCAAATCAACACACAGAGAAGATGCATTCTGTCACTCGAGTGCTGGAATATTCAAATCAACACACAGGGAAGGTGCATTCTGTTACTAGAGTGCTGGAATATTCAAATCAACACACAGGGAAGATGCCTTCTGTTACTAGAGTGCTTGATTATTCAAATCAACGCACAGAGAAGATGCATTCTGTTACTAGAGTGCTGGATTATTCAAATCAACACACAGAGAAGATGCATTCTGTCACTCGAGTGCTGGAATATTCAAATCAACACACAGGGAAAGTGCATTCTGTTACTAGAGTGCTGGATTATTCAAATCATCACACATGGATGATGCATTCTGTCACTAGAGTGCTGGAATATTCAAATCAACACACAGGGAAGATGCATTCTGTTACTAGAGTGCTGGAATATTCAAATCAACACACAGGGAAGGTGCATTCTGTTACGAGAGTGCTGGATTATTCAAATCAACACACAGAGAAGATGCATTCTGTTACTAGAGTCCTGGAATATTCAAATCAACACACAGGGAAGGTGCATTCTGTTACTAGAGTGCTGGATTATTCAAATCATCACACATGGATGATGCATTCTGTCACTAGAGTGCTGGAATATTCAAATCAACACACAGGGAAGATGCATTCTGTTACTGGAGTGCTTGATTATTCAAATCAACGCACAGAGAAGATGCATTCTGTTACTAGAGTGCTGGATTATTCAAATCAACACACAGAGAAGATGCATTCTGTCACTCGAGTGCTGGAATATTCAAATCAACACACAGGGAAGGTGCATTCTGTTACTCGAGTGCTGGATTATTCAAATCAACGCACAGAGAAGATGCATTCTGTTACTGGAGTGCTGGATTATTCAAATCAACACACAGAGAAGATGCATTCTGTCACTTGAGTGCTGGAATATTCAAATCAACACACAGGGAAGGTGCATTCTGTTACTCGAGTGCTGGATTATTCAAATCAACACACAGAGAAGATGCATTCTGTTACTAGAGTGCTGGAATATTCAAATCAACATACAGGGAAGATGCATTCTGTTACTAGAGTCCTGGAATATTCAAATCAACACACAGGGAAGATGCATTCTGTTACTAAAGTCCTGGAATATTCAAATCAACACACAGGGAAGATGTATTCTGTCACTAGAGTGCTGTAATATTCAAATCAATACACAGGGAAGATGCATTCTGTCACTCGAGTGCTGGAATATTCAAATCAACACACAGGGAAGGTGCATTCTGTTACTAGAGTGCTGGATTATTCAAATCAACACACAGAGAAGATGCATTCTGTTACTAGAGTGCTGTAATATTCGAATCAACAAACAGGGAAGATACATTCTGTTACCAGAGTGCTGGATTATTCAAATCAACACACAGAGAAGATGTATTCTGTCACTACAGTGCTGGAATATTCCAATCAACACACAGGGAAGATGCATTCTGTCACTTGAGTGCTGTAATATCCAAATCAACACAAAGGGAAGATGCATTCTGTCACTCGAGTGCTGGAATATCCAAATCAACACACAGAGAAGAGGCATTCTGTCATTAGAGCGCTGGATTATTCAAATCAACACAAAGGGAAGATGCATTCTGTCACTCGAGTGCTGGAATATTCAAATCAACACACAGAGAAGACGCATTCTGTCATTAGAGTGCTGTAATATTCAAATCAACACAAAGGGAAGATGCATTCTGTCACTCGAGTGCTGGAATATTCGAATCAACAAACAGGGAAGATACATTCTGTTACAAGAGAGCTGGAATATTCAAATCAACACACAGGGAAGATGCATTCTGTCACTCGAGTGCTGGAATATCCAAATCAACACACAGAGAAGAGGCATTCTGTCATTAGAGCGCTGGATTATTCAAATCAACACAAAGGGAAGATGCATTCTGTCACTCGAGTGCTGGAATATTCAAATCAACACACAGAGAAGACGCATTCTGTCATTAGAGTGCTGTAATATTCAAATCAACACAAAGGGAAGATGCATTCTGTCACTCGAGTTCTGGAATATTCGAATCAACAAACAGGGAAGATACATTCTGTTACTAGAGAGCTGGAATATTCAAATCAACACACAGGGAAGATGCATTCTGTCACTAGAGTGCTGGAATATTCAAATCAACACACAGGGAAGATGCATTCTGTCACTAGTGCGCTAGAATATTCAAATCAACACACAGAGAAGATGCATTCTGTCACTCGAGTGCTGGACTATTCAAATCAAACACAGAGAAGATGCATTCTGTCATTAGAGTGCTGGAATATTCAAATCAACACAAAGGGAAGATGCATTCTGTCACTACAGTGCTGGAATATTCAAATCAACACACAGAGAAGATGCATTCTGTCAATAGAGTGCTAGAATATTCAAATCAATACACAGGGAAGATGCATTCTGTCACTAGAGTGCTGGAATATTCAAATCAACACACAGGGAAGATCCATTCTGTCACTAGAGTGCTGGAATATTCAAATCAACACACAGGGAAGATGCATTCTGTCACTCCAGTGCTGGAATATTCAAATCAACACACAGGGAAGATCCATTCTGTCACTAGAGTGCTGGAATATTCAAATCAACACACAGGGAAGATGCATTCTGTCACTAGAGTGCTGGAATATTCAAATTAACACACAGGGAAGATGCATTCTGTTACTAGAGTCCTGGAATATTCAAATCAACACACAGGGAAGATGCA
Source organism: Gymnothorax reevesii (assembly GCA_029721435.1). Taxonomy (NCBI): domain Eukaryota; kingdom Metazoa; phylum Chordata; class Actinopteri; order Anguilliformes; family Muraenidae; genus Gymnothorax; species Gymnothorax reevesii. The sequence continues at coordinate 112,261,755 of CM056580.1, read as the reverse complement.
TTCTGTCACTAGAGTGCTGGAATATTCAAATCAACACACAGGGAAGATGCATTCTGTTACTAGAGTCCTGGAATATTCAAATCAACACACAGGGAAGATCCATTCTGTCACTAGAGTGCTGGAATATTCAAATCAACACACAGGGAAGATGCATTCTGTTACTAGAGTCCTGGAATATTCAAATCAACACACAGGGAAGATCCATTCTGTCACTAGAGTGCTGGAATATTCAAATCAACACACAGGGAAGATGCATTCTGTCACTCCAGTGCTGGAATATTCAAATCAACACACAGGGAAGATGCATTCTGTCACTAGAGTGCTGGAAGATTCAAATCAACACACAGGGAAGATCCATTCTGTCACTAGAGTGCTGGAATATTCAAATCAACACACAGGGAAGATGCATTCTGTCACTCCAGTGCTGGAATATTCAAATTAACACACAGGGAAGATCCATTCTGTCACTAGAGTGTTGGAATATTCAAATCAACACACAGGGAAGATGCATTCTGTCACTAGAGTGCTGGAATATTCAAATCAACACACAGGGAAGATCCATTCTGTCACTAGAGTGCTGGAATATTCAAATTAACACACAGGGAAGATGCATTCTGTCACTAGAGTGCTGGAATATTCAAATCAACACACAGGGAAGATCCATTCAGTCACTAGAGTGCTGGAATATTCAAATCAACACACAGGGAAGATGCATTCTGTCACTACAGTGCTGGAATATTCAAATCAACACACAGGGAAGATGCATTCTGTTACTAGAGTCCTGGAATATTCAAATCAACACACAGGGAAGATGCATTCTGTTACTAGAGTCCTGGAATATTCAAATCAACACACAGGGAAGATCCATTCTGTTACTAGAGTCCTGGAATATTCAAATCAACACACAGGGAAGATCCATTCTGTCACTAGAGTGCTGGAATATTCAAATCAACACACAGGGAAGATGCATTCTGTCACTAGAGTGCTGGAATATTCAAATCAACACACAGGGAAGATCCATTCTGTCACTACAGTGCTGGAATATTCAAATCAACACACAGGGAAGATGCATTCTGTCACTAGAGTGCTGGTATATTCAAATCAACACACAGGGAAGATGCATTCTGTCACTACAGTGCTGGAATATTCAAATCAACACACAGGGAAGATCCATTCTGTCACTACAGTGCTGGAATATTCAAATCAACACACAGGGAAGATGCATTCTGTCACTAGAGTGCTGGTATATTCAAATCAACACACAGGGAAGATGCATTCTGTCACTACAGTGCTGAAATATTCCAATCAACACACAGGGAAGATGCATTCTGTCACTAGAGTGCTGTAATATTCAAATTAACACACAGGGACGATGCATTCTGTCACTAGAGTGCTGGAATATTCAAATCAACACAAAGGGAAGATGCTTTCTGTCACTCGAGTGCTGGAATATTCAAATCAACACACAGAGAAGACGCATTCTGTTACTAGAGTGCTGGAATATTCAAATCAACACACAGGGAAGATGCATTCTGTCACGAGAGTGCTGGAATATTCAAATCAACACACAGGGAAGACGCATTCTGTCAGAACAGTGATGGAATATTCAAATCAACACAAAGGGAAGATGCATTCTGTCACTCGAGTGCTGGATTATTCAAATCAACACACAGGGAAGATGCATTCTGTCACTAGAGTGCTGGAATATTCAAATCAACACAAAGGGAAGATGCATTCTGTCACTCGAGTGCTGGAATATTCAAATCAACACACAGAGAAGACGCATTCTGTTACTAGAGTGCTGGAATATTCAAATCAACACACAGGGAAGATGCATTCTGTCACGAGAGTGCTGGAATATTCAAATCAACACACAGGGAAGACGCATTCTGTCAGAACAGTGATGGAATATTCAAATCAACACAAAGGGAAGATGCATTCTGTCACTCGAGTGCTGGATTATTCAAATCAACACACAGGGAAGATGCATTCTGTCACTAGAGTGCTGGAATATTCAAATCAACACACAGGGAAGACGCATTCTGTCACTACAGTGCTGGAATATTCAACTCAACACAAAGGGAAGATGCATTCTGTCACTCGAGTGCTGGATCATTCAAATCAACACACAGAGAAGACGCATTCTGTCATTAGAGTGCTGGAATATTCAAATCAAAACACAGGGAAGATGCATTCTGTCACTAGAGTGCTGTAATATTCAAATCAAAACACAGGGAAGATGCATTCTGTCACTAGAGTGCTGTAATATTCAAATCAAAACACAGGGAAGATGCATTCTGTCACTAGAGTGCTGTAATATTCAAATCAACACACAGGGAAGAGGGATTCTGTCACTAGAGTGCTGGAATATTCAAATCAAAACACAGGGAAGATGCATTCTGTCACTAGAGCGCTGGAATATTCAAATCAACACACAGAGAGGACGTATTTTGTCACCAGAGTGCTGTAATATTCAAATCAACACACAGGGAAGAGGGATTCTGTCATTAGAGTGCTGGAAAATTCAAATAAACAAACAGGGAAGATACATTCTGTCACTAGAGTGCTGTAATATTCAAATCAACACACAGGGAAGATGCATCCTGTCACGAGAGTGCTGGAATATTCAAATCAACACACAGGGAAGATGCATTCTGTCACTAGAGCGCTGGAATATTCAAATCAACACACAGAGAGGACGTATTTTGTCACTAGAGTGCTGGAATATTCAAATCAACACACAGGGAAGATACATTCTGTTATTAGAGTGCTGTAATATTCAAATCAACACACAGAGAAGACGCATTCTGTCACTAGAGTGCTGGATTATTCAAATCAACACACAGGGAAGATGCATCCTGTGACGAGAGTGCTGGAATATTCAAATCAACACACAGGGAAGATGCATCCTGTCACTAGAGTGCTGGAATATTCAAATCAACACACAGGGAAGGTGCATTCTGTTACTAGAGTGCTGGATTATTCAAATCATCACACATGAAAGATGCATACTGTCATTAGAGTGCTGGAATATTCGAATCATCACACATGGAAGATGCATACTGTCAATAGAGTGCTGGAATATTCGAATCAACACACAGGGAAGAGGCATACTGTCATTAGAGTGCTGGAATATTCGAATCAACAAACAGGGAAGATGCATTCTGTTACTAGAGTGCTGGAATATTCAAATCAACACACAGGGAAGATGCATTCTGTTACTAGAGTGCTGGAATATTCAAATCAACACACAGGGAAGATGCATTCTGTCACTGGAGTGCTAGAATATTCAAATCAACACACAGAGAAGATGCATTCTGTCACTAGTGTGCTAGAATATTCAAATCAACACACAGAGAAGATGCATTCTGTCACTAGAGTGCTGGACTATTCAAATCAACACAGAGAGAAGATGCATTCTGTCATTAGAGTGCTGGAATATTCAAATCAACACAAAGGGAAGATGCATTCTGTCAATAGAGTGCTAGAATATTCAAATCAACACACAGGGAAGATGCATTCTGTCACTACAGTGCTGGAATATTCAAATCAACACACAGGGAAGATCCATTCTGTCACTAGAGTGCTGGAATATTCAAATCAACACACAGGGAAGATGCATCCTGTCACGAGAGTGCTGGAATATTCAAATCAACACACAGGGAAGATGCATTCTGTCACTAGAGCGCTGGAATATTCAAATCAACACACAGAGAGGACGTATTCTGTCACTAGAGTGCTGGAATATTAAAATCAACACACAGTGAAGATGCATTCTGTCACTACAGTGCTGGAATATTCAAATCAACACACAGAGAAGATGCATTCTGTCAATAGAGTGCTAGAATATTCAAATCAACACACAGGGAAGATGCATTCTGTCACTAGAGTGCTGGAATATTCAAATCAACACACAGGGAAGATCCATTCTGTCACTAGAGTGCTGGAATATTCAAATCAACACACAGGGAAGATGCATCCTGTCACGAGAGTGCTGGAATATTCAAATCAACACACAGGGAAGATGCATTCTGTCACTAGAGCGCTGGAATATTCAAATCAACACACAGAGAGGACGTATTCTGTCACTAGAGTGCTGGAATATTCAAATCAACACACAGGGAAGATACATTCTGTTATTAGAGTGCTGGAATATTCAAATCAACAAACAGGGAAGATACATTCTGTCACTAGAGTGCTGTAATATTCAAATCAACACACAGGGAAGATGCATCCTGTCACGAGAGTGCTGGAATATTCAAATCAACACACAGGGAAGATGCATCCTGTCACTAGAGTGCTGGAATATTCAAATCAACATTCAGAGAAGATGCATTCTGTTACTAGAGTGCTGGATTATTCAAATCATCACACATGGAAGATGCATACTGTCATTAGAGTGCTGGAATATTCGAATCATCACACATGGAAGATGCATACTGTCAATAGAGTGCTGGAATATTCGAATCAACACACAGAGAAGATGCATTCTGTTACTAGAGTGCTGGATTATTCAAATCATCACACATGGAAGATGCATACTGTCATTAGAGTGCTGGAATATTCGAATCATCACACATGGAAGATGCATACTGTCAATAGAGTGCTGGAATATTCGAATCAACACACAGGGAAGAGGCATACTGTCATTAGAGTGCTGGAATATTCGAATCAACAAACAGGGAAGATGCATTCTGTCACTAGAGTGCTAGAATATTCAAATCAACACACAGAGAAGATGCATTCTGTCACTCGTGTGCTAGAATATTCAAATCAACACACAGAGAAGATGCATTCTGTCACTAGAGTGCTGGACTATTCAAATCAACACAGAGAGAAGATGCATTCTGTCATTAGAGTGCTGGAATATTCAAATCAACACAAAGGGAAGATGCATTCTGTCACTACAGTGCTGGAATATTCAAATCAACACACAGAGAAGATGCATTCTGTCAATAGAGTGCTAGAATATTCAAATCAACACACAGGGAAGATGCATTCTGTCACTAGAGTGCTGGAATATTCAAATCAACACAAAGGGAAGATCCATTCTGTCACTAGAGTGCTGGAATATTCAAATCAACACACAGGGAAGATGCATTCTGTCACTAGAGTGCTTGAATATTCAAATTAACACACAGACAAGACGCATTCTGTCACTTGAGTTCTTGAATATTCAAATCAACACAAAGGGAAGATGCATTCTGTCACTAGAGTTCTTGAATATTCAAATCAACACAAAGGGAAGATGCATTCTGTCACTACAGTGCTGGAATATTCAAATCAACACACAAAGAAGACGCATTCTGTCACTAGAGTGCTAAAATATTCAAATCAACACACAGACAAGACGCATTCTGTCACTAGAGTTCTTGAATAATCAAATCAACACAAAGGGAAGATGCATTCTGTCACTAGAGTTCTTGAATATTCAAATCAACACACAGGGAAGAGGCATACTGTCATTAGAGTGCTGGAATATTCAAATCAACACAAAGGGAAGATGCATTCTGTCACTACAGTGCTGGAATATTCAAATCAACACACAGGGAAGATGCATTCTGTCACTAGAGTGCTGGAATATTCAAATCAACACACAGGGAAGATGCATTCTGTTACTAGAGTGCTGGATTATTCAAATCAACACACAGGGAAGATGCATTCTGTCACTAGAGTGCTGGAATATTCAAATTAACACACAGACAAGACGCTTTCTGTCACTAGAGTTCTTGAATATTCAAATCAACACAAAGCGAAGATTTATTCTGTCACTAGAGTTCTTGAATATTCAAATCAACACAAAGGGAAGATGCATTCTGTCACGACAGTGCTGGAATAATCAAATCAACACACAGGGAAGACGCATTCTGTCACTAGAGTGCTGGAATATTCAAATCAACACACAGACAAGACGCATTCTGTCACTTGAGTTCTTGAATAATCAAATCAACACAAAGGGAAGATGCATTCTGTCACTAGAGTTCTTGAATATTCAAATCAACACACAGGGAAGAGGCATACTGTCATTAGAGTGCTGGAATATTCAAATCAACACAAAGGGAAGATGCATTCTGTCACTACAGTGCTGGAATATTCAAATCAACACACAGGGAAGATGCATTCTGTCACTAGAGTGCTGGAATATTCAAATCAACACTAAGAGAAGACGCATTCTGTTACTAGAGTGCTGGATTATTCAAATCAACATACAGGGAAGATGCATTCTGTTACTAGAGTGCTGGATGATTCAAATCATCACACAAGGATGATGCATTCTGTTACTAGAGTGCTGGATTATTCAAATCAACATACAGGGAAGATGCATTCTGTCACTGGAGTGCTGGAATATTCAAATCAACACACAGGGAAGATGCATTCTGTTACTAGAGTGCTGGATTATTCAAATCAACATACAGGGAAGATGCATTCTGTTACTAGAGTGCTGGATTATTCAAATCATCACACAAGGATGATGCATTCTGTCACTAGAGTGCTGGAATATTCAAATCAACACACAGGGAAGATGCATTCTGTAACTAGAGTGCTGGATTATTCAAATCAACACACAGTGAAGATGCATTCTGTTACTAGAGTGCTGGATTATTCAAATCAACACACAGAGAAGATGCATTCTATTACTAGACTGCTGGATTATTCAAATCAACACACAGGTAAGATGCATTCTGTTACTAGAGTGCTGGATTATTCAAATCAACACACAGGGAAGATGCATTCTGTTACTAGAGTGCTGGATTATTCAAATCAACACACAGAGAAGATACATTCTGTTACTAGAGTGCTGGAATATTCAAATCAACACAAAGCGAAGATTTATTCTGTCACTAGAGTTCTTGAATATTCAAATCAACACAAAGGGAAGATGCATTCTGTCACGACAGTGCTGGAATAATCAAATCAACACACAGGGAAGACGCATTCTGTCACTAGAGTGCTGGAATATTCAAATCAACACACAGACAAGACGCATTCTGTCACTAGAGTTCTTGAATAATCAAATCAACACAAAGGGAAGATGCATTCTGTCACTAGAGTTCTTGAATATTCAAATCAACACACAGGGAAGAGGCATACTGTCATTAGAGTGCTGGAATATTCAAATCAACACAAAGGGAAGATGCATTCTGTCACTACAGTGCTGGAATATTCAAATCAACACACAGGGAAGATGCATTCTGTCACTAGAGTGCTGGAATATTCAAATCAACACTAAGAGAAGACGCATTCTGTTACTAGAGTGCTGGATTATTCAAATCAACATACAGGGAAGATGCATTCTGTTACTAGAGTGCTGGATGATTCAAATCATCACACATGGATGATGCATTCTGTCACTAGAGTGCTGGAATATTCAAATCAACACACAGGGAAGATGCATTCTGTTACTAGAGTGCTGGATTATTCAAATCAACATACAGGGAAGATGCATTCTGTTACTAGAGTGCTGGATTATTCAAATCATCACACAAGGATGATGCATTCTGTCACTAGAGTGCTGGAATATTCAAATCAACACACAGGGAAGATGCATTCTGTAACTAGAGTGCTGGATTATTCAAATCAACACACAGAGAAGATGCATTTTGTTACTAGAGTGCTGGATTATTCAAATCAACACACAGAGAAGATGCATTCTGTTACTAGAGTGCTGGATTATTCAAATCAACACACAGGGAAGATGCATTCTGTTACTAGAGTGCTGGAATATTCAAATCAACACACAGGGAAGATGCATTCTGTTACTAGAGTGCTGGATTATTCAAATCAACACACAGAGAAGATACATTCTGTTACTAGAGTGCTGGAATATTCAAATCAACATACAGGGAAGATGCATTCTGTTACTAGAGTCCTGGAATATTCAAATCAACACACAGGGAAGATGCATTCTGTCACTCGCGTGCTGGAATATTCAAATAAACACACAGAGAAGAAGCATTCTGTTACTAGAGTGCTGGAATATTCAAATCAACACATAGGGAACATGCATACTGTCATTAGAGTGCTGGAATATTCGAATCAACACACAGGGAAGATGCATTCTGTCAAAAGAGTGCTGGAATATTCAAATCAACACACAGGGAAGATAAATTCTGTCACTAGAGTGCTGGAATATTCAAATCAACACACAGGGAAGATCCATTCTGTCACTTGAGTGCTGTAATATTCAAATCAACACACAGGGAAGATGCTTTCTGTCACTTGAGTGCTGGAATATTCAAATCAACACACAGGAAAGATGCATTCTGTCACTAGAATGCTGGAAAATTCAAATTAACACACAGACAAGACGCATTCTGTCACTAGAGTTCTTGAATATTCAAATCAACACAAAGGGAAGATGCATTCTGTCACTGGAGTTCTTGAATATTCAAATCAACACAAAGGGAAGATGCATTCTGTCACTACAGTGCTGGAATATTCAAATCAACACACAGGGAAGACGCATTCTGTCACTAGAGTGCTGGAATATTCAAATCAACACACAGACAAGACGCATTCTGTCACTAGAGTTCTTAATATTCAAATCAACACACAGGGAAGAGGCATTTTGTCACTAGAGTGCTGGAATATTCAAATCAACACACAGAGAAGACGCATTCTGTTACTAGAGTTCTTGAATATTCAAATCAACACACAGGGAAGATGCATTCTGTCATTAGAGAGCTGGAATATTCAAATCAACACAAAGGGAAGATGCATTCTGTCACTAGAGTGCTGGAATATTCAAATCAACACACAGGGAAGATCCATTCTGTCACTAGAGTTCTTAATATTCAAATCAACACACAGGGAAGAGGCATTCTGTCACTAGAGTGCTGGAATATTCAAATCAACACACAGAGAAGACGCATTCTGTTACTAGAGTTCTTGAATATTCAAATCAACACACAGGGAAGATGCATTCTGTCACTACAGTGCTGGAATATTCAAATCAACTCACAGAGAAGATGCATTCTGTCAATAGAGTGCTAGAATATTCAAATCAACACACAGGGAAGATGCATTCTGTCACTAGAGTGCTGGAATATTCAAATCAACACACAGGGAAGATCCATTCTGTCACTAGAGTGCTGGAATATTCAAATTAACACACAGACAAGACGCATTCTGTCACTAGAGTTCTTGAATATTCAAATCAACACAAAGGGAAGATGCATTCTGTCACTAGAGTTCTTGAATATTCAAATCAACACAAAGGGAAGATGCATTCTGTCACTACAGTGCTGGAATATTCAAATCAACACACAGGGAAGACGCATTCTGTCACTAGAGTGCTGGAATATTCAAATCAACACACAGACAAGACGCATTCTGTCACTAGAGTTCTTAATATTCAAATCAACACACAGGGAAGAGGCATTCTGTCACTAGAGTGCTGGAATATTCAAATCAACACACAGAGAAGACGCATTCTGTTACTAGAGTTCTTGAATATTCAAATCAACACACAGGGAAGATGCATTCTGTCATTAGAGAGCTGGAATATTCAAATCAACACAAAGGGAAGATGCATTCTGTCACTACAGTGCTGGAATATTCAAATCAACACACAGAGAAGATGCATTCTGTCAATAGAGTGCTAGAATATTCAAATCAACACACAGGGAAGATGCATTCTGTCACTAGAGTGCTGGAATATTCAAATCAACACACAGGGAAGATCCATTCTGTCACTAGAGTGCTGGAATATTCAAATTAACACACAGACAAGACGCATTCTGTCACTAGAGTTCTTGAATAATCAAATCAACACAAAGGGAAGATGCATTCTGTCACTAGAGTTCTTGAATATTCAAATCAACACAAAGGGAAGATGCATTCTGTCACTACAGTGCTGGAATATTCAAATCAACACACAGGGAAGACGCATTCTGTCACTAGAGTGCTGAAATATTCAAAACAACACACAGACAAGACGCATTCTGTCACTAGAGTTCTTGAATAATCAAATCAACACACAGGGAAGATGCATTCTGTTACTAGAGTGCTGGATTATTCAAATCAACACACAGGGAAGATGCATTCTGTCACTAGAGTGCTGGAATATTCAAATTAACACACAGACAAGACGCTTTCTGTCACTAGAGTTCTTGAATATTCAAATCAACACAAAGGGAAGATGCATTCTGTCACTAGAGTTCTTGAATATTCAAATCAACACAAAGGGAAGATGCATTCTGTCACTACAGTGCTGGAATAATCAAATCAACACACAGGGAAGACGCATTCTGTCACTCGAGTGCTGGAATATTCAAATCAACACACAGACAAGACGCATTCTGTCACTAGAGTTCTTGAATAATCAAATCAACACAAAGGGAAGATGCATTCTGTCACTAGAGTTCTTGAATATTCAAATCAACACACAGGGAAGAGGCATTCTGTAACTAGAGTGCTGGATTATTCAAATCAACACACAGAGAAGATGCATATTGTTACTAGAGTGCTGGATTATACAAATCAACACACAGAGAAGATGCATTCTATTACTAGAGTGCTGGATTATTCAAATCAACACACAGGGAAGATGCATTCTGTAACTAGAGTGCTGGATTATTCAAATCAACACACAGAGAAGATACATTCTGTTACTAGAGACCTGGAATATTCAAATCAACACACAGGGAAGACGCATTCTGTCACTAGAGTGCTGGAATATTCCAATCAACACAAAGGGAAGATGCATTCTGTCACTCGCGTGCTGGAATATTCAAATCAACACACAGGGAAGATGCATTCTGTCATTCGAGTGCTGAAATATTCAAATCAACACACAGAGAAGAAGCATTCTGTTACTAGAGTGCTGGATTATTCAAATCAACATACAGGGAAGATGCATTCTGTCACTAGAGTGCTGGAATATTCAAATCAACGCACAGAGAAGATGCATTCTGTCACTGCAGTGCTGGAATATTCAAATCAACACATAGGGAAGATGCATTCTGTCACTAGAGTCCTGGAATATTCAAATCAACACACAGAGAAGACGCATTTTGTCACTACAGTGCTGGAATATTCAAATCAACACACAGGGAAGATGCATTCTGTCAAAACAGTGCTAGAATATTCAAATCAACACACAGGGAAGATAAATTCTGTCACTAGAGTGCTGGAATATTCGAATCAACACACAGGGAAGATGCATTCTGTCAAAAGAGTGCTAGAATATTCAAATCAACACACAGGGAAGATAAATTCTGTCACTAGAGTGCTGGAATATTCAAATCAACACACAGGGAAGATCCATTCTGTCACTAGAGTGCTGAAATATTCAAATCAACACACAGGGAAGATGCATTCTGTCACTACAGTGCTGGAATATTCAAATCAACACACAGGAAAGATGCATTCTGTCACTAGAGTGCTGGAATATTCAAATTAACACACAGACAAGACGCATTCTGTCACTAGAGTTCTTGAATATTCAAATCAACACACAGGGAAGATGCATTCTGTCAAAAGAGTGCTAGAATATTCAAATCACCACACAGGGAAGATAAATTCTGTCACTAGAGTGCTGGAATATTCGAATCAACACACAGGGAAGATGCATTCTGTCAAAAGAGTGCTAGAATATTCAAATCAACACACAGGGAAGATAATTTCTGTCACTAGAGTGCTGGAATATTCAAATCAACACACAGGGAAGATCCATTCTGTCACTAGAGTGCTGTAATATTCAAATCAACACACAGGGAAGATGCATTCTGTCACTACAGTGCTGGAATATTCAAATCAACACACAGGAAAAATGCATTCTGTCACTAGAGTGCTGGAATATTCAAATTAACACACAGACAAGACGCATTCTGTCACGAGAGTTCTTGAATATTCAAATCAACACAAAGGGAAGATGCATTCTGTCACTAGAGTTCTTGAATATTCAAATCAACACAAAGGGAAGATGCATTCTGTCACTACAGTGCTGGAATATTCAAATCAACACACAGAGAAGACGCATTCTGTCACTAGAGTGCTGGAATATTCAAATCAACACACAGACAAGACGCATTCTGTCACTAGAGTTCTTGAATATTCAAATCAACACAAAGGGAAGATGCATTCTGTCACTAGAGTTCTTGAATATTCAAATCAACACAAAGGGAAGATGCATTCTGTCACTACAGTGCTGGAATTTTCAAATCAACACACAGAGAAGACGCATTCTGTCACTAGAGAGCTGGAATATTCAAATCAACACACAGGGAAGATGCATTCTGTCACTCGAGTGCTGGAATATTCAAATCAACACACAGAGAAGATGCATTCTGTCACTAGAGTGCTGGACTATTCAAATCAACACACAGAGAAGATGCATTCTGTCATTAGAGTGCTGGAATATTCAAATCAACACAAAGGGAAGATGCATTCTGTCACTACAGTACTGGAATATTCAAATCAACACACAGAGAAGATGCATTCTGTCACTAGAGTGCTGGAATATTCAAATCAACACACAGGGAAGATCCATTCTGTCACTAGAGTGCTGGAATATTCAAATCAACACACAGGGAAGATGCATTCTGTCACTCCAGTGCTGGAATATTCAAATCAACACACAGGGAAGATGCATTCTGTCACTAGAGTGCTGGAATATTCAAATCAACACACAGGGAAGATGCATTCTGTCACTACAGTGCTGGAATACTCAAATCATCACACAGGGAAGATGCATTCTGTTACTAGAGTGCTGGAATATTCAAATCAACACACAGGGAAGATGCATTCTGTTACTAGAGTGCTTGAATATTCAAATCAACACACAGAGAAGACGCATTCTGTTACTAGAGTGCTGGAATATTCAAATCAACACACAGGGAAGATGCATTCTGTTACTAGAGTGCTTGATTATTCAAATCAACGCACAGAGAAGATGCATTCTGTTACTAGAGTGCTGGATTATTCAAATCAACACACAGAGAAGATGCATTCTGTCACTCGAGTGCTGGAATATTCAAATCAACACACAGGGAAGGTGCATTCTGTTACTAGAGTGCTGGATTATTCAAATCATCACACATGGATGATGCATTCTGTTACTAGAGTGCTGGAATATTCAAATCAACACACAGGGAAGATGCATTCTGTTACTAGAGTGCTTGAATATTCAAATCAACACACAGAGAAGACGCATTCTGTTACTAGAGTGCTTGATTATTCAAATCAACGCACAGAGAAGATGCATTCTGTTACTAGAGTGCTGGATTATTCAAATCAACGCACAGAGAAGATGCATTCTGTTACTAGAGTGCTGGATTATTCAAATCAACACACAGAGAAGATGCATTCTGTCACTCGAGTGCTGGAATATTCAAATCAACACACAGGGAAGGTGCATTCTGTTACAAGAGTGCTGGATTATTCAAATCATCACACATGGATGATGCATTCTGTCACTAGAGTGCTGGAATATTCAAATCAACACACAGGGAAGATGCATTCTGTTACTAGAGTGCTTGATTATTCAAATCAACGCACAGAGAAGATGCATTCTGTTACTAGAGTGCTAGATTATTCAAATCAACACACAGAGAAGATGCATTCTGTCACTCGAGTGCTGGAATATTCAAATCAACACACAGGGAAGGTGCATTCTGTTACTAGAGTGCTGGATAATTCAAATCAACACACAGAGAAGATGCATTCTGTTACTAGAGTGCTGGAATATTCAAATCAACATACAGGGAAGATGCATTCTGTTACTAGAGTCCTGGAATATTCAAATCAACACACAGGGAAGATGCATTCTGTTACTAAAGTCCTGGAATATTCAAATCAACACACAGGGAAGATGTATTCTGTCACTAGAGTGCTGTAATATTCAAATCAATACACAGGGAAGATGCATTCTGTTACTAGAGTCCTGGAATATTCAAATCAACACACAGGGAAGATGCATTCTGTTACTAAAGTCCTGGAATATTCAAATCAACACACAGGGAAGATGTATTCTGTCACTAGAGTGCTGTAATATTCAAATCAATACACAGGGAAGATGCATTCTGTCACTCGAGTGCTGGAATATTCAAATCAACACACAGGGAAGGTGCATTCTGTTACTAGAGTGCTGTAATATTCGAATCAACAAACAGGGAAGATACATTCTGTTACCAGAGTGCTGGATTATTCAAATCAACACACAGAGAAGATGTATTCTGTCACTAGAGTGCTGGAATATTCAAATCAACACACAGGGAAGATCCATTCTGTCACTAGAGTGCTGGAATATTCAAATCAACACACAGGGAAGATGCATTCTGTCACTACAGTGCTGGAATACTCAAATCATCACACAGGGAAGATGCATTCTGTCACTAGAGTGCTGGAATATTCAAATCAACACACAGGGAAGATGCATTCTGTCACTACAGTGCTGGAATATTCAAATCAACACACAGGGAAGATGCATTCTGTCACTCCAGTGCTGGAATATTCAAATCAACACACAGGGAAGATGCATTCTGTCACTAGAGTGCTGGAATATTCAAATTAACACACAGGGAAGATCCATTCTGTCACTAGAGTGCTGGAATATTCAAATCAACACACAGGGAAGATGCATTCTGTCACTCCAGTGCTGGAATATTCAAATCAACACACAGGGAAGATGCATTCTGTCACTAGAGTGCTGGAATATTCAAATCAACACACAGAGAAGACGCATTCTGTTACTAGAGTGCTGGAATATTCAAATCAACACACAGGGAAGATGCATTCTGTTACTAGAGTGCTTGATTATTCAAATCAACGCACAGAGAAGATGCATTCTGTTACTAGAGTGCTGGATTATTCAAATCAACACACAGAGAAGATGCATTCTGTTACTAAAGTCCTGGAATATTCAAATCAACACACAGGGAAGATGCATTCTGTCACTACAGTGCTGGAATATTCCAATCAACACACAGGGAAGATGCATTCTGTCACTCGAGTGCTGGAATATTCAAATCAACACACAGAGAAGACGCATTCTGTTACTAGAGTGCTGGAATATTCGAATCAACAAACAGGGAAGATGCATTCTGTTACTAGAGTCCTGGAATATTCAAATCAACACACAGGGAAGACGCATTCTGTCACTAGAGTGCTGGAATATTCAAATCAACACACAGGGAAGATGCATTCTGTTACTAGAGTGCTGGAATATTCAAATCAACACACAGGGAAGATGCATTCTGTTACTAGAGTCCTGGAATATTCAAATCAGCACACAGGGAAGATCCATTCTGTCACTAGAGTGCTGGAATATTCAAATCAACACACAGGGAAGATGCATTCTGTTACTAGAGTCCTGGAATATTCAAATCAACACACAGGGAAGATCCATTCTGTCACTAGAGTGCTGGAATATTCAAATCAACACACAGGGAAGATGCATTCTGTCACTACAGTGCTGGAATATTCAAATCAACACACAGGGAAGATGCATTCTAACACTAGAGTGCTGGAATATTCAAATCAACACACAGGGAAGATGCATTCTGTCACTACAGTGCTGACATATTCCAATCAACACACAGGGAAGATGCATTCTGTCACAAGAGTGCTGTAATATTCAAATTAACACGCAGGGACGATGCATTCTGTCACTAGAGTGCTGGAATATTCAAATCAACACAAAGGGAAGATGCATTCTGTCACTCGAGTGCTGGAATATTCAAATCAACACACAGAGAAGACGCATTCTGTCACTACAGTGCTGGAATATTCCAATAAACACACAGGGAAGATGCATTCTGTTACTAGAGTGCTGGATTATTCAAATCAACACACAGGGACGATGCATTCTGTCACTAGAGTGCTGGAATATTCAAATCAACACAAAGGGAAGATGCATTCTGTCACTCGAGTGCTGGAATATTCAAATCAACACACAGAGAAGACGCATTCTGTCACTACAGTGCTGGAATATTCCAATCAACACACAGGGAAGATGCATTCTGTTACTAGAGTGCTGGATTATTCAAATCAACACACAGGGAAGACGCATTCTGTCACTACAGTGCTGGAATATTCCAATCAACACACAGGGAAGATGCATTCTGTTCCTAGAGTGCTGGAATATTCAAATCAACACACAGGGAAGGTGCATTCTGTTACTAGAGTGCTGGATTATTCAAATCAACACACAGAGAAGATGCATTCTGTTACTAGAGTGCTGGAATATTCAAATCAACATACAGGGAAGATGCATTCTGTTACTAAAGTCCTGGAATATTCAAATCAACACACAGGGAAGACGCATTCTGTCACGACAGTGCTGGAATATTCCAATCAACACACAGGGAAGATGCATTCTGTCACTCGAGTGCTGGAATATTCAAATCAACACACAGAGAAGACGCATTCTGTAACTAGAGTGCTGGAATATTCGAATCAACAAACAGGGAAGATACATTCTGTTACTAGAGAGCTGGAATATTCAAATCAACACACAGGGAAGATGCATTCTGTCACTAGAGTGCTGGACTATTCAAATCAACACACAGAAAAGATGCATTCTGTCATTAGAGTGCTGGAATATTCAAATCAACACAAAGGGAAGATGCATTCTGTCCCTACAGTACTGGAATATTCAAATCAACACACAGAGAAGATGCATTCTGTCACTAGAGTGCTGGAATATTCAAATCAACACACAGGGAAGATCCATTCTGTCACTAGAGTGCTGGAATATTCAAATCAACACACAGGGAAGATCCATTCTGTCACTAGAGTGCTGGAATATTCAAATCAACACACAGGGAAGATGCATTCTGTCACTAGAGTGCTGGAATATTCAAATTTACACACAGGGAAGATGCATTCTGTCACTAGAGTGCTGGAATATTCAAATCAACACACAGGGAAGATCCATTCTGTCACTAGAGTGCTGGAATATTCAAATCAACACACAGGGAAGATCCATTCTGTCACTAGAGTGCTGGAATATTCAAATCAACGCACAGAGAAGATGCATTCTGTTACTAGAGTGCTAGATTATTCAAATCAACACACAGAGAAGATGCATTCTGTCACTCGAGTGCTGGAATATTCAAATCAACACACAGGGAAGGTGCATTCTGTTACTAGAGTGCTGGATAATTCAAATCAACACACAGAGAAGATGCATTCTGTTACTAGAGTGCTGGAATATTCAAATCAACATACAGGGAAGATGCATTCTGTTACTAGAGTCCTGGAATATTCAAATCAACACACAGGGAAGATGCATTCTGTTACTAAAGTCCTGGAATATTCAAATCAACACACAGGGAAGATGTATTCTGTCACTAGAGTGCTGTAATATTCAAATCAATACACAGGGAAGATGCATTCTGTTACTAGAGTCCTGGAATATTCAAATCAACACACAGGGAAGATGCATTCTGTTACTAAAGTCCTGGAATATTCAAATCAACACACAGGGAAGATGTATTCTGTCACTAGAGTGCTGTAATATTCAAATCAATACACAGGGAAGATGCATTCTGTCACTCGAGTGCTGGAATATTCAAATCAACACACAGGGAAGGTGCATTCTGTTACTAGAGTGCTGTAATATTCGAATCAACAAACAGGGAAGATACATTCTGTTACCAGAGTGCTGGATTATTCAAATCAACACACAGAGAAGATGTATTCTGTCACTAGAGTGCTGGAATATTCAAATCAACACACAGGGAAGATCCATTCTGTCACTAGAGTGCTGGAATATTCAAATCAACACACAGGGAAGATGCATTCTGTCACTACAGTGCTGGAATACTCAAATCATCACACAGGGAAGATGCATTCTGTCACTAGAGTGCTGGAATATTCAAATCAACACACAGGGAAGATGCATTCTGTCACTACAGTGCTGGAATATTCAAATCAACACACAGGGAAGATGCATTCTGTCACTCCAGTGCTGGAATATTCAAATCAACACACAGGGAAGATGCATTCTGTCACTAGAGTGCTGGAATATTCAAATTAACACACAGGGAAGATCCATTCTGTCACTAGAGTGCTGGAATATTCAAATCAACACACAGGGAAGATGCATTCTGTCACTCCAGTGCTGGAATATTCAAATCAACACACAGGGAAGATGCATTCTGTCACTAGAGTGCTGGAATATTCAAATCAACACACAGAGAAGACGCATTCTGTTACTAGAGTGCTGGAATATTCAAATCAACACACAGGGAAGATGCATTCTGTTACTAGAGTGCTTGATTATTCAAATCAACGCACAGAGAAGATGCATTCTGTTACTAGAGTGCTGGATTATTCAAATCAACACACAGAGAAGATGCATTCTGTTACTAAAGTCCTGGAATATTCAAATCAACACACAGGGAAGATGCATTCTGTCACTACAGTGCTGGAATATTCCAATCAACACACAGGGAAGATGCATTCTGTCACTCGAGTGCTGGAATATTCAAATCAACACACAGAGAAGACGCATTCTGTTACTAGAGTGCTGGAATATTCGAATCAACAAACAGGGAAGATGCATTCTGTTACTAGAGTCCTGGAATATTCAAATCAACACACAGGGAAGACGCATTCTGTCACTAGAGTGCTGGAATATTCAAATCAACACACAGGGAAGATGCATTCTGTTACTAGAGTGCTGGAATATTCAAATCAACACACAGGGAAGATGCATTCTGTTACTAGAGTCCTGGAATATTCAAATCAGCACACAGGGAAGATCCATTCTGTCACTAGAGTGCTGGAATATTCAAATCAACACACAGGGAAGATGCATTCTGTTACTAGAGTCCTGGAATATTCAAATCAACACACAGGGAAGATCCATTCTGTCACTAGAGTGCTGGAATATTCAAATCAACACACAGGGAAGATGCATTCTGTCACTACAGTGCTGGAATATTCAAATCAACACACAGGGAAGATGCATTCTGTCACTAGAGTGCTGGAATATTCAAATCAACACACAGGGAAGATGCATTCTGTCACTACAGTGCTGACATATTCCAATCAACACACAGGGAAGATGCATTCTGTCACAAGAGTGCTGTAATATTCAAATTAACACGCAGGGACGATGCATTCTGTCACTAGAGTGCTGGAATATTCAAATCAACACAAAGGGAAGATGCATTCTGTCACTCGAGTGCTGGAATATTCAAATCAACACACAGAGAAGACGCATTCTGTCACTACAGTGCTGGAATATTCCAATCAACACACAGGGAAGATGCATTCTGTTACTAGAGTGCTGGATTATTCAAATCAACACACAGGGAAGACGCATTCTGTCACTACAGTGCTGGAATATTCCAATCAACACACAGGGAAGATGCATTCTGTTCCTAGAGTGCTGGAATATTCAAATCAACACACAGGGAAGGTGCATTCTGTTACTAGAGTGCTGGATTATTCAAATCAACACACAGAGAAGATGCATTCTGTTACTAGAGTGCTGGAATATTCAAATCAACATACAGGGAAGATGCATTCTGTTACTAAAGTCCTGGAATATTCAAATCAACACACAGGGAAGACGCATTCTGTCACGACAGTGCTGGAATATTCCAATCAACACACAGGGAAGATGCATTCTGTCACTCGAGTGCTGGAATATTCAAATCAACACACAGAGAAGACGCATTCTGTTACTAGAGTGCTGGAATATTCGAATCAACAAACAGGGAAGATACATTCTGTTACTAGAGAGCTGGAATATTCAAATCAACACACAGGGAAGATGCATTCTGTCACTAGAGTGCTGGACTATTCAAATCAACACACAGAAAAGATGCATTCTGTCATTAGAGTGCTGGAATATTCAAATCAACACAAAGGGAAGATGCATTCTGTCCCTACAGTACTGGAATATTCAAATCAACACACAGAGAAGATGCATTCTGTCACTAGAGTGCTGGAATATTCAAATCAACACACAGGGAAGATCCATTCTGTCACTAGAGTGCTGGAATATTCAAATCAACACACAGGGAAGATCCATTCTGTCACTAGAGTGCTGGAATATTCAAATCAACACACAGGGAAGATGCATTCTGTCACTAGAGTGCTGGAATATTCAAATTTACACACAGGGAAGATGCATTCTGTCACTAGAGTGCTGGAATATTCAAATCAACACACAGGGAAGATCCATTCTGTCACTAGAGTGCTGGAATATTCAAATCAACACACAGGGAAGATGCATTCTGTCACTACAGTGCTGGAATACTCAAATCATCACACAGGGAAGATGCATTCTGTCACTAGAGTGCTGGAATATTCAAATCAACACACAGGTAAGATGCATTCTGTTACTAGAGTGCTGGAATATTCAAATCAACACAGAGAAGACGCATTCTGTTACTAGAGTGCTGGAATATTCAAATCAACACACAGAGAAGACGCATTCTGTTACTAGAGTGCTGGAATATTCGAATCAACAAACAGGGAAGATACATTCTGTTACTAGAGAGCTGGAATATTCAAATCAACACACAGGGAAGATGCATTCTGTCACTAGAGTGCTGGAATATTCAAATCAACACACAGAGAAGATGCATTCTGTCACTAGAGTGCTGGACTATTCAAATCAACACACAGAGAAGATGCATTCTGTCACTAGAGTGCTGGAATATTCAAATCAACACACAGAGAAGATGCATTCTGTCACTAGAGTGCTGGAATATTCAAATCAACACACAGAGAAGATGCATTCTGTCACTAGAGTGCTGGACTATTCAAATCAACACACAGAGAAGATGCATTCTGTCATTAGAGTGCTGGAATATTCAAATCAACACAAAGGGAAGATGCATTCTGTCACTCGAGTGCTGGAATATTCAAATCAACACACAGAGAAGACGCATTCTGTTACTAGAGTGCTGGAATATTCGAATCAACAAACAGGGAGGATACATTCTGTTATGAGAGTGCTGGAATATTCAAATCAACACACAGGGAAGATGCATTCTGTCATTAGAGTGCTGGAATATTCAAATCAACACAAAGGGAAGATGCATTCTGTCACTACAGTACTGGAATATTCAAATCAACACACAGAGAAGATGCATTCTGTCACTAGAGTGCTGGAATATTCAAATCAACACACAGAGAAGATGCATTCTGTCACTAGAGTGCTGGACTATTCAAATCAACACACAGAGAAGATGCATTCTGTCATTAGAGTGCTGGAATATTCAAATCAACACAAAGGGAAGATGCATTCTGTCACTCGAGTGCTGGAATATTCAAATCAACACACAGGGAAGATCCATTCTGTCACTAGAGTGCTGGAATATTCAAATCAACACACAGGGAAGATGCATTCTGTCACTAGAGTGCTGGAATATTCAAATTTACACACAGGGAAGATGCATTCTGTTACTAGGGTGCTGGAATATTCGAATCAACAAACAGGGAAGATACATTCTGTTACTAGAGAGCTGGAATATTCAAATCAACACACAGGGAAGATGCATTCTGTCACTAGAGTGCTGGAATATTCAAATCAACACACAGAGAAGATGCATTCTGTCACTAGAGTGCTGGACTATTCAAATCAACACACAGAGAAGATGCATTCTGTCACTAGAGTGCTGGAATATTCAAATCAACACACAGAGAAGATGCATTCTGTCACTAGAGTGCTGGACTATTCAAATCAACACACAGAGAAGATGCATTCTGTCATTAGAGTGCTGGAATATTCAAATCAACAGAAAGGGAAGATGCATTCTGTCATTAGAGTGCTGGAATATTCAAATCAACAGAAAGGGAAGATGCATTCTGTCACTACAGTACTGGAATATTCAAATCAACACACAGAGAAGATGCATTCTGTCACTAGAGTGCTGGAATATTCAAATCAACACACAGGGAAGATCCATTCTGTCACTAGAGTGCCGTAATATTCAAATCAACACACAGAGAAGATGCATTCTGTCACTCCAGTGCTGGAATATTCAAATCAACACACAGGGAAGATGCATTCTGTCACTAGAGTGCTGGAATATTCAAATTTACACACAGGGAAGATGCATTCTGTCACTAGAGTGCTGGAATATTCAAATCAACACACAGGGAAGATCCATTCTGTCACTAGAGTGCTGGAATATTCAAATCAACACACAGGGAAGATGCATTCTGTCACTACAGTGCTGGAATACTCAAATCATCACACAGGGAAGATGCATTCTGTTACTAGAGTGCTGGAATTTTCAAATCAACACACAGGGAAGATCCATTCTGTCACTAGAGTGCTGGAATATTCAAATCAACACACAGGGAAGATGCATTCTGTCACTACAGTGCTGGAATACTCAAATCATCACACAGGGAAGATGCATTCTGTTACTAGAGTGCTGGAATATTCAAATCAACACACAGGGAAGATCCATTCTGTCACTCCAGTGCTGGAATATTCAAATCAACACACAGAGAAGACGCATTCTGTTACTAGAGTGCTGGAATATTCAAATCAACACACAGGGAAGATGCATTCTGTCACTACAGTGCTGGAATACTCAAATCATCACACAGGGAAGATGCATTCTGTTACTAGAGTGCTGGAATATTCAAATCAACACACAGGGAAGATCCATTCTGTCACTCCAGTGCTGGAATATTCAAATCAACACACAGG
Source organism: Gymnothorax reevesii (assembly GCA_029721435.1). Lineage (NCBI taxonomy): Eukaryota > Metazoa > Chordata > Actinopteri > Anguilliformes > Muraenidae > Gymnothorax > Gymnothorax reevesii. Next base: position 112,239,125 of record CM056580.1, on the reverse strand, counting down.
GAAGATGCATTCTGTCACTCGAGTGCTGGAATATTCAAATCAACACACAGAGAAGACGCATTCTGTTACTAGAGTGCTGGAATATTCGAATCAACAAACAGGGAAGATACATTCTGTTATGAGAGTGCTGGAATATTCAAATCAACACACAGGGAAGATGCATTCTGTCATTAGAGTGCTGGAATATTCAAATCAACACAAAGGGAAGATGCATTCTGTCACTACAGTACTGGAATATTCAAATCAACACACAGAGAAGATGCATTCTGTCACTAGAGTGCTGGAATATTCAAATCAACACACAGAGAAGATGCATTCTGTCACTAGAGTGCTGGACTATTCAAATCAACACACAGAGAAGATGCATTCTGTCATTAGAGTGCTGGAATATTCAAATCAACACAAAGGGAAGATGCATTCTGTCACTCGAGTGCTGGAATATTCAAATCAACACACAGGGAAGATCCATTCTGTCACTAGAGTGCTGGAATATTCAAATCAACACACAGGGAAGATGCATTCTGTCACTAGAGTGCTGGAATATTCAAATTTACACACAGGGAAGATGCATTCTGTTACTAGGGTGCTGGAATATTCGAATCAACAAACAGGGAAGATACATTCTGTTACTAGAGAGCTGGAATATTCAAATCAACACACAGGGAAGATGCATTCTGTCACTAGAGTGCTGGAATATTCAAATCAACACACAGAGAAGATGCATTCTGTCACTAGAGTGCTGGACTATTCAAATCAACACACAGAGAAGATGCATTCTGTCACTAGAGTGCTGGAATATTCAAATCAACACACAGAGAAGATGCATTCTGTCACTAGAGTGCTGGACTATTCAAATCAACACACAGAGAAGATGCATTCTGTCATTAGAGTGCTGGAATATTCAAATCAACAGAAAGGGAAGATGCATTCTGTCATTAGAGTGCTGGAATATTCAAATCAACAGAAAGGGAAGATGCATTCTGTCACTACAGTACTGGAATATTCAAATCAACACACAGAGAAGATGCATTCTGTTACTAGAGTGCTGGAATATTCAAATCAACACACAGGGAAGATCCATTCTGTCACTAGAGTGCCGTAATATTCAAATCAACACACAGAGAAGATGCATTCTGTCACTCCAGTGCTGGAATATTCAAATCAACACACAGGGAAGATGCATTCTGTCACTAGAGTGCTGGAATATTCAAATTTACACACAGGGAAGATGCATTCTGTCACTAGAGTGCTGGAATATTCAAATCAACACACAGGGAAGATCCATTCTGTCACTAGAGTGCTGGAATATTCAAATCAACACACAGGGAAGATGCATTCTGTCACTACAGTGCTGGAATACTCAAATCATCACACAGGGAAGATGCATTCTGTTACTAGAGTGCTGGAATTTTCAAATCAACACACAGGGAAGATCCATTCTGTCACTAGAGTGCTGGAATATTCAAATCAACACACAGGGAAGATGCATTCTGTCACTACAGTGCTGGAATACTCAAATCATCACACAGGGAAGATGCATTCTGTTACTAGAGTGCTGGAATATTCAAATCAACACACAGGGAAGATCCATTCTGTCACTCCAGTGCTGGAATATTCAAATCAACACACAGAGAAGACGCATTCTGTTACTAGAGTGCTGGAATATTCAAATCAACACACAGGGAAGATGCATTCTGTTACTAGAGTGCTTGATTATTCAAATCAACGCACAGAGAAGATGCATTCTGTTACTAGAGTGCTGGATTATTCAAATCAACACACAGAGAAGATGCATTCTGTCACTCGAGTGCTGGAATATTCAAATCAACACACAGGGAAGGTGCATTCTGTTACTAGAGTGCTGGATTATTCAAATCATCACACATGGATGATGCATTCTGTCACTAGAGTGCTGGAATATTCAAATCAACACACAGGGAAGATGCATTCTGTTACTAGAGTGCTTGATTATTCAAATCAACGCACAGAGAAGATGCATTCTGTTACTAGAGTGCTGGATTATTCAAATCAACACACAGAGAAGATGCATTCTGTTACTAGAGTGCTGGATTATTCAAATCAACACACAGAGAAGATGCATTCTGTCACTCGAGTGCTGGAATATTCAAATCAACACACAGGGAAGGTGCATTCTGTTACTAGAGTGCTGGAATATTCAAATCAACACACAGGGAAGATGCCTTCTGTTACTAGAGTGCTTGATTATTCAAATCAACGCACAGAGAAGATGCATTCTGTTACTAGAGTGCTGGATTATTCAAATCAACACACAGAGAAGATGCATTCTGTCACTCGAGTGCTGGAATATTCAAATCAACACACAGGGAAAGTGCATTCTGTTACTAGAGTGCTGGATTATTCAAATCATCACACATGGATGATGCATTCTGTCACTAGAGTGCTGGAATATTCAAATCAACACACAGGGAAGATGCATTCTGTTACTAGAGTGCTGGAATATTCAAATCAACACACAGGGAAGGTGCATTCTGTTACTAGAGTGCTGGATTATTCAAATCAACACACAGAGAAGATGCATTCTGTTACTAGAGTCCTGGAATATTCAAATCAACACACAGGGAAGGTGCATTCTGTTACTAGAGTGCTGGATTATTCAAATCATCACACATGGATGATGCATTCTGTCACTAGAGTGCTGGAATATTCAAATCAACACACAGGGAAGATGCATTCTGTTACTGGAGTGCTTGATTATTCAAATCAACGCACAGAGAAGATGCATTCTGTTACTAGAGTGCTGGATTATTCAAATCAACACACAGAGAAGATGCATTCTGTCACTCGAGTGCTGGAATATTCAAATCAACACACAGGGAAGGTGCATTCTGTTACTAGAGTGCTGGATTATTCAAATCATCACACATGGATGATGCATTCTGTCACTAGAGTGCTGGAATATTCAAATCAACACACAGGGAAGATGCATTCTGTTACTAGAGTGCTTGATTATTCAAATCAACGCACAGAGAAGATGCATTCTGTTACTGGAGTGCTGGATTATTCAAATCAACACACAGAGAAGATGCATTCTGTCACTTGAGTGCTGGAATATTCAAATCAACACACAGGGAAGGTGCATTCTGTTACTCGAGTGCTGGATTATTCAAATCAACACACAGAGAAGATGCATTCTGTTACTAGAGTGCAGGAATATTCAAATCAACATACAGGGGAGATGCATTCTGTTACTAGAGTCCTGGAATATTCAAATCAACACACAGGGAAGATGCATTCTGTTACTAAAGTCCTGGAATATTCAAATCAACACACAGGGAAGATGTATTCTGTCACTAGAGTGCTGTAATATTCAAATCAATACACAGGGAAGATGCATTCTGTCACTCGAGTGCTGGAATATTCAAATCAACACACAGGGAAGGTGCATTCTGTTACTAGAGTGCTGGATTATTCAAATCAACACACAGAGAAGATGCATTCTGTTACTAGAGTGCTGTAATATTCGAATCAACAAACAGGGAAGATACATTCTGTTACCAGAGTGCTGGATTATTCAAATCAACACACAGAGAAGATGTATTCTGTCACTACAGTGCTGGAATATTCCAATCAACACACAGGGAAGATGCATTCTGTCACTTGAGTGCTGTAATATCCAAATCAACACAAAGGGAAGATGCATTCTGTCACTCGAGTGCTGGAATATTCAAATCAACACACAGGGAAGGTGCATTCTGTTACTAGAGTGCTGGATTATTCAAATCAACACACAGAGAAGATGCATTCTGTTACTAGAGTGCTGTAATATTCGAATCAACAAACAGGGAAGATACATTCTGTTACCAGAGTGCTGGATTATTCAAATCAACACACAGAGAAGATGTATTCTGTCACTACAGTGCTGGAATATTCCAATCAACACACAGGGAAGATGCATTCTGTCACTTGAGTGCTGTAATATCCAAATCAACACAAAGGGAAGATGCATTCTGTCACTCGAGTGCTGGAATATCCAAATCAACACACAGAGAAGAGGCATTCTGTCATTAGAGCGCTGGATTATTCAAATCAACACAAAGGGAAGATGCATTCTGTCACTCGAGTGCTGGAATATTCAAATCAACACACAGAGAAGACGCATTCTGTCATTAGAGTGCTGTAATATTCAAATCAACACAAAGGGAAGATGCATTCTGTCACTCGAGTGCTGGAATATTCGAATCAACAAACAGGGAAGATACATTCTGTTACTAGAGAGCTGGAATATTCAAATCAACACACAGGGAAGATGCATTCTGTCACTCGAGTGCTGGAATATCCAAATCAACACACAGAGAAGAGGCATTCTGTCATTAGAGCGCTGGATTATTCAAATCAACACAAAGGGAAGATGCATTCTGTCACTCGAGTGCTGGAATATTCAAATCAACACACAGAGAAGACGCATTCTGTCATTAGAGTGCTGTAATATTCAAATCAACACAAAGGGAAGATGCATTCTGTCACTCGAGTTCTGGAATATTCGAATCAACAAACAGGGAAGATACATTCTGTTACTAGAGAGCTGGAATATTCAAATCAACACACAGGGAAGATGCATTCTGTCACTAGAGTGCTGGAATATTCAAATCAACACACAGGGAAGATGCATTCTGTCACTAGTGCGCTAGAATATTCAAATCAACACACAGAGAAGATGCATTCTGTCACTAGAGTGCTGGACTATTCAAATCAAACACAGAGAAGATGCATTCTGTCATTAGAGTGCTGGAATATTCAAATCAACACAAAGGGAAGATGCATTCTGTCACTACAGTGCTGGAATATTCAAATCAACACACAGAGAAGATGCATTCTGTCAATAGAGTGCTAGAATATTCAAATCAATACACAGGGAAGATGCATTCTGTCACTAGAGTGCTGGAATATTCAAATCAACACACAGGGAAGATGCATTCTGTCACTCCAGTGCTGGAATATTCAAATCAACACACAGGGAAGATCCATTCTGTCACTAGAGTGCTGGAATATTCAAATCAACACACAGGGAAGATGCATTCTGTCACTAGAGTGCTGGAATATTCAAATTAACACACAGGGAAGATGCATTCTGTTACTAGAGTCCTGGAATATTCAAATCAACACACAGGGAAGATGCATTCTGTCACTAGAGTGCTGGAATATTCAAATCAACACACAGGGAAGATGCATTCTGTTACTAGAGTCCTGGAATATTCAAATCAACACACAGGGAAGATCCATTCTGTCACTAGAGTGCTGGAATATTCAAATCAACACACAGGGAAGATGCATTCTGTTACTAGAGTCCTGGAATATTCAAATCAACACACAGGGAAGATCCATTCTGTCACTAGAGTGCCGGAATATTCAAATCAACACACAGGGAAGATGCATTCTGTCACTCCAGTGCTGGAATATTCAAATCAACACACAGGGAAGATGCATTCTGTCACTAGAGTGCTGGAAGATTCAAATCAACACACAGGGAAGATCCATTCTGTCACTAGAGTGCTGGAATATTCAAATCAACACAAAGGGAAGATGCATTCTGTCACTAGAGTGCTGGAATATTCAAATTAACACACAGGGAAGATCCATTCTGTCACTAGAGTGCTGGAATATTCAAATCAACACACAGGGAAGATGCATTCTGTCACTCCAGTGCTGGAATATTCAAATTAACACACAGGGAAGATCCATTCTGTCACTAGAGTGTTGGAATATTCAAATTAACACACAGGGAAGATGCATTCTGTCACTAGAGTGCTGGAATATTCAAATCAACACACAGGGAAGATCCATTCTGTCACTAGAGTGCTGGAATATTCAAATCAACACACAGGGAAGATCCATTCTGTCACTAGAGTGCTGGAATATTCAAATTAACACACAGGGAAGATCCATTCTGTCACTAGAGTGCTGGAATATTCAAAACAACACACAGGGAAGATCCATTCTGTCACTAGAGTGCTGGAATATTCAAATCAACACACAGGGAAGATGCATTCTGTTACTAGAGTCCTGGAATATTCAAATCAACACACAGGGAAGATGCATTCTGTTACTAGAGTCCTGGAATATTCAAATCAACACACAGGGAAGATCCATTCTGTTACTAGAGTCCTGGAATATTCAAATCAACACACAGGGAAGATGCATTCTGTTACTAGAGTCCTGGAATATTCAAATCAACACACAGGGAAGATCCATTCTGTCACTAGAGTGCTGGAATATTCAAATCAACACACAGGGAAGATCCATTCTGTCACTAGAGTGCTGGAATATTCAAATCAACACACAGGGAAGATCCATTCTGTCACTACAGTGCTGGAATATTCCAATCAACACACAGGGAAGATGCATTCTGTCACTCGAGTGCTGGAAAATTCAAATCAACACACAGAGAAGACGCATTCTGTTACTAGAGTGCTGGAATATTCGAATCAACAAACAGGGAAGATACATTCTGTTACTAGAGAGCTGGAATATTCAAATCAACACACAGGGAAGATGCATTCTGTCACTAGAGTGCTGGACTATTCAAATCAACACACAGAAAAGATGCATTCTGTCATTAGAGTGCTGGAATATTCAAATCAACACAAAGGGAAGATGCATTCTGTCCCTACAGTACTGGAATATTCAAATCAACACACAGAGAAGATGCATTCTGTCACTAGAGTGCTGGAATATTCAAATCAACACACAGGGAAGATCCATTCTGTCACTAGAGTGCTGGAATATTCAAATCAACACACAGGAAAGATGCATTCTGTCACTAGAGTGCTGGAATATTCAAATTTACACACAGGGAAGATGCATTCTGTCACTACAGTGCTGGAATACTCAAATCATCACACAGGGAAGATGCATTCTGTCACTAGAGTGCTGGAATATTCAAATCAACACACAGGTAAGATGCATTCTGTTACTAGAGTGCTGGAATATTCAAATCAACACAGAGAAGACGCATTCTGTTACTAGAGTGCTGGAATATTCAAATCAACACACAGAGAAGACGCATTCTGTTACTAGAGTGCTGGAATATTCGAATCAACAAACAGGGAAGATACATTCTGTTACTAGAGAGCTGGAATATTCAAATCAACACACAGGGAAGATGCATTCTGTCACTAGAGTGCTGGAATATTCAAATCAACACACAGAGAAGATGCATTCTGTCACTAGAGTGCTGGACTATTCAAATCAACACACAGAGAAGATGCATTCTGTCACTAGAGTGCTGGAATATTCAAATCAACACACAGAGAAGATGCATTCTGTCACTAGAGTGCTGGAATATTCAAATCAACACACAGAGAAGATGCATTCTGTCACTAGAGTGCTGGACTATTCAAATCAACACACAGAGAAGATGCATTCTGTCATTAGAGTGCTGGAATATTCAAATCAACACAAAGGGAAGATGCATTCTGTCACTCGAGTGCTGGAATATTCAAATCAACACACAGAGAAGACGCATTCTGTTACTAGAGTGCTGGAATATTCGAATCAACAAACAGGGAAGATACATTCTGTTATGAGAGTGCTGGAATATTCAAATCAACACACAGGGAAGATGCATTCTGTCATTAGAGTGCTGGAATATTCAAATCAACACAAAGGGAAGATGCATTCTGTCACTACAGTACTGGAATATTCAAATCAACACACAGAGAAGATGCATTCTGTCACTAGAGTGCTGGAATATTCAAATCAACACACAGAGAAGATGCATTCTGTCACTAGAGTGCTGGACTATTCAAATCAACACACAGAGAAGATGCATTCTGTCATTAGAGTGCTGGAATATTCAAATCAACACAAAGGGAAGATGCATTCTGTCACTCGAGTGCTGGAATATTCAAATCAACACACAGGGAAGATCCATTCTGTCACTAGAGTGCTGGAATATTCAAATCAACACACAGGGAAGATGCATTCTGTCACTAGAGTGCTGGAATATTCAAATTTACACACAGGGAAGATGCATTCTGTTACTAGGGTGCTGGAATATTCGAATCAACAAACAGGGAAGATACATTCTGTTACTAGAGAGCTGGAATATTCAAATCAACACACAGGGAAGATGCATTCTGTCACTAGAGTGCTGGAATATTCAAATCAACACACAGAGAAGATGCATTCTGTCACTAGAGTGCTGGACTATTCAAATCAACACACAGAGAAGATGCATTCTGTCACTAGAGTGCTGGAATATTCAAATCAACACACAGAGAAGATGCATTCTGTCACTAGAGTGCTGGACTATTCAAATCAACACACAGAGAAGATGCATTCTGTCATTAGAGTGCTGGAATATTCAAATCAACAGAAAGGGAAGATGCATTCTGTCATTAGAGTGCTGGAATATTCAAATCAACAGAAAGGGAAGATGCATTCTGTCACTACAGTACTGGAATATTCAAATCAACACACAGAGAAGATGCATTCTGTCACTAGAGTGCTGGAATATTCAAATCAACACACAGGGAAGATCCATTCTGTCACTAGAGTGCTGTAATATTCAAATCAACACACAGAGAAGATGCATTCTGTCACTCCAGTGCTGGAATATTCAAATCAACACACAGGGAAGATGCATTCTGTCACTAGAGTGCTGGAATATTCAAATTTACACACAGGGAAGATGCATTCTGTCACTAGAGTGCTGGAATATTCAAATCAACACACAGGGAAGATCCATTCTGTCACTAGAGTGCTGGAATATTCAAATCAACACACAGGGAAGATGCATTCTGTCACTACAGTGCTGGAATACTCAAATCATCACACAGGGAAGATGCATTCTGTTACTAGAGTGCTGGAATTTTCAAATCAACACACAGGGAAGATCCATTCTGTCACTAGAGTGCTGGAATATTCAAATCAACACACAGGGAAGATGCATTCTGTCACTACAGTGCTGGAATACTCAAATCATCACACAGGGAAGATGCATTCTGTTACTAGAGTGCTGGAATATTCAAATCAACACACAGGGAAGATCCATTCTGTCACTCCAGTGCTGGAATATTCAAATCAACACACAGAGAAGACGCATTCTGTTACTAGAGTGCTGGAATATTCAAATCAACACACAGGGAAGATGCATTCTGTTACTAGAGTGCTTGATTATTCAAATCAACGCACAGAGAAGATGCATTCTGTTACTAGAGTGCTGGATTATTCAAATCAACACACAGAGAAGATGCATTCTGTCACTCGAGTGCTGGAATATTCAAATCAACACACAGGGAAGGTGCATTCTGTTACTAGAGTGCTGGATTATTCAAATCATCACACATGGATGATGCATTCTGTCACTAGAGTGCTGGAATATTCAAATCAACACACAGGGAAGATGCATTCTGTTACTAGAGTGCTTGATTATTCAAATCAACGCACAGAGAAGATGCATTCTGTTACTAGAGTGCTGGATTATTCAAATCAACACACAGAGAAGATGCATTCTGTTACTAGAGTGCTGGATTATTCAAATCAACACACAGAGAAGATGCATTCTGTCACTCGAGTGCTGGAATATTCAAATCAACACACAGGGAAGGTGCATTCTGTTACTAGAGTGCTGGAATATTCAAATCAACACACAGGGAAGATGCCTTCTGTTACTAGAGTGCTTGATTATTCAAATCAACGCACAGAGAAGATGCATTCTGTTACTAGAGTGCTGGATTATTCAAATCAACACACAGAGAAGATGCATTCTGTCACTCGAGTGCTGGAATATTCAAATCAACACACAGGGAAAGTGCATTCTGTTACTAGAGTGCTGGATTATTCAAATCATCACACATGGATGATGCATTCTGTCACTAGAGTGCTGGAATATTCAAATCAACACACAGGGAAGATGCATTCTGTTACTAGAGTGCTGGAATATTCAAATCAACACACAGGGAAGGTGCATTCTGTTACTAGAGTGCTGGATTATTCAAATCAACACACAGAGAAGATGCATTCTGTTACTAGAGTCCTGGAATATTCAAATCAACACACAGGGAAGGTGCATTCTGTTACTAGAGTGCTGGATTATTCAAATCATCACACATGGATGATGCATTCTGTCACTAGAGTGCTGGAATATTCAAATCAACACACAGGGAAGATGCATTCTGTTACTGGAGTGCTTGATTATTCAAATCAACGCACAGAGAAGATGCATTCTGTTACTAGAGTGCTGGATTATTCAAATCAACACACAGAGAAGATGCATTCTGTCACTCGAGTGCTGGAATATTCAAATCAACACACAGGGAAGGTGCATTCTGTTACTAGAGTGCTGGATTATTCAAATCATCACACATGGATGATGCATTCTGTCACTAGAGTGCTGGAATATTCAAATCAACACACAGGGAAGATGCATTCTGTTACTAGAGTGCTTGATTATTCAAATCAACGCACAGAGAAGATGCATTCTGTTACTGGAGTGCTGGATTATTCAAATCAACACACAGAGAAGATGCATTCTGTCACTTGAGTGCTGGAATATTCAAATCAACACACAGGGAAGGTGCATTCTGTTACTCGAGTGCTGGATTATTCAAATCAACACACAGAGAAGATGCATTCTGTTACTAGAGTGCAGGAATATTCAAATCAACATACAGGGAAGATACATTCTGTTACTAGAGTCCTGGAATATTCAAATCAACACACAGGGAAGATGCATTCTGTTACTAAAGTCCTGGAATATTCAAATCAACACACAGGGAAGATGTATTCTGTCACTAGAGTGCTGTAATATTCAAATCAATACACAGGGAAGATGCATTCTGTCACTCGAGTGCTGGAATATTCAAATCAACACACAGGGAAGGTGCATTCTGTTACTAGAGTGCTGGATTATTCAAATCAACACACAGAGAAGATGCATTCTGTTACTAGAGTGCTGTAATATTCGAATCAACAAACAGGGAAGATACATTCTGTTACCAGAGTGCTGGATTATTCAAATCAACACACAGAGAAGATGTATTCTGTCACTACAGTGCTGGAATATTCCAATCAACACACAGGGAAGATGCATTCTGTCACTTGAGTGCTGTAATATCCAAATCAACACAAAGGGAAGATGCATTCTGTCACTCGAGTGCTGGAATATCCAAATCAACACACAGAGAAGAGGCATTCTGTCATTAGAGCGCTGGATTATTCAAATCAACACAAAGGGAAGATGCATTCTGTCACTCGAGTGCTGGAATATTCAAATCAACACACAGAGAAGACGCATTCTGTCATTAGAGTGCTGTAATATTCAAATCAACACAAAGGGAAGATGCATTCTGTCACTCGAGTGCTGGAATATTCGAATCAACAAACAGGGAAGATACATTCTGTTACTAGAGAGCTGGAATATTCAAATCAACACACAGGGAAGATGCATTCTGTCACTCGAGTGCTGGAATATCCAAATCAACACACAGAGAAGAGGCATTCTGTCATTAGAGCGCTGGATTATTCAAATCAACACAAAGGGAAGATGCATTCTGTCACTCGAGTGCTGGAATATTCAAATCAACACACAGAGAAGACGCATTCTGTCATTAGAGTGCTGTAATATTCAAATCAACACAAAGGGAAGATGCATTCTGTCACTCGAGTTCTGGAATATTCGAATCAACAAACAGGGAAGATACATTCTGTTACTAGAGAGCTGGAATATTCAAATCAACACACAGGGAAGATGCATTCTGTCACTAGAGTGCTGGAATATTCAAATCAACACACAGGGAAGATGCATTCTGTCACTAGTGCGCTAGAATATTCAAATCAACACACAGAGAAGATGCATTCTGTCACTAGAGTGCTGGACTATTCAAATCAAACACAGAGAAGATGCATTCTGTCATTAGAGTGCTGGAATATTCAAATCAACACAAAGGGAAGATGCATTCTGTCACTACAGTGCTGGAATATTCAAATCAACACACAGAGAAGATGCATTCTGTCAATAGAGTGCTAGAATATTCAAATCAATACACAGGGAAGATGCATTCTGTCACTAGAGTGCTGGAATATTCAAATCAACACACAGGGAAGATGCATTCTGTCACTCCAGTGCTGGAATATTCAAATCAACACACAGGGAAGATCCATTCTGTCACTAGAGTGCTGGAATATTCAAATCAACACACAGGGAAGATGCATTCTGTCACTAGAGTGCTGGAATATTCAAATTAACACACAGGGAAGATGCATTCTGTTACTAGAGTCCTGGAATATTCAAATCAACACACAGGGAAGATGCATTCTGTCACTAGAGTGCTGGAATATTCAAATCAACACACAGGGAAGATGCATTCTGTTACTAGAGTCCTGGAATATTCAAATCAACACACAGGGAAGATCCATTCTGTCACTAGAGTGCTGGAATATTCAAATCAACACACAGGGAAGATGCATTCTGTTACTAGAGTCCTGGAATATTCAAATCAACACACAGGGAAGATCCATTCTGTCACTAGAGTGCCGGAATATTCAAATCAACACACAGGGAAGATGCATTCTGTCACTCCAGTGCTGGAATATTCAAATCAACACACAGGGAAGATGCATTCTGTCACTAGAGTGCTGGAAGATTCAAATCAACACACAGGGAAGATCCATTCTGTCACTAGAGTGCTGGAATATTCAAATCAACACAAAGGGAAGATGCATTCTGTCACTAGAGTGCTGGAATATTCAAATTAACACACAGGGAAGATCCATTCTGTCACTAGAGTGCTGGAATATTCAAATCAACACACAGGGAAGATGCATTCTGTCACTCCAGTGCTGGAATATTCAAATTAACACACAGGGAAGATCCATTCTGTCACTAGAGTGTTGGAATATTCAAATTAACACACAGGGAAGATGCATTCTGTCACTAGAGTGCTGGAATATTCAAATCAACACACAGGGAAGATCCATTCTGTCACTAGAGTGCTGGAATATTCAAATCAACACACAGGGAAGATCCATTCTGTCACTAGAGTGCTGGAATATTCAAATTAACACACAGGGAAGATCCATTCTGTCACTAGAGTGCTGGAATATTCAAAACAACACACAGGGAAGATCCATTCTGTCACTAGAGTGCTAGAATATTCAAATCAACACACAGGGAAGATGCATTCTGTTACTAGAGTCCTGGAATATTCAAATCAACACACAGGGAAGATGCATTCTGTTACTAGAGTCCTGGAATATTCAAATCAACACACAGGGAAGATCCATTCTGTTACTAGAGTCCTGGAATATTCAAATCAACACACAGGGAAGATGCATTCTGTTACTAGAGTCCTGGAATATTCAAATCAACACACAGGGAAGATCCATTCTGTCACTAGAGTGCTGGAATATTCAAATCAACACACAGGGAAGATCCATTCTGTCACTAGAGTGCTGGAATATTCAAATCAACACACAGGGAAGATCCATTCTGTCACTACAGTGCTGGAATATTCAAATCAACACACAGGGAAGATGCATTCTGTCACTAGAGTGCTGGTATATTCAAATCAACACACAGGGAAGATGCATTCTGTCACTACAGTGCTGGAATATTCAAATCAACACACAGGGAAGATGCATTCTGTCACTAGAGTGCTGGTATATTCAAATCAACACACAGGGAAGATGCATTCTGTCACTACAGTGCTGGAATATTCAAATCAACACACAGGGAAGATCCATTCTGTCACTACAGTGCTGGAATATTCAAATCAACACACAGGGAAGATGCATTCTGTCACTAGAGTGCTGGTATATTCAAATCAACACACAGGGAAGATGCATTCTGTCACTACAGTGCTGAAATATTCCAATCAACACACAGGGAAGATGCATTCTGTCACTAGAGTGCTGTAATATTCAAATTAACACACAGGGACGATGCATTCTGTCACTAGAGTGCTGGAATATTCAAATGAACACAAAGGGAAGATGCATTCTGTCACTCGAGTGCTGGAATATTCAAATCAACACACAGAGAAGACGCATTCTGTTACTAGAGTGCTGGAATATTCAAATCAACACACAGGGAAGATGCATTCTGTCACGAGAGTGCTGGAATATTCAAATCAACACACAGGGAAGACGCATTCTGTCAGAACAGTGATGGAATATTCAAATCAACACAAAGGGAAGATGCATTCTGTCACTCGAGTGCTGGATTATTCAAATCAACACACAGGGAAGATGCATTCTGTCACTAGAGTGCTGGAATATTCAAATCAACACAAAGGGAAGATGCATTCTGTCACTCGAGTGCTGGAATATTCAAATCAACACACAGAGAAGACGCATTCTGTTACTAGAGTGCTGGAATATTCAAATCAACACACAGGGAAGATGCATTCTGTCACGAGAGTGCTGGAATATTCAAATCAACACACAGGGAAGACGCATTCTGTCAGAACAGTGATGGAATATTCAAATCAACACAAAGGGAAGATGCATTCTGTCACTCGAGTGCTGGATTATTCAAATCAACACACAGGGAAGATACATTCTGTCACTAGAGTGCTGGAATATTCAAATCAACACACAGAGAAGACGCATTCTGTCATTAGAGTGCTGGAATATTCAAATCAAAACACAGGGAAGATGCATTCTGTCACTAGAGTGCTGTAATATTCAAATCAAAACACAGGGAAGATGCATTCTGTCACTAGAGTGCTGTAATATTCAAATCAACACACAGGGAAGAGGGATTCTGTCACTAGAGTGCTGGAATATTCAAATCAAAACACAGGGAAGATGCATTCTGTCACTAGAGCGCTGGAATATTCAAATCAACACACAGAGAGGACGTATTTTGTCACCAGAGTGCTGTAATATTCAAATCAACACACAGGGAAGAGGGATTCTGTCATTAGAGTGCTGGAAAATTCAAATAAACAAACAGGGAAGATACATTCTGTCACTAGAGTGCTGTAATATTCAAATCAACACACAGGGAAGATGCATCCTGTCACGAGAGTGCTGGAATATTCAAATCAACACACAGGGAAGATGCATTCTGTCACTAGAGCGCTGGAATATTCAAATCAACACACAGAGAGGACGTATTTTGTCACTAGAGTGCTGGAATATTCAAATCAACACACAGGGAAGATACATTCTGTTATTAGAGTGCTGTAATATTCAAATCAACACACAGAGAAGACGCATTCTGTCACTAGAGTGCTGGATTATTCAAATCAACACACAGGGAAGATGCATCCTGTGACGAGAGTGCTGGAATATTCAAATCAACACACAGGGAAGATGCATCCTGTCACTAGAGTGCTGGAATATTCAAATCAACATACAGAGAAAATGCATTATGTTACTAGAGTGCTGGATTATTCAAATCATCACACATGAAAGATGCATACTGTCATTAGAGTGCTGGAATATTCGAATCATCACACATGGAAGATGCATACTGTCAATAGAGTGCTGGAATATTCGAATCAACACACAGGGAAGAGGCATACTGTCATTAGAGCGCTGGAATATTCGAATCAACAAACAGGGAAGATGCATTCTGTTACTAGAGTGCTGGAATATTCAAATCAACACACAGGGAAGATGCATTCTGTCACTGGAGTGCTAGAATATTCAAATCAACACACAGAGAAGATGCATTCTGTCACTAGTGTGCTAGAATATTCAAATCAACACACAGAGAAGATGCATTCTGTCACTAGAGTGCTGGACTATTCAAATCAACACAGAGAGAAGATGCATTCTGTCATTAGAGTGCTGGAATATTCAAATCAACACAAAGGGAAGATGCATTCTGTCAATAGAGTGCTAGAATATTCAAATCAACACACAGGGAAGATGCATTCTGTCACTACAGTGCTGGAATATTCAAATCAACACACAGGGAAGATCCATTCTGTCACTAGAGTGCTGGAATATTCAAATCAACACACAGGGAAGATGCATCCTGTCACGAGAGTGCTGGAATATTCAAATCAACATACAGGGAAGATGCATTCTGTCACTAGAGCGCTGGAATATTCAAATCAACACACAGAGAGGACGTATTCTGTCACTAGAGTGCTGGAATATTAAAATCAACACACAGTGAAGATGCATTCTGTCACTACAGTGCTGGAATATTCAAATCAACACACAGAGAAGATGCATTCTGTCAATAGAGTGCTAGAATATTCAAATCAACACACAGGGAAGATGCATTCTGTCACTAGAGTGCTGGAATATTCAAATCAACACACAGGGAAGATCCATTCTGTCACTAGAGTGCTGGAATATTCAAATCAACACACAGGGAAGATGCATCCTGTCACGAGAGTGCTGGAATATTCAAATCAACACACAGGGAAGATGCATTCTGTCACTAGAGCGCTGGAATATTCAAATCAACACACAGAGAGGACGTATTCTGTCACTAGAGTGCTGGAATATTCAAATCAACACACAGGGAAGATACATTCTGTTATTAGAGTGCTGGAATATTCAAATCAACAAACAGGGAAGATACATTCTGTCACTAGAGTGCTGTAATATTCAAATCAACACACAGGGAAGATGCATCCTGTCACGAGAGTGCTGGAATATTCAAATCAACACACAGGGAAGATGCATCCTGTCACTAGAGTGCTGGAATATTCAAATCAACATACAGAGAAGATGCATTCTGTTACTAGATTGCTGGATTATTCAAATCATCACACATGAAAGATGCATACTGTCATTAGAGTGCTGGAATATTCGAATCATCACACATGGAAGATGCATACTGTCAATAGAGTGCTGGAATATTCGAATCAACACACAGAGAAGATGCATTCTGTTACTAGAGTGCTGGATTATTCAAATCATCACACATGGAAGATGCATACTGTCATTAGAGTGCTGGAATATTCGAATCATCACACATGGAAGATGCATACTGTCAATAGAGTGCTGGAATATTCGAATCAACACACAGGGAAGAGGCATACTGTCATTAGAGTGCTGGAATATTCGAATCAACAAACAGGGAAGATGCATTCTGTCACTAGAGTGCTAGAATATTCAAATCAACACACAGAGAAGATGCATTCTGTCACTAGTGTGCTAGAATATTCAAATCAACACACAGAGAAGATGCATTCTGTCACTAGAGTGCTGGACTATTCAAATCAACACAGAGAGAAGATGCATTCTGTCATTAGAGTGCTGGAATATTCAAATCAACACAAAGGGAAGATGCATTCTGTCACTACAGTGCTGGAATATTCAAATCAACACACAGAGAAGATGCATTCTGTCAATAGAGTGCTAGAATATTCAAATCAACACACAGGGAAGATGCATTCTGTCACTAGAGTGCTGGAATATTCAAATCAACACAAAGGGAAGATCCATTCTGTCACTAGAGTGCTGGAATATTCAAATCAACACACAGGGAAGATGCATTCTGTCACTAGAGTGCTTGAATATTCAAATTAACACACAGACAAGACGCATTCTGTCACTTGAGTTCTTGAATATTCAAATCAACACAAAGGGAAGATGCATTCTGTCACTAGAGTTCTTGAATATTCAAATCAACACAAAGGGAAGATGCATTCTGTCACTACAGTGCTGGAATATTCAAATCAACACACAGGGAAGATGCATTCTGTCACTAGAGTGCTGGACTATTCAAATCAACACAGAGAGAAGATGCATTCTGTCATTAGAGTGCTGGAATATTCAAATCAACACAAAGGGAAGATGCATTCTGTCAATAGAGTGCTAGAATATTCAAATCAACACACAGGGAAGATGCATTCTGTCACTACAGTGCTGGAATATTCAAATCAACACACAGGGAAGATCCATTCTGTCACTAGAGTGCTGGAATATTCAAATCAACACACAGGGAAGATGCATCCTGTCACGAGAGTGCTGGAATATTCAAATCAACACACAGGGAAGATGCATTCTGTCACTAGAGCGCTGGAATATTCAAATCAACACACAGAGAGGACGTATTCTGTCACTAGAGTGCTGGAATATTCAAATCAACACACAGGGAAGATACATTCTGTTATTAGAGTGCTGGAATATTCAAATCAACAAACAGGGAAGATACATTCTGTCACTAGAGTGCTGTAATATTCAAATCAACACACAGGGAAGATGCATCCTGTCACGAGAGTGCTGGAATATTCAAATCAACACACAGGGAAGATGCATCCTGTCACTAGAGTGCTGGAATATTCAAATCAACATACAGAGAAGATGCATTCTGTTACTAGATTGCTGGATTATTCAAATCATCACACATGAAAGATGCATACTGTCATTAGAGTGCTGGAATATTCGAATCATCACACATGGAAGATGCATACTGTCAATAGAGTGCTGGAATATTCGAATCAACACACAGAGAAGATGCATTCTGTTACTAGAGTGCTGGATTATTCAAATCATCACACATGGAAGATGCATACTGTCATTAGAGTGCTGGAATATTCGAATCATCACACATGGAAGATGCATACTGTCAATAGAGTGCTGGAATATTCGAATCAACACACAGGGAAGAGGCATACTGTCATTAGAGTGCTGGAATATTCGAATCAACAAACAGGGAAGATGCATTCTGTCACTAGAGTGCTAGAATATTCAAATCAACACACAGAGAAGATGCATTCTGTCACTAGTGTGCTAGAATATTCAAATCAACACACAGAGAAGATGCATTCTGTCACTAGAGTGCTGGACTATTCAAATCAACACAGAGAGAAGATGCATTCTGTCATTAGAGTGCTGGAATATTCAAATCAACACAAAGGGAAGATGCATTCTGTCACTACAGTGCTGGAATATTCAAATCAACACACAGAGAAGATGCATTCTGTCAATAGAGTGCTAGAATATTCAAATCAACACACAGGGAAGATGCATTCTGTCACTAGAGTGCTGGAATATTCAAATCAACACAAAGGGAAGATCCATTCTGTCACTAGAGTGCTGGAATATTCAAATCAACACACAGGGAAGATGCATTCTGTCACTAGAGTGCTTGAATATTCAAATTAACACACAGACAAGACGCATTCTGTCACTTGAGTTCTTGAATATTCAAATCAACACAAAGGGAAGATGCATTCTGTCACTAGAGTTCTTGAATATTCAAATCAACACAAAGGGAAGATGCATTCTGTCACTACAGTGCTGGAATATTCAAATCAACACACAAAGAAGACGCATTCTGTCACTAGAGTGCTGAAATATTCAAATCAACACACAGAGAAGACGCATTCTGTCACTAGAGTTCTTGAATAATCAAATCAACACAAAGGGAAGATGCATTCTGTCACTAGAGTTCTTGAATATTCAAATCAACACACAGGGAAGAGGCATACTGTCATTAGAGTGCTGGAATATTCAAATCAACACAAAGGGAAGATGCATTCTGTCACTACAGTGCTGGAATATTCAAATCAACACACAGGGAAGATGCATTCTGTCACTAGAGTGCTGGAATATTCAAATCAACACACAGGGAAGATGCATTCTGTTACTAGAGTGCTGGATTATTCAAATCAACACACAGGGAAGATGCATTCTGTCACTAGAGTGCTGGAATATTCAAATTAACACACAGACAAGACGCTTTCTGTCACTAGAGTTCTTGAATATTCAAATCAACACAAAGCGAAGATTTATTCTGTCACTAGAGTTCTTGAATATTCAAATCAACACAAAGGGAAGATGCATTCTGTCACGACAGTGCTGGAATAATCAAATCAACACACAGGGAAGACGCATTCTGTCACTAGAGTGCTGGAATATTCAAATCAACACACAGACAAGACGCATTCTGTCACTAGAGTTCTTGAATAATCAAATCAACACAAAGGGAAGATGCATTCTGTCACTAGAGTTCTTGAATATTCAAATCAACACACAGGGAAGAGGCATACTGTCATTAGAGTGCTGGAATATTCAAATAAACACAAAGGGAAGATGCATTCTGTCACTACAGTGCTGGAATATTCAAATCAACACACAGGGAAGATGCATTCTGTCACTAGAGTGCTGGAATATTCAAATCAACACTAAGAGAAGACGCATTCTGTTACTAGAGTGCTGGATTATTCAAATCAACATACAGGGAAGATGCATTCTGTTACTAGAGTGCTGGATGATTCAAATCATCACACAAGGATGATGCATTCTGTTACTAGAGTGCTGGATTATTCAAATCAACATACAGGGAAGATGCATTCTGTCACTGGAGTGCTGGAATATTCAAATCAACACACAGGGAAGATGCATTCTGTTACTAGAGTGCTGGATTATTCAAATCAACATACAGGGAAGATGCATTCTGTTACTAGAGTGCTGGATTATTCAAATCATCACACAAGGATGATGCATTCTGTCACTAGAGTGCTGGAATATTCAAATCAACACACAGGGAAGATGCATTCTGTAACTAGAGTGCTGGATTATTCAAATCAACACACAGTGAAGATGCATTCTGTTACTAGAGTGCTGGATTATTCAAATCAACACACAGAGAAGATGCATTCTATTACTAGACTGCTGGATTATTCAAATCAACACACAGGTAAGATGCATTCTGTTACTAGAGTGCTGGATTATTCAAATCAACACACAGGGAAGATGCATTCTGTTACTAGAGTGCTGGATTATTCAAATCAACACACAGAGAAGATACATTCTGTTACTAGAGTGCTGGAATATTCAAATCAACACAAAGCGAAGATTTATTCTGTCACTAGAGTTCTTGAATATTCAAATCAACACAAAGGGAAGATGCATTCTGTCACGACAGTGCTGGAATAATCAAATCAACACACAGAGAAGATGCATTCTGTCAATAGAGTGCTAGAATATTCAAATCAACACACAGGGAAGATGCATTCTGTCACTAGAGTGCTGGAATATTCAAATCAACACACAGGGAAGATCCATTCTGTCACTAGAGTGCTGGAATATTCAAATCAACACACAGGGAAGATGCATCCTGTCACGAGAGTGCTGGAATATTCAAATCAACACACAGGGAAGATGCATTCTGTCACTAGAGCGCTGGAATATTCAAATCAACACACAGAGAGGACGTATTCTGTCACTAGAGTGCTGGAATATTCAAATCAACACACAGGGAAGATACATTCTGTTATTAGAGTGCTGGAATATTCAAATCAACAAACAGGGAAGATACATTCTGTCACTAGAGTGCTGTAATATTCAAATCAACACACAGGGAAGATGCATCCTGTCACGAGAGTGCTGGAATATTCAAATCAACACACAGGGAAGATGCATCCTGTCACTAGAGTGCTGGAATATTCAAATCAACATACAGAGAAGATGCATTCTGTTACTAGAGTGCTGGATTATTCAAATCATCACACATGAAAGATGCATACTGTCATTAGAGTGCTGGAATATTCGAATCATCACACATGGAAGATGCATACTGTCAATAGAGTGCTGGAATATTCGAATCAACACACAGAGAAGATGCATTCTGTTACTAGAGTGCTGGATTATTCAAATCATCACACATGGAAGATGCATACTGTCATTAGAGTGCTGGAATATTCGAATCATCACACATGGAAGATGCATACTGTCAATAGAGTGCTGGAATATTCGAATCAACACACAGGGAAGATGCATTCTGTCACTAGAGTTCTTGAATATTCAAATCAACACAAAGGGAAGATGCATTCTGTCACTACAGTGCTGGAATATTCAAATCAACACACAGGGAAGATACATTCTGTTATTAGAGTGCTGTAATATTCAAATCAACACACAGAGAAGACGCATTCTGTCACTAGAGTGCTGGATTATTCAAATCAACACACAGGGAAGATGCATCCTGTGACGAGAGTGCTGGAATATTCAAATCAACACACAGGGAAGATGCATCCTGTCACTAGAGTGCTGGAATATTCAAATCAACATACAGAGAAAATGCATTATGTTACTAGAGTGCTGGATTATTCAAATCATCACACATGAAAGATGCATACTGTCATTAGAGTGCTGGAATATTCGAATCATCACACATGGAAGATGCATACTGTCAATAGAGTGCTGGAATATTCGAATCAACACACAGGGAAGAGGCATACTGTCATTAGAGCGCTGGAATATTCGAATCAACAAACAGGGAAGATGCATTCTGTTACTAGAGTGCTGGAATATTCAAATCAACACACAGGGAAGATGCATTCTGTCACTGGAGTGCTAGAATATTCAAATCAACACACAGAGAAGATGCATTCTGTCACTAGTGTGCTAGAATATTCAAATCAACACACAGAGAAGATGCATTCTGTCACTAGAGTGCTGGACTATTCAAATCAACACAGAGAGAAGATGCATTCTGTCATTAGAGTGCTGGAATATTCAAATCAACACAAAGGGAAGATGCATTCTGTCAATAGAGTGCTAGAATATTCAAATCAACACACAGGGAAGATGCATTCTGTCACTACAGTGCTGGAATATTCAAATCAACACACAGGGAAGATCCATTCTGTCACTAGAGTGCTGGAATATTCAAATCAACACACAGGGAAGATGCATCCTGTCACGAGAGTGCTGGAATATTCAAATCAACATACAGGGAAGATGCATTCTGTCACTAGAGCGCTGGAATATTCAAATCAACACACAGAGAGGACGTATTCTGTCACTAGAGTGCTGGAATATTAAAATCAACACACAGTGAAGATGCATTCTGTCACTACAGTGCTGGAATATTCAAATCAACACACAGAGAAGATGCATTCTGTCAATAGAGTGCTAGAATATTCAAATCAACACACAGGGAAGATGCATTCTGTCACTAGAGTGCTGGAATATTCAAATCAACACACAGGGAAGATCCATTCTGTCACTAGAGTGCTGGAATATTCAAATCAACACACAGGGAAGATGCATCCTGTCACGAGAGTGCTGGAATATTCAAATCAACACACAGGGAAGATGCATTCTGTCACTAGAGCGCTGGAATATTCAAATCAACACACAGAGAGGACGTATTCTGTCACTAGAGTGCTGGAATATTCAAATCAACACACAGGGAAGATACATTCTGTTATTAGAGTGCTGGAATATTCAAATCAACAAACAGGGAAGATACATTCTGTCACTAGAGTGCTGTAATATTCAAATCAACACACAGGGAAGATGCATCCTGTCACGAGAGTGCTGGAATATTCAAATCAACACACAGGGAAGATGCATCCTGTCACTAGAGTGCTGGAATATTCAAATCAACATACAGAGAAGATGCATTCTGTTACTAGATTGCTGGATTATTCAAATCATCACACATGAAAGATGCATACTGTCATTAGAGTGCTGGAATATTCGAATCATCACACATGGAAGATGCATACTGTCAATAGAGTGCTGGAATATTCGAATCAACACACAGAGAAGATGCATTCTGTTACTAGAGTGCTGGATTATTCAAATCATCACACATGGAAGATGCATACTGTCATTAGAGTGCTGGAATATTCGAATCATCACACATGGAAGATGCATACTGTCAATAGAGTGCTGGAATATTCGAATCAACACACAGGGAAGAGGCATACTGTCATTAGAGTGCTGGAATATTCGAATCAACAAACAGGGAAGATGCATTCTGTCACTAGAGTGCTAGAATATTCAAATCAACACACAGAGAAGATGCATTCTGTCACTAGTGTGCTAGAATATTCAAATCAACACACAGAGAAGATGCATTCTGTCACTAGAGTGCTGGACTATTCAAATCAACACAGAGAGAAGATGCATTCTGTCATTAGAGTGCTGGAATATTCAAATCAACACAAAGGGAAGATGCATTCTGTCACTACAGTGCTGGAATATTCAAATCAACACACAGAGAAGATGCATTCTGTCAATAGAGTGCTAGAATATTCAAATCAACACACAGGGAAGATGCATTCTGTCACTAGAGTGCTGGAATATTCAAATCAACACAAAGGGAAGATCCATTCTGTCACTAGAGTGCTGGAATATTCAAATCAACACACAGGGAAGATGCATTCTGTCACTAGAGTGCTTGAATATTCAAATTAACACACAGACAAGACGCATTCTGTCACTTGAGTTCTTGAATATTCAAATCAACACAAAGGGAAGATGCATTCTGTCACTAGAGTTCTTGAATATTCAAATCAACACAAAGGGAAGATGCATTCTGTCACTACAGTGCTGGAATATTCAAATCAACACACAAAGAAGACGCATTCTGTCACTAGAGTGCTGAAATATTCAAATCAACACACAGAGAAGACGCATTCTGTCACTAGAGTTCTTGAATAATCAAATCAACACAAAGGGAAGATGCATTCTGTCACTAGAGTTCTTGAATATTCAAATCAACACACAGGGAAGAGGCATACTGTCATTAGAGTGCTGGAATATTCAAATCAACACAAAGGGAAGATGCATTCTGTCACTACAGTGCTGGAATATTCAAATCAACACACAGGGAAGATGCATTCTGTCACTAGAGTGCTGGAATATTCAAATCAACACACAGGGAAGATGCATTCTGTTACTAGAGTGCTGGATTATTCAAATCAACACACAGGGAAGATGCATTCTGTCACTAGAGTGCTGGAATATTCAAATTAACACACAGACAAGACGCTTTCTGTCACTAGAGTTCTTGAATATTCAAATCAACACAAAGCGAAGATTTATTCTGTCACTAGAGTTCTTGAATATTCAAATCAACACAAAGGGAAGATGCATTCTGTCACGACAGTGCTGGAATAATCAAATCAACACACAGGGAAGACGCATTCTGTCACTAGAGTGCTGGAATATTCAAATCAACACACAGACAAGACGCATTCTGTCACTAGAGTTCTTGAATAATCAAATCAACACAAAGGGAAGATGCATTCTGTCACTAGAGTTCTTGAATATTCAAATCAACACACAGGGAAGAGGCATACTGTCATTAGAGTGCTGGAATATTCAAATAAACACAAAGGGAAGATGCATTCTGTCACTACAGTGCTGGAATATTCAAATCAACACACAGGGAAGATGCATTCTGTCACTAGAGTGCTGGAATATTCAAATCAACACTAAGAGAAGACGCATTCTGTTACTAGAGTGCTGGATTATTCAAATCAACATACAGGGAAGATGCATTCTGTTACTAGAGTGCTGGATGATTCAAATCATCACACAAGGATGATGCATTCTGTTACTAGAGTGCTGGATTATTCAAATCAACATACAGGGAAGATGCATTCTGTCACTGGAGTGCTGGAATATTCAAATCAACACACAGGGAAGATGCATTCTGTTACTAGAGTGCTGGATTATTCAAATCAACATACAGGGAAGATGCATTCTGTTACTAGAGTGCTGGATTATTCAAATCATCACACAAGGATGATGCATTCTGTCACTAGAGTGCTGGAATATTCAAATCAACACACAGGGAAGATGCATTCTGTAACTAGAGTGCTGGATTATTCAAATCAACACACAGTGAAGATGCATTCTGTTACTAGAGTGCTGGATTATTCAAATCAACACACAGAGAAGATGCATTCTATTACTAGACTGCTGGATTATTCAAATCAACACACAGGTAAGATGCATTCTGTTACTAGAGTGCTGGATTATTCAAATCAACACACAGGGAAGATGCATTCTGTTACTAGAGTGCTGGATTATTCAAATCAACACACAGAGAAGATACATTCTGTTACTAGAGTGCTGGAATATTCAAATCAACACAAAGCGAAGATTTATTCTGTCACTAGAGTTCTTGAATATTCAAATCAACACAAAGGGAAGATGCATTCTGTCACGACAGTGCTGGAATAATCAAATCAACACACAGAGAAGATGCATTCTGTCAATAGAGTGCTAGAATATTCAAATCAACACACAGGGAAGATGCATTCTGTCACTAGAGTGCTGGAATATTCAAATCAACACACAGGGAAGATCCATTCTGTCACTAGAGTGCTGGAATATTCAAATCAACACACAGGGAAGATGCATCCTGTCACGAGAGTGCTGGAATATTCAAATCAACACACAGGGAAGATGCATTCTGTCACTAGAGCGCTGGAATATTCAAATCAACACACAGAGAGGACGTATTCTGTCACTAGAGTGCTGGAATATTCAAATCAACACACAGGGAAGATACATTCTGTTATTAGAGTGCTGGAATATTCAAATCAACAAACAGGGAAGATACATTCTGTCACTAGAGTGCTGTAATATTCAAATCAACACACAGGGAAGATGCATCCTGTCACGAGAGTGCTGGAATATTCAAATCAACACACAGGGAAGATGCATCCTGTCACTAGAGTGCTGGAATATTCAAATCAACATACAGAGAAGATGCATTCTGTTACTAGAGTGCTGGATTATTCAAATCATCACACATGAAAGATGCATACTGTCATTAGAGTGCTGGAATATTCGAATCATCACACATGGAAGATGCATACTGTCAATAGAGTGCTGGAATATTCGAATCAACACACAGAGAAGATGCATTCTGTTACTAGAGTGCTGGATTATTCAAATCATCACACATGGAAGATGCATACTGTCATTAGAGTGCTGGAATATTCGAATCATCACACATGGAAGATGCATACTGTCAATAGAGTGCTGGAATATTCGAATCAACACACAGGGAAGATGCATTCTGTCACTAGAGTTCTTGAATATTCAAATCAACACAAAGGGAAGATGCATTCTGTCACTACAGTGCTGGAATATTCAAATCAACACACAGGGAAGACGCATTCTGTCACTAGAGTGCTGGAATATTCAAATCAACACACAGACAAGACGCATTCTGTCACTAGAGTTCTTAATATTCAAATCAACACACAGGGAAGAGGCATTCTGTCACTAGAGTGCTGGAATATTCAAATCAACACACAGAGAAGACGCATTCTGTTACTAGAGTTCTTGAATATTCAAATCAACACACAGGGAAGATGCATTCTGTCACTAGAGTGCTGGAATATTCAAATCAACACACAGGGAAGATCCATTCTGTCACTAGAGTGCTGGAATATTCAAATTAACACACAGACAAGACGCATTCTGTCACTAGAGTTCTTGAATATTCAAATCAACACAAAGGGAAGATGCATTCTGTCACTAGAGTTCTTGAATATTCAAATCAACACAAAGGGAAGATGCATTCTGTCACTACAGTGCTGGAATATTCAAATCAACACACAGGGAAGACGCATTCTGTCACTAGAGTGCTGAAATATTCAAATCAACACACAGACAAGACGCATTCTGTCACTAGAGTTCTTGAATAATCAAATCAACACACAGGGAAGATGCATTCTGTTACTAGAGTGCTGGATTATTCAAATCAACACACAGGGAAGATGCATTCTGTCACTAGAGTGCTGGAATATTCAAATTAACACACAGACAAGACGCTTTCTGTCACTAGAGTTCTTGAATATTCAAATCAACACAAAGGGAAGATGCATTCTGTCACTAGAGTTCTTGAATATTCAAATCAACACAAAGGGAAGATGCATTCTGTCACTACAGTGCTGGAATAATCAAATCAACACACAGGGAAGACGCATTCTGTCACTCGAGTGCTGAAATATTCAAATCAACACACAGACAAGACGCATTCTGTCACTAGAGTTCTTGAATAATCAAATCAACACAAAGGGAAGATGCATTCTGTCACTAGAGTTCTTGAATATTCAAATCAACACACAGGGAAGAGGCATTCTGTCACTAGAGTGCTGGAATATTCAAATCAACACACAGGGAAGATGCATTCTGTAACTAGAGTGCTGGATTATTCAAATCAACACACAAAGAAGATGCATATTGTTACTAGAGTGCTGGATTATACAAATCAACACACAGAGAAGATGCATTCTATTACTAGAGTGCTGGATTATTCAAATCAACACACAGGGAAGATGCATTCTGTAACTAGAGTGCTGGATTATTCAAATCAACACACAGAGAAGATACATTCTGTTACTAGAGACCTGGAATATTCAAATCAACACACAGGGAAGACGCATTCTGTCACTAGAGTGCTGGAATATTCCAATCAACACAAAGGGAAGATGCATTCTGTCACTCGCGTGCTGGAATATTCAAATCAACACACAGGGAAGATGCATTCTGTCATTCGAGTGCTGAAATATTCAAATCAACACACAGAGAAGAAGCATTCTGTTACTAGAGTGCTGGATTATTCAAATCAACATACAGGGAAGATGCATTCTGTCACTAGAGTGCTGGAATATTCAAATCAACGCACAGAGAAGATGCATTCTGTCACTGCAGTGCTGGAATATTCAAATCAACACATAGGGAAGATGCATTCTGTCACTAGAGTGCTGGAATATTCAAATCAACACACAGAGAAGACGCATTTTGTCACTACAGTGCTGGAATATTCAAATCAACACACAGGGAAGATGCATTCTGTCAAAAGAGTGCTAGAATATTCAAATCAACACACAGGGAAGATAAATTCTGTCACTAGAGTGCTGGAATATTCGAATCAACACACAGGGAAGATGCATTCTGTCAAAAGAGTGCTAGAATATTCAAATCAACACACAGGGAAGATAAATTCTGTCACTAGAGTGCTGGAATATTCAAATCAACACACAGAAAAGATCCATTCTGTCACTAGAGTGCTGTAATATTCAAATCAACACACAGGGAAGATGCATTCTGTCACTACAGTGCTGGAATATTCAAATCAACACACAGGAAAGATGCATTCTGTCACTAGAGTGCTGGAATATTCAAATTAACACACAGACAAGACGCATTCTGTCACTAGAGTTCTTGAATATTCAAATCAACACACAGGGAAGATGCATTCTGTCAAAAGAGTGCTAGAATATTCAAATCACCACACAGGGAAGATAAATTCTGTCACTAGAGTGCTGGAATATTCGAATCAACACACAGGGAAGATGCATTCTGTCAAAAGAGTGCTAGAATATTCAAATCAACACACAGGGAAGATAATTTCTGTCACTAGAGTGCTGGAATATTCAAATCAACACACAGGGAAGATCCATTCTGTCACTAGAGTGCTGTAATATTCAAATCAACACACAGGGAAGATGCATTCTGTCACTACAGTGCTGGAATATTCAAATCAACACACAGGAAAAATGCATTCTGTCACTAGAGTGCTGGAATATTCAAATTAACACACAGACAAGACGCATTCTGTCACTAGAGTTCTTGAATATTCAAATCAACACAAAGGGAAGATGCATTCTGTCACTAGAGTTCTTGAATATTCAAATCAACACAAAGGGAAGATGCATTCTGTCACTACAGTGCTGGAATATTCAAATCAACACACATAGAAGACGCATTCTGTCACTAGAGTGCTGGAATATTCAAATCAACACACAGACAAGACGCATTCTGTCACTAGAGTTCTTAATATTCAAATCAACACAAAGGGAAGATGCATTCTGTCACTAGAGTGCTGGAATATTCAAATCAACACACAGAGAAGACGCATTCTGTTACTAGAGTTCTTGAATATTCAAATCAACACACAGGGAAGAGGCATATTGTCATTAGAGTGCTGGAATATTCAAATCAACACACAGAGAAGACGCATTCTGTTACTAGAGTTCTTGAATATTCAAATCAACACACAGGGAAGATGCATTCTGTTACTTGAGTGCTGGATTATTCAAATCATCACACATGGATGATGCATTCTGTCACTAGAGTGCTGGAATATTCAAATCAACACACAGGGAAGATGCATTCTGTTACTAGAGTGCTGGATTATTCAAATCAACACACAGAAAAGATGCATTCTGTCACTAGAGTGCTGGATTATTCAAATCAACACACAGGGAAGATGCATTCTGTTACGAGAGTGCTGGATAATTCGAATCAACACACAGGGAAGATGCATTCTGTTACTAGAGTGCTGGATTATTCGAATCAACACACAGGGAAGATGCATTCTGTTACTAGAGTGCTGGATTATTCAAATCAACACACAGAGAAGATGCATTCTGTTACTAGAGTGCTGGAATATTCCAATCAACACAAAGGGAAGATGCATTCTGTCACTCGCGTGCTGGAATATTCAAATCAACACACAGGGAAGATGCATTCTGTCATTAGAGTGCTGAAATATTCAAATCAACACACAGGGAAGATGCATTCTGTCACTAGAGTGCTGGAATATTCCAATCAACACAAAGGGAAGATGCATTCTGTCACTCGCGTGCTGGAATATTCAAATCAACACACAGGGAAGATGCATTCTGTCATTAGAGTGCTGAAATATTCAAATCAACACACAGGGAAGATGCATTCTGTCACTAGAGTGCTGGACTATTCAAATCAACGCACAGAGAAGATGCATTCTGTCACCACAGTGCTGGAATATTCAAATCAACACATAGTGAAGATGCATTCTGTCATTAGAGTGCTGGAATATTCAAATCAACACACAGGGAAGATGCATTCTATCAATAGAGTGCTAGAATATTCAAATCAACACACAGGGAAGATGCATTCTGTTACTAGAGTGCTGGAATATTCCAATCAACACAAAGGGAAGATGCATTCTGTCACTCGCGTGCTGGAATATTCAAATCAACACACAGGGAAGATGCATTCTGTCATTAGAGTGCTGAAATATTCAAATCAACACACAGGGAAGATGCATTCTGTCACTAGAGTGCTGGAATATTCCAATCAACACAAAGGGAAGATGCATTCTGTCACTCGCGTGCTGGAATATTCAAATCAACACACAGGGAAGATGCATTCTGTCAAAAGAGTGCTAGAATATTCAAATCAACACACAGGGAAGATAAATTCTGTCACTAGAGTGCTGGAATATTCAAATCAACACACAGGGAAGATCCATTCTGTCACTAGAGTGCTGTAATATTCAAATCAACACACAGGGAAGATGCATTCTGTCACTACAGTGCTGGAATATTCAAATCAACACACAGGAAAAATGCATTCTGTCACTAGAGTGCTGGAATATTCAAATTAACACACAGACAAGACGCATTCTGTCACTAGAGTTCTTGAATATTCAAATCAACACAAAGGGAAGATGCATTCTGTCACTAGAGTTCTTGAATATTCAAATCAACACAAAGGGAAGATGCATTCTGTCACTACAGTGCTGGAATATTCAAATCAACACACAGGGAAGACGCATTCTGTCACTAGAGTGCTGGAATATTCAAATCAACACACAGACAAGACGCATTCTGTCACTAGAGTTCTTAATATTCAAATCAACACAAAGGGAAGATGCATTCTGTCACTAGAGTGCTGGAATATTCAAATCAACACACAGAGAAGACGCATTCTGTTACTAGAGTTCTTGAATATTCAAATCAACACACAGGGAAGAGGCATATTGTCATTAGAGTGCTGGAATATTCAAATCAACACACAGGGAAGATGCATTCTGTTACTTGAGTGCTGGATTATTCAAATCATCACACATGGATGATGCATTCTGTCACTAGAGTGCTGGAATATTCAAATCAACACACAGGGAAGATGCATTCTGTTACTAGAGTGCTGGATTATTCAAATCAACACACAGAGAAGATGCATTCTGTTACTAGAGTGCTGGATTATTCAAATCAACACACAGGGAAGATGCATTCTGTTACGAGAGTGCTGGATAATTCGAATCAACACACAGGGAAGATGCATTCTGTTACTAGAGTGCTGGATTATTCGAATCAACACACAGGGAAGATGCATTCTGTTACTAGAGTGCTGGATTATTCAAATCAACACACAGAGAAGATGCATTCTGTTACTAGAGTGCTGGAATATTCCAATCAACACAAAGGGAAGATGCATTCTGTCACTCGCGTGCTGGAATATTCAAATCAACACACAGGGAAGATGCATTCTGTTACTAGAGTGCTGGAATATTCCAATCAACACAAAGGGAAGATGCATTCTGTCACTCGCATGCTGGAATATTCAAATCAACACACAGGGAAGATGCATTCTGTCATTAGAGTGCTGAAATATTCAAATCAACACACAGGGAAGATGCATTCTGTCACTAGAGTGCTGGAATATTCCAATCAACACAAAGGGAAGATGCATTCTGTCACTCGCGTGCTGGAATATTCAAATCAACACACAGGGAAGATGCATTCTGTCATTAGAGTGCTGAAATATTCAAATCAACACACAGGGAAGATGCATTCTGTCACTAGAGTGCTGGAATATTCAAATCAACGCACAGAGAAGATGCATTCTGTCACCACAGTGCTGGAATATTAAAATCAACACATAGTGAAGATGCATTCTGTCATTAGAGTGCTGGAATATTCAAATCAACACACAGGGAAGATGCATTCTATCAATAGAGTACTAGAATATTCAAATCAACACACAGGGAAGATGCATTCTGTTACTAGAGTGCTGGAATATTCCAATCAACACAAAGGGAAGATGCATTCTGTCACTCGCGTGCTGGAATATTCAAATCAACACACAGGGAAGATGCATTCTGTCATTAGAGTGCTGAAATATTCAAATCAACACACAGGGAAGATGCATTCTGTCACTAGAGTGCTGGAATATTCCAATCAACACAAAGGGAAGATGCATTCTGTCACTCGCGTGCTGGAATATTCAAATCAACACACAGGGAAGATGCATTCTGTCATTAGAGTGCTGAAATATTCAAATCAACACACAGGGAAGATGCATTCTGTCACTAGAGTGCTGGAATATTCAAATCAACGCACAGAGAAGATGCATTCTGTCACCACAGTGCTGGAATATTCAAATCAACACATAGTGAAGATGCATTCTGTCATTAGAGTGCTGGAATATTCAAATCAACACACAGGGAAGATGCATTCTATCAATAGAGTGCTAGAATATTCAAATCAACACACAGGGAAGATGCATTCTGTCACTAGAGTGCTGGAATATTCAAATCAACACACAGGGAAGATGCATTCTGTCATTAGAGTGCTGGAATATTCAAATCAACACACAAAGAAGATGCATTCTGTCAATAGAGTGCTAGAATATTCAAATCAACACACAGGGAAGATGCATTCTGTCACTACAGTGCTGGAATATTCAAATCAACACACAGGAAAGATGCATTCTGTCACTAGAGTGCTGAAATATTCAAATTAACACACAGACAAGACGCATTCTGTCACTAGAGTTCTTGAATATTCAAATCAACACAAAGGGAAGATACATTCTGTCACTAGAGTTCTTGAATATTCAAATCAACACAAAGGGAAGATGCATTCTGTCACTACAGTGCTGGAATATTCAAATCAACACACAGGGAAGACGCATTCTGTCACTAGAGTGCTGGAATATTCAAATCAACACACAGACAAGACGCATTCTGTCACTAGAGTTCTTAATATTCAAATCAACACAAAGGGAAGATGCATTCTGTCACTAGAGTTCTTGAATATTCAAATCAACACACAGGGAAGAGGCATTCTGTCACTAGAGTGCTGGAATATTCAAATCAACACACAGAGAAGACGCATTCTGTCACTAGAGTTCTTGAATATTCAAATCAACACACAGGGAAGATGCATTCTGTCATTAGAGAGCTGGAATATTCAAATCAAAACAAAGGGAAGATGCATTCTGTCACTACAGTGCTGGAATATTCAAATCAACACACAGAGAAGATGCATTCTGTCAATAGAGTGCTAGAATATTCAAATCAACACACAGGGAAGATGCATTCTGTCACTAGAGTGCTGGAATATTCAAATCAACACACAGGGAAGATCCATTCTGTCACTAGAGTGCTGGAATATTCAAATTAACACACAGACAAGACGCATTCTGTCACTAGAGTTCTTGAATATTCAAATCAACACAAAGGGAAGATGCATTCTGTCACTAGAGTTCTTGAATATTCAAATCAACACAAAGGGAAGATGCATTCTGTCACTACAGTGCTGGAATATTCAAATCAACACACAGGGAAGACGCATTCTGTCACTAGAGTGCTGAAATATTCAAATCAACACACAGACAAGACGCATTCTGTCACTAGAGTTCTTGAATAATCAAATCAACACACAGGGAAGATGCATTCTGTTACTAGAGTGCTGGATTTTTCAAATCAACACACAGGGAAGATGCATTCTGTCACTCGAGTGCTGGAATATTCAAATTAACACACAGACAAGACGCTTTCTGTCACTAGAGTTCTTGAATATTCAAATCAACACAAAGGGAAGATGCATTCTGTCATTAGAGTTCTTGAATATTCAAATCAACACAAAGGGAAGATGCATTCTGTCACTACAGTGCTGGAATAATCAAATCAACACACAGGGAAGACGCATTCTGTCAGTAGAGTGCTGGAATATTCAAATCAACACACAGACAAGACGCATTCTGTCAGTAGAGTTCTTGAATATTCAAATCAACACAAAGGGAAGATGCATTCTGTCACTAGAGTTCTTGAATAATCAAATCAACACAAAGGGAAGATGCATTCTGTCACTAGAGTTCTTGAATATTCAAATCAACACACAGGGAAGAGGCATTCTGTCATTAGAGTGCTGGAATATTCCAATCAACACAAAGGGAAGATGCATTCTGTCACTCGCGTGCTGGAATATTCAAATCAACACACAGGGAAGATGCATTCTGTCAAAAGAGTGCTAGAATATTCAAATCAACACACAGGGAAGATAAATTCTGTCACTAGAGTGCTGGAATATTCAAATCAACACACAGGGAAGATCCATTCTGTCACTAGAGTGCTGTAATATTCAAATCAACACACAGGGAAGATGCATTCTGTCACTACAGTGCTGGAATATTCAAATCAACACACAGGAAAAATGCATTCTGTCACTAGAGTGCTGGAATATTCAAATTAACACACAGACAAGACGCATTCTGTCACTAGAGTTCTTGAATATTCAAATCAACACAAAGGGAAGATGCATTCTGTCACTAGAGTTCTTGAATATTCAAATCAACACAAAGGGAAGATGCATTCTGTCACTACAGTGCTGGAATATTCAAATCAACACACAGGGAAGACGCATTCTGTCACTAGAGTGCTGGAATATTCAAATCAACACACAGACAAGACGCATTCTGTCACTAGAGTTCTTAATATTCAAATCAACACAAAGGGAAGATGCATTCTGTCACTAGAGTGCTGGAATATTCAAATCAACACACAGAGAAGACGCATTCTGTTACTAGAGTTCTTGAATATTCAAATCAACACACAGGGAAGAGGCATATTGTCATTAGAGTGCTGGAATATTCAAATCAACACACAGGGAAGATGCATTCTGTTACTTGAGTGCTGGATTATTCAAATCATCACACATGGATGATGCATTCTGTCACTAGAGTGCTGGAATATTCAAATCAACACACAGGGAAGATGCATTCTGTTACTAGAGTGCTGGATTATTCAAATCAACACACAGAGAAGATGCATTCTGTTACTAGAGTGCTGGATTATTCAAATCAACACACAGGGAAGATGCATTCTGTTACGAGAGTGCTGGATAATTCGAATCAACACACAGGGAAGATGCATTCTGTTACTAGAGTGCTGGATTATTCGAATCAACACACAGGGAAGATGCATTCTGTCACTAGAGTGCTGGATTATTCAAATCAACACACAGAGAAGATGCATTCTGTTACTAGAGTGCTGGAATATTCCAATCAACACAAAGGGAAGATGCATTCTGTCACTCGCGTGCTGGAATATTCAAATCAACACACAGGGAAGATGCATTCTGTTACTAGAGTGCTGGAATATTCCAATCAACACAAAGGGAAGATGCATTCTGTCACTCGCGTGCTGGAATATTCAAATCAACACACAGGGAAGATGCATTCTGTCATTAGAGTGCTGAAATATTCAAATCAACACACAGGGAAGATGCATTCTGTCACTAGAGTGCTGGAATATTCCAATCAACACAAAGGGAAGATGCATTCTGTCACTCGCGTGCTGGAATATTCAAATCAACACACAGGGAAGATGCATTCTGTCATTAGAGTGCTGAAATATTCAAATCAACACACAGGGAAGATGCATTCTGTCACTAGAGTGCTGGAATATTCAAATCAACGCACAGAGAAGATGCATTCTGTCACCACAGTGCTGGAATATTAAAATCAACACATAGTGAAGATGCATTCTGTCATTAGAGTGCTGGAATATTCAAATCAACACACAGGGAAGATGCATTCTATCAATAGAGTACTAGAATATTCAAATCAACACACAGGGAAGATGCATTCTGTTACTAGAGTGCTGGAATATTCCAATCAACACAAAGGGAAGATGCATTCTGTCACTCGCGTGCTGGAATATTCAAATCAACACACAGGGAAGATGCATTCTGTCATTAGAGTGCTGAAATATTCAAATCAACACACAGGGAAGATGCATTCTGTCACTAGAGTGCTGGAATATTCCAATCAACACAAAGGGAAGATGCATTCTGTCACTCGCGTGCTGGAATATTCAAATCAACACACAGGGAAGATGCATTCTGTCATTAGAGTGCTGAAATATTCAAATCAACACACAGGGAAGATGCATTCTGTCACTAGAGTGCTGGAATATTCAAATCAACGCACAGAGAAGATGCATTCTGTCACCACAGTGCTGGAATATTCAAATCAACACATAGTGAAGATGCATTCTGTCATTAGAGTGCTGGAATATTCAAATCAACACACAGGGAAGATGCATTCTGTCACTAGAGTGCTGGAATATTCAAATCAACACACAGGGAAGATGCATTCTGTCATTAGAGTGCTGGAATATTCAAATCAACACACAGGGAAGATGCATTCTGTCAATAGAGTGCTAGAATATTCAAATCAACACACAGGGAAGATGCATTCTGTCACTACAGTGCTGGAATATTCAAATCAACACACAGGGAAGATGCATTCTGTTACTAGAGTGCTGGAATATTCCAATCAACACAAAGGGAAGATGCATTCTGTCACTCGCGTGCTGGAATATTCAAATCAACACACAGGGAAGATGCATTCTGTCATTAGAGTGCTGAAATATTCAAATCAACACACAGGGAAGATGCATTCTGTCACTAGAGTGCTGGAATATTCCAATCAACACAAAGGGAAGATGCATTCTGTCACTCGCGTGCTGGAATATTCAAATCAACACACAGGGAAGATGCATTCTGTCATTAGAGTGCTGAAATATTCAAATCAACACACAGGGAAGATGCATTCTGTCACTAGAGTGCTGGAATATTCAAATCAACGCACAGAGAAGATGCATTCTGTCACCACAGTGCTGGAATATTAAAATCAACACATAGTGAAGATGCAGTCTGTCATTAGAGTGCTGGAATATTCAAATCAACACACAGGGAAGATGCATTCTATCAATAGAGTACTAGAATATTCAAATCAACACACAGGGAAGATGCATTCTGTTACTAGAGTGCTGGAATATTCCAATCAACACACAGGGAAGATGCATTCTGTCACTAGAGTGCTGGAATATTCAAATCAACACACAGGGAAGATCCATTCTGTCACTAGAGTGCTGGAATATTCAAATTAACACACAGACAAGACGCATTCTGTCACTAGAGTTCTTGAATATTCAAATCAACACAAAGGGAAGATGCATTCTGTCACTAGAGTTCTTGAATATTCAAATCAACACAAAGGGAAGATGCATTCTGTCACTACAGTGCTGGAATATTCAAATCAACACACAGGGAAGACGCATTCTGTCACTAGAGTGCTGAAATATTCAAATCAACACACAGACAAGACGCATTCTGTCACTAGAGTTCTTGAATAATCAAATCAACACACAGGGAAGATGCATTCTGTTACTAGAGTGCTGGATTTTTCAAATCAACACACAGGGAAGATGCATTCTGTCACTAGAGTGCTGGAATATTCAAATCAACACACAGGGAAGATGCATTCTGTCATTAGAGTGCTGGAATATTCAAATCAACACACAGGGAAGATGCATTCTGTCAATAGAGTGCTAGAATATTCAAATTAACACACAGGGAAGATGCATTCTGTCACTACAGTGCTGGAATATTCAAATCAACACACAGGAAAGATGCATTCTGTCACTAGAGTGCTGAAATATTCAAATTAACACACAGACAAGACGCATTCTGTCACTAGAGTTCTTGAATATTCAAATCAACACAAAGGGAAGATACATTCTGTCACTAGAGTTCTTGAATATTCAAATCAACACACAGGGAAGACGCATTCTGTCACTAGAGTGCTGGAATATTCAAATCAACACACAGACAAGACGCATTCTGTCACTAGAGTTCTTAATATTCAAATCAACACAAAGGGAAGATGCATTCTGTCACTAGAGTTCTTGAATATTCAAATCAACACACAGGGAAGAGGCATTCTGTCACTAGAGTTCTTGAATATTCAAATCAACACACAGGGAAGATGCATTCTGTCATTAGAGAGCTGGAATATTCAAATCAAAACAAAGGGAAGATGCATTCTGTCACTACAGTGCTGGAATATTCAAATCAACACACAGAGAAGATGCATTCTGTCAATAGAGTGCTAGAATATTCAAATCAACACACAGGGAAGATGCATTCTGTCACTAGAGTGCTGGAATATTCAAATCAACACACAGGGAAGATCCATTCTGTCACTAGAGTGCTGGAATATTCAAATCAACACACAGGGAAGATGCATTCTGTCACTAGAGTGCTGGAATATTCCAATCAACACAAAGGGAAGATGCATTCTGTCACTAGAGTTCTTGAATATTCAAATCAACACAAAGGGAAGATGCATTCTGTCACTACAGTGCTGGAATATTCAAATCAACACACAGGGAAGACGCATTCTGTCACTAGAGTGCTGAAATATTCAAATCAACACACAGACAAGACGCATTCTGTCACTAGAGTTCTTGAATAATCAAATCAACACACAGGGAAGATGCATTCTGTTACTAGAGTGCTGGATTTTTCAAATCAACACACAGGGAAGATGCATTCTGTCACTCGAGTGCTGGAATATTCAAATTAACACACAGACAAGACGCTTTCTGTCACTAGAGTTCTTGAATATTCAAATCAACACAAAGGGAAGATGCATTCTGTCACTAGAGTTCTTGAATATTCAAATCAACACAAAGGGAAGATGCATTCTGTCACTACAGTGCTGGAATAATCAAATCAACACACAGGGAAGACGCATTCTGTCAGTAGAGTGCTGGAATATTCAAATCAACACACAGACAAGACGCATTCTGTCAGAAGAGTTCTTGAATATTCAAATCAACACAAAGGGAAGATGCATTCTGTCACTAGAGTTCTTGAATAATCAAATCAACACAAAGGGAAGATGCATTCTGTCACTAGAGTTCTTGAATATTCAAATCAACACACAGGGAAGAGGCATTCTGTCATTAGAGTGCTGGAATATTCCAATCAACACAAAGGGAAGATGCATTCTGTCACTCGCGTGCTGGAATATTCAAATCAACACACAGGGAAGATGCATTCTGTCAAAAGAGTGCTAGAATATTCAAATCAACACACAGGGAAGATAAATTCTGTCACTAGAGTGCTGGAATATTCAAATCAACACACAGGGAAGATCCATTCTGTCACTAGAGTGCTGTAATATTCAAATCAACACACAGGGAAGATGCATTCTGTCACTACAGTGCTGGAATATTCAAATCAACACACAGGAAAAATGCATTCTGTCACTAGAGTGCTGGAATATTCAAATTAACACACAGACAAGACGCATTCTGTCACTAGAGTTCTTGAATATTCAAATCAACACAAAGGGAAGATGCATTCTGTCACTAGAGTTCTTGAATATTCAAATCAACACAAAGGGAAGATGCATTCTGTCACTACAGTGCTGGAATATTCAAATCAACACACAGGGAAGACGCATTCTGTCACTAGAGTGCTGGAATATTCAAATCAACACACAGACAAGACGCATTCTGTCACTAGAGTTCTTAATATTCAAATCAACACAAAGGGAAGATGCATTCTGTCACTAGAGTGCTGGAATATTCAAATCAACACACAGAGAAGACGCATTCTGTTACTAGAGTTCTTGAATATTCAAATCAACACACAGGGAAGAGGCATATTGTCATTAGAGTGCTGGAATATTCAAATCAACACACAGGGAAGATGCATTCTGTTACTTGAGTGCTGGATTATTCAAATCATCACACATGGATGATGCATTCTGTCACTAGAGTGCTGGAATATTCAAATCAACACACAGGGAAGATGCATTCTGTTACTAGAGTGCTGGATTATTCAAATCAACACACAGAGAAGATGCATTCTGTTACTAGAGTGCTGGATTATTCAAATCAACACACAGGGAAGATGCATTCTGTTACGAGAGTGCTGGATAATTCGAATCAACACACAGGGAAGATGCATTCTGTTACTAGAGTGCTGGATTATTCGAATCAACACACAGGGAAGATGCATTCTGTCACTAGAGTGCTGGATTATTCAAATCAACACACAGAGAAGATGCATTCTGTTACTAGAGTGCTGGAATATTCCAATCAACACAAAGGGAAGATGCATTCTGTCACTCGCGTGCTGGAATATTCAAATCAACACACAGGGAAGATGCATTCTGTTACTAGAGTGCTGGAATATTCCAATCAACACAAAGGGAAGATGCATTCTGTCACTCGCGTGCTGGAATATTCAAATCAACACACAGGGAAGATGCATTCTGTCATTAGAGTGCTGAAATATTCAAATCAACACACAGGGAAGATGCATTCTGTCACCACAGTGCTGGAATATTCAAATCAACACATAGTGAAGATGCATTCTGTCATTAGAGTGCTGGAATATTCAAATCAACACACAGGGAAGATGCATTCTGTCACTAGAGTGCTGGAATATTCAAATCAACACACAGGGAAGATGCATTCTGTCATTAGAGTGCTGGAATATTCAAATCAACACACAGGGAAGATGCATTCTGTCAATAGAGTGCTAGAATATTCAAATCAACACACAGGGAAGATGCATTCTGTCACTACAGTGCTGGAATATTCAAATCAACACACAGGGAAGATGCATTCTGTTACTAGAGTGCTGGAATATTCCAATCAACACAAAGGGAAGATGCATTCTGTCACTCGCGTGCTGGAATATTCAAATCAACACACAGGGAAGATGCATTCTGTCATTAGAGTGCTGAAATATTCAAATCAACACACAGGGAAGATGCATTCTGTCACTAGAGTGCTGGAATATTCCAATCAACACAAAGGGAAGATGCATTCTGTCACTCGCGTGCTGGAATATTCAAATCAACACACAGGGAAGATGCATTCTGTCATTAGAGTGCTGAAATATTCAAATCAACACACAGGGAAGATGCATTCTGTCACTAGAGTGCTGGAATATTCAAATCAACGCACAGAGAAGATGCATTCTGTCACCACAGTGCTGGAATATTAAAATCAACACATAGTGAAGATGCATTCTGTCATTAGAGTGCTGGAATATTCAAATCAACACACAGGGAAGATGCATTCTATCAATAGAGTACTAGAATATTCAAATCAACACACAGGGAAGATGCATTCTGTTACTAGAGTGCTGGAATATTCCAATCAACACACAGGGAAGATGCATTCTGTCACTAGAGTGCTGGAATATTCAAATCAACACACAGGGAAGATCCATTCTGTCACTAGAGTGCTGGAATATTCAAATTAACACACAGACAAGACGCATTCTGTCACTAGAGTTCTTGAATATTCAAATCAACACAAAGGGAAGATGCATTCTGTCACTAGAGTTCTTGAATATTCAAATCAACACAAAGGGAAGATGCATTCTGTCACTACAGTGCTGGAATATTCAAATCAACACACAGGGAAGACGCATTCTGTCACTAGAGTGCTGAAATATTCAAATCAACACACAGACAAGACGCATTCTGTCACTAGAGTTCTTGAATAATCAAATCAACACACAGGGAAGATGCATTCTGTTACTAGAGTGCTGGATTTTTCAAATCAACACACAGGGAAGATGCATTCTGTCACTAGAGTGCTGGAATATTCAAATCAACACACAGGGAAGATGCATTCTGTCATTAGAGTGCTGGAATATTCAAATCAACACACAGGGAAGATGCATTCTGTCAATAGAGTGCTAGAATATTCAAATTAACACACAGGGAAGATGCATTCTGTCACTACAGTGCTGGAATATTCAAATCAACACACAGGAAAGATGCATTCTGTCACTAGAGTGCTGAAATATTCAAATTAACACACAGACAAGACGCATTCTGTCACTAGAGTTCTTGAATATTCAAATCAACACAAAGGGAAGATACATTCTGTCACTAGAGTTCTTGAATATTCAAATCAACACACAGGGAAGACGCATTCTGTCACTAGAGTGCTGGAATATTCAAATCAAAACACAGACAAGACGCATTCTGTCACTAGAGTTCTTAATATTCAAATCAACACAAAGGGAAGATGCATTCTGTCACTAGAGTTCTTGAATATTCAAATCAACACACAGGGAAGAGGCATTCTGTCACTAGAGTTCTTGAATATTCAAATCAACACACAGGGAAGATGCATTCTGTCATTAGAGAGCTGGAATATTCAAATCAAAACAAAGGGAAGATGCATTCTGTCACTACAGTGCTGGAATATTCAAATCAACACACAGAGAAGATGCATTCTGTCAATAGAGTGCTAGAATATTCAAATCAACACACAGGGAAGATGCATTCTGTCACTAGAGTGCTGGAATATTCAAATCAACACACAGGGAAGATCCATTCTGTCACTAGAGTGCTGGAATATTCAAATCAACACACAGGGAAGATGCATTCTGTCACTAGAGTGCTGGAATATTCCAATCAACACAAAGGGAAGATGCATTCTGTCACTAGAGTTCTTGAATATTCAAATCAACACAAAGGGAAGATGCATTCTGTCACTACAGTGCTGGAATATTCAAATCAACACACAGGGAAGACGCATTCTGTCACTAGAGTGCTGAAATATTCAAATCAACACACAGACAAGACGCATTCTGTCACTAGAGTTCTTGAATAATCAAATCAACACACAGGGAAGATGCATTCTGTTACTAGAGTGCTGGATTTTTCAAATCAACACACAGGGAAGATGCATTCTGTCACTCGAGTGCTGGAATATTCAAATTAACACACAGACAAGACGCTTTCTGTCACTAGAGTTCTTGAATATTCAAATCAACACAAAGGGAAGATGCATTCTGTCACTAGAGTTCTTGAATATTCAAATCAACACAAAGGGAAGATGCATTCTGTCACTACAGTGCTGGAATAATCAAATCAACACACAGGGAAGACGCATTCTGTCAGTAGAGTGCTGGAATATTCAAATCAACACACAGACAAGACGCATTCTGTCAGTAGAGTTCTTGAATATTCAAATCAACACAAAGGGAAGATGCATTCTGTCACTAGAGTTCTTGAATAATCAAATCAACACAAAGGGAAGATGCATTCTGTCACT
The DNA here is from genome assembly GCA_029721435.1 of Gymnothorax reevesii. Taxonomy (NCBI): domain Eukaryota; kingdom Metazoa; phylum Chordata; class Actinopteri; order Anguilliformes; family Muraenidae; genus Gymnothorax; species Gymnothorax reevesii. Next base: position 112,195,462 of record CM056580.1, on the reverse strand, counting down.
AGAGTTCTTGAATATTCAAATCAACACACAGGGAAGAGGCATTCTGTCATTAGAGTGCTGGAATATTCCAATCAACACAAAGGGAAGATGCATTCTGTCACTCGCGTGCTGGAATATTCAAATCAACACACAGGGAAGATGCATTCTGTCAAAAGAGTGCTAGAATATTCAAATCAACACACAGGGAAGATAAATTCTGTCACTAGAGTGCTGGAATATTCAAATCAACACACAGGGAAGATCCATTCTGTCACTAGAGTGCTGTAATATTCAAATCAACACACAGGGAAGATGCATTCTGTCACTACAGTGCTGGAATATTCAAATCAACACACAGGAAAAATGCATTCTGTCACTAGAGTGCTGGAATATTCAAATTAACACACAGACAAGACGCATTCTGTCACTAGAGTTCTTGAATATTCAAATCAACACAAAGGGAAGATGCATTCTGTCACTAGAGTTCTTGAATATTCAAATCAACACAAAGGGAAGATGCATTCTGTCACTACAGTGCTGGAATATTCAAATCAACACACAGGGAAGACGCATTCTGTCACTAGAGTGCTGGAATATTCAAATCAACACACAGACAAGACGCATTCTGTCACTAGAGTTCTTAATATTCAAATCAACACAAAGGGAAGATGCATTCTGTCACTAGAGTGCTGGAATATTCAAATCAACACACAGAGAAGACGCATTCTGTTACTAGAGTTCTTGAATATTCAAATCAACACACAGGGAAGAGGCATATTGTCATTAGAGTGCTGGAATATTCAAATCAACACACAGGGAAGATGCATTCTGTTACTTGAGTGCTGGATTATTCAAATCATCACACATGGATGATGCATTCTGTCACTAGAGTGCTGGAATATTCAAATCAACACACAGGGAAGATGCATTCTGTTACTAGAGTGCTGGATTATTCAAATCAACACACAGAGAAGATGCATTCTGTTACTAGAGTGCTGGATTATTCAAATCAACACACAGGGAAGATGCATTCTGTTACGAGAGTGCTGGATAATTCGAATCAACACACAGGGAAGATGCATTCTGTTACTAGAGTGCTGGATTATTCGAATCAACACACAGGGAAGATGCATTCTGTCACTAGAGTGCTGGATTATTCAAATCAACACACAGAGAAGATGCATTCTGTTACTAGAGTGCTGGAATATTCCAATCAACACAAAGGGAAGATGCATTCTGTCACTCGCGTGCTGGAATATTCAAATCAACACACAGGGAAGATGCATTCTGTTACTAGAGTGCTGGAATATTCCAATCAACACAAAGGGAAGATGCATTCTGTCACTCGCGTGCTGGAATATTCAAATCAACACACAGGGAAGATGCATTCTGTCATTAGAGTGCTGAAATATTCAAATCAACACACAGGGAAGATGCATTCTGTCACTAGAGTGCTGGAATATTCAAATCAACGCACAGAGAAGATGCATTCTGTCACCACAGTGCTGGAATATTAAAATCAACACATAGTGAAGATGCATTCTGTCATTAGAGTGCTGGAATATTCAAATCAACACACAGGGAAGATGCATTCTATCAATAGAGTACTAGAATATTCAAATCAACACACAGGGAAGATGCATTCTGTTACTAGAGTGCTGGAATATTCCAATCAACACAAAGGGAAGATGCATTCTGTCACTCGCGTGCTGGAATATTCAAATCAACACACAGGGAAGATGCATTCTGTCATTAGAGTGCTGAAATATTCAAATCAACACACAGGGAAGATGCATTCTGTCACTAGAGTGCTGGAATATTCCAATCAACACAAAGGGAAGATGCATTCTGTCACTCGCGTGCTGGAATATTCAAATCAACACACAGGGAAGATGCATTCTGTCATTAGAGTGCTGAAATATTCAAATCAACACACAGGGAAGATGCATTCTGTCACTAGAGTGCTGGAATATTCAAATCAACGCACAGAGAAGATGCATTCTGTCACCACAGTGCTGGAATATTCAAATCAACACATAGTGAAGATGCATTCTGTCATTAGAGTGCTGGAATATTCAAATCAACACACAGGGAAGATGCATTCTATCAATAGAGTGCTAGAATATTCAAATCAACACACAGGGAAGATGCATTCTGTCACTAGAGTGCTGGAATATTCAAATCAACACACAGGGAAGATGCATTCTGTCATTAGAGTGCTGGAATATTCAAATCAACACACAGGGAAGATGCATTCTGTCAATAGAGTGCTAGAATATTCAAATCAACACACAGGGAAGATGCATTCTGTCACTACAGTGCTGGAATATTCAAATCAACACACAGGAAAGATGCATTCTGTCACTAGAGTGCTGAAATATTCAAATTAACACACAGACAAGACGCATTCTGTCACTAGAGTTCTTGAATATTCAAATCAACACAAAGGGAAGATACATTCTGTCACTAGAGTTCTTGAATATTCAAATCAACACAAAGGGAAGATGTATCTGTCACTACAGTGCTGGAATATTCAAATCAACACACAGGGAAGACGCATTCTGTCACTAGAGTGCTGGAATATTCAAATCAACACACAGACAAGACGCATTCTGTCACTAGAGTTCTTAATATTCAAATCAACACAAAGGGAAGATGCATTCTGTCACTAGAGTTCTTGAATATTCAAATCAACACACAGGGAAGAGGCATTCTGTCACTAGAGTGCTGGAATATTCAAATCAACACACAGAGAAGACGCATTCTGTCACTAGAGTTCTTGAATATTCAAATCAACACACAGGGAAGATGCATTCTGTCATTAGAGAGCTGGAATATTCAAATCAAAACAAAGGGAAGATGCATTCTGTCACTACAGTGCTGGAATATTCAAATCAACACACAGAGAAGATGCATTCTGTCAATAGAGTGCTAGAATATTCAAATCAACACACAGGGAAGATGCATTCTGTCACTAGAGTGCTGGAATATTCAAATCAACACACAGGGAAGATCCATTCTGTCACTAGAGTGCTGGAATATTCAAATTAACACACAGACAAGACGCATTCTGTCACTAGAGTTCTTGAATATTCAAATCAACACAAAGGGAAGATGCATTCTGTCACTAGAGTTCTTGAATATTCAAATCAACACAAAGGGAAGATGCATTCTGTCACTACAGTGCTGGAATATTCAAATCAACACACAGGGAAGACGCATTCTGTCACTAGAGTGCTGAAATATTCAAATCAACACACAGACAAGACGCATTCTGTCACTAGAGTTCTTGAATAATCAAATCAACACACAGGGAAGATGCATTCTGTTACTAGAGTGCTGGATTTTTCAAATCAACACACAGGGAAGATGCATTCTGTCACTCGAGTGCTGGAATATTCAAATTAACACACAGACAAGACGCTTTCTGTCACTAGAGTTCTTGAATATTCAAATCAACACAAAGGGAAGATGCATTCTGTCACTAGAGTTCTTGAATATTCAAATCAACACAAAGGGAAGATGCATTCTGTCACTACAGTGCTGGAATAATCAAATCAACACACAGGGAAGACGCATTCTGTCAGTAGAGTGCTGGAATATTCAAATCAACACACAGACAAGACGCATTCTGTCACTAGAGTTCTTGAATAATCAAATCAACACAAAGGGAAGATGCATTCTGTCACTAGAGTTCTTGAATATTCAAATCAACACACAGGGAAGAGGCATTCTGTCATTAGAGTGCTGGAATATTCAAATCAACACACAGGGAAGATGCATTCCGTAACTAGAGTGCTGGATTATTCAAATCAACACACAGAGAAGATGCATTCTGTTACTAGAGTGCTGGATTATACAAATCAACACACAGAGAAGATGCATTCTATTACTAGAGTGCTGGATTATTCAAATCAACACACAGGGAAGATGCATTCTGTAACTAGAGTGCTGGATTATTCAAATCAACACACAGAGAAGATACATTCTGTTACTAGAGTGCTGGAATATTCAAATCAACATACAGGGAAGATGCATTCTGTTACTAGAGTCCTGGAATATTCAAATCAACACACAGGGAAGACGCATTCTGTCACTAGAGTGCTGGAATATTCCAATCAACACAAAGGGAAGATGCATTCTGTCACTCGCGTGCTGGAATATTCAAATCAACACACAGGGAAGATGCATTCTGTCATTCGAGTGCTGAAATATTCAAATCAACACACAGAGAAGAAGCATTCTGTTACTAGAGTGCTGGATTATTCAAATCAACATACAGGGAAGATGCATTCTGTCACTAGAGTGCTGGAATATTCAAATCAACGCACAGAGAAGATGCATTCTGTCACTGCAGTGCTGGAATATTCAAATCAACACATAGGGAAGATGCATTCTGTCACTAGAGTGCTGGAATATTCAAATCAACACACAGAGAAGACGCATTCTGTCACTACAGTGCTGGAATATTCAAATCAACACATTGGGAACAAGCATACTGTCATTAGAGTGCTGGAATATTCGAATCAACACACAGGGAAGATGCATTCTGTCAAAAGAGTGCTAGAATATTCAAATCAACACACAGGGAAGATAAATTCTGTCACTAGAGTGCTGGAATATTCCAATCAACACACAGGGAAGATCCATTCTGTCACTAGAGTGCTGTAATATTCAAATCAACACATAGGGAAGATGCATTCTGTCACTACAGTGCTGGAATATTCAAATCAACACACAGGAAAGATGCATTCTGTCACTAGAATGCTGGAATATTCAAATTAACACACAGACAAGACGCATTCTGTCACTAGAGTTCTTGAATATTCAAATCAACACAAAGGGAAGATGCATTCTGTCACTAGAGTTCTTGAATATTCAAATCAACACAAAGGGAAGATGCATTCTGTCACTACAGTGCTGGAATATTCAAATCAACACACAGGGAAGACGCATTCTGTCACTAGAGTGCTGGAATATTCAAATCAACACACAGACAAGACGCATTCTGTCACTAGAGTTCTTAATATTCAAATCAACACAAAGGGAAGATGCATTCTGTCACAAGAGTTCTTGAATATTCAAATCAACACACAGGGAAGAGGCATTCTGTCACTAGAGTGCTGGAATATTCAAATCAACACACAGACAAGACGCATTCTGTCACTAGAGTTCTTAATATTCAAATCAACACAAAGGGAAGATGCATTCTGTCACAAGAGTTCTTGAATATTCAAATCAACACACAGGGAAGAGGCATTCTGTCACTAGAGTGCTGGAATATTCAAATCAACACACAGAGAAGACGCATTCTGTTACTAGAGTTCTTGAATATTCAAATCAACACACAGGGAAGAGGCATATTGTCATTAGAGTGCTGGAATATTCAAATCAACACAAAGGGAAGATGCATTCTGTCATTAGAGTGCTGAAATATTCAAATCAACACACAGACAAGACGCATTCTGTCACTAGAGTTCTTGAATAATCAAATCAACACACAGAGAAGACGCATTCTGTTACTAGAGTGCTGGATTATTCAAATCAACATACAGGGAAGATGCATTCTGTCACTAGAGTGCTGGAATATTCAAATCAACGCACAGAGAAGATGCATTCTGTCACTACAGTGCTGGAATATTCAAATCAACACATAGTGAAGATGCATTCTGTCATTAGAGTGCTGGAATATTCAAATCAACACACAGGGAAGATGCATTCTGTCACCAGAGTGCTGGAATATTCAAATCAACACACAGGGAAGATCCATTCTGTCACTAGAGTGCTGGAATATTCAAATCAACACACAGGGAAGATGCATTCTGTCACTACAGTGCTGGAATATTCAAATCAACACACAGGGAAGATGCATTCTGTCACCAGAGTGCTGGAATATTCAAATCAACACACAGGGAAGATGCATTCTGTCACTACAGTGCTGGAATATTCAAATCAACACACAGGGAAGATGCATTCTGTCACCAGAGTGCTGGAATATTCAAATCAACACACAGGGAAGATCCATTCTGTCACAAGAGTGCTGGAATATTCAAATCAACATACAGGGAAGATGCATTCTGTTACTAGAGTGCTGGAATATTCCAATCAACACAAAGGGAAGATGCATTCTGTCACTCGCGTGCTGGAATATTCAAATCAACACACAGGGAAGATGCATTCTGTCATTAGAGTGCTGAAATATTCAAATCAACACACAGAGAAGACGCATTCTGTTACTAGAGTGCTGGATTATTCAAATCAACATACAGGGAAGATGCATTCTGTCACAAGAGTGCTGGAATATTCAAATTAACGCACAGAGAAGATGCATTCTGTCACTACAATGCTGGAATATTCAAATCAACACATCGTGAAGATGCATTCTGTCATTAGAGTGCTGGAATATTCAAATCAACACACAGGGAAGATGCATTCTGTCACCAGAGTGCTGGAATATTCAAATCAACACACAGGGAAGATCCATTCTGTCACTAGAGTGCTGGAATATTCAAATCAACACACAGGGAAGATGCATTCTGTCACTACAGTGCTGGAATATTCAAATCAACACACAGGGAAGATGCATTCTGTCACCAGAGTGCTGGAATATTCAAATCAACACACAGGGAAGATCCATTCTGTCATTAGAGTGCTGGAATATTCAAATCAACACACAGGGAAGATGCATTCTGTCACTAGAGTGCTGAAATATTCAAATTAACACACAGACAAGACGCATTCTGTCACTAGAGTTCTTGAATATTCAAATCAACACAAAGGGAAGATGCTTTCTGTCACTAGAGTTCTTGAATATTCAAATCAACACAAAGGGAAGATGCATTCTGTCACTACAGTGCTGGAATATTCAAATCAACACACAGGGAAGACGCATTCTGTCACTAGAGTGCTGGAATATTCAAATCAACACACAGACAAGACGCATTCTGTCACTAGAGTTCTGGAATATTCAAATCAACACACAGACAAGACGCATTCTGTCACTAGAGTTCTTAATATTCAAATCAACACAAAGGGAAGATGCATTCTGTCACTAGAGATCTTGAATATTCAAATCAACACACAGGGAAGAGGCATTCTGTCACTACAGTGCTGGAATATTCAAATCAACACACAGAGAAGACGCATTCTGTTGCTAGAGTTCTTGAATATTCAAATCAACACAAAGAGAAGATGCATTCTGTCACTAGAGTTCTTGAATATTCAAATCAACACAAAGGGAAGAGGCATTCTGTCACTAGAGTGCTGGAATATTCAAATCAACACACAGAGAAGACGCATTCTGTCACTAGAGTTCTTGAATATTCAAATCAACACACAGGGAAGATGCATTCTGTCATTAGAGAGCTGGAATATTCAAATCAACACAAAGGGAAGATGCATTCTGTCACTACAGTGCTGGAATATTCAAATCAACACACAGAGAAGATGCATTCTGTCAATAGAGTGCTAGAATATTCAAATCAACACACAGGGAAGATGCATTCTGTCACTAGAGTGCTGGAATATTCAAATCAACACACAGGGAAGATCCATTCTGTCACTAGAGTGCTGGAATATTCAAATTAACACACAGACAAGACGCATTCTGTCACTAGAGTTCTTGAATATTCAAATCAACACAAAGGGAAGATGCATTCTGTCACTAGAGTTCTTGAATATTCAAATCAACACAAAGGGAAGATGCATTCTGTCACTCCAGTGCTGGAATATTCAAATCAACACACAGGGAAGACGCATTCTGTCACTAGAGTGCTGAAATATTCAAATCAACACACAGACAAGACGCATTCTGTCACTAGAGTTCTTGAATAATCAAATCAACACACAGGGAAGATGCATTCTGTTACTAGAGTGCTAGATTATTCAAATCAACACACAGGGAAGATGCATTCTGTCACTAGAGTGCTGGAATATTCAAATTAACACACAGACAAGACGCTTTCTGTCACGAGAGTTCTTGAATATTCAAATCAACACAAAGGGAAGATGCATTCTGTCACTAGAGTTCTTGAATATTCAAATCAACACAAAGGGAAGATGCATTCTGTCACTACAGTGCTGGAATAATCAAATCAACACACAGGGAAGACGCATTCTGTCATTAGAGTGCTGGAATATTCAAATCAACACACAGACAAGACGCATTCTGTCACTAGAGTTCTTGAATAATCAAATCAACACAAAGGGAAGATGCATTCTGTCACTAGAGTTCTTGAATATTCAAATCAACACACAGGGAAGAGGCATTCTGTCATTAGAGTGCTGGAATATTCAAATCAACACACAGGGAAGATGCATTCTGTAACTAGAGTGCTGGATTATTCAAATCAACACACAGACAAGACGCATTCTGTCACTAGAGTTCTTGAATATTCAAATCAACACAAAGGGAAGATGCATTCTGTCACTAGAGTTCTTGAATATTCAAATCAACACAAAGGGAAGATGCATTCTGTCACTACAGTGCTGGAATATTCAAATCAACACACAGGGAAGACGCATTCTGTCACTAGAGTGCTGGAATATTCAAATCAACACACAGACAAGACGCATTCTGTCACTAGAGTTCTTAATATTCAAATCAACACAAAGGGAAGATGCATTCTGTCACAAGAGTTCTTGAATATTCAAATCAACACACAGGGAAGAGGCATTCTGTCACTAGAGTGCTGGAATATTCAAATCAACACACAGAGAAGACGCATTCTGTTACTAGAGTTCTTGAATATTCAAATCAACACACAGGGAAGAGGCATATTGTCATTAGAGTGCTGGAATATTCAAATCAACACAAAGGGAAGATGCATTCTGTCACTACAGTGCTGGAATATTCAAATCAACACACAGGGAAGATGCATTCTGTCACTAGAGTGCTGGAATATTCAAATCAACACACAAAGAAGATGCATTCTGTTACTAGAGTGCTGGATTATTCAAATCAACATACAGGGAAGATGCATTCTGTTACTAGAGTGCTGGATTATTCAAATCATCACACATGGATGATGCATTCTGTCACTAGAGTGCTGGAATATTCAAATCAACACACAGCGAAGATGCATTCTGTTACTAGAGTGCTGGATTATTCAAATCATCACACATGGATGATGCATTCTGTCACTAGAGTGCTGGAATATTCAAATCAACACACAGGGAAGATGCATTCTGTTACTAGAGTGCTGGATTATTCAAATCAACACACAGGGAAGATGCATTCTGTTACTAGAGTGCTGGATTATTCGAATAAACACACAGGGAAGATGCATTCTGTTACTAGAGTGCTGGATTATTCAAATCAACACACAGGGAAGATGCATTCTGTTACTAGAGTGCTGGATTATTCGAATCAACACACAGGGAAGATGCATTCTGTTACTAGAGTGCTGGATTATTCAAATCGACACACAGAGAAGATGCATTCTGTTACTAGAGTGCTGGAATATTCAAATCAACATACAAGGAAGATGCATTCTGTTACTAGAGTGCTGGAATATTCCAATCAACACAAAGGGAAGATGCATTCTGTCACTCGCGTGCTGGAATATTCAAATCAACACACAGGGAAGATGCATTCTGTCATTAGAGTGCTGAAATATTCAAATCAACACACAGAGAAGACGCATTCTGTTACTAGAGTGCTGGATTATTCAAATCAACATACAGGGAAGATGCATTCTGTCACTACAGTGCTGGAATATTCAAATCAACACATAGTGAAGATGCATTCTGTCATTAGAGTGCTGGAATATTCAAATCAACACACAGGGAAGATGCATTCTGTCACCAGAGTGCTGGAATATTCAAATCAACACACAGGGAAGATCCATTCTGTCACTAGAGTGCTGGAATATTCAAATCAACACACAGGGAAGATGCATTCTGTCACTACAGTGCTGGAATATTCAAATCAACACACAGGGAAGATGCATTCTGTCACCAGAGTGCTGGAATATTCAAATCAACACACAGGGAAGATCCATTCTGTCACTAGAGTGCTGGAATATTCAAATCAACACACAGGGAAGATGCATTCTGTCACTACAGTGCTGGAATATTCAAATCAACACACAGGGAAGATGCATTCTGTCACTAGAGTGCTGAAATATTCAAATTAACACACAGACAAGACACATTCTGTCACTAGAGTTCTTGAATATTCAAATCAACACAAAGGGAAGATGCATTCTGTCACTACAGTGCTGGAATATTCAAATCAACACACAGGGAAGACGCATTCTGTCACTAGAGTTCTTAATATTCAACTCAACACAAAGGGAAGATGCATTCTGTCACTAGAGTTCTTGAATATTCAAATCAACACACAGGGAAGAGGCATTCTGTCACTACAGTGCTGGAATATTCAAATCAACACACAGAGAAGACGCATTCTGTTGCTAGAGTTCTTGAATATTCAAATCAACACAAAGGGAAGATGCATTCTGTCACTACAGTGCTGGAATATTCAAATCAACACACAGGGAAGATGCATTCTGTCACTAGAGTGCTGGATTATTCAAATCAACACACAGCGAAGATGCATTCTGTTACTAGAGTGCTGGATTATTCAAATCAGCATACAGAGAAGATGCATTCTGTTACAATAGTGCTGGATTATTCAAATCATCACACATGGATGATGCATTCTGTCACTAGAGTGCTAGAATATTCAAATCAACACACAGGGAAGATGCATTCTGTTACTAGAGTGCTGGATTATTCAAATCAACACACAGAGAAGATGCATTCTGTTACCAGAGTGCTGGATTATTCAAATCAACACACAGGGAAGATGCATTCTGTTACTAGAGTGCAGGATTATTCAAATCAACACACAGAGAAGATGCATTCTGTTACCAGAGTGCTGGATTATTCAAATCAACAAACAGGGAAGATGCATTCTGTTACTAGAGTGCTGGAATATTCAAATAAACACATAGGGAAGATGCATTCTGTTACTAGATTGCTGGATTATTCAAATCAACACACAGATAAGATGCATTCTGTTACTAGAGTGCTGGAATATTCAAATCAACATACAGGGAAGATGCATTCTGTCACTAGAGTGCTGGAATATTCCAATCAACACAAAGGGAAGATGCATTCTGTCATTAGAGTGCTCGAATATTCAAATCAACACAAAGGGAAGATGCATTCTGTCATTAGAGTGCTGGAATATTGAAATCAACACAAAGGGAAGATGCATTCTGTCATTAGAGTGCTGTAATATTCAAATCAACACACAGGGAAGATGCATCCTGTCACTCAAGTGCTGGAATATTCAAATCAACACACAGAGAAGAGGCATTCTGTCATTAGAGTGCTGGAATATTCAAATCCACACACAGGGAAGATACATTCTGTCACTAGAGTGCTGTAATATTCAAATCAACACACAGGGAAGATGCATTCTGTCACTAGAGTTCTTGAATATTCAAATCAACACACAGGGAAGATGCATTCTGTCACTAGAGTTCTTGAATATTCAAATCAACACAAAGGGAAGATGCATTCTGTCACTAGAGTTCTTGAATATTCAAATCAACACAAAGGGAAGATGCATTCTGTCACTACAGTGCTGGAATATTCAAATCAACACACAGGGAAGATGCATTCTGTCACTCGAGTGCTGGAATATTCAAATCAACACACAGACAAGACGCATTCTGTCACTAGAGTTCTTACTATTCAAATCAACACAAAGGGAAGATGCATTCTGTCATTAGAGTGCTGGAATATTAGAATCAACACAAAGGGAAGATGCATTCTGTCACTCGAGTGCTGGAATATTCAAATCAACAAACAGGGAAGATCCATTCTGTCACTAGAGTGCTGGAATATTCAAATCAACACACAGGGAAGATGCATTCTGTCACAACAGTGCTGGAATATTCAACTCAACACACAGGGAAGATGCATTCTGTCACTAGAGTGCTGGAATTTTCAAATTAACACACAGACAAGACGCATTCTGTCACTAGAGTTCTTGAATATTCAAATCAACACAAAGGGAAGATGCATTCTGTCACTAGAGTTTTTGAATATTCAAATCAACACAAAGGGAAGATGCATTCTGTCACTACAGTGCTGGAATATTCAAATCAACACACAGGGAAGACGCATTCTGTCACTAGAGTGCTGGAATAATCAAATCAACACACAGACAAGACGCATTCTGTCACTAGAGTTCTTACTATTCAAATCAACACAAAGGGAAGATGAATTCTGTCACTAGAGTTCTTGAATATTCAAATCAACACACAGGGAAGAGGCATTCTGTCACTACAGTGCTGGAATATTCAAATCAACACACAGGGAAGATGCATTCTGTCACTAGAGTGCTGGAATATTCAAATCAACACACAGAGAAGACGCATTCGGCTACTAGAGTGCTGGATTATTCAAATCATCACACATGGATGATGCATTCTGTCACTAGAGTGCTGGAATATTCAAATCAACACACAGGGAAGATGCATTCTGTTACTAGAGTGCTGGATTATTCAAATCAACACACAGAGAAGATGCATTCTGTTACTAAAGTGCTGGATTATTCAAATCATCACACATGGATGATGCAATCTGTCACTAGAGTGCTGGATTATTCAAATCAACACAGAGAAGATGCATTCTGTTACCAGAGTGCTGGATTATTCAAATCAACACACAGGGAAGATGCATTCTGTCGCTAGAGTGCTGGATTATTCAAATCAACACACAGAGAAGATGCATTCTGTTACCAGAGTGCTGGATTATTCAAATCAACACACAGAGAAGACGCATTCTGTCGCTAGAGTGCTGGAATATTCAAATCAACACACAGGGAAGATGCATTCTGTCACTAGAGTGCTGGAATATTCCAATCAACACACAGGGAAGACGCATTCTGTTATTAGAGTCCTGGAATATTCGAATCAACACACAGGGAAGATGCATCCTGTCACTAGAGTGCTGGAATATTCCAATCAAAACACAGGGAAGATGCATTCTGTCACTAGAGTGCTGTCCTATTCAAATCAACACACAGGGAAGAGGCATTCTGTCATTAGAGTGCTGGAATATTCAAATCAACACACAGGGAAGATATATTCTGTCACTCGAGTTCTGTAATATTCAAATCAACACACAGGGAAGATACATTCTGTCACTCGAGTGCTGTAATATTCAAATCAACATACAGGGAAGAAGCATTCTGTTACTAGAGTGCTGGATTATTCAAATCATCACACATGGATGATGCATTCTGTCACTAGAGTGCTGGAATATTCAAATCAACACCCAGGGAAGATGCATTCTGTTACTAGAGTGCTGGATTATTCAAATCAACACACAGAGAAGATGCATTCTGTTACTAGAGTGCTGGAATATTCAAATCAACACATAGGGAAGATGCACTCTGTTACTAGAGTGCTGGATTATTCAAATCAACACACAGAGAAGATGCATTCTGTTACTAGAGTGCTGGATTATTCAAATCAACATACAGAGAAGATGCATTCTGTTACTAGAGTGCTGGATTATTCAAATCATCACACATGGATGATGCATTCTGTCACTAGAGTGCTGGAATATTCAAATCAACACACAGGGAAGATGCATTCTGTTACTCGAGTGCTGGATTATTCAAATCAACACACAGAGAAGATGCATTCTGTTACTAGAGTGCTGGAATATACAAATCAACACATAGGGAAGATGCACTCTGTTACTAGAGTGCTGGATTATTCAAATCAACACACAGAGAAGATGCATTCTGTTACTAGAGTGCTGGAATATTCAAATCAACATACAGGGAAGATGCATTCTGTTACAAGAGTCCTGGAATATTCAAATCAACACACAGGGAAGACGCATTCTGTCAAAAGAGTGCGGGAATATTCCAATCAACACAAAGGGAAGATGCATTCTGTCATTAGAGTGCTGGAATATTCAAATCAACACAAAGGGAAGATGCATTCTGTCATTAGAGTGCTGGAATATTCAAATCAACACACAGGGAAGATACATTCTGTCACTCGAGTGCTGGAATATTCAAATCAACAAACAGGGAAGATCCATTCTGTCACTAGAGTGCTGGAATATTCAAATCAACACACAGGGAAGATGCATTCTGTGACTACAGAGCTGGAATATTCAAATCAACACACAGGGAAGATGCATTCTGTCACTAGAGTGCTGGAATATTCAAATTAACACAGAGACAAGACGCATTCTGTCACTAGAGTTCTTGAATATTCAAATCAACACAAAGGGAAGATGCATTCTGTCACTAGAGTTCTTGAATATTCAAATGATCACACAGGGAAGAGGCATTCTGTCACTAGAGTGCTGGAATATTCAAATCAACACACAGAGAAGATGCATTCTGTCACTAGAGTGCTGGAATATTCAAATCAACACACAGAGAAGACGCATTCTGTTACTAGAGTTCTTGAATATTCAAATCAACACAAAGGGAAGATGCATTCTGTTACTAGAGTGCTGGATTATTCAAATCAACATACAGGGAAGATGCATTCTGTTACTAGAGTGCTGGATAATTCAAATCAACATACAGAGAAGATGCATTCTGTTACTAGAGTGCTGGATTATTCAAATCATCACACATGGATGATGCATTCTGTCACTAGAGTGCTGGAATATTCAAATCAACACACAGGGAAGATGCATTCTGTTACTAGAGTGCTGGATTATTCAAATCAACACACAGAGAAGATGCATTCTGTTACTGGAGTGCTGGATTATTCAAATCATCACACATGGATGATGCATTCTGTCACTAGAGTGCTGGAATATTCAAATCAACACACAGGGAAGATGCATTCTGTTACTAGAGTGCTGGATTATTCAAATCAACACAGAGAAGATGCATTCTGTTACCAGAGTGCTAGATTATTCAAATCAACACACAGGGAAGATGCATTCTGTTACTAGAGTGCTGGAATATTCAAATCAACACATAGGGAAGATGCATTCTGTTACTAGAGTGCTGGATTATTCAAATCAACACACAGAGAAGATGCATTCTGTTACTAGAGTGCTGGAATATTCAAATCAACACACAGGGAAGATGCATTCTGTTACTAGAGTCCTGGAATATTCAAATCAACACACAGGGAAGACGCATTCTGTCACTAGAGTGCTGGAATATTCCAATCAACACAAAGGGAAGATGCATCTTGTTACTCGAGTTCTGGATTATTCAAATCAACATACAGAGAAGATGCATTCTGTCACTAGAGTGCTGAATTATTCAAATCAAAACACAGAGAAGATGCATTCTGTTACTAGAGTGCTGGAATATTCAAATCAACACATAGGGATGATGCATTCTGTTACTAGAGTGCTGGATTATTCAAATCAACACACAGAGAAGATGCATTCTGTTACTAGAGTGCTGGAATATTCAAATCAACATACAGGGAAGATGCATTCTGTTACTAGAGTCCTGGAATATTCAAATCAACACAAAGGGAAGATGCATTCTGTCATTAGAGTGCTGGAATATTGAAATCAACACAAAGGGAAGATGCATTCTGTCATTAGAGTGCTGTAATATTCAAATCAACACACAGGGAAGATGCATCCTGTCACTCAAGTGCTGGAATATTCAAATCAACACACAGAGAAGAGGCATTCTGTCATTAGAGTGCTGGAATATTCAAATCCACACACAGGGAAGATACATTCTGTCACTAGAGTGCTGTAATATTCAAATCAACACACAGGGAAGACACATTCTGTCACTAGAGTTCTTGAATATTCAAATCAACACAAAGGGAAGATGCATTCTGTCACTACAGTGCTGGAATATTCAAATCAACACACAGGGAAGACGCATTCTGTCACTAGAGTTCTTAATATTCAACTCAACACAAAGGGAAGATGCATTCTGTCACTAGAGTTCTTGAATATTCAAATCAACACAAAGGGAAGATGCATTCTGTCACTCCAGTGCTGGAATATTCAAATCAACACACAGGGAAGACGCATTCTGTCACTAGAGTGCTGAAATATTCAAATCAACACACAGACAAGACGCATTCTGTCACTAGAGTTCTTGAATAATCAAATCAACACACAGGGAAGATGCATTCTGTTACTAGAGTGCTAGATTATTCAAATCAACACACAGGGAAGATGCATTCTGTCACTAGAGTGCTGGAATATTCAAATTAACACACAGACAAGACGCTTTCTGTCACGAGAGTTCTTGAATATTCAAATCAACACAAAGGGAAGATGCATTCTGTCACTAGAGTTCTTGAATATTCAAATCAACACAAAGGGAAGATGCATTCTGTCACTACAGTGCTGGAATAATCAAATCAACACACAGGGAAGACGCATTCTGTCATTAGAGTGCTGGAATATTCAAATCAACACACAGACAAGACGCATTCTGTCACTAGAGTTCTTGAATAATCAAATCAACACAAAGGGAAGATGCATTCTGTCACTAGAGTTCTTGAATATTCAAATCAACACACAGGGAAGAGGCATTCTGTCATTAGAGTGCTGGAATATTCAAATCAACACACAGGGAAGATGCATTCTGTAACTAGAGTGCTGGATTATTCAAATCAACACACAGACAAGACGCATTCTGTCACTAGAGTTCTTGAATATTCAAATCAACACAAAGGGAAGATGCATTCTGTCACTAGAGTTCTTGAATATTCAAATCAACACAAAGGGAAGATGCATTCTGTCACTACAGTGCTGGAATATTCAAATCAACACACAGGGAAGACGCATTCTGTCACTAGAGTGCTGGAATATTCAAATCAACACACAGACAAGACGCATTCTGTCACTAGAGTTCTTAATATTCAAATCAACACAAAGGGAAGATGCATTCTGTCACAAGAGTTCTTGAATATTCAAATCAACACACAGGGAAGAGGCATTCTGTCACTAGAGTGCTGGAATATTCAAATCAACACACAGAGAAGACGCATTCTGTTACTAGAGTTCTTGAATATTCAAATCAACACACAGGGAAGAGGCATATTGTCATTAGAGTGCTGGAATATTCAAATCAACACAAAGGGAAGATGCATTCTGTCACTACAGTGCTGGAATATTCAAATCAACACACAGGGAAGATGCATTCTGTCACTAGAGTGCTGGAATATTCAAATCAACACACAAAGAAGATGCATTCTGTTACTAGAGTGCTGGATTATTCAAATCAACATACAGGGAAGATGCATTCTGTTACTAGAGTGCTGGATTATTCAAATCATCACACATGGATGATGCATTCTGTCACTAGAGTGCTGGAATATTCAAATCAACACACAGCGAAGATGCATTCTGTTACTAGAGTGCTGGATTATTCAAATCATCACACATGGATGATGCATTCTGTCACTAGAGTGCTGGAATATTCAAATCAACACACAGGGAAGATGCATTCTGTTACTAGAGTGCTGGATTATTCAAATCAACACACAGGGAAGATGCATTCTGTTACTAGAGTGCTGGATTATTCGAATAAACACACAGGGAAGATGCATTCTGTTACTAGAGTGCTGGATTATTCAAATCAACACACAGGGAAGATGCATTCTGTTACTAGAGTGCTGGATTATTCGAATCAACACACAGGGAAGATGCATTCTGTTACTAGAGTGCTGGATTATTCAAATCGACACACAGAGAAGATGCATTCTGTTACTAGAGTGCTGGAATATTCAAATCAACATACAAGGAAGATGCATTCTGTTACTAGAGTGCTGGAATATTCCAATCAACACAAAGGGAAGATGCATTCTGTCACTCGCGTGCTGGAATATTCAAATCAACACACAGGGAAGATGCATTCTGTCATTAGAGTGCTGAAATATTCAAATCAACACACAGAGAAGACGCATTCTGTTACTAGAGTGCTGGATTATTCAAATCAACATACAGGGAAGATGCATTCTGTCACTACAGTGCTGGAATATTCAAATCAACACATAGTGAAGATGCATTCTGTCATTAGAGTGCTGGAATATTCAAATCAACACACAGGGAAGATGCATTCTGTCACCAGAGTGCTGGAATATTCAAATCAACACACAGGGAAGATCCATTCTGTCACTAGAGTGCTGGAATATTCAAATCAACACACAGGGAAGATGCATTCTGTCACTACAGTGCTGGAATATTCAAATCAACACACAGGGAAGATGCATTCTGTCACCAGAGTGCTGGAATATTCAAATCAACACACAGGGAAGATCCATTCTGTCACTAGAGTGCTGGAATATTCAAATCAACACACAGGGAAGATGCATTCTGTCACTACAGTGCTGGAATATTCAAATCAACACACAGGGAAGATGCATTCTGTCACTAGAGTGCTGAAATATTCAAATTAACACACAGACAAGACACATTCTGTCACTAGAGTTCTTGAATATTCAAATCAACACAAAGGGAAGATGCATTCTGTCACTACAGTGCTGGAATATTCAAATCAACACACAGGGAAGACGCATTCTGTCACTAGAGTTCTTAATATTCAACTCAACACAAAGGGAAGATGCATTCTGTCACTAGAGTTCTTGAATATTCAAATCAACACACAGGGAAGAGGCATTCTGTCACTACAGTGCTGGAATATTCAAATCAACACACAGAGAAGACGCATTCTGTTGCTAGAGTTCTTGAATATTCAAATCAACACAAAGGGAAGATGCATTCTGTCACTACAGTGCTGGAATATTCAAATCAACACACAGGGAAGATGCATTCTGTCACTAGAGTGCTGGATTATTCAAATCAACACACAGCGAAGATGCATTCTGTTACTAGAGTGCTGGATTATTCAAATCAGCATACAGAGAAGATGCATTCTGTTACAATAGTGCTGGATTATTCAAATCATCACACATGGATGATGCATTCTGTCACTAGAGTGCTAGAATATTCAAATCAACACACAGGGAAGATGCATTCTGTTACTAGAGTGCTGGATTATTCAAATCAACACACAGAGAAGATGCATTCTGTTACCAGAGTGCTGGATTATTCAAATCAACACACAGGGAAGATGCATTCTGTTACTAGAGTGCAGGATTATTCAAATCAACACACAGAGAAGATGCATTCTGTTACCAGAGTGCTGGATTATTCAAATCAACAAACAGGGAAGATGCATTCTGTTACTAGAGTGCTGGAATATTCAAATAAACACATAGGGAAGATGCATTCTGTTACTAGATTGCTGGATTATTCAAATCAACACACAGATAAGATGCATTCTGTTACTAGAGTGCTGGAATATTCAAATCAACATACAGGGAAGATGCATTCTGTCACTAGAGTGCTGGAATATTCCAATCAACACAAAGGGAAGATGCATTCTGTCATTAGAGTGCTCGAATATTCAAATCAACACAAAGGGAAGATGCATTCTGTCATTAGAGTGCTGGAATATTGAAATCAACACAAAGGGAAGATGCATTCTGTCATTAGAGTGCTGTAATATTCAAATCAACACACAGGGAAGATGCATCCTGTCACTCAAGTGCTGGAATATTCAAATCAACACACAGAGAAGAGGCATTCTGTCATTAGAGTGCTGGAATATTCAAATCCACACACAGGGAAGATACATTCTGTCACTAGAGTGCTGTAATATTCAAATCAACACACAGGGAAGATGCATTCTGTCACTAGAGTTCTTGAATATTCAAATCAACACACAGGGAAGATGCATTCTGTCACTAGAGTTCTTGAATATTCAAATCAACACAAAGGGAAGATGCATTCTGTCACTAGAGTTCTTGAATATTCAAATCAACACAAAGGGAAGATGCATTCTGTCACTACAGTGCTGGAATATTCAAATCAACACACAGGGAAGATGCATTCTGTCACTCGAGTGCTGGAATATTCAAATCAACACACAGACAAGACGCATTCTGTCACTAGAGTTCTTACTATTCAAATCAACACAAAGGGAAGATGCATTCTGTCATTAGAGTGCTGGAATATTAGAATCAACACAAAGGGAAGATGCATTCTGTCACTCGAGTGCTGGAATATTCAAATCAACAAACAGGGAAGATCCATTCTGTCACTAGAGTGCTGGAATATTCAAATCAACACACAGGGAAGATGCATTCTGTCACAACAGTGCTGGAATATTCAACTCAACACACAGGGAAGATGCATTCTGTCACTAGAGTGCTGGAATTTTCAAATTAACACACAGACAAGACGCATTCTGTCACTAGAGTTCTTGAATATTCAAATCAACACAAAGGGAAGATGCATTCTGTCACTAGAGTTTTTGAATATTCAAATCAACACAAAGGGAAGATGCATTCTGTCACTACAGTGCTGGAATATTCAAATCAACACACAGGGAAGACGCATTCTGTCACTAGAGTGCTGGAATAATCAAATCAACACACAGACAAGACGCATTCTGTCACTAGAGTTCTTACTATTCAAATCAACACAAAGGGAAGATGAATTCTGTCACTAGAGTTCTTGAATATTCAAATCAACACACAGGGAAGAGGCATTCTGTCACTACAGTGCTGGAATATTCAAATCAACACACAGGGAAGATGCATTCTGTCACTAGAGTGCTGGAATATTCAAATCAACACACAGAGAAGACGCATTCGGCTACTAGAGTGCTGGATTATTCAAATCATCACACATGGATGATGCATTCTGTCACTAGAGTGCTGGAATATTCAAATCAACACACAGGGAAGATGCATTCTGTTACTAGAGTGCTGGATTATTCAAATCAACACACAGAGAAGATGCATTCTGTTACTAAAGTGCTGGATTATTCAAATCATCACACATGGATGATGCAATCTGTCACTAGAGTGCTGGATTATTCAAATCAACACAGAGAAGATGCATTCTGTTACCAGAGTGCTGGATTATTCAAATCAACACACAGGGAAGATGCATTCTGTCGCTAGAGTGCTGGATTATTCAAATCAACACACAGAGAAGATGCATTCTGTTACCAGAGTGCTGGATTATTCAAATCAACACACAGAGAAGACGCATTCTGTCGCTAGAGTGCTGGAATATTCAAATCAACACACAGGGAAGATGCATTCTGTCACTAGAGTGCTGGAATATTCCAATCAACACACAGGGAAGACGCATTCTGTTATTAGAGTCCTGGAATATTCGAATCAACACACAGGGAAGATGCATCCTGTCACTAGAGTGCTGGAATATTCCAATCAAAACACAGGGAAGATGCATTCTGTCACTAGAGTGCTGTCCTATTCAAATCAACACACAGGGAAGAGGCATTCTGTCATTAGAGTGCTGGAATATTCAAATCAACACACAGGGAAGATATATTCTGTCACTCGAGTTCTGTAATATTCAAATCAACACACAGGGAAGATACATTCTGTCACTCGAGTGCTGTAATATTCAAATCAACATACAGGGAAGAAGCATTCTGTTACTAGAGTGCTGGATTATTCAAATCATCACACATGGATGATGCATTCTGTCACTAGAGTGCTGGAATATTCAAATCAACACCCAGGGAAGATGCATTCTGTTACTAGAGTGCTGGATTATTCAAATCAACACACAGAGAAGATGCATTCTGTTACTAGAGTGCTGGAATATTCAAATCAACACATAGGGAAGATGCACTCTGTTACTAGAGTGCTGGATTATTCAAATCAACACACAGAGAAGATGCATTCTGTTACTAGAGTGCTGGATTATTCAAATCAACATACAGAGAAGATGCATTCTGTTACTAGAGTGCTGGATTATTCAAATCATCACACATGGATGATGCATTCTGTCACTAGAGTGCTGGAATATTCAAATCAACACACAGGGAAGATGCATTCTGTTACTCGAGTGCTGGATTATTCAAATCAACACACAGAGAAGATGCATTCTGTTACTAGAGTGCTGGAATATACAAATCAACACATAGGGAAGATGCACTCTGTTACTAGAGTGCTGGATTATTCAAATCAACACACAGAGAAGATGCATTCTGTTACTAGAGTGCTGGAATATTCAAATCAACATACAGGGAAGATGCATTCTGTTACAAGAGTCCTGGAATATTCAAATCAACACACAGGGAAGACGCATTCTGTCAAAAGAGTGCGGGAATATTCCAATCAACACAAAGGGAAGATGCATTCTGTCATTAGAGTGCTGGAATATTCAAATCAACACAAAGGGAAGATGCATTCTGTCATTAGAGTGCTGGAATATTCAAATCAACACACAGGGAAGATACATTCTGTCACTCGAGTGCTGGAATATTCAAATCAACAAACAGGGAAGATCCATTCTGTCACTAGAGTGCTGGAATATTCAAATCAACACACAGGGAAGATGCATTCTGTGACTACAGAGCTGGAATATTCAAATCAACACACAGGGAAGATGCATTCTGTCACTAGAGTGCTGGAATATTCAAATTAACACAGAGACAAGACGCATTCTGTCACTAGAGTTCTTGAATATTCAAATCAACACAAAGGGAAGATGCATTCTGTCACTAGAGTTCTTGAATATTCAAATGATCACACAGGGAAGAGGCATTCTGTCACTAGAGTGCTGGAATATTCAAATCAACACACAGAGAAGATGCATTCTGTCACTAGAGTGCTGGAATATTCAAATCAACACACAGAGAAGACGCATTCTGTTACTAGAGTTCTTGAATATTCAAATCAACACAAAGGGAAGATGCATTCTGTTACTAGAGTGCTGGATTATTCAAATCAACATACAGGGAAGATGCATTCTGTTACTAGAGTGCTGGATAATTCAAATCAACATACAGAGAAGATGCATTCTGTTACTAGAGTGCTGGATTATTCAAATCATCACACATGGATGATGCATTCTGTCACTAGAGTGCTGGAATATTCAAATCAACACACAGGGAAGATGCATTCTGTTACTAGAGTGCTGGATTATTCAAATCAACACACAGAGAAGATGCATTCTGTTACTGGAGTGCTGGATTATTCAAATCATCACACATGGATGATGCATTCTGTCACTAGAGTGCTGGAATATTCAAATCAACACACAGGGAAGATGCATTCTGTTACTAGAGTGCTGGATTATTCAAATCAACACAGAGAAGATGCATTCTGTTACCAGAGTGCTAGATTATTCAAATCAACACACAGGGAAGATGCATTCTGTTACTAGAGTGCTGGAATATTCAAATCAACACATAGGGAAGATGCATTCTGTTACTAGAGTGCTGGATTATTCAAATCAACACACAGAGAAGATGCATTCTGTTACTAGAGTGCTGGAATATTCAAATCAACACACAGGGAAGATGCATTCTGTTACTAGAGTCCTGGAATATTCAAATCAACACACAGGGAAGACGCATTCTGTCACTAGAGTGCTGGAATATTCCAATCAACACAAAGGGAAGATGCATCTTGTTACTCGAGTTCTGGATTATTCAAATCAACATACAGAGAAGATGCATTCTGTCACTAGAGTGCTGAATTATTCAAATCAAAACACAGAGAAGATGCATTCTGTTACTAGAGTGCTGGAATATTCAAATCAACACATAGGGATGATGCATTCTGTTACTAGAGTGCTGGATTATTCAAATCAACACACAGAGAAGATGCATTCTGTTACTAGAGTGCTGGAATATTCAAATCAACATACAGGGAAGATGCATTCTGTTACTAGAGTCCTGGAATATTCAAATCAACACAAAGGGAAGATGCATTCTGTCATTAGAGTGCTGGAATATTGAAATCAACACAAAGGGAAGATGCATTCTGTCATTAGAGTGCTGTAATATTCAAATCAACACACAGGGAAGATGCATCCTGTCACTCAAGTGCTGGAATATTCAAATCAACACACAGAGAAGAGGCATTCTGTCATTAGAGTGCTGGAATATTCAAATCCACACACAGGGAAGATACATTCTGTCACTAGAGTGCTGTAATATTCAAATCAACACACAGGGAAGACACATTCTGTCACTAGAGTTCTTGAATATTCAAATCAACACAAAGGGAAGATGCATTCTGTCACTACAGTGCTGGAATATTCAAATCAACACACAGGGAAGACGCATTCTGTCACTAGAGTTCTTAATATTCAACTCAACACAAAGGGAAGATGCATTCTGTCACTAGAGTTCTTGAATATTCAAATCAACACACAGGGAAGAGGCATTCTGTCACTACAGTGCTGGAATATTCAAATCAACACACAGAGAAGACGCATTCTGTTGCTAGAGTTCTTGAATATTCAAATCAACACAAAGGGAAGATGCATTCTGTCACTACAGTGCTGGAATATTCAAATCAACACACAGGGAAGATGCATTCTGTCACTAGAGTGCTGGATTATTCAAATCAACACACAGCGAAGATGCATTCTGTTACTAGAGTGCTGGATTATTCAAATCAGCATACAGAGAAGATGCATTCTGTTACAATAGTGCTGGATTATTCAAATCATCACACATGGATGATGCATTCTGTCACTAGAGTGCTAGAATATTCAAATCAACACACAGGGAAGATGCATTCTGTTACTAGAGTGCTGGATTATTCAAATCAACACACAGAGAAGATGCATTCTGTTACCAGAGTGCTGGATTATTCAAATCAACACACAGGGAAGATGCATTCTGTTACTAGAGTGCAGGATTATTCAAATCAACACACAGAGAAGATGCATTCTGTTACCAGAGTGCTGGATTATTCAAATCAACAAACAGGGAAGATGCATTCTGTTACTAGAGTGCTGGAATATTCAAATAAACACATAGGGAAGATGCATTCTGTTACTAGATTGCTGGATTATTCAAATCAACACACAGATAAGATGCATTCTGTTACTAGAGTGCTGGAATATTCAAATCAACATACAGGGAAGATGCATTCTGTCACTAGAGTGCTGGAATATTCCAATCAACACAAAGGGAAGATGCATTCTGTCATTAGAGTGCTCGAATATTCAAATCAACACAAAGGGAAGATGCATTCTGTCATTAGAGTGCTGGAATATTGAAATCAACACAAAGGGAAGATGCATTCTGTCATTAGAGTGCTGTAATATTCAAATCAACACACAGGGAAGATGCATCCTGTCACTCAAGTGCTGGAATATTCAAATCAACACACAGAGAAGAGGCATTCTGTCATTAGAGTGCTGGAATATTCAAATCCACACACAGGGAAGATACATTCTGTCACTAGAGTGCTGTAATATTCAAATCAACACACAGGGAAGATGCATTCTGTCACAAGAGTTCTTGAATATTCAAATCAACACACAGGGAAGATGCATTCTGTCACTAGAGTTCTTGAATATTCAAATCAACACAAAGGGAAGATGCATTCTGTCACTAGAGTTCTTGAATATTCAAATCAACACAAAGGGAAGATGCATTCTGTCACTACAGTGCTGGAATATTCAAATCAACACACAGGGAAGATGCATTCTGTCACTCGAGTGCTGGAATATTCAAATCAACACACAGACAAGACGCATTCTGTCACTAGAGTTCTTACTATTCAAATCAACACAAAGGGAAGATGCATTCTGTCATTAGAGTGCTGGAATATTAGAATCAACACAAAGGGAAGATGCATTCTGTCACTCGAGTGCTGGAATATTCAAATCAACAAACAGGGAAGATCCATTCTGTCACTAGAGTGCTGGAATATTCAAATCAACACACAGGGAAGATGCATTCTGTCACAACAGTGCTGGAATATTCAACTCAACACACAGGGAAGATGCATTCTGTCACTAGAGTGCTGGAATTTTCAAATTAACACACAGACAAGACGCATTCTGTCACTAGAGTTCTTGAATATTCAAATCAACACAAAGGGAAGATGCATTCTGTCACTAGAGTTTTTGAATATTCAAATCAACACAAAGGGAAGATGCATTCTGTCACTACAGTGCTGGAATATTCAAATCAACACACAGGGAAGACGCATTCTGTCACTAGAGTGCTGGAATAATCAAATCAACACACAGACAAGACGCATTCTGTCACTAGAGTTCTTACTATTCAAATCAACACAAAGGGAAGATGAATTCTGTCACTAGAGTTCTTGAATATTCAAATCAACACACAGGGAAGAGGCATTCTGTCACTACAGTGCTGGAATATTCAAATCAACACACAGGGAAGATGCATTCTGTCACTAGAGTGCTGGAATATTCAAATCAACACACAGAGAAGACGCATTCTGTTACTAGAGTTCTTGAATATTCAAATCAACACAAAGGGAAGATGCATTCTTTCATTAGAGTGGTGGAATATTAAAATCAACACAAAGGGAAGATGCATTCTGTCACTACAGTGCTGGAATATTCAAATCAACACACAGGGAAGATGCATTCTGTAACTAGAGTGCTGGATTATTCAAATCAACACACAGCGAAGATGCATTCTGTTACTAGAGTGCTGGATTATTCAAATCAACATACAGGGAAGATGCACTCTGTTACTAGAGTACTTGATTATTCAATTCATCACACATGGATGATGCATTCTGTCACTAGAGTGCTGGAATATTCAAATCAACACACAGGGAAGATGCATTCTGTAACTAGAGTGCTGGATTATTCAAATCAACATACAGAGAAGATGCATTCGGCTACTAGAGTGCTGGATTATTCAAATCATCACACATGGATGATGCATTCTGTCACTAGAGTGCTGGAATATTCAAATCAACACACAGGGAAGATGCATTCTGTTACTAGAGTGCTGGATTATTCAAATCAACACACAGAGAAGATGCATTCTGTTACTAAAGTGCTGGATTATTCAAATCATCACACATGGATGATGCAATCTGTCACTAGAGTGCTGGATTATTCAAATCAACACAGAGAAGATGCATTCTGTTACCAGAGTGCTGGATTATTCAAATCAACACACAGGGAAGATGCATTCTGTCGCTAGAGTGCTGGATTATTCAAATCAACACACAGAGAAGATGCATTCTGTTACCAGAGTGCTGGATTATTCAAATCAACACACAGAGAAGACGCATTCTGTCGCTAGAGTGCTGGAATATTCAAATCAACACACAGGGAAGATGCATTCTGTCACTAGAGTGCTGGAATATTCCAATCAACACACAGGGAAGACGCATTCTGTTATTAGAGTCCTGGAATATTCGAATCAACACACAGGGAAGATGCATCCTGTCACTGGAGTGCTGGAATATTCCAATCAAAACACAGGGAAGATGCATTCTGTCACTAGAGTGCTGTCCTATTCAAATCAACACACAGGGAAGAGGCATTCTGTCATTAGAGTGCTGGAATATTCAAATCAACACACAGGGAAGATATATTCTGTCACTCGAGTTCTGTAATATTCAAATCAACACACAGGGAAGATACATTCTGTCACTCGAGTGCTGTAATATTCAAATCAACATACAGGGAAGAAGCATTCTGTTACTAGAGTGCTGGATTATTCAAATCATCACACATGGATGATGCATTCTGTCACTAGAGTGCTGGAATATTCAAATCAACACCCAGGGAAGATGCATTCTGTTACTAGAGTGCTGGATTATTCAAATCAACACACAGAGAAGATGCATTCTGTTACTAGAGTGCTGGAATATTCAAATCAACACATAGGGAAGATGCACTCTGTTACTAGAGTGCTGGATTATTCAAATCAACACACAGAGAAGATGCATTCTGTTACTAGAGTGCTGGATTATTCAAATCAACATACAGAGAAGATGCATTCTGTTACTAGAGTGCTGGATTATTCAAATCATCACACATGGATGATGCATTCTGTCACTAGAGTGCTGGAATATTCAAATCAACACACAGGGAAGATGCATTCTGTTACTAGAGTGCTGGATTATTCAAATCAACACACAGAGAAGATGCATTCTGTTACTAGAGTGCTGGAATATACAAATCAACACATAGGGAAGATGCACTCTGTTACTAGAGTGCTGGATTATTCAAATCAACACACAGAGAAGATGCATTCTGTTACTAGAGTGCTGGAATATTCAAATCAACATACAGGGAAGATGCATTCTGTTACAAGAGTCCTGGAATATTCAAATCAACACACAGGGAAGACGCATTCTGTCAAAAGAGTGCGGGAATATTCCAATCAACACAAAGGGAAGATGCATTCTGTCATTAGAGTGCTGGAATATTCAAATCAACACAAAGGGAAGATGCATTCTGTCATTAGAGTGCTGGAATATTCAAATCAACACACAGGGAAGATACATTCTGTCACTCGAGTGCTGGAATATTCAAATCAACAAACAGGGAAGATCCATTCTGTCACTAGAGTGCTGGAATATTCAAATCAACACACAGGGAAGATGCATTCTGTGACTACAGAGCTGGAATATTCAAATCAACACACAGGGAAGATGCATTCTGTCACTAGAGTGCTGGAATATTCAAATCAACACACAGGGAAGACGCATTCTGTTACTAGAGTCCTGGAATATTCAAATCAACACACAGGGAAAACGCATTCTGTCACTAGAGTGCTGGAATATTCCAATCAACACAAAGGGAAGATGCATTCTGTTACTAGAGTGCTGGATTATTCAAATCAACATACAGAGAAGATGCATTCTGTCACTAGAGTGCTGGAATATTCAAATCATCACACATGGATGATGCATTCTGTCACTAGAGTGCTGGAATATTCAAATCAACACACAGGGAAGATGCATTCTGTTACTAGAGTGCTGGATTATTCAAATCAACACACAGAGAAGATGCATTCTGTCATTAGAGTGCTGGAATATTCAAATCAACACACAGACAAGACGCATTCTGTCACTAGAGTGCTGGAATATTCAAATCAACACACAGGGGAGATGCATTCTGTCACTAGAGTGCTGGAATATTCAAATTAACACACAGACAAGACGCATTCTGTCACTAGAGTTCTTGAATATTCAAATCAACACACAGGGAAGATGCATTCTGTCACTAGAGTTCTTGAGTATTCAAATCAACACACAGGGAAGAGGCATTCTGTCACTACAGTGCTGGAATATTCAAATCAACACACAGGGAAGATGCATTCTGTCACAAGAGTGCTGGAATATTCAAATCAACACACAGAGAAGACGCATTCTGTTACTAGAGTTCTTGAATATTCAAATCAACACAAAGGGAAGATGCATTCTGTCACTAGAGTTCTTGAATATTCAAATCAACACAAAGGGATGATGCATTCTGTCACTACAGTGCTGGAATATTCAAATCAACACACAGGGAAGACGCATTCTGTCACTAGAGTGCTGGAATATTCAAATCAACACACAGGGAAGACGCATTCTGTCACGAGAGTGCTGGAATATTCAAATCAACACACAGACAAGACGCATTCTGTCACTAGAGTTCTTGAATATTCAAATCAACACACAGGGAAGAGGCATTCTGTCACTACAGTGCTGGAATATTCAAATCAACACACAGGGAAGATGCATTCTGTCACCAGAGTGCTGGAATATTCAAATCAACACACAGAGAAGACGCATTCTGTTACTAGAGTTCTTGAATATTCAAATCAACACAAAGGGAAGATGCATTCTGTCACTAGAGTGCTGGATTATTCAAATCAACACACAGCGAAGATGCATTCTGTTACTAGAGTGCTGGATTATTCAAATCAACATACAGGGAAGATGCATTCTGTTACTAGAGTGCTGGATTATTCAAATCATCACACATGGATGATGCATTCTGTCACTAGAGTGCTGGAATATTCAAATCAACACACAGGGAAGATGCATTCTGTTACTAGAGTGCTGGATTATTCCAATCAACATACAGAGAAGATGCATTCTGTTACTAGAGTGCTGGATTATTCAAATCATCACACATGGATGATGCATTCTGATACTAGAGTGCTGGAATATTCAAATCAACACACAGGGAAGATGCTTTCTGTTACTAGAGTGCTGGATTATTCAAATCAACATACAGAGAAGATGCATTCTGTTACTAGAGTGCTGGATTAT
The DNA here is from genome assembly GCA_029721435.1 of Gymnothorax reevesii. Taxonomy (NCBI): domain Eukaryota; kingdom Metazoa; phylum Chordata; class Actinopteri; order Anguilliformes; family Muraenidae; genus Gymnothorax; species Gymnothorax reevesii. The sequence continues at coordinate 112,165,436 of CM056580.1, read as the reverse complement.
TCAAATCATCACACATGGATGATGCATTCTGATACTAGAGTGCTGGAATATTAAAATCAACACACAGGGAAGATGCATTCTGTTACCAGAGTGCTGGATTATTCAAATCAACACACAGGGAAGATGCATTCTGTTACTAGAGGGCTGGAATATTCAAATCAACATACAGGGAACATGCATTCTGTTACTAGAGTCCTGGAATATTCAAATCAACACACAGAGAAGATGCATTCTGTTACCAGAGTGCTTGATTATTCAAATCAACACACAGGGAAGATGCATTCTGTTACTAGAGGGCTGGAATATTCAAATCAACATACAGGGAACATGCATTCTGTTACTAGAGTCCTGGAATATTCAAATCAACACACAGGGAAGACGCATTCTGTCACTAGAGTGCTGGAATATTCCAATCAACACAAAGGGAAGATGCATTCTGTTACTAGAGTGCTGGATTATTCAAATCATCACACATGGATGATGCATTCTGATACTAGAGTGCTGGAATATTCAAATCAACACACAGGGAAGATGCATTCTGTTACTAGAGTGCTGGATTATTCAAATCAACATAGAGAGAAGATGCATTCTGTTACTAGAGTGCTGGATTATTCAAATCATCACACATGGATGATGCATTCTGATACTAGAGTGCTGGAATATTAAAATCAACACACAGGGAAGATGCATTCAGTTACTAGACTGCTGGATTATTCAAATCAACACAGAGAAGATGCATTCTGTTACCAGAGTGCTGGATTATTCAAATCAACACACAGGGAAGATGCATTCTGTTACTAGAGTGCTGGAATATTCAAATCAACACATAGGGAAGATGCATTCTGTTACTAGAGTGCTGGATTATTCAAATCAACACACAGAGAAGATGCATTCTGTTACTAGAGTGCTGGAATATTCAAATCAACACACAGGGAAGATGCATTCTGTCACTAGAGTTCTTGAATATTCAAATCAACACAAAGGGAAGATGCATTCTGTCACTACAGTGCTGGAATATTCAAATCAACACACAGGGAAGACGCATTCTGTCACTAGAGTGCTGGAATATTCAAATCAACACACAGACAAGACGCATTCTGTCACTAGAGTTCTTAATATTCAAATCAACACACAGGGAAGATGCATTCTGTCACTAGAGTTCTTGAATATTCAAATCAACACACAGGGAAGAGGCATTCTGTCACTACAGTGCTGGAATATTCAAATCAACACACAGGGAAGATGCATTCTGTCACTAGAGTGCTGGAATATTCAAATCAACACACAGAGAAGACGCATTCTGTTACTAGAGTTCTTGAATATTCAAATCAACACAAAGGGAAGATGCATTCTGTCACTAGAGTTCTTGAATATTCAAATCAACACACAGGGATGATGCATTCTGTCACTACAGTGCTGGAATATTCAAATCAACACACAGGGAAGACGCATTCTGTCACTAGAGTGCTGGAATATTCAAATCAACACACAGGGAAGAAGCATTCTGTCACGAGAGTGCTGGAATATTCAAATCAACACACAGACAAGACGCATTCTGTCACTAGAGTTCTTGAATATTCAAATCAACACACAGGGAAGAGGCATTCTGTCACTACAGTGCTGGAATATTCAAATCAACACTCAGGGAAGATGCATTCTGTCACCAGAGTGCTGGAATATTCAAATCAACACACAGAGAAGACGCATTCTGTTACTAGAGTTCTTGAATATTCAAATCAACACAAAGGGAAGATGCATTCTGTCACTAGAGTGCTGGATTATTCAAATCAACACACAGCGAAGATGCATTCTGTTACTAGAGTGCTGGATTATTCAAATCAACATACAGGGAAGATGCATTCTGTCACCAGAGTGCTGGAATATTCAAATCAACACACAGAGAAGACGCATTCTGTTACTAGAGTTCTTGAATATTCAAATCAACACAAAGGGAAGATGCATTCTGTCACTAGAGTGCTGGATTATTCAAATCAACACACAGCGAAGATGCATTCTGTTACTAGAGTGCTGGATTATTCAAATCAACATACAGGGAAGATGCATTCTGTTACTAGAGTGCTGGATTATTCAAATCATCACACATGGATGATGCATTCTGATACTAGAGTGCTGGAATATTCAAATCAACATACTGGGAAGATGCATTCTGTTACCAGAGTGCTGGATTATTCAAATCATCACACATGGATGATGCATTCTGTCACTAGAGTGCTGGAATATTCAAATCAACACACAGGGAAGATGCATTCTGTTACTAGAGTGCTGGATTATTCAAATCAACACGGAGAAGATGCATTCTGTTACTAGAGTGCTGGATTATTCAAATCAACACACAGAGAAGATGCATTCTGTTACTAGAGTGCTGGATTATTCAAATCAACACACAGAGAAGATGCATTCTGTTACCAGAGTGCTGGATTATTCAAATCAACACACAGAGAAGATGCATTCTGTTACTAGAGTGCTGGAATATTCAAATCAACATACAGGGAAGATGCATTCTGTTAGTAGAGTCCTGGAAAATTCCAATCAACACACAGGGAAGACGCATTCTGTCACTAGAGTGCTGGAATATTCCAATCAACACAAAGGGAAGATGCATTCTGTCACTCGCGTGCTGGAATATTCAAATCAACACACAGGGAAGAGGCATTCTGTCATTAGAGTGCTGGAATATTCAAATCAACACAAAGGGAAGATGCATTCTGTCATTAGAGTGCTGGAATACTCAAATCAACACAAAGTGAAGATGCATTCTGTCACTCGAGTGCTGGAACATTCAAATCAACACACAGAGAAGACGCATTCTGTTACTAGAGTGCTGGAATATTCAAATCAACACACAGGGAAGATACATTCTGTCACTAGAGTGCTGGAATATTCAAATCAACACACAGGGAAGATGCATTCTGTTACTAGAGTGCTGGAATATTCAAATCAACACACAGAGAAGATGCATTCTGTTACCAGAGTGCTGGATTATTCAAATCAACACACAGGGAAGATGCATTCTGTTACTAGAGGGCTGGAATATTCAAATCAACATACAGGGAACATGCATTCTGTTACTAGAGTCCTGGAATATTCAAATCAACACACAGGGAAGACGCATTCTGTCACTAGAGTGCTGGAATATTCCAATCAACACAAAGGGAAGATGCATTCTGTTACTCGAGTTCTGGATTATTCAAATCAACATACAGAGAAGATGCATTCTATTACTAGAGTGCTGGATGATTCAAATCATCACACATGGATGATGCATTCTGTCACTAGAGTGCTGAATTATTCAAATCAACACACAGAGAAGATGCATTCTGTTACCAGAGTGCTGGATTATTCAAATCAACACATAGGGAAGATGCTTTCTGTTACTGGAGTGCTGGATTATTCAAATCAACACACAGAGAAGATGCATTCTGTTACCAGAGTGCTGGATTATTCAAATCAACACACAGGGAAGATGCATTCTGTTACTAGAGTGCTGATATATTCAAATCAACACATCGGGATGATGCATTCTGTTACGAGAGTGCTGGATTATTCAAATCAACACACAGAGAAGATGCATTCTGTTACTAGAGTGCTGGAATATTCAAATCAACATACAGGGAAGATGCATTCTGTTACTAGAGTCCTGGAATATTCAAATCAACACACAGGGAAGACGCATTCTGTTACTAGAGTCCTGGAATATTCAAATCAACACACAGGGAAGACGCATTCTGTCACTAGAGTGCTGGAATATTCCAATCAACACAAAGGGAAGATGCATTCTGTTACTAGAGTGCTGGATTATTCAAATCAACATACAGAGAAGATGCATTCAGTTACTAGAGTGCTGGATTATTCAAATCATCACACATGGATGATGCATTCTGTCACTAGAGTGCTGGAATATTCAAATCAACACACAGGGAAGATGCATTCTGTTACTAGAGTGCTGGATTATTCAAATCAACACACAGAGAAGATGCATTCTGTTACTAGAGTGCTGGAATATTCTAATCAACACATAGGGAAGATGCATTCTGTTACTAGAGTGCTGGATTATTCAAGTCAACACACAGAGAAGATGCATTCTGTTACTAGAGTGCTGGAATATTCAAATCAACATACAGGGAAGATGCATTCTGTTACTAGAGTCCTGGAATATTCAAATCAACACACAGGGAAGACACATTCTGTCAAAAGAGTGCTGGAATATTCCAGTCAACACAAAGGGAAGATGCATTCTGTCATTAGAGTGCTGGAATATTCAAATCAACACACAGGGAAGATGCATTCTGTGACTAGAGAGCTGGAATATTCAAATCAACACACAGGGAAGATGCATTCTGTCACTAGAGTGCTGGAATATTCAAATTAACACACAGACAAGACGCATTCTGTCACTAGAGTTCTTGAATATTGAAATCAACACACAGGGAAGACGCATTCTGTCACTAGAGTGCTGGAATATTCAAATCAACACACAGACAAGACGCATTCTGTCACTAGAGTTCTTAATATTCAAATCAACACACAGGGAAGATGCATTCTGTCACTAGAGTTCTTGAATATTCAAATCAACACACAGGGAAGAGGCATTCTGTCACTACAGTGCTGGAATATTCAAATAAACACACAGGGAAGATGCATTCTGTCACTAGAGTGCTGGAATATTCAAATCAACACACAGAGAAGACGCATTCTGTTACGAGAGTTCTTGAATATTCAAATCAACACAAAGGGAAGATGCATTCTGTCACTAGAGTTCTTGAATATTCAAATCAACACAAAGGGAAGACGCATTCTGTCACTAGAGTGCTGGAATATTCAAATCAACACACAGACAAGACGCATTCTGTCACTAGAGTTCTTAATATTCAAATCAACACACAGGGAAGATGCATTCTGTCACTAGAGTTCTTGAGTATTCAAATCAACACACAGGGAAGAGGCATTCTGTCACTACAGTGCTGGAATATTCAAATCAACACACAGGGAAGATGCATTCTGTCACAAGAGTGCTGGAATATTCAAATCAACACACAGAGAAGACGCATTCTGTTACTAGAGTTCTTGAATATTCAAATCAACACAAAGGGAAGATGCATTCTGTCACTAGAGTTCTTGAATATTCAAATCAACACAAAGGGATGATGCATTCTGTCACTACAGTGCTGGAATATTCAAATCAACACACAGGGAAGACGCATTCTGTCACTAGAGTGCTGGAATATTCAAATCAACACACAGGGAAGACGCATTCTGTCACGAGAGTGCTGGAATATTCAAATCAACACACAGACAAGACGCATTCTGTCACTAGAGTTCTTGAATATTCAAATCAACACACAGGGAAGAGGCATTCTGTCACTACAGTGCTGGAATATTCAAATCAACACACAGGGAAGATGCATTCTGTCACCAGAGTGCTGGAATATTCAAATCAACACACAGAGAAGACGCATTCTGTTACTAGAGTTCTTGAATATTCAAATCAACACAAAGGGAAGATGCATTCTGTCACTAGAGCGCTGGATTATTCAAATCAACACACAGCGAAGATGCATTCTGTTACTAGAGTGCTGGATTATTCAAATCAACATACAGGGAAGATGCATTCTGTTACTAGAGTGCTGGATTATTCAAATCATCACACATGGATGATGCATTCTGTCACTAGAGTGCTGGAATATTCAAATCAACACACAGGGAAGATGCATTCTGTTACTAGAGTGCTGGATTATTCCAATCAACATACAGAGAAGATGCATTCTGTTACTAGAGTGCTGGATTATTCAAATCATCACACATGGATGATGCATTCTGATACTAGAGTGCTGGAATATTCAAATCAACACACAGGGAAGATGCATTCTGTTACTAGAGTGCTGGATTATTCAAATCAACACACAGAGAAGATGCATTCTGTTACTAGAGTGCTGAAATTTCAAATCAACACATAGGGAAGATGCATTCTGTTACTAGAGTGCTGGATTATTCAAGTCAACACACAGAGAAGATGCATTCTGTTACTAGAGTGCTGGAATATTCAAATCAACACATAGGGAAGATGCATTCTGTTACTAGAGTGCTGGATTATTCAAGTCAACACACAGAGAAGATGCATTCTGTTACTAGAGTGCTGGAATATTCAAATCAACACATAGGGAAGATGCATTCTGTTACTAGAGTGCTGGATTATTCAAGTCAACACACAGAGAAGATGCATTCTGTTACTAGAGTGCTGGAATATTCAAATCAACATACAGGGAAGATGCATTCTGTTACTAGAGTCCTGGAATATTCAAATCAACACACAGGGAAGATGCATTCTGTCAAAAGAGTGCTGGAATATTCCAGTCAACACAAAGGGAAGATGCATTCTGTCATAAGAGTGCTGGAATATTCAAATCAACACACAGGGAAGATACATTCTGTCACTAGAGTGCTGGAATATTCAAATCAACACACAGGGGAGATGCATTCTGTGACTAGAGAGCTGGAATATTCAAATCAACACACAGGGAAGATGCATTCTGTCACTAGAGTGCTGGAATATTCAAATTAACACACAGACAAGACGCATTCTGTCACTAGAGTTCTTGAATATTGAAATCAACACACAGGGAAGACGCATTCTGTCACTAGAGTGCTGGAATATTCAAATCAACACACAGACAAGACGCATTCTGTCACTAGAGTTCTTAATATTCAAATCAACACACAGGGAAGATGCATTCTGTCACTAGAGTTCTTGAATATTCAAATCAACACACAGGGAAGAGGCATTCTGTCACTACAGTGCTGGAATATTCAAATAAACACACAGGGAAGATGCATTCTGTCACTAGAGTGCTGGAATATTCAAATCAACACACAGAGAAGACGCATTCTGTTACGAGAGTTCTTGAATATTCAAATCAACACAAAGGGAAGATGCATTCTGTCACTAGAGTTCTTGAATATTCAAATCAACACAAAGGGATGATGCATTCTGTCACTACAGTGCTGGAATATTCAAATCAACACAGGAAAGACGCATTCTGTCACTAGAGTGCTGGAATATTCAAATCAACACACAGGGAAGACGCATTCTGTCACGAGAGTGCTGGAATATTCAAATCAACACACAGACAAGACGCATTCTGTCACTAGAGTTCTTGAATATTCAAATCAACACACAGGGAAGAGGCATTCTGTCACTACAGTGCTGGAATATTCAAAACAACACACAGGGAAGATGCATTCTGTCACCAGAGTGCTGGAATATTCAAATCAACACACAGAGAAGACGCATTCTGTTACTAGAGTTCTTGAATATTCAAATCAACACAAAGGGAAGATGCATTCTGTCACTAGAGTGCTGGATTATTCAAATCAACACACAGCGAAGATGCATTCTGTTACTAGAGTGCTGGATTATTCAAATCAACATACAGGGAAGATGCATTCTGTTACTAGAGTGCTGGATTATTCAAATCATCACACATGGATGATGCATTCTGTCACTAGAGTGCTGGAATATTCAAATCAACACACAGGGAAGATGCATTCTGTTACTAGAGTGCTGGATTATTCAAATCAACATACAGAGAAGATGCATTCTGTTACTAGAGTGCTGGATTATTCAAATCATCACACATGGATGATGCATTCTGATACTAGAGTGCTGGATTATTCAAATCAACATACAGAGAAGATGCATTCTGTTACTAGAGTGCTGGATTATTCAAATCATCACACATGGATGATGCATTCTGATACTAGAGTGCTGGAATATTAAAATCAACACACAGGGAAGATGCATTCAGTTACTAGACTGCTGGATTATTCAAATCAACACAGAGAAGATGCATTCTGTTACCAGAGTGCTGGATTATTCAAATCAACACACAGGGAAGATGCATTCTGTTACTAGAGTGCTGGAATATTCAAATCAACACATAGGGAAGATGCATTCTGTTACTAGAGTGCTGGATTATTCAAATCAACACACAGAGAAGATGCATTCTGTTACTAGAGTGCTGGAATATTCAAATCAACACACAGGGAAGATGCATTCTGTCACTAGAGTTCTTGAATATTCAAATCAACACAAAGGGAAGATGCATTCTGTCACTACAGTGCTGGAATATTCAAATCAACACACAGGGAAGACGCATTCTGTCACTAGAGTGCTGGAATATTCAAATCAACACACAGACAAGACGCATTCTGTCACTAGAGTTCTTAATATTCAAATCAACACACAGGGAAGATGCATTCTGTCACTAGAGTTCTTGAATATTCAAATCAACACACAGGGAAGAGGCATTCTGTCACTACAGTGCTGGAATATTCAAATCAACACACAGGGAAGATGCATTCTGTCACTAGAGTGCTGGAATATTCAAATCAACACACAGAGAAGACGCATTCTGTTACTAGAGTTCTTGAATATTCAAATCAACACAAAGGGAAGATGCATTCTGTCACTAGAGTTCTTGAATATTCAAATCAACACACAGGGATGATGCATTCTGTCACTACAGTGCTGGAATATTCAAATCAACACACAGGGAAGACGCATTCTGTCACTAGAGTGCTGGAATATTCAAATCAACACACAGGGAAGACGCATTCTGTCACGAGAGTGCTGGAATATTCAAATCAACACACAGACAAGACGCATTCTGTCACTAGAGTTCTTGAATATTCAAATCAACACACAGGGAAGAGGCATTCTGTCACTACAGTGCTGGAATATTCAAATCAACACACAGGGAAGATGCATTCTGTCACTAGAGTGCTGGAATATTCAAATCAACACACAGAGAAGACGCATTCTGTTACTAGAGTTCTTGAATATTCAAATCAACACAAAGGGAAGATGCATTCTGTCACTAGAGTTCTTGAATATTCAAATCAACACACAGGGATGATGCATTCTGTCACTACAGTGCTGGAATATTCAAATCAACACACAGGGAAGACGCATTCTGTCACTAGAGTGCTGGAATATTCAAATCAACACACAGGGAAGACGCATTCTGTCACGAGAGTGCTGGAATATTCAAATCAACACACAGACAAGACGCATTCTGTCACTAGAGTTCTTGAATATTCAAATCAACACACAGGGAAGAGGCATTCTGTCACTACAGTGCTGGAATATTCAAATCAACACTCAGGGAAGATGCATTCTGTCACCAGAGTGCTGGAATATTCAAATCAACACACAGAGAAGACGCATTCTGTTACTAGAGTTCTTGAATATTCAAATCAACACAAAGGGAAGATGCATTCTGTCACTAGAGTGCTGGATTATTCAAATCAACACACAGCGAAGATGCATTCTGTTACTAGAGTGCTGGATTATTCAAATCAACATACAGGGAAGATGCATTCTGTTACTAGAGTGCTGGATTATTCAAATCATCACACATGGATGATGCATTCTGATACTAGAGTGCTGGAATATTCAAATCAACATACTGGGAAGATGCATTCTGTTACCAGAGTGCTGGATTATTCAAATCATCACACATGGATGATGCATTTTGTCACTAGAGTGCTGGAATATTCAAATCAACACACAGGGAAGATGCATTCTGTTACTAGAGTGCTGGATTATTCAAATCAACACGGAGAAGATGCATTCTGTTACTAGAGTGTTGGATTATTCAAATCAACACACAGAGAAGATGCATTCTGTTACTAGAGTGCTGGATTATTCAAATCAACACACAGAGAAGATGCATTCTGTTACCAGAGTGCTGGATTATTCAAATCAACACACAGAGAAGATGCATTCTGTTACTAGAGTGCTGGAATATTCAAATCAACATACAGGGAAGATGCATTCTGTTACTGGAGTCCTGGAAAATTCCAATCAACACACAGGGAAGACGCATTCTGTCACTAGAGTGCTGGAATATTCCAATCAACACAAAGGGAAGATGCATTCTGTCACTCGCGTGCTGGAATATTCAAATCAACACACAGGGAAGAGGCATTCTGTCATTAGAGTGCTGGAATATTCAAATCAACACAAAGGGAAGATGCATTCTGTCATTAGAGTGCTGGAATATTCAAATCAACACAAAGTGAAGATGCATTCTGTCACTCGAGTGCTGGAACATTCAAATCAACACACAGAGAAGACGCATTCTGTTACTAGAGTGCTGGAATATTCAAATCAACACACAGGGAAGATACATTCTGTCACTAGAGTGCTGGAATATTCAAATCAACACACAGGGAAGATGCATTCTGTTACTAGAGTGCTGGAATATTCAAATCAACACACAGAGAAGATGCATTCTGTTACCAGAGTGCTGGATTATTCAAATCAACACACAGGGAAGATGCATTCTGTTACTAGAGGGCTGGAATATTCAAATCAACATACAGGGAACATGCATTCTGTTACTAGAGTCCTGGAATATTCAAATCAACACACAGGGAAGACGCATTCTGTCACTAGAGTGCTGGAATATTCCAATCAACACAAAGGGAAGATGCATTCTGTTACTCGAGTTCTGGATTATTCAAATCAACATACAGAGAAGATGCATTCTATTACTAGAGTGCTGGATTATTCAAATCATCACACATGGATGATGCATTCTGTCACTAGAGTGCTGAATTATTCAAATCAACACACAGAGAAGATGCATTCTGTTACCAGAGTGCTGGATTATTCAAATCAACACATAGGGAAGATGCTTTCTGTTACTGGAGTGCTGGATTATTCAAATCAACACACAGAGAAGATGCATTCTGTCACTAGAGTGCTGAATTATTCAAATCAACACACAGAGAAGATGCATTCTGTTACCAGAGTGCTGGATTATTCAAATCAACACATAGGGAAGATGCTTTCTGTTACTGGAGTGCTGAATTATTCAAATCAACACACAGAGAAGATGCATTCTGTTACCAGAGTGCTGGATTATTCAAATCAACACATAGGGAAGATGCTTTCTGTTACTGGAGTGCTGGATTATTCAAATCAACACACAGAGAAGATGCATTCTGTTACCAGAGTGCTGGATTATTCAAATCAACACACAGGGAAGATGCATTCTGTTACTAGAGTGCTGGAATATTCAAATCAACACATCGGGATGATGCATTCTGTTACGAGAGTGCTGGATTATTCAAATCAACACACAGAGAAGATGCATTCTGTTACTAGAGTGCTGGAATATTCAAATCAACATACAGGGAAGATGCATTCTGTTACTAGAGTCCTGGAATATTCAAATCAACACACAGGGTAGACGCATTCTGTTACTAGAGTCCTGGAATATTCAAATCAACACACAGGGAAGACGCATTCTGTCACTACAGTGCTGGAATATTCCAATCAACACAAAGGGAAGATGCATTCTGTTACTAGAGTGCTGGATTATTCAAATCAACATACAGAGAAGATGCATTCAGTTACTAGAGTGCTGGATTATTCAAATCATCACACATGGATGATGCATTCTGTCACTAGAGTGCTGGAATATTCAAATCAACACACAGGGAAGATGCATTCTGTTACTAGAGTGCTGGATTATTCAAATCAACACACAGAGAAGATGCATTCTGTTACTAGAGTGCTGGAATATTCAAATCAACACATAGGGAAGATGCATTCTGTTACTAGAGTGCTGGATTATTCAAGTCAACACACAGAGAAGATGCATTCTGTTACTAGAGTGCTGGAATATTCAAATCAACATACAGGGAAGATGCATTCTGTTACTAGAGTCCTGGAATATTCAAATCAACACACAGGGAAGACGCATTCTGTCAAAAGAGTGCTGGAATATTCCAGTCAACACAAAGGGAAGATGCATTCTGTCATTAGAGTGCTGGAATATTCAAATCAACACACAGGGAAGATACATTCTGTCACTAGAGTGCTGGAATATTCAAATCAACACACAGGGGAGATGCATTCTGTGACTAGAGAGCTGGAATATTCAAATCAACACACAGGGAAGATGCATTCTGTCACTAGAGTGCTGGAATATTCAAATTAACACACAGACAAGACGCATTCTGTCACTAGAGTTCTTGAATATTGAAATCAACACACAGGGAAGACGCATTCTGTCACTAGAGTGCTGGAATATTCAAATCAACACACAGACAAGACGCATTCTGTCACTAGAGTTCTTAATATTCAAATCAACACACAGGGAAGATGCATTCTGTCACTAGAGTTCTTGAATATTCAAATCAACACACAGGGAAGAGGCATTCTGTCACTACAGTGCTGGAATATTCAAATAAACACACAGGGAAGATGCATTCTGTCACTAGAGTGCTGGAATATTCAAATCAACACACAGAGAAGACGCATTCTGTTACGAGAGTTCTTGAATATTCAAATCAACACAAAGGGAAGATGCATTCTGTCACTAGAGTTCTTGAATATTCAAATCAACACAAAGGGATGATGCATTCTGTCACTACAGTGCTGGAATATTCAAATCAACACAGGGAAGACGCATTCTGTCACTAGAGTGCTGGAATATTCAAATCAACACACAGGGAAGACGCATTCTGTCACGAGAGTGCTGGAATATTCAAATCAACACACAGACAAGACGCATTCTGTCACTAGAGTTCTTGAATATTCAAATCAACACACAGGGAAGAGGCATTCTGTCACTACAGTGCTGGAATATTCAAAACAACACACAGGGAAGATGCATTCTGTCACCAGAGTGCTGGAATATTCAAATCAACACACAGAGAAGACGCATTCTGTTACTAGAGTTCTTGAATATTCAAATCAACACAAAGGGAAGATGCATTCTGTCACTAGAGTGCTGGATTATTCAAATCAACACACAGCGAAGATGCATTCTGTTACTAGAGTGCTGGATTATTCAAATCAACATACAGGGAAGATGCATTCTGTTACTAGAGTGCTGGATTATTCAAATCATCACACATGGATGATGCATTCTGTCACTAGAGTGCTGGAATATTCAAATCAACACACAGGGAAGATGCATTCTGTTACTAGAGTGCTGGATTATTCAAATCAACATACAGAGAAGATGCATTCTGTTACTAGAGTGCTGGATTATTCAAATCATCACACATGGATGATGCATTCGGATACTAGAGTGCTGGAATATTCAAATAAACACACAGGGAAGATGCATTCTGTTACTAGAGTGCTGGATTATTCAAATCAACATACAGAGAAGATGCATTCTGTTACTAGAGTGTTGGATTATTCAAATAATCACACATGGATGATGCATTCTGATACTAGAGTGCTGGAATATTAAAATCAACACACAGGGAAGATGCATTCAGTTACTAGACTGCTGGATTATTCAAATCAACACAGAGAAGATGCATTCTGTTACCAGAGTGCTGGATTATTCAAATCAACACACAGGGAAGATGCATTCTGTTACTAGAGTGCTGGAATATTCAAATCAACACATAGGGAAGATGCATTCTGTTACTAGAGTGCTGGATTATTCAAATCAACACACAGAGAAGATGCATTCTGTTACTAGAGTGCTGGAATATTCAAATCAACACACAGGGAAGATGCATTCTGTCACTAGAGTTCTTGAATATTCAAATCAATACAAAGGGAAGATGCATTCTGTCACTACAGTGCTGGAATATTCAAATCAACACACAGGGAAGACGCATTCTGTCACTAGAGTGCTGGAATATTCAAATCAACACACAGACAAGACGCATTCTGTCACTAGAGTTCTTAATATTCAAATCAACACACAGGGAAGATGCATTCTGTCACTAGAGTTCTTGAATATTCAAATCAACACACAGGGAAGAGGCATTCTGTCACTACAGTGCTGGAATATTCAAATCAACACACAGGGAAGATGCATTCTGTCAAAAGAGTGCTGGAATATTCCAGTCAACACAAAGGGAAGATGCATTCTGTCATTAGAGTGCTGGAATATTCAAATCAACACACAGGGAAGATACATTCTGTCACTAGAGTGCTGGAATATTCAAATCAACACACAGGGGAGATGCATTCTGTGACTAGAGAGCTGGAATATTCAAATCAACACACAGGGAAGATGCATTCTGTCACTAGAGTGCTGGAATATTCAAATTAACACACAGACAAGACGCATTCTGTCACTAGAGTTCTTGAATATTGAAATCAACACACAGGGAAGACGCATTCTGTCACTAGAGTGCTGGAATATTCAAATCAACACACAGACAAGACGCATTCTGTCACTAGAGTTCTTAATATTCAAATCAACACACAGGGAAGATGCATTCTGTCACTAGAGTTCTTGAATATTCAAATCAACACACAGGGAAGAGGCATTCTGTCACTACAGTGCTGGAATATTCAAATAAACACACAGGGAAGATGCATTCTGTCACTAGAGTGCTGGAATATTCAAATCAACACACAGAGAAGACGCATTCTGTTACGAGAGTTCTTGAATATTCAAATCAACACAAAGGGAAGATGCATTCTGTCACTAGAGTTCTTGAATATTCAAATCAACACAAAGGGAAGACGCATTCTGTCACTAGAGTGCTGGAATATTCAAATCAACACACAGACAAGACGCATTCTGTCACTAGAGTTCTTAATATTCAAATCAACACACAGGGAAGATGCATTCTGTCACTAGAGTTCTTGAGTATTCAAATCAACACACAGGGAAGAGGCATTCTGTCACTACAGTGCTGGAATATTCAAATCAACACACAGGGAAGATGCATTCTGTCACAAGAGTGCTGGAATATTCAAATCAACACACAGAGAAGACGCATTCTGTTACTAGAGTTCTTGAATATTCAAATCAACACAAAGGGAAGATGCATTCTGTCACTAGAGTTCTTGAATATTCAAATCAACACAAAGGGATGATGCATTCTGTCACTACAGTGCTGGAATATTCAAATCAACACACAGGGAAGACGCATTCTGTCACTAGAGTGCTGGAATATTCAAATCAACACACAGGGAAGACGCATTCTGTCACGAGAGTGCTGGAATATTCAAATCAACACACAGACAAGACGCATTCTGTCACTAGAGTTCTTGAATATTCAAATCAACACACAGGGAAGAGGCATTCTGTCACTACAGTGCTGGAATATTCAAATCAACACACAGGGAAGATGCATTCTGTCACCAGAGTGCTGGAATATTCAAATCAACACACAGAGAAGACGCATTCTGTTACTAGAGTTCTTGAATATTCAAATCAACACAAAGGGAAGATGGATTCTGTCACTAGAGTGCTGGATTATTCAAATCAACACACAGCGAAGATGCATTCTGTTACTAGAGTGCTGGATTATTCAAATCAACATACAGGGAAGATGCATTCTGTTACTAGAGTGCTGGATTATTCAAATCATCACACATGGATGATGCATTCTGTCACTAGAGTGCTGGAATATTCAAATCAACACACAGGGAAGATGCATTCTGTTACTAGAGTGCTGGATTATTCCAATCAACATACAGAGAAGATGCATTCTGTTACTAGAGTGCTGGATTATTCAAATCATCACACATGGATGATGCATTCTGATACTAGAGTGCTGGAATATTCAAATCAACACACAGGGAAGATGCTTTCTGTTACTAGAGTGCTGGATTATTCAAATCAACATACAGAGAAGATGCATTCTGTTACTAGAGTGCTGGATTATTCAAATCATCACACATGGATGATGCATTCTGATACTAGAGTGCTGGAATATTAAAATCAACACACAGGGAAGATGCATTCTGTTACTAGAGTGCTGGAATATTCAAATCAACACACAGAGAAGATGCATTCTGTTACCAGAGTGCTGGATTATTCAAATCAACACACAGGGAAGATGCATTCTGTTACTAGAGGGCTGGAATATTCAAATCAACATACAGGGAACATGCATTCTGTTACTAGAGTCCTGGAATATTCAAATCAACACACAGGGAAGACGCATTCTGTCACTAGAGTGCTGGAATATTCCAATCAACACAAAGGGAAGATGCATTCTGTTACTCGAGTTCTGGATTATTCAAATCAACATACAGAGAAGATGCATTCTGTCACTAGAGTGCTGAATTATTCAAATCAACACACAGAGAAGATGCATTCTGTTACCAGAGTGCTGGATTATTCAAATCAACACATAGGGAAGATGCTTTCTGTTACTGGAGTGCTGGATTATTCAAATCAACACACAGAGAAGATGCATTCTGTTACCAGAGTGCTGGATTATTCAAATCAACACACAGTGAAGATGCATTCTGTTACTAGAGTGCTGGAATATTCAAATCAACACATCGGGATGATGCATTCCTTACGAGAGTGCTGGATTTTTCAAATCAACACACAGAGAAGATGCATTCTGTTACTAGAGTGCTGGAATATTCAAATCAACATACAGGGAAGATGCATTCTGTTACTAGAGTCCTGGAATATTCAAATCAACACACAGGGAAGACGCATTCTGTTACTAGAGTCCTGGAATATTCAAATCAACACACAAGGAAGACGCATTCTGTCACTAGAGTGCTGGAATATTCCAATCAACACAAAGGGAAGATGCATTCTGTTACTAGAGTGCTGGATTATTCAAATCAACATACAGAGAAGATGCATTCAGTTACTAGAGTGCTGGATTATTCAAATCATCACACATGGATGATGCATTCTGTCACTAGAGTGCTGGAATATTCAAATCAACACACAGGGAAGATGCATTCTGTTACTAGAGTGCTGGATTATTCAAATCAACACACAGAGAAGATGCATTCTGTTACTAGAGTGCTGGAATATTCAAATCAACACATAGGGAAGATGCATTCTGTTACTAGAGTGCTGGATTATTCAAGTCAACACACAGAGAAGATGCATTCTGTTACTAGAGTGCTGGAATATTCAAATCAACATACAGGGAAGATGCATTCTGTTACTAGAGTCCTGGAATATTCAAATCAACACACAGGGAAGACGCATTCTGTCAAAAGAGTGCTGGAATATTCCAGTCAACACAAAGGGAAGATGCATTCTGTCATTAGAGTGCTGGAATATTCAAATCAACACACAGGGAAGATACATTCTGTCACTAGAGTGCTGGAATATTCAAATCAACACACAGGGGAGATGCATTCTGTGACTAGAGAGCTGGAATATTCAAATCAACACACAGAGAAGATGCATTCTGTCACTAGAGTGCTGGAATATTCAAATTAACACACAGACAAGACGCATTCTGTCACTAGAGTTCTTGAATATTGAAATCAACACACAGGGAAGACGCATTCTGTCACTAGAGTGCTGGAATATTCAAATCAACACACAGACAAGACGCATTCTGTCACTAGAGTTCTTAATATTCAAATCAACACACAGGGAAGATGCATTCTGTCACTAGAGTTCTTGAATATTCAAATCAACACACAGGGAAGAGGCATTCTGTCACTACAGTGCTGGAATATTCAAATAAACACACAGGGAAGATGCATTCTGTCACTAGAGTGCTGGAATATTCAAATCAACACACAGAGAAGACGCATTCTGTTACGAGAGTTCTTGAATATTCAAATCAACACAAAGGGAAGATGCATTCTGTCACTAGAGTTCTTGAATATTCAAATCAACACAAAGGGATGATGCATTCTGTCACTACAGTGCTGGAATATTCAAATCAACACAGGAAAGACGCATTCTGTCACTAGAGTGCTGGAATATTCAAATCAACACACAGGGAAGACGCATTCTGTCACGAGAGTGCTGGAATATTCAAATCAACACACAGACAAGACGCATTCTGTCACTAGAGTTCTTGAATATTCAAATCAACACACAGGGAAGAGGCATTCTGTCACTACAGTGCTGGAATATTCAAAACAACACACAGGGAAGATGCATTCTGTCACCAGAGTGCTGGAATATTCAAATCAACACACAGAGAAGACGCATTCTGTTACTAGAGTTCTTGAATATTCAAATCAACACAAAGGGAAGATGCATTCTGTCACTAGAGTGCTGGATTATTCAAATCAACACACAGCGAAGATGCATTCTGTTACTAGAGTGCTGGATTATTCAAATCAACATACAGGGAAGATGCATTCTGTTACTAGAGTGCTGGATTATTCAAATCATCACACATGGATGATGCATTCTGTCACTAGAGTGCTGGAATATTCAAATCAACACACAGGGAAGATGCATTCTGTTACTAGAGTGCTGGATTATTCAAATCAACATACAGAGAAGATGCATTCTGTTACTAGAGTGCTGGATTATTCAAATCATCACACATGGATGATGCATTCTGATACTAGAGTGCTGGAATATTCAAATCAACACACAGGGAAGATGCATTCTGTTACTAGAGTGCTGGATTATTCAAATCAACATACAGAGAAGATGCATTCTGTTACTAGAGTGCTGGATTATTCAAATCATCACACATGGATGATGCATTCTGATACTAGAGTGCTGGAATATTAAAATCAACACACAGGGAAGATGCATTCAGTTACTAGACTGCTGGATTATTCAAATCAACACAGAGAAGATGCATTCTGTTACCAGAGTGCTGGATTATTCAAATCAACACACAGGGAAGATGCATTCTGTTACTAGAGTGCTGGAATATTCAAATCAACACATAGGGAAGATGCATTCTGTTACTAGAGTGCTGGATTATTCAAATCAACACACAGAGAAGATGCATTCTGTTACTAGAGTGCTGGAATATTCAAATCAACACACAGGGAAGATGCATTCTGTCACTAGAGTTCTTGAATATTCAAATCAACACAAAGGGAAGATGCATTCTGTCACTACAGTGCTGGAATATTCAAATCAACACACAGGGAAGACGCATTCTGTCACTAGAGTGCTGGAATATTCAAATCAACACACAGACAAGACGCATTCTGTCACTAGAGTTCTTAATATTCAAATCAACACACAGGGAAGATGCATTCTGTCACTAGAGTTCTTGAATATTCAAATCAACACACAGGGAAGAGGCATTCTGTCACTACAGTGCTGGAATATTCAAATCAACACACAGGGAAGATGCATTCTGTCACTAGAGTGCTGGAATATTCAAATCAACACACAGAGAAGACGCATTCTGTTACTAGAGTTCTTGAATATTCAAATCAACACAAAGGGAAGATGCATTCTGTCACTAGAGTTCTTGAATATTCAAATCAACACACCGGGATGATGCATTCTGTCACTACAGTGCTGGAATATTCAAATCAACACACAGGGAAGACGCATTCTGTCACTAGAGTGCTGGAATATTCAAATCAACACACAGGGAAGACGCATTCTGTCACGAGAGTGCTGGAATATTCAAATCAACACACAGACAAGACGCATTCTGTCACTAGAGTTCTTGAATATTCAAATCAACACACAGGGAAGAGGCATTCTGTCACTACAGTGCTGGAATATTCAAATCAACACTCAGGGAAGATGCATTCTGTCACCAGAGTGCTGGAATATTCAAATCAACACACAGAGAAGACGCATTCTGTTACTAGAGTTCTTGAATATTCAAATCAACACAAAGGGAAGATGCATTCTGTCACTAGAGTGCTGGATTATTCAAATCAACACACAGCGAAGATGCATTCTGTTACTAGAGTGCTGGATTATTCAAATCAACATACAGGGAAGATGCATTCTGTTACTAGAGTGCTGGATTATTCAAATCATCACACATGGATGATGCATTCTGATACTAGAGTGCTGGAATATTCAAATCAACATACTGGGAAGATGCATTCTGTTACCAGAGTGCTGGATTATTCAAATCATCACACATGGATGATGCATTTTGTCACTAGAGTGCTGGAATATTCAAATCAACACACAGGGAAGATGCATTCTGTTACTAGAGTGCTGGATTATTCAAATCAACACGGAGAAGATGCATTCTGTTACTAGAGTGCTGGATTATTCAAATCAACACACAGAGAAGATGCATTCTGTTACTAGAGTGCTGGATTATTCAAATCAACACACAGAGAAGATGCATTCTGTTACCAGAGTGCTGGATTATTCAAATCAACACACAGAGAAGATGCATTCTGTTACTAGAGTGCTGGAATATTCAAATCAACATACAGGGAAGATGCATTCTGTTACTGGAGTCCTGGAAAATTCCAATCAACACACAGGGAAGACGCATTCTGTCACTAGAGTGCTGGAATATTCCAATCAACACAAAGGGAAGATGCATTCTGTCACTCGCGTGCTGGAATATTCAAATCAACACACAGGGAAGAGGCATTCTGTCATTAGAGTGCTGGAATATTCAAATCAACACAAAGGGAAGATGCATTCTGTCATTAGAGTGCTGGAATATTCAAATCAACACAAAGTGAAGATGCATTCTGTCACTCGAGTGCTGGAACATTCAAATCAACACACAGAGAAGACGCATTCTGTTACTAGAGTGCTGGAATATTCAAATCAACACACAGGGAAGATACATTCTGTCACTAGAGTGCTGGAATATTCAAATCAACACACAGGGAAGATGCATTCTGTTACTAGAGTGCTGGAATATTCAAATCAACACACAGAGAAGATGCATTCTGTTACCAGAGTGCTGGATTATTCAAATCAACACACAGGGAAGATGCATTCTGTTACAAGAGGGCTGGAATATTCAAATCAACATACAGGGAACATGCATTCTGTTACTAGAGTCCTGGAATATTCAAATCAACACACAGGGAAGACGCATTCTGTCACTAGAGTGCTGGAATATTCCAATCAACACAAAGGGAAGATGCATTCTGTTACTCGAGTTCTGGATTTTTCAAATCAACATACAGAGAAGATGCATTCTATTACTAGAGTGCTGGATTATTCAAATCATCACACATGGATTATGCATTCTGTCACTAGAGTGCTGAATTATTCAAATCAACACACAGAGAAGATGCATTCTGTTACCAGAGTGCTGGATTATTCAAATCAACACATAGGGAAGATGCTTTCTGTTACTGGAGTGCTGGATTATTCAAATCAACACACAGAGAAGATGCATTCTGTTACCAGAGTGCTGGATTATTCAAATCAACACACAGGGAAGATGCATTCTGTTACTAGAGTGCTGGAATATTCAAATCAACACATCGGGATGATGCATTCTGTTACGAGAGTGCTGGATTATTCAAATCAACACACAGAGAAGATGCATTCTGTTACTAGAGTGCTGGAATATTCAAATCAACATACAGGGAAGATGCATTCTGTTACTAGAGTCCTGGAATATTCAAATCAACACACAGGGAAGACGCATTCTGTTACTAGAGTCCTGGAATATTCAAATCAACACACAGGGAAGACGCATTCTGTCACTAGAGTGCTGGAATATTCCAATCAACACAAAGGGAAGATGCATTCTGTTACTAGAGTGCTGGATTATTCAAATCAACATACAGAGAAGATGCATTCAGTTACTAGAGTGCTGGATTATTCAAATCATCACACATGGATGATGCATTCTGTCACTAGAGTGCTGGAATATTCAAATAAACACACAGGGAAGATGCATTCTGTTACTAGAGTGCTGGATTATTCAAATCAACACACAGAGAAGATGCATTCTGTTACTAGAGTGCTGGAATATTCAAATCAACACATAGGGAAGATGCATTCTGTTACTAGAGTGCTGGATTATTCAAGTCAACACACAGAGAAGATGCATTCTGTTACTAGA
This sequence comes from Gymnothorax reevesii, assembly GCA_029721435.1. Taxonomy (NCBI): domain Eukaryota; kingdom Metazoa; phylum Chordata; class Actinopteri; order Anguilliformes; family Muraenidae; genus Gymnothorax; species Gymnothorax reevesii. The sequence goes on along the minus strand of CM056580.1, from coordinate 112,143,704 downwards.
GTGCTGGAATATTCAAATCAACATACAGGGAAGATGCATTCTGTTACTAGAGTCCTGGAATATTCAAATCAACACACAGGGAAGACGCATTCTGTCAAAAGAGTGCTGGAATATTCCAGTCAACACAAAGGGAAGATGCATTCTGTCATTAGAGTGCTGGAATATTCAAATCAACACACAGGGAAGATACATTCTGTCACTAGAGTGCTGGAATATTCAAATCAACACACAGGGGAGATGCATTCTGTGACTAGAGAGCTGGAATATTCAAATCAACACACAGGGAAGATGCATTCTGTCACTAGAGTGCTGGAATATTCAAATTAACACACAGACAAGACGCATTCTGTCACTAGAGTTCTTGAATATTGAAATCAACACACAGGGAAGACGCATTCTGTCACTAGAGTGCTGGAATATTCAAATCAACACACAGACAAGACGCATTCTGTCACTAGAGTTCTTAATATTCAAATCAACACACAGGGAAGATGCATTCTGTCACTAGAGTTCTTGAATATTCAAATCAACACACAGGGAAGAGGCATTCTGTCACTACAGTGCTGGAATATTCAAATAAACACACAGGGAAGATGCATTCTGTCACTAGAGTGCTCGAATATTCAAATCAACACACAGAGAAGACGCATTCTGTTACGAGAGTTCTTGAATATTCAAATCAACACAAAGGGAAGATGCATTCTGTCACTAGAGTTCTTGAATATTCAAATCAACACAAAGGGATGATGCATTCTGTCACTACAGTGCTGGAATATTCAAATCAACACAGGGAAGACGCATTCTGTCACTAGAGTGCTGGAATATTCAAATCAACACACAGGGAAGACGCATTCTGTCACGAGAGTGCTGGAATATTCAAATCAACACACAGACAAGACGCATTCTGTCACTAGAGTTCTTGAATATTCAAATCAACACACAGGGAAGAGGCATTCTGTCACTACAGTGCTGGAATATTCAAAACAACACACAGGGAAGATGCATTCTGTCACCAGAGTGCTGGAATATTCAAATCAACACACAGAGAAGACGCATTCTGTTACTAGAGTTCTTGAATATTCAAATCAACACAAAGGGAAGATGCATTCTGTCACTAGAGTGCTGGATTATTCAAATCAACACACAGCGAAGATGCATTCTGTTACTAGAGTGCTGGATTATTCAAATCAACATACAGGGAAGATGCATTCTGTTACTAGAGTGCTGGATTATTCAAATCATCACACATGGATGATGCATTCTGTCACTAGAGTGCTGGAATATTCAAATCAACACACAGGGAAGATGCATTCTGTTACTAGAGTCCTGGAATATTCAAATCAACACACAGGGAAGACGCATTCTGTCAAAAGAGTGCTGGAATATTCCAGTCAACACAAAGGGAAGATGCATTCTGTCATTAGAGTGCTGGAATATTCAAATCAACACACAGGGAAGATACATTCTGTCACTAGAGTGCTGGAATATTCAAATCAACACACAGGGGAGATGCATTCTGTGACTAGAGAGCTGGAATATTCAAATCAACACACAGGGAAGATGCATTCTGTCACTAGAGTGCTGGAATATTCAAATTAACACACAGACAAGACGCATTCTGTCACTAGAGTTCTTGAATATTGAAATCAACACACAGGGAAGACGCATTCTGTCACTAGAGTGCTGGAATATTCAAATCAACACACAGACAAGACGCATTCTGTCACTAGAGTTCTTAATATTCAAATCAACACACAGGGAAGATGCATTCTGTCACTAGAGTTCTTGAATATTCAAATCAACACACAGGGAAGAGGCATTCTGTCACTACAGTGCTGGAATATTCAAATAAACACACAGGGAAGATGCATTCTGTCACTAGAGTGCTGGAATATTCAAATCAACACACAGAGAAGACGCATTCTGTTACGAGAGTTCTTGAATATTCAAATCAACACAAAGGGAAGATGCATTCTGTCACTAGAGTTCTTGAATATTCAAATCAACACAAAGGGATGATGCATTCTGTCACTACAGTGCTGGAATATTCAAATCAACACAGGGAAGACGCATTCTGTCACTAGAGTGCTGGAATATTCAAATCAACACACAGGGAAGACGCATTCTGTCACGAGAGTGCTGGAATATTCAAATCAACACACAGACAAGACGCATTCTGTCACTAGAGTTCTTGAATATTCAAATCAACACACAGGGAAGAGGCATTCTGTCACTACAGTGCTGGAATATTCAAAACAACACACAGGGAAGATGCATTCTGTCACCAGAGTGCTGGAATATTCAAATCAACACACAGAGAAGACGCATTCTGTTACTAGAGTTCTTGAATATTCAAATCAACACAAAGGGAAGATGCATTCTGTCACTAGAGTGCTGGATTATTCAAATCAACACACAGCGAAGATGCATTCTGTTACTAGAGTGCTGGATTATTCAAATCAACATACAGGGAAGATGCATTCTGTTACTAGAGTGCTGGATTATTCAAATCATCACACATGGATGATGCATTCTGTCACTAGAGTGCTGGAATATTCAAATCAACACACAGGGAAGATGCATTCTGTTACTAGAGTGCTGGATTATTCAAATCAACATACAGAGAAGATGCATTCTGTTACTAGAGTGCTGGATTATTCAAATCATCACACATGGATGATGCATTCTGATACTAGAGTGCTGGAATATTCAAATCAACACACAGGGAAGATGCATTCTGTTACTAGAGTGCTGGATTATTCAAATCAACATACAGAGAAGATGCATTCTGTTACTAGAGTGCTGGATTATTCAAATCATCACACATGGATGATGCATTCTGATACTAGAGTGCTGGAATATTAAAATCAACACACAGGGAAGATGCATTCAGTTACTAGACTGCTGGATTATTCAAATCAACACAGAGAAGATGCATTCTGTTACCAGAGTGCTGGATTATTCAAATCAACACACAGGGAAGATGCATTCTGTCACTAGAGTTCTTGAATATTCAAATCAACACACAGGGAAGAGGCATTCTGTCACTACAGTGCTGGAATATTCAAATCAACACACAGGGAAGATGCATTCTGTCACTAGAGTGCTGGAATATTCAAATCAACACACAGAGAAGACGCATTCTGTTACTAGAGTTCTTGAATATTCAAATCAACACAAAGGGAAGATGCATTCTGTCACTAGAGTTCTTGAATATTCAAATCAACACACAGGGATGATGCATTCTGTCACTACAGTGCTGGAATATTCAAATCAACACACAGGGAAGACGCATTCTGTCACTAGAGTGCTGGAATATTCAAATCAACACACAGGGAAGACGCATTCTGTCACGAGAGTGCTGGAATATTCAAATCAACACACAGACAAGACGCATTCTGTCACTAGAGTTCTTGAATATTCAAATCAACACACAGGGAAGAGGCATTCTGTCACTACAGTGCTGGAATATTCAAATCAACACTCAGGGAAGATGCATTCTGTCACCAGAGTGCTGGAATATTCAAATCAACACACAGAGAAGACGCATTCTGTTACTAGAGTTCTTGAATATTCAAATCAACACAAAGGGAAGATGCATTCTGTCACTAGAGTGCTGGATTATTCAAATCAACACACAGCGAAGATGCATTCTGTTACTAGAGTGCTGGATTATTCAAATCAACATACAGGGAAGATGCATTCTGTTACTAGAGTGCTGGATTATTCAAATCATCACACATGGATGATGCATTCTGATACTAGAGTGCTGGAATATTCAAATCAACATACTGGGAAGATGCATTCTGTTACCAGAGTGCTGGATTATTCAAATCATCACACATGGATGATGCATTCTGTCACTAGAGTGCTGGAATATTCAAATCAACACACAGGGAAGATGCATTCTGTTACTAGAGTGCTGGATTATTCAAATCAACACGGAGAAGATGCATTCTGTTACTAGAGTGCTGGATTATTCAAATCAACACACAGAGAAGATGCATTCTGTTACTAGAGTGCTGGATAATTCAAATCAACACACAGAGAAGATGCATTCTGTTACCAGAGTGCTGGATTATTCAAATCAACAAACAGAGAAGATGCATTCTGTTACTAGAGTGCTGGAATATTCAAATCAACATACAGGGAAGATGCATTCTGTTACTAGAGTCCTGGAAAATTCCAATCAACACACAGGGAAGACGCATTCTGTCACTAGAGTGCTGGAATATTCCAATCAACACAAAGGGAAGATGCATTCTGTCACTCGCGTGCTGGAATATTCAAATCAACACACAGGGAAGAGGCATTCTGTCATTAGAGTGCTGGAATATTCAAATCAACACAAAGGGAAGATGCATTCTGTCATTAGAGTGCTGGAATATTCAAATCAACACAAAGTGAAGATGCATTCTGTCACTCGAGTGCTGGAACATTCAAATCAACACACAGAGAAGACGCATTCTGTTACTAGAGTGCTGGAATATTCAAATCAACACACAGGGAAGATACATTCTGTCACTAGAGTGCTGGAATATTCAAATCAACACACAGGGAATATGCATTCTGTCTCTAGATTGCTGGAATATTCAAATCAACACACAGGGAAGAGGCATTCAGTCACTAGAGTGCTGGAATATTCCAATCAACACACAGGGAAGACGCATTCTGTTATAAGAGTCCTGGAATATTCCAATCAAAACACAGGAGATGCATTCTGTCACTAGAGTGCTGTCCTATTCAAATCAACACAAAGGGAAGAGGCATTCTGTCATTACAGTGCTGGAATATTCAAATCAACACACAGGGAAGATACATTCTGTCACTAGAGTGCTGTAATATTCAAATCAACACACAGGGAAGATGCATTCGGTTACTTGAGTGCTGGATTATTCAAATCAACACACAGAGAAGACGCATTCCGTCATTCGAGTGCTGTAATATTCAAATCAACACACAGGGAAGATGCATTCTGTTATTAGAGTCCTGGAATATTCAAATCAACACACAAGGAAGATGCATCCTGCCACTCAAGTGCTGGAATATTCAAATCAACACACAGGGAAGATGCATCCTGTCACTCAAGTGCTGGAATATTCAAATCAACACACAGGGAAGAGGCATTCTGTCATTAGAGTGCTGGATTATTCAAATCCGCACACAGGGAAGATACATTCTGTCACTAGAGTGCTGGAATATTCAAATCAACACACAGGGAAGATGCATTCTGTCACTAGAGTGCTGTCATATTCAAATCAACACACAGGGAAGAGGCATTCTGTCATTAGAGTGCTGGATTATTCAAATCCACACACAGGGAAGATACATTCTGTCATTAAAGTGCTGGAATATTCAAATCAACACACAGGGAAGATACATTCAGTCACTAGAGTGCTGTAAAATTCAAATCAACACACAGGGAAGATACATTCTGTCACTAGAGTGCTGTAATATTCAAATCAACACACAGGAAAGATGCATTCTGTTACTAGAGTGCTGGATTATTCAAATCAACACACAGAGAAGACGCATTCTGTCATTAGAGTGCTGTAATATTCAAATCAACACACAGGGAAGATGCATCCTGTCACTCAAGTGCTGGAATATTCAAATCCACAGACAGGGAAGATGCATTCTGTTACTAGAGTGCTGGAATATTCAAATCAACACACAGGGAAGATGCATTTCGTCACTAGAGTGCTGGAATATTCAAATCAACACACAGGGAAGATGCATTCTGTCACTAGAGTGCTGGAATATTCAAATCAACACACAGGGAAAATGCATTCTGTCACTAGAGTGCTGGAATATTCAAATCAACACAAAGGGAAGATGCATTCTGTCACTAGAGTGCTGGATTATTCAAATCAACATACAGGGAAGATGCATTCTGTTACTAGAGTGCTGGATTATTCAAATAATCACACATGGATGATGCATTCTGTCACTGGAGTGCTGGATAATTCAAATCAACATACAGGGAAGATGCATTCTGTTACTAGAGTGCTGGATTATTCAAATCGTCACACATGGATGATGCATTCTGTCACTAGAGTGCTGGAATATTGAAATCAACACACAGGGAAGATGCAATCTGTTACTATAGTGCTGGATTATTCAAATCAACACAGAGAAGATGCATTCTGTTACCAGAGTGCTGGATTATTCAAATCAACACACAGGGAAGATGCATTCTGTTACTAGAGTGCTGGAATATTCAAATCAACACACAGGGAAGATGCATTCTGTCTGTAGAGTGCTGGAATATTCAAATCAACACACAGGGAAAATGCATTCTGTCACTAGAGTGCTGGAATATTCAAATCAACACAAAGGGAAGATGCATTCTGTCACTAGAGTGCTGGATTATTCAAATCAACATACAGGGAAGATGCATTCTGTTACTAGAGTGCTGGATTATTCAAATCATCACACATGGATGATGCATTCTGTCACTAGAGTGCTGGAATATTCAAATCAACACACAGGGAAGATGCATTCTGTCACTAGAGTGCTGGATTATTCAAATCATCACACATGGATGATGCATTCTGTCACTAGAGTGCTGGATTATTCAAATCAACACAGAGAAGATGCATTCTGTTACCAAAGTGCTGGATTATTCAAATCAACTCACAGGGAAGATGCATTCTGTGACAAGAGTGCTGGAATATTCAAATCAACACATAGGGAAGATGCATTCTGTTACTAGAGTGCTGGATTATTCAAATCAACACACAGAGAAGATGCATTCTGTTACCAGAGTGCTGGATTATTCAAATCAACACACAGGGAAGATGCATTCTGTTACTAGAGTGCTGGAATATTCAAATCAACACACAGAGAAGATGCATTCTGTTACTAGAGTGCTGGAATATTCAAATCAACATACAGGGAAGATGCATTCTGTTACTAGAGTCCTGGAATATTCAAATCAACACACAGGGAAGACGCATTCTGTCACTAGAGTGCTGGAATATTCCAATCAACACAAAGGGAAGATGCATTCTGTCATTAGAGTGCTGGAATATTCAAATCAACACAAAGGGAAGATGCATTCTGTAACTCGAGTGCTGGAACATTCAAATCAACACACAGAGAAGATGCATTCTGTTACTAGAGTGCTAAAATATTCAAATCAACACAAAGGGAAGATGCATTCTGTCATTTGAGTGCTGGAATATTCCAATCAACACAAAGGGAAGATGCATTCTGTCATTAGAGTGCTGGAATATTCAAATCAACACAAAGGGAAGATGCATTCTGTCACTCGAGTGCTGGAACATTCAAATCAACACACAGAGAAGACGCATTCTGTTACTAGAGTGCTGGAATATTCAAATCAACACACAGGGAAGATGCATTCTGTCATTAGAGTGCTGGAATATTCAAATCAACACAAAGGGAAGATGCATTCTGTCATTAGAGTGCTGGAATATTCAAATCAACACAAAGGGAAGATGCATTCTGTCATTAGAGTGCTGGAATATTCAAATCAACACACATGGAAGATACATTCTGTCACTCGAGTGCTGGAACATTCAAATCAACACACAGAGAAGACGCATTCTGTTACTAGAGTGCTGGAATATTCAAATCAACACACAGGGAAGATACATTCTGTCACTAGAGTGCTGGAATATTCAAATCAACACACAGGGAATATGCATTCTGTCTCTAGATTGCTGGAATATTCAAATCAACACACAGGGAAGAGGCATTCTGTCACTAGAGTGCTGCAATATTCCAATCAACACACAGGGAAGACGCATTCTGTTATTAGAGTCCTGGAATATTCAAATCAACACACAGGGAAGATGCATCCTGTCAATAGAGTGCTGGAATATTCCAATCAAAACACAGGGAAAATGCATTCTGTCACTAGAGTGCTGTCCTATTCAAATCAACACAAAGGGAAGAGGCATTCTGTCATTACAGTGCTGGAATATTCAAATCAACGCACAGGGAAGATATATTCTGTCACTAGAGTGCTGTAATTTTCAAATCAACACACAGGGAAGATACATTCTGTCACTAAAGTGCTGTAATATTCAAATCAACACACAGGGAAGATACATTCTGTCACTAGAGGGCTGGAATATTCAAATCAACACCCAGGGAAGATGCATTCTGTTGCTAGAGTGCTGGAATATTCAAATCGACACACAGGGAAGAGGCATTCTCTTACTAGAGTGCTGTCCTATTCAAATCAACACAAAGGGAAGAGGCATTCTGTCATTACAGTGCTGGAATATTCAAATCAACACACAGAGAAGAGGCATTCTGTCACTAGAGTGCTGTCCTATTCAAATCAACACAAAGGGAAGAGGCATTCTGTCATTAGAGTGCTGGAATATTCAAATCAACACACAGAGAAGAGGCATTCTGTTACTAGAGTGCTGTCCTATTCAAATCAACACAAAGGGAAGAGGCATTCTGTCATTAGAGTGCTGGAATATTCAAATCAACACACAGAGAAGAGGCATTCTGTCACTAGAGTGCTGTCCTATTCAAATCAACACAAAGGGAAGAGGCATTCCGTCATTACAGTGCTGGAATATTCAAATCAACACACAGAGAAGAGGCATTCTGTCACTAGAGTGCTGTCCTATTCAAATCAACACAAAGGGAAGAGGCATTCTGTCATTAGAGTGCTGGAATATTCAAATCAACACACAGAGAAGAGGCATTCTGTCACTAGAGTGCTGTCCTATTCAAATCAACACAAAGGGAAGAGGCATTCTGTCATTACAGTGCTGGAATATTCAAATCAACGCACAGGGAAGATATATTCTGTCACTAGAGTGCTGGATTATTCAAATCAACACACAGAGAAGACGCATTCTGTCATTAGAGTGCTGTAATATTCAAATCAACACACAGGGAAGATGCATTCTGTTATTAGAGTCCTGGAATATTCAAATCAACACACAGGGAAGATGCATCCTGTCACTCAAGTGCTGGAATATTCAAATCAACACACAGGGAAGATGCATCCTGTCACTCAAGTGCTGGAATATTCAAATCAACACACAGGGAAGATGCATTCTGTCACTAGAGTGCTGGAATATTCAAATCCACACACAGGGAAGATACATTCTGTCACTAGAGGGCTGGAATATTCAAATCAACACCCAGGGAAGATGCATTCTGTTGCTAGAGTGCTGGAATATTCAAATCGACACACAGAGAAGAGGCATTCTGTCATTAGAGTGCTGTCCTATTCAAATCAACAAAAAGGGAAGAGGCATTCTGTCATTACAGTGCTGGAATATTCAAATCAACGCACAGGGAAGATATATTCTGTCACTAGAGTGCTGTAATTTTCAAATCAACACACAGGGAAGATACATTCTGTCACTAAAGTGCTGGATTATTCAAATCAACACACAGAGAAGACGCATTCTGTCATTAGAGTGCTGTAATATTCAAATCAACACACAGAGAAGACGCATTCTGTTACTAGAGTGCTGGAATATTCAAATCAACACACAGGGAAGATGCATCCTGTCACTCGAGTGCTGGAACATTCAAATCAACACACAGAGAAGACGCATTCTGTTACTAGAGTGCTGGAATATTCAAATCAACACACAGGGAAGATACATTCTGTCACTAGAGTGCTGGAATATTCAAATCAACACAGAGAGAAGACGCATTCTGTTACTAGAGTGCTGGAATATTCAAATCAACACACAGGGAAGATACATTCTGTCACTAGAGTGCTGGAATATTCAAATCAACACACAGAGAAGATGCATTCTGTCACTAGAGTGCTGTAATATTCAAATCAACACACAGAGAAGACGCATTCTGTTACTAGAGTGCTGGAATATTCAAATCAACACACAGGGAAGATGCATTCTGTCATTAGAGTGCTGGAATATTCAAATCAACACAAAGGGAAGATGCATTCTGTCATTAGAGTGCTGGAATATTCAAATCAACACACAGAGAAGACGCATTCTGTTACTAGAGTGCTGGAATATTCAAATCAACACACAGGGAAGATGCATTCTGTCATTAGAGTGCTGGAATATTCAAATCAACACAAAGGGAAGATGAATTCTGTCATTAGAGTGCTGGAATATTCAAATCAACACAAAGGGAAGATGCATTCTGTTACTAGAGTGCTGGAACATTCAAATCAACACACAGAGAAGATGAATTCTGTCACTCGAGTGCTGGAACATTCAAATCAACACACAGAGAAGACGAATTCTGTTACTAGAGTGCTGGAATATTCAAATCAACACACAGGGAAGATACATTCTGTCACTAAAGTGCTGGAATATTCAAATCAACACAAAGGGAAGATGCATTCTGTCATTAGAGTGCTGGAATATTCAAATCAACACACATGGAAGATACATTCTGTCACTCGAGTGCTGGAACATTCAAATCAACACACAGAGAAGACGCATTCTGTTACTAGAGTGCTGGAATATTCAAATCAACACACAGGGAAGATACATTCTGTCACTAGAGTGCTGGAATATTCAAATCAACACACAGGGAATATGCATTTTGTCTCTAGATTGCTGGAATATTCAAATCAACACACAGGGAAGAGGCATTCTGTCACTAGAGTGCTGCAATATTCCAATCAACACACAGGGAAGACGCATTCTGTTATTAGAGTCCTGGAATATTCAAATCAACACACAGGGAAGATGCATCCTGTCAATAGAGTGCTGGAATATTCCAATCAAAACACAGGGAAAATGCATTCTGTCACTAGAGTGCTGTCCTATTCAAATCAACACAAAGGGAAGAGGCATTCTGTCATTACAGTGCTGGAATATTCAAATCAACGCACAGGGAAGATATATTCTGTCACTAGAGTGCTGTAATTTTCAAATCAACACACAGGGAAGATACATTCTGTCACTAAAGTGCTGTAATATTCAAATCAACACACAGGGAAGATACATTCTGTCACTAGAGGGCTGGAATATTCAAATCAACACCCAGGGAAGATGCATTCTGTTGCTAGAGTGCTGGAATATTCAAATCGACACACAGGGAAGAGGCATTCTGTTACTAGAGTGCTGTCCTATTCAAATCAACACAAAGGGAAGAGGCATTCTGTCATTACAGTGCTGGAATATTCAAATCAACACACAGAGAAGAGGCATTCTGTCACTAGAGTGCTGTCCTATTCAAATCAACACAAAGGGAAGAGGCATTCTGTCATTAGAGTGCTGGAATATTCAAATCAACACACAGAGAAGAGGCATTCTGTCACTAGAGTGCTGTCCTATTCAAATCAACACAAAGGGAAGAGGCATTCTGTCATTACAGTGCTGGAATATTCAAATCAACACACAGAGAAGAGGCATTCTGTCACTAGAGTGCTGTCCTATTCAAATCAACACAAAGGGAAGAGGCATTCTGTCATTAGAGTGCTGGAATATTCAAATCAACACACAGAGAAGAGGCATTCTGTCACTAGAGTGCTGTCCTATTCAAATCAACACAAAGGGAAGAGGCATTCTGTCATTACAGTGCTGGAATATTCAAATCAACGCACAGGGAAGATATATTCTGTCACTAGAGTGCTGGATTATTCAAATCAACACACAGAGAAGACGCATTCTGTCATTAGAGTGCTGTAATATTCAAATCAACACACAGGGAAGATGCATTCTGTTATTAGAGTCCTGGAATATTCAAATCAACACACAGGGAAGATGCATCCTGTCACTCAAGTGCTGGAATATTCAAATCAACACACAGGGAAGATGCATCCTGTCACTCAAGTGCTGGAATATTCAAATCAACACACAGGGAAGATGCATCCTGTCACTCAAGTGCTGGAATATTCAAATCAACACACAGAGAAGAGGCATTCTGTCACTAGAGTGCTGGAATATTCAAATCCACACACAGGGAAGATACATTCTGTCACTAGAGGGCTGGAATATTCAAATCAACACCCAGGGAAGATGCATTCTGTTGCTAGAGTGCTGGAATATTCAAATCGACACACAGAGAAGAGGCATTCTGTCATTAGAGTGCTGGAATATTCAAATCAACACACAGAGAAGAGGCATTCTGTCACTAGAGTGCTGTCCTATTCAAATCAACAAAAAGGGAAGAGGCATTCTGTCATTACAGTGCTGGAATATTCAAATCAACGCACAGGGAAGATATATTCTGTCACTAGAGTGCTGTAATTTTCAAATCAACACACAGGGAAGATACATTCTGTCACTAAAGTGCTGGATTATTCAAATCAACACACAGAGAAGACGCATTCTGTTACTAGAGTGCTGGAATATTCAAATCAACACACAGGGAAGATGCATCCTGTCACTCGAGTGCTGGAACATTCAAATCAACACACAGAGAAGACGCATTCTGTTACTAGAGTGCTGGAATATTCAAATCAACACACAGGGAAGATACATTCTGTCACTAGAGTGCTGGAATATTCAAATCAACACAGAGAGAAGACGCATTCTGTTACTAGAGTGCTGGAATATTCAAATCAACACACAGGGAAGATACATTCTGTCACTAGAGTGCTGTAATATTCAAATCAACACACAGAGAAGACGCATTCTGTTACTAGAGTGCTGGAATATTCAAATCAACACACAGGGAAGATGCATTCTGTCATTAGAGTGCTGGAATATTCAAATCAACACAAAGGGAAGATGCATTCTGTCATTAGAGTGCTGGAATATTCAAATCAACACACAGAGAAGACGCATTCTGTTACTAGAGTGCTGGAATATTCAAATCAACACACAGGGAAGATGCATTCTGTCATTAGAGTGCTGGAATATTCAAATCAACACAAAGGGAAGATGAATTCTGTCATTAGAGTGCTGGAATATTCAAATCAACACAAAGGGAAGATGCATTCTGTTACTAGAGTGCTGGAACATTCAAATCAACACACAGAGAAGACGAATTCTGTCACTCGAGTGCTGGAACATTCAAATCAACACACAGAGAAGACGAATTCTGTTACTAGAGTGCTGGAATATTCAAATCAACACACAGGGAAGATACATTCTGTCACTAAAGTGCTGGAATATTCAAATCAACACAAAGGGAAGATGCATTCTGTCACTCGAGTGCTGGAACATTCAAATCAACACACAGAGAAGATGCATTCTGTTACTAGAGTGCTGGAATATTCAAATCAACACACAGGGAAGATACATTCTGTCTCTAGATTGCTGGAATATTCAAATCAACACACAGGGAAGAGGCATTCTGTCACTAGAGTGCTGCAATATTCCAATCAACACACAGGGAAGACGCATTCTGTTATTAGAGTCCTGGAATATTCAAATCAACACACAGGGAAGATGCATCCTGTCAATAGAGTGCTGGAATATTCCAATCAAAACACAGGGAAGATGCATTCTGTCACTAGAGTGCTGTCCTATTCAAATCAACACAAAGGGAAGAGGCATTCTGTCATTACAGTGCTGGAATATTCAAATCAACGCACAGGGAAGATATATTCTGTCACTAGAGTGCTGTAATTTTCAAATCAACACACAGGGAAGATACATTCTGTCACTTAAGTGCTGTAATATTCAAATCAACACACAGGGAAGATGCATTCGGTTACTAGAGTGCTGGATTATTCAAATCAACACACAGAGAAGACGCATTCTGTCATTAGAGTGCTGTAATATTCAAATCAACACACAGGGAAGATGCATCCTGTCAATAGAGTGCTGGAATATTCAAATCAACACACAGGGAAGATGCATCCTGTCAAAAGAGTGCTGGAATATTCAAATCAACACACAGGGAAGATACATTCTGTCACTAGAGTGCTGGAATATTCCAATCAAAACACAGGGAAGATGCATTCTGTCACTAGAGTGCTGTCCTATTCAAATCAACACAAAGGGAAGAGGCATTCTGTCATTACAGTGCTCTAATATTCAAATCAACGCACAGGGAAGATATATTCTGTCACTAGAGTGCTGTAATTTTCAAATCAACACACAGGGACGATACATTCTGTCACTAAAGTGCTGTAATATTCAAATCAACACACAGGGAAGATGCATTCGGTTACTAGAGTGCTGGATTATTCAAATCAACACACAGAGAAGACGCATTCTGTCATTAGAGTGCTGTAATATTCAAATCAACACACAGGGAAGATGCATTCTGTTATTAGAGTCCTGGAATATTCAAATCAACACACAGGGAAGATGCATCCTGTCACTCAAGTGCTGGAATATTCAAATCAACACACAGGGAAGATGCATCCTGTCACTCAAGTGCTGGAATATTCAAATCAACACACAGGGAAGAGGCATTCTGTCATTAGAGTGCTGGAATATTCAAATCCACACACAGGGAAGATACATTCTGTCACTAGAGTGCTGGAATATTCAAATCAACACACAGGGAAGATGCATTCTGTCACTAGAGTGCTGTAATATTCAAATCAACACACAGGGAAGATGCATCCTGTCACTGAAGTGCTGGAATATTCAAATCAACACACAGGGAAGAGGCATTCTGTCATTAAAGTGCTGGAATATTCAAATCAACACACAGGGAAGATATATTCAGTCAGTAGAGTGCTGTAATATTCAAATCAACACACAGGGAAGATACATTCTGTCACTAGAGTGCTGTAATATTCAAATCAACACACAGGGAAGCTGCATTCTGTTACTAGAGTGCTGGAATATTCAAATCAACACACAGGGAAGAGGCATTCTGTCATTAGAGTGCTGGAATATTCAAATCAACACCCAGGGAAGATGCATTCTGTTACTAGAGTGCAGGAATATTCAAATCAACACACAGGGAAGAGACATTCTGTCATTAGAGTGCTGGAATATTCAAATCAACACACAGGGAAGATATATTCAGTCAGTAGAGTGCTGTAATATTCAAATCAACACACAGGGAAGATACATTCTGTCACTAGAGTGCTGTAATATTCAAATCAACACACAGGGAAGATATATTCAGTCAGTAGAGTGCTGGAATATTCAAATCAACACACAGGGAAGATACATTCTGTCACTAGAGTGCTGTCCTATTGAAATCAAAACAAAGGGAAGAGGCATTCTGTCATTAGAGTGCTGGGATATTCAAATCAACACACAGGGAAGATATATTCTGTCACTAGAGTGCTGTAATATTCAAATCAACACACAGGGAAGATACATTCTGTCACAAGAGTGCTGTAATATTCAAATCAACACACAGGGAAGACGCATTCTGTCATTAGAGTGCTGGAATATTCGAATCAACACACAGGGAAGATGCATTCTGTTATTAGAGTCCTGGAATATTCAAATCAACACACAGGGAAGATGCATTCTGTCACTTGAGTGCTGTCATATTCAAAGCAACACACAGGGAAGAGGCATTCTGTCATTAGAGTGCTGGAATATTCAAATCCACACACAGGCAAGATGCATTCTGTTACTAGAGTGCTGGATTATTCAAATCAACACACAGAGAAGACGCATTCTGTCATTAGAGTGCTGTAATATTCAAATCAACACACAGGGAAGATGCATTCTGTTATTAGAGTCCTGGAATATTCAAATCAACACACAGGGAAGATGCATTCTGTCACTTGAGTGCTGTCATATTCAAAGCAACACACAGGGAAGAGGCATTCTGTCATTAGAGTGCTGGAATATTCAAATCCACACACAGGGAAGATACATTCTGTCACTAGAGTGCTGGAATTTTCAAATCAACACACAGGGAAGATGCATTCTGTCACTTGAGTGCTGTCATATTCAAATCAACACACAGGGAAGAGGCATTCTGTCATTAAAGTGCTGGAATATTCAAATCAACACAGAGGGAAGATATATTCAGTCTCTAGAGTGCTGTAATATTCAAATCAACACACAGGGAAGATACATTCTGTCACTAGAGTGCTGTAATATTCAAATCAACACACAGGGAAGATACATTCTGTCACTAGAGTGCTGTAATATTCAAATCAACACACAGGGAAGATGCATTCTGTTACTAGAGTGCTGGATTATTCAAATCAACACACAGAGAAGAGGCATTCTGTCATTAGAGTGCTGTAATATTCAAATCAACACACAGGGAAGATGCATCCTGTCACTCAAGTGCTGGAATATTCAAATCAACACACAGGGAAGATGCATCCTGTCACTCAAGTGCTGGAATATTCAAATCAACACACAGGGAAGATGCATTCTGTCACTAGAGTGCTGGAATATTCAAATCAACACACAGGGAAAATGCATTCTGTCACTAGAGTGCTGGAATATTCAAATCAACACAAAGGGAAGATGCATTCTGTCACTAGAGTGCTGGATTATTCAAATCAACACAGAGAAGATGCATTCTGTTACCAGAGTGCTGGATTATTCAAATCAACACACAGGGAAGATGCATTCTGTTACCAGAGTGCTGGAATATTCAAATCAACACACAGGGAAGATGCATTCTGTCAGTAGAGTGCTGGAATATTCAAATCAACACACAGGGAAAATGCATTCTGTCACTTGAGTGCTGGAATATTCAAATCAACACAAAGGGAAGATGCATTCTGTCACTAGAGTGCTGGATTATTCAAATCAACATACAGGGAAGATGCATTCTGTTACTAGAGTGCTGGATTATTCAAATCATCACACATGGATGATGCATTCTGTCACTAGAGTGCTGGAATATTCAAATCAACACACAGGGAAGATGCATTCTGTCACTAGAGTGCTGGATTATTCAAATCATCACACATGGATGATGCATTCTGTCACTAGAGTGCTGGATTATTCAAATCAACACAGAGAAGATGCATTCTGTTACCAGAGTGCTGGATTATTCAAATCAACTCACAGGGAAGATGCATTCTGTGACTAGAGTGCTGGAATATTCAAATCAACACATTGGGAAGATGCATTCTGTTACTAGAGTGCTGGATTATTCAAATCAACACACAGAGAAGATGCATTCTGTTACCAGAGTGCTGGATTATTCAAATCAACACACAGGGAAGATGCATTCTGTTACTAGAGTGCTGGAATATTCAAATCAACACATAGGGAAGATGCATTCTGTTACTAGAGTGCTGGATTATTCAAATCAACACACAGAGAAGATGCATTCTGTTACTAGAGTGCTGGAATATTCAAATCAACATACAGGGAAGATGCATTCTGTTACTAGAGTCCTGGAATATTCAAATCAACACACAGGGAAGACTCATTCTGTCACTAGAGTGCTGGAATATTCCAATCAACACAAAGGGAAGATGCATTCTGTCATTAGAGTGCTGGAATATTCAAATCAACACAAAGGGAAGATGCATTCTGTCACTCGAGTGCTGGAACATTCAAATCAACACACAGAGAAGACGCATTCTGTTACTAGAGTGCTGGAATATTCAAATCAACACACAGGGAAGATGCATTCTGTCATTAGAGTGCTGGAATATTCAAATCAACACAAAGGGAAGATGCATTCTGTCATTAGAGTGCTGGAATATTTAAATCAACACAAAGGGAAGATGCATTCTGTCACTCGAGTGCTGGAACATTCAAATCAACACACAGGGAAGATGCATTCTGTTACTAGAGTGCTGGAATATTCAAATCAACACAAAGGGAAGATGCATTCTGTCATTTGAGTGCTGGAATATTCCAATCAACACAAAGGGAAGATGCATTCTGTCATTAGAGTGCTGGAATATTCAAATCAACACACAGAGAAGACGCATTCTGTTACTAGAGTGCTGGAATATTCAAATCAACACACAGGGAAGATGCATTCTGTTACTAGAGTGCTGGAATATTCAAATCAACACAAAGGGAAGATGCATTCTGTCATTAGAGTGCTGGAATATTCAAATCAACACAAAGGGAAGATGCATTCTGTCATTACAGTGCTGGAATATTCAAATCAACGCACAGGGAAGATATATTCTGTCACTAGAGTGCTGTAATTTTCAAATCAACACACAGGGAAGATACATTCTGTCACTAAAGTGCTGTAATATTCAAATCAACACACAGAGAAGACATATTCTGTCATTAGAGTGCTGTAATATTCAAATCAACACACAGAGAAGACGCATTCTGTTACTAGAGTGCTGGAATATTCAAATCAACACACAGGGAAGATGCATCCTGTCACTCGAGTGCTGGAACATTCAAATCAACACACAGAGAAGACGCATTCAGTTACTAGAGTGCTGGAATATTCAAATCAACACACAGGGAAGATACATTCTGTTACTAGAGTGCTGGAATATTCAAATCAACACACAGGGAAGATACATTCTGTCACTAGAGTGCTGTAATATTCAAATCAACACACAGAGAAGACGCATTCTGTTACTAGAGTGCTGGAATATTCAAATCAACACACAGAGAAGACGCATTCTGTTACTAGAGTGCTGGAATATTCAAATCAACACACAGGGAAGATGCATTCTGTCATTAGAGTGCTGGAATATTCAAATCAACACAAAGGGAAGATGCATTCTGTCATTAGAGTGCTGGAATATTCAAATCAACACACAGGGAAGATGCATTCTGTCACTCGAGTGCTGGAACATTCAAATCAACACACAGAGAAGACGCATTCTGTTACTAGAGTGCTGGAATATTCAAATCAACACACAGGGAAGATGCATTCTGTCACTCGAGTGCTGGAATATTCCAATCAACACACAGGGAAGATGCATTCTGTCACTAGAGTGCTGGAATATTCCAATCAATACACAGGGAAGTTGCATTCTGTCACTTGAGTGCTGGAATATTCAAATCAACACAAAGGGAAGATGCATTCTGTCATTAGAGTGCTGGAATATTCAAATCAACACAAAGGGAAGATGCATTCTGTCATTAGAGTGCTGGAATATTCAAATCAACACAAAGGGAAGATACATTCTGTCACTCGAGTGCTGGAACATTCAAATCAACACACAGAGAAGACGAATTCTGTTACTAGAGTGCTGGAATATTCAAATCAACACACAGGGAAGATACATTCTGTCACTAAAGTGCTGGAATATTCAAATCAACACAAAGGGAAGATGCATTCTGTCACTCGAGTGCTGGAACATTCAAATCAACACACAGAGAAGATGCATTCTGTTACTAGAGTGCTGGAATATTCAAATCAACACACAGGGAAGATACATTCTGTCTCTAGATTGCTGGAATATTCAAATCAACACACAGGGAAGAGGCATTCTGTCACTAGAGTGCTGCAATATTCCAATCAACACACAGGGAAGACGCATTCTGTTATTAGAGTCCTGGAATATTCAAATCAACACACAGGGAAGATGCATCCTGTCAATAGAGTGCTGGAATATTCCAATCAAAACACAGGGAAGATGCATTCTGTCACTAGAGTGCTGTCCTATTCAAATCAACACAAAGGGAAGAGGCATTCTGTCATTACAGTGCTGGAATATTCAAATCAACGCACAGGGAAGATATATTCTGTCACTAGAGTGCTGTAATTTTCAAATCAACACACAGGGAAGATACATTCTGTCACTTAAGTGCTGTAATATTCAAATCAACACACAGGGAAGATGCATTCGGTGACTAGAGTGCTGGATTATTCAAATCAACACACAGAGAAGACGCATTCTGTCATTAGAGTGCTGTAATATTCAAATCAACACACAGGGAAGATGCATTCTGTTATTAGAGTCCTGGAATATTCAAATCAACACACAGGGAAGATGCATCCTGTCAATAGAGTGCTGGAATATTCAAATCAACACACAGGGAAGATGCATCCTGTCAAAAGAGTGCTGGAATATTCAAATCAACACACAGGGAAGATACATTCTGTCACTAAAGTGCTGGAATATTCAAATCAACACAAAGGGAAGATGCATTCTGTCACTCGAGTGCTGGAACATTCAAATCAACACACAGAGAAGACGCATTCTGTTACTAGAGTGCTGGAATATTCAAATCAACACACAGGGAAGATGCATTCTGTCACTAGAGTGCTGGAATATTCCAATCAACACACAGGGAAGATGCATTCTGTCACTAGAGTGCTGGAATATTCCAATCAATACACAGGGAAGTTGCATTCTGTCACTTGAGTGCTGGAATATTCAAATCAACACAAAGGGAAGATGCATTCTGTCATTAGAGTGCTGGAATATTCAAATCAACACAAAGGGAAGATGCATTCTGTCATTAGAGTGCTGGAATATTCAAATCAACACAACGGGAAGATGCATTCTGTCACTCGAGTGCTGGAACATTCAAATCAACACACAGAGAAGACGAATTCTGTTACTAGAGTGCTGGAATATTCAAATCAACACACAGGGAAGATACATTCTGTCACTAAAGTGCTGGAATATTCAAATCAACACAAAGGGAAGATGCATTCTGTCACTCGAGTGCTGGAACATTCAAATCAACACACAGAGAAGATGCATTCTGTTACTAGAGTGCTGGAATATTCAAATCAACACACAGGGAAGATTCATTCTGTCTCTAGATTGCTGGAATATTCAAATCAACACACAGGGAAGAGGCATTCTGTCACTAGAGTGCTGCAATATTCCAATCAACACACAGGGAAGACGCATTCTGTTATTAGAGTCCTGGAATATTCAAATCAACACACAGGGAAGATGCATCCTGTCAATAGAGTGCTGGAATATTCCAATCAAAACACAGGGAAGATGCATTCTGTCACTAGAGTGCTGTCCTATTCAAATCAACACAAAGGGAAGAGGCATTCTGTCATTACAGTGCTGGAATATTCAAATCAACGCACAGGGAAGATATATTCTGTCACTAGAGTGCTGTAATTTTCAAATCAACACACAGGGAAGATACATTCTGTCACTTAAGTGCTGTAATATTCAAATCAACACACAGGGAAGATGCATTCGGTGACTAGAGTGCTGGATTATTCAAATCAACACACAGAGAAGACGCATTCTGTCATTAGAGTGCTGTAATATTCAAATCAACACACAGGGAAGATGCATTCTGTTATTAGAGTCCTGGAATATTCAAATCAACACACAGGGAAGATGCATCCTGTCAATAGAGTGCTGGAATATTCAAATCAACACACAGGGAAGATGCATCCTGTCAAAAGAGTGCTGGAATATTCAAATCAACACACAGGGAAGATACATTCTGTCACTAGAGTGCTGGAATATTCCAATCAAAACACAGGGAAGATGCATTCTGTCACTAGAGTGCTGTCCTATTCAAATCAACACAAAGGGAAGAGGCATTCTGTCATTACAGTGCTGGAATATTCAAATCAACGCACAGGGAAGATATATTCTGTCACTAGAGTGCTGTAATTTTCAAATCAACACACAGGGAAGATACATTCTGTCACTAAAGTGCTGTAATATTCAAATCAACACACAGGGAAGATCCATTCGGTTACTAGAGTGCTGGATTATTCAAATCAACACACAGAGAAGACGCATTCTGTCATTAGAGTGCTGTAATATTCAAATCAACACACAGGGAAGATGCATTCTGTTATTAGAGTCCTGGAATATTCAAATCAACACACAGGGAAGATGCATCCTGTCACTCAAGTGCTGGAATATTCAAATCAACACACAGGGAAGATGCATCCTGTCACTCAAGTGCTGGAATATTCAAATCAACACACAGGGAAGAGGCATTCTGTCATTAGAGTGCTGGAATATTCAAATCCACACACAGGGAAGATACATTCTGTCACTAGAGTGCTGGAATATTCAAATCAACACACAGGGAAGATGCATTCTGTCACTAGAGTGCTGTAATATTCAAATCAACACACAGGGAAGATGCATCCTGTCACTCAAGTGCTGGAATATTCAAATCAACACACAGGGAAGAGGCATTCTGTCATTAAAGTGCTGGAATATTCAAATCAACACACAGGGAAGATATATTCAGTCAGTAGAGTGCTGTAATATTCAAATCAACACACAGGGAAGATACATTCTGTCACTAGAGTGCTGTAATATTCAAATCAACACACAGGGAAGCTGCATTCTGTTACTAGAGTGCTGGAATATTCAAATCAACACACAGGGAAGAGGCATTCTGTCATTAGAGTGCTGGAATATTCAAATCAACACCCAGGGAAGATGCATTCTGTTACTAGAGTGCAGGAATATTCAAATCAACACACAGGGAAGAGACATTCTGTCATTAGAGTGCTGGAATATTCAAATCCACACACAGGGAAGATGCATTCTGTTACTAGAGTGCTGGATTATTCAAATCAACACACAGGGAAGATGCATTTTGTCACTCGAGTGCTGGAATATTCAAATCAACACATAGGGAAGATACATTCTGTTACCAGAGTGCTGGATTATTCAAATCAACACACAGAGAAGATGCATTCTGTTACTAGAGTGCTGGATTATTCAAATCAACACACAGAGAAGATGCATTCTGTTACTAGAGTGCTGGATTATTCAAATCAACACACAGAGAAGATGCATTCTGTTACCAGAGTGCTGGATTATTCAAATCAACACACAGGGAAGATGCATTCTGTTACTAGAGTGCTGGATTATTGAAATCAACACACAGAGAAGATGCATTCTGTTACTAGAGTGCTGGAATATTCAAATCAACATACAGGGAAGATGCATTCTGTTACTAGAGTCCTGGAATATTCAAATCAACACACAGGGAAGACGCATTCTGTCACTTGAGAGCTGGAATATTCCAATCAACACAAAGGGAAGATGCATTCTGTCACTCGCGTGCTGGAATATTCAAATCAACACACAGGGAAGAGGCATTCTGTCATTAGAGTGCTGGAATATTCAAATCAACACAAAGGGAAGATGCATTCTGTCATTAGAGTGCTGGAATATTCAAATCAACACAAAGGGAAGATGCATTCTGTCACTCGAGTGCTGGAACATTCAAATCAACACACAGAGAAGACGCATTCTGTTACTAGAGTGCTGGAATATTCAAATCAACACACAGGGAAGATACATTCTGTCACTAGAGTGCTGGAATATTCAAATCAACACACAGGGAATATGCATTCTGTCTCTAGATTGCTGGAATATTAAAATCAACACACAGGGAAGAGGCATTCTGTCACTAGAGTGCTGGAATATTCAAATCAACACAAAGGGAAGATGCATTCTGTCACTAGAGTGCTGGAATATTCAAATCAACACACAGGGAAAATGCATTCTGTCACGAGAGTGCTGGATTATTCAAATCAACATACAGGGAAGATGCATTCTGTGACTAGAGTGCTGGATTATTCAAATCATCACACATGGATGATGCATTCTGTCACTAGAGTGCTGGAATATTCAAATCAACACACAGGGAAGATGCATTCTGTTACTTGAGTGCTGGATTATTCAAATCAACATACAGAGAAGATGCATTCTGTTACTAGAGTGCTGGATTATTCAAATCAACACACAGGGAAGAGGCATTCTGTCATTAGAGTGCTGGAATATTCAAATCAACACAAAGGGAAGATGCATTCTGTTACTAGAGTGCTGGAACATTCAAATCAACACACAGAGAAGACGCATTCTGTTACTAGAGTGCTGGAATATTCAAATCAACACACAGGGAAGATACATTCTGTCACTAGAGTGCTGGATTATTCAAATCAACATTCAGGGAATATGCATTCTGTCTCTAGATTGCTGGAATATTAAAATCAACACACAGGGAAGAGGGATTCTGTTATTAGAGTCCTGGAATATTCAAATCAACACACAGGGAAGATGCATCCTGTCAATAGAGTGCTGGAATATTCCAATCAAAACACAGGGAAGATGCATTCTGTCACTAGAGTGCTGTCCTATTCAAATCAACACAAAGGGAAGAGGCATTCTGTCATTACAGTGCTGGAATATTCAAATCAACACACAGGGAAGATATATTCTGTCACTAGAGTGCTGTAATTTTCAAATCAACACACAGGGAAGATACATTCTGTCACTAAAGTGCTGTAATATTCAAATCAACACACAGGGAAGATGCATTCGGTTACTAGAGTGCTGGATTATTCAAATCAACAGACAGAGAAGACGCATTCTGTCATTAGAGTGCTGTAATATTCAAATCAACACACAGGGAAGATGCATTCTGTTATTAGAGTCCTGGAATATTCAAATCAACACACAGGGAAGATGCATCCTGTCACTCAAGTGCTGGAATATTCAAATCAACACACAGGGAAGATGCATCCTGTCACTCAAGTGCTGGAATATTCAAATCAACACACAGGGAAGAGGCATTCTGTCATTAGAGTGCTGGAATATTCAAATCAACACACAGGGAAGATGCATTCTGTCACTAGAGTGCTGGAATATTCAAATCAACACACAGGGAAGATATATTCAGTCACTTGAGTGCTGTAATATTCAAATCAACACACAGGGAAGATACATTCTGTCACTAGAGTGCTGGAAGATTCAAATCAACACACAGGGAAGATATATTCAGTCACTAGAGTGCTGTAATATTCAAATCAACACACAGGGAAGATGCATTCTGTTACTAGAGTGCTGGATTATTCAAATCAACACACAGAGAAGACGCATTCTGTCATTAGAGTGCTGTAATATTCAAATCAACACACAGGGAAGATGCATCCTGTCACTCAAGTGCTGGAATATTCAAATCAACACACAGGGAAGATGCATCCTGTCCCTCAAGTGCTGGAATATTCAAATCAACACACAGAGAAGAGGCATTCTGTCACTAGAGTGCTGGAATATTCAAATCCACACACAGGGAAGATACATTCTGTCACTAGAGTGCTGGAATATTCAAATCAACACCCAGGGAAGATGCATTCTGTTGCTAGAGTGCTGGAATATTCAAATCAACACACAGGGAAGAGGCATTCTGTCATTAGAGTGCTGGAATATTCAAATCCACACACAGGGAAGATACATTCTGTCACTAGAGTGCTGTAATATTCAAATCAACACACAGGGAAGATGCATTCTGTTACTAGAGTGCTGGATTATTCAAATCAACACACAGAGAAGACGCATTCTGTTACTAGAGTGCTGGAATATTCAAATCAACACACAGGGAAGATGCATTTTGTCACTCGAGTGCTGGAATATTCAAATCAACACACAGACAAGACGCATTTTGTCACTAGAGCGCTGGAATATTCAAATCAACACACAGGGAAGAGGCATTCTGTCACTAGAGTACTGGATTATTCAAATCAACACACAGGGAAGATACATTCTGTCACTAGAGTGCTGGAATATTCAAATCAACACCCAGGGAAGATGCATTCTGTTGCTAGAGTGCTGGAATATTCAAATCAACACACAGAGAAGACGCATTCTGTCATTAGAGTGCTGTAATATTCAAATCAACACACAGGGAAGATGCATTCTGTTATTAGAGTCCTGGAATATTCAAATCAACACACAGGGAAGATGCATCCTGTCACTCAAGTGCTGGAATATTCAAATCAACACACAGGGAAGATGCATCCTGTCACTCAAGTGCTGGAATATTCAAATCAACACACAGGGAAGAGGCATTCTGTCATTAAAGTGCTGGAATATTCAAATCAACACACAGGGAAGATATATTCAGTCATTAGAGTGCTGGAATATTCAAATCCACACACAGGGAAGATACATTCTGTCACTAGAGTGCTGGAATATTCAAATCAACACACAGGGAAGATGCATTCTGTCACTAGAGTGCTGTAATATTCAAATCAACACACAGGGAAGATGCATCCTGTCACTCAAGTGCTGGAATATTCAAATCAACACACAGGGAAGAGGCATTCTGTCATTAAAGTGCTGGAATATTCAAATCAACACACAGGGAAGATATATTCAGTCAGTAGAGTGCTGTAATATTCAAATCAACACACAGGGAAGATACATTCTGTCACTAGAGTGCTGTAATATTCAAATCAACACACAGGGAAGCTGCATTCTGTTACTAGAGTGCTGGAATATTCAAATCAACACACAGGGAAGAGGCATTCTGTCATTAGAGTGCTGGAATATTCAAATCAACACCCAGGGAAGATGCATTCTGTTACTAGAGTGCAGGAATATTCAAATCAACACACAGGGAAGAGACATTCTGTCATTATAGTGCTGGAATATTCAAATCCACACACAGGGAAAATGCATTCTGTTACTAGAGTGCTGGATTATTCAAATCAACACACAGGGGAGATGCATTTTGTCACTCGAGTGCTGGAATATTCAAATCAACACACAGACAAGACGCATTTTGTCACTAGAGCGCTGGAATATTCAAATCAACACACAGGGAAGAGGCATTCTGTCACTAGAGTACTGGATTATTCAAATCAACACACAGGGAAGATGCATTCTGTCACTAGAGTGCTGGAATATTCAAATCAACACACAGGGAAGATGCATTCTGTCACTAGAGTGCTGGATTATTCAAATCAACACACAGGGAAGATGCATTCTGTCACTAGAGTGCTGGAATATTCAAATCAACACACAGGGAAGATGCATTTCGTCACTAGAGTGCTGGAATATTCAAATCAACACACAGGGAAGATGCATTCTGTCACTAGAGTGCTGGAATATTCAAATCAACACACAGGGAAAATGCATTCTGTCACTAGAGTGCTGGAATATTCAAATCAACACAAAGGGAAGATGCATTCTGTCACTAGAGTGCTGGATTATTCAAATCAACATACAGGGAAGATGCATTCTGTTACTAGAGTTCTGGATCATTCAAATCATCACACATGGATGATGCATTCTGTCACTAGAGTGCTGGAATATTCAAATCAACACACAGGGAAGATGCATTCTGTTACTAGAGTGCTGG
Source organism: Gymnothorax reevesii (assembly GCA_029721435.1). Lineage (NCBI taxonomy): Eukaryota > Metazoa > Chordata > Actinopteri > Anguilliformes > Muraenidae > Gymnothorax > Gymnothorax reevesii. The sequence goes on along the minus strand of CM056580.1, from coordinate 112,116,891 downwards.
ATTATTCAAATCAACATACAGAGAAGATGCATTCTGTTACTAGAGTGCTGGATTATTCAAATCATCACACATGGATGATGCATTCTGTCACTAGAGTGCTGGAATATTCAAATCAACACACAGGGAAGATGCATTCTGTTACTTGAGTGCTGGATTATTCAAATCAACACAGAGAAGATGCATTCTGTTATCAGAGTGCTGGATTATTCAAATCAACTCACAGGGAAGATGCATTCTGTTACTAGAGTGCTGGAATATTCAAATCAACACATAGGGAAGATACATTCTGTTACCAGAGTGCTGGATTATTCAAATCAACACACAGAGAAGATGCATTCTGTTACTAGAGTGCTGGATTATTCAAATCAACACACAGAGAAGATGCATTCTGTTACCAGAGTGCTGGATTATTCAAATCAACACACAGGGAAGATGCATTCTGTTACTAGAGTGCTGGATTATTCAAATCAACACACAGAGAAGATGCATTCTGTTACTAGAGTGCTGGAATATTCAAATCAACATACAGGGAAGATGCATTCTGTTACTAGAGTCCTGGAATATTCAAATCAACACACAGGGAAGACGCATTCTGTCACTTGAGAGCTGGAATATTCCAATCAACACAAAGGGAAGATGCATTCTGTCACTCGCGTGCTGGAATATTCAAATCAACACACAGGGAAGAGGCATTCTGTCATTAGAGTGCTGGAATATTCAAATCAACACAAAGGGAAGATGCATTCTGTCATTAGAGTGCTGGAATATTCAAATCAACACAAAGGGAAGATGCATTCTGTCACTCGAGTGCTGGAACATTCAAATCAACACACAGAGAAGACGCATTCTGTTACTAGAGTGCTGGAATATTCAAATCAACACACAGGGAATATGCATTCTGTCTCTAGATTGCTGGAATTTTAAAATCAACACACAGGGAAGAGGTATTCTGTCACTAGAGTACTGGATTATTCAAATCAACACACAGGGAAGATGCATTCTGTCACTAGAGTGCTGGAATATTCAAATCAACACACAGGGAAGATGCATTCTGTCACTAGAGTGCTGGATTATTCAAATCAACACACAGGGAAGATGCATTCTGTCACTAGAGTGCTGGAATATTCAAATCAACACACAGGGAAGATGCATTCTGTCACTAGAGTGCTGGAATATTCAAATCAACACACAGGGAAGATGCATTTCGTCACTAGAGTGCTGGAATATTCAAATCAACACACAGGGAAGATGCATTCTGTCACTAGAGTTCTGGATTATTCAAATCATCACACATGGATGATGCATTCTGTCACTAGAGTGCTGGAATATTCAAATCAACACACAGGGAAGATGCATTCTGTTACTAGAGTGCTGGATTATTCAAATCAACATACAGAGAAGATGCATTCTGTTACTAGAGTGCTGGATTATTCAAATCATCACACATGGATGATGCATTCTGTCACTAGAGTGCTGGAATATTCAAATCAACACACAGGGAAGATGCATTCTGTTACTAGAGTGCTGGATTATTCAAATCAACACAGAGAAGATGCATTCTGTTACCAGAGTGCTGGATTATTCAAATCAACTCACAGGGAAGATGCATTCTGTTACTAGAGTGCTGGAATATTCAAATCAACACATAGGGAAGATACATTCTGTTACCAGAGTGCTGGATTATTCAAATCAACACACAGAGAAGATGCATTCTGTTACTAGAGTGCTGGATTATTCAAATCAACACACAGAGAAGATGCATTCTGTTACCAGAGTGCTGGATTATTCAAATCAACACACAGGGAAGATGCATTCTGTTACTAGAGTGCTGGATTATTCAAATCAACACACAGAGAAGATGCATTCTGTTACTAGAGTGCTGGAATATTCAAATCAACATACAGGGAAGATGCATTCTGTTACTAGAGTCCTGGAATATTCAAATCAACACACAGGGAAGACGCATTCTGTCACTTGAGAGCTGGAATATTCCAATCAACACAAAGGGAAGATGCATTCTGTCACTCGCGTGCTGGAATATTCAAATCAACACACAGGGAAGAGGCATTCTGTCACTCGAGTGCTGGAACATTCAAATCAACACACAGAGAAGATGCATTCTGTTACTAGAGTGCTGGAATATTCAAATCAACATACAGGGAAGATGCATTCTGTTACTAGAGTCCTGGAATATTCAAATCAACACACAGGGAAGACGCATTCTGTCACTTGAGAGCTGGAATATTCCAATCAACACAAAGGGAAGATGCATTCTGTCACTCGCGTGCTGGAATATTCAAATCAACACACAGGGAAGATGCATTCTGTCACTCGAGTGCTGGAACATTCAAATCAACACACAGAGAAGATGCATTCTGTTACTAGAGTGCTGGAATATTCAAATCAACATACAGGGAAGATGCATTCTGTTACTAGAGTCCTGGAATATTCAAATCAACACAAAGGGAAGATGCATTCTGTCACTCGAGTGCTGGAACATTCAAATCAACACACAGAGAAGATGCATTCTGTTACTAGAGTGCTGGAATATTCAAATCAACATACAGGGAAGATGCATTCTGTTACTAGAGTCCTGGAATATTCAAATCAACACACAGGGAAGACGCATTCTGTCACTTGAGAGCTGGAATATTCCAATCAACACAAAGGGAAGATGCATTCTGTCACTCGCGTGCTGGAATATTCAAATCAACACACAGGGAAGAGGCATTCTGTCATTAGAGTGCTGGAATATTCAAATCAACACAAAGGGAAGATGCATTCTGTCACTCGAGTGCTGGAACATTCAAATCAACACACAGAGAAGACGCATTCTGTTACTAGAGTGCTGGAATATTCAAATCAACACACAGGGAAGATACATTCTGTCACTAGAGTGCTGGAATATTCAAATCAACACACAGGGAATATGCATTCTGTCTCTAGATTGCTGGAATATTAAAATCAACACACAGGGAAGAGGCATTCTGTCACTAGAGTGCTGGAATATTCAAATCAACACAAAGGGAAGATGCATTCTGTCACTAGAGTGCTGGAATATTCAAATCAACACACAGGGAAAATGCATTCTGTCACGAGAGTGCTGGAATATTCAAATCAACACAAAGGGAAGATGCATTCTGTCACTAGAGTGCTGGATTATTCAAATCAACATACAGGGAAGATGCATTCTGTGACTAGAGTGCTGGATTATTCAAATCATCACACATGGATGATGCATTCTGTCACTAGAGTGCTGGAATATTCAAATCAACACACAGGGAAGATGCATTCTGTTACTAGAGTGCTGGATTATTCAAATCAACATACAGAGAAGATGCATTCTGTTACTAGAGTGCTGGATTATTCAAATCATCACACATGGATGATGCATTCTGTCACTAGAGTGCTGGAATATTCAAATCAACACACAGGGAAGATGCATTCTGTCACTAGAGTGCTGGATTATTCAAATCAACACAGAGAAGATGCATTCTGTTACCAGAGTGCTGGATTATTCAAATCAACTCCCAGGGAAGATGCATTCTGTTACTAGAGTGCTGGAATATTCAAATCAACACATAAGGAAGATGCATTCTGTTACTAGAGCGCTGGATTATTCAAGTCAACACACAGAGAAGATGCATTCTGTTACCAGAGTGCTGGATTATTCAAATCAACACACAGAGAAGATGCATTCTGTTACTAGAGTGCTGGATTATTCAAATCAACACACAGGGAAGATGCATTCTGTTACTAGAGTGCTGGATTATTCAAATCAACACACAGAGAAGATGCATTCTGTTACCAGAGTGCTGGATTATTCAAATCAACACACAGGGAAGATGCATTCTGTTACTAGAGTGCTGGAATATTCAAATCAACACATAAGGAAGATGCATTCTGTTACTAGAGTGCTGGATTATTCAAGTCAACACACAGAGAAGATGCATTCTGTTACCAGAGTGCTGGATTATTCAAGTCAACACACAGAGAAGATGCATTCTGTTACTAGAGTGCTGGATTATTCAAGTCAACACACAGGGAAGATGCATCCTGTCACTCAAGTGCTGGAATATTCAAATCAACACACAGGGAAGATGCATCCTGTCACTCAAGTGCTGGAATATTCAAATCAACACACAGGGAAGATGCATTCTGTCATTAGAGTGCTGGAATATTCAAATCAACACACAGGGAAGATGCATTCTGTCACTAGAGTGCTGGAATATTAAATTCAACACACAGGGAAGATGCATTCTGTCACAAGAGTGCTGGAATATTCAAATCAACACACAGGGAAGATATATTCAGTCACTTGAGTGCTGTAATATTCAAATCAACACACAGGGAAGATACATTCTGTCACTAGAGTGCTGTAATATTCAAATCAACACACAGGGAAGATGCAATCTGTTACTAGAGTGCTGGAATATTCAAATCAACACACAGGGAAGATGCATTCTGTCACTAGAGTGCTGGAAGATTCAAATCAACACACAGGGAAGATATATTCAGTCACTAGAGTGCTGTAATATTCAAATCAACACACAGGGAAGATGCATTCTGTTACTAGAGTGCTGGATTATTCAAATCAACACACAGAGAAGACGCATTCTGTCATTAGAGTGCTGTAATATTCAAATCAACACACAGGGAAGATGCATCCTGTCACTCAAGTGCTGGAATATTCAAATCAACACACAGGGAAGATGCATCCTGTCCCTCAAGTGCTGGAATATTCAAATCAACACACAGAGAAGAGGCATTCTGTCACTAGAGTGCTGGAATATTCAAATCCACACACAGGGAAGATACATTCTGTCACTAGAGTGCTGGAATATTCAAATCAACACCCAGGGAAGATGCATTCTGTTGCTAGATTGCTGGAATATTCAAATCAACACACAGAGAAGACGCATTCTGTTACTAGAGTGCTGGAATATTCAAATCAACACACAGGGAAGATGCATTTTGTCACTCGAGTGCTGGAATATTCAAATCAACACACAGACAAGACGCATTTTGTCACTAGAGCGCTGGAATATTCAAATCAACACACAGGGAAGAGGCATTCTGTCACTAGAGTACTGGATTATTCAAATCAACACACAGGGAAGATACATTCTGTCACTAGAGTGCTGGAATATTCAAATCAACACCCAGGGAAGATGCATTCTGTTGCTAGAGTGCTGGAATATTCAAATCAACACACAGAGAAGACGCATTCTGTTACTAGAGTGCTGGAATATTCAAATCAACACACAGGGAAGATGCATTTTGTCACTCGAGTGCTGGAATATTCAAATCAACACACAGACAAGACGCATTTTGTCACTAGAGCGCTGGAATATTCAAATCAACACACAGGGAAGAGGCATTCTGTCACTAGAGTACTGGATTATTCAAATCAACACACAGGGAAGATACATTCTGTCACTAGAGTGCTGGAATATTCAAATCAACACCCAGGGAAGATGCATTCTGTTGCTAGAGTGCTGGAATATTCAAATCAACACACAGAGAAGACGCATTCTGTCATTAGAGTGCTGTAATATTCAAATCAACACACAGGGAAGATGCATTCTGTTATTAGAGTCCTGGAATATTCAAATCAACACACAGGGAAGATGCATCCTGTCACTCAAGTGCTGGAATATTCAAATCAACACACAGGGAAGATGCATTCTGTCATTAGAGTGCTGGAATATTCAAATCCACACACAGGGAAGAGGCATTCTGTCATTAGAGTGCTGGAATATTCAAATCAACACACAGGGAAGATGCATTCTGTTATTAGAGTCCTGGAATATTCAAATCAACACACAGGGAAGATGCATCCTGTCACTCAAGTGCTGGAATATTCAAATCAACACACAGGGAAGAGGCATTCTGTCATTAGAGTGCTGGAATATTCAAATCCACACACAGGGAAGATACATTCTGTCACTAGAGTGCTGGAATATTCAAATCAACACACAGGGAAGATGCATTCTGTCACTAGAGTGCTGTCATATTCAAATCAACACACAGGGAAGATGCATCCTGTCACTCAAGTGCTGGAATATTCAAATCAACACACAGGGAAGAGGCATTCTGTCATTAAAGTGCTGGAATATTCAAATCAACACACAGGGAAGATATATTCAGTCAGTAGAGTGCTGTAATATTCAAATCAACACACAGGGAAGATACATTCTGTCACTAGAGTGCTGTAATATTCAAATCAACACACAGGGAGCTGCATTCTGTTACTAGAGTGCTGGAATATTCAAATCAACACACAGGGAAGAGGCATTCTGTCATTAGAGTGCTGGAATATTCAAATCAACACCCAGGGAAGATGCATTCTGTTACTAGAGTGCAGGAATATTCAAATCAACACACAGGGAAGAGACATTCTGTCATTAGAGTGCTGGAATATTCAAATCCACACACAGGGAAAATGCATTCTGTTACTAGAGTGCTGGAGTATTCAAATCAACACACAGGGAAGATGCATTTTGTCACTCGAGTGCTGGAATATTCAAATCAACACACAGACAAGACGCATTTTGTCACTAGAGCGCTGGAATATTCAAATCAACACACAGGGAAGAGGCATTCTGTCACTAGAGTACTGGATTATTCAAATCAACACACAGGGAAGATGCATTCTGTCACTAGAGTGCTGGAATATTCAAATCAACACACAGGGAAGATGCATTCTGTCACTAGAGTGCTGGATTATTCAAATCAACACACAGGGAAGATGCATTCTGTCACTAGAGTGCTGGAATATTCAAATCAACACACAGGGAAGATGCATTCTGTCACTAGAGTGCTGGAATATTCAAATCAACACACAGGGAAGATGTATTTCGTCACTAGAGTGCTGGAATATTCAAATCAACACACAGGGAAGATGCATTCTGTCACTAGAGTGCTGGAATATTCAAATCAACACACAGGGAAAATGCATTCTGTCACTAGAGTGCTGGAATATTCAAATCAACACAAAGGGAAGATGCATTCTGTCACTAGAGTGCTGGATTATTCAAATCAACATACAGGGAAGATGCATTCTGTTACTAGAGTTCTGGATTATTCAAATCATCACACATGGATGATGCATTCTGTCACTAGAGTGCTGGAATATTCAAATCAACACACAGGGAAGATGCATTCTGTTACTAGAGTGCTGGATTATTCAAATCAACATACAGAGAAGATGCATTCTGTTACTAGAGTGCTGGATTATTCAAATCATCACACATGGATGATGCATTCTGTCACTAGAGTGCTGGAATATTCAAATCAACACACAGGGAAGATGCATTCTGTTACTTGAGTGCTGGATTATTCAAATCAACACAGAGAAGATGCATTCTGTTACCAGAGTGCTGGATTATTCAAATCAACTCACAGGGAAGATGCATTCTGTTACTAGAGTGCTGGAATATTCAAATCAACACATAGGGAAGATACATTCTGTTACCAGAGTGCTGGATTATTCAAATCAACACACAGAGAAGATGCATTCTGTTACTAGAGTGCTGGATTATTCAAATCAACACACAGAGAAGATGCATTCTGTTACCAGAGTGCTGGATTATTCAAATCAACACACAGGGAAGATGCATTCTGTTACTAGAGTGCTGGATTATTCAAATCAACACACAGAGAAGATGCATTCTGTTACTAGAGTGCTGGAATATTCAAATCAACATACAGGGAAGATGCATTCTGTTACTAGAGTCCTGGAATATTCAAATCAACACACAGGGAAGACGCATTCTGTCACTTGAGAGCTGGAATATTCCAATCAACACAAAGGGAAGATGCATTCTGTCACTCGCGTGCTGGAATATTCAAATCAACACACAGGGAAGAGGCATTCTGTCATTAGAGTGCTGGAATATTCAAATCAACACAAAGGGAAGATGCATTCTGTCATTAGAGTGCTAGAATATTCAAATCAACACAAAGGGAAGATGCATTCTGTCACTCGAGTGCTGGAACATTCAAATCAACACACAGAGAAGACGCATTCTGTTACTAGAGTGCTGGAATATTCAAATCAACACACAGGGAAGATACATTCTGTCACTAGAGTGCTGGAATATTCAAATCAACACACAGGGAATATGCATTCTGTCTCTAGATTGCTGGAATATTAAAATCAACACACAGGGAAGAGGCATTCTGTCACTAGAGTGCTGGAATATTCAAATCAACACAAAGGGAAGATGCATTCTGTCACTAGAGTGCTGGAATATTGAAATCAACACACAGGGAAAATGCATTCTGTCACGAGAGTGCTGGAATATTCAAATCAACACAAAGGGAAGATGCATTCTGTCACTAAAGTGCTGGATTATTCAAATCAACATACAGGGAAGATGCATTCTGTGACTAGAGTGCTGGATTATTCAAATCATCACACATGGATGATGCATTCTGTCACTAGAGTGCTGGAATATTCAAATCAACACACAGGGAAGATGCATTCTGTTACTAGAGTGCTGGATTATTCAAATCAACATACAGAGAAGATGCATTCTGTTACTAGAGTGCTGGATTATTCAAATCATCACACATGGATGATGCATTCTGTCACTAGAGTGCTGGAATATTCAAATCAACACACAGGGAAGATGCATTCTGTCACTAGAGTGCTGGATTATTCAAATCAACACAGAGAAGATGCATTCTGTTACCAGAGTGCTGGATTATTCAAATCAACTCCCACGGAAGATGCATTCTGTTACTAGAGTGCTGGAATATTCAAATCAACACATAAGGAAGATGCATTCTGTTACCAGAGTGCTGGATTATTCAAATCAACACACAGGGAAGATGCATTCTGTTACTAGAGTGCTGGAATATTCAAATCAACATACAGGGAAGATGCATTCTGTTACTAGAGTCCTGGAATATTCAAATCAACACACAGGGAAGACGCATTCTGTCACTTGAGTGCTGGAATATTCCAATCAACACAAAGGGAAGATGCATTCTGTCACTCGCGTGCAGGAATATTCAAATCAACACACAGGGAAGAGGCATTCTGTCATTAGAGTGCTGGAATATTCAAATCAACACAAAGGGAAGATGCATTCTGTTACTAGAGTGCTGGAACATTCAAATCAACACACAGAGAAGACGCATTCTGTTACTAGAGTGCTGGAATATTCAAATCAACACACAGGGAAGATACATTCTGTCACTAGAGTGCTGGATTATTCAAATCAACACAAAGGGAAGATGCATTCTGTCATTAGAGTGCTGGAATATTCAAATCAACACAAAGGGAAGATGCATTCTGTTTCTAGAGTGCTGGAACATTCAAATCAACACACAGAGAAGACGCATTCTGTTACTAGAGTGCTGGAATATTCAAATCAACACACAGGGAAGATACATTCTGTCACTAGAGTGCTGGATTATTCAAATCAACATTCAGGGAATATGCATTCTGTCTCTAGATTGCTGGAATATTAAAATCAACACACAGGGAAGAGGCATTCTGTTATTAGAGTCCTGGAATATTCAAATCAACACACAGGGAAGATGCATCCTGTCAATAGAGTGCTGGAATATTCCAATCAAAACACAGGGAAGATGCATTCTGTCACTAGAGTGCTGTCCTATTCAAATCAACACAAAGGGAAGAGGCATTCTGTCATTACAGTGCTGGAATATTCAAATCAACACACAGGGAAGATATATTCTGTCACTAGAGTGCTGTAATTTTCAAATCAACACACAGGGAAGATACATTCTGTCACTAAAGTGCTGTAATATTCAAATCAACACACAGGGAAGATGCATTCGGTTACTAGAGTGCTGGATTATTCAAATCAACAGACAGAGAAGACGCATTCTGTCATTAGAGTGCTGTAATATTCAAATCAACACACAGGGAAGATGCATTCTGTTATTAGAGTCCTGGAATATTCAAATCAACACACAGGGAAGATGCATCCTGTCACTCAAGTGCTGGAATATTCAAATCAACACACAGGGAAGATGCATCCTGTCACTCAAGTGCTGGAATATTCAAATCAACACACAGGGAAGATGCATCCTGTCACTCAAGTGCTGGAATATTCAAATCAACACACAGGGAAGAGGCATTCTGTCATTAGAGTGCTGGAATATTCAAATCAACACACAGGGAAGATGCATTCTGTCACTAGAGTGCTGGAATATTCAAATCAACACACAGGGAAGATATATTCAGTCACTTGAGTGCTGTAATATTCAAATCAACACACAGGGAAGATACATTCTGTCACTAGAGTGCTGTAATATTCAAATCAACACACAGAGAAGATGCAATCTGTTACTAGAGTGCTGGAATATTCAAATCAACACACAGGGAAGATGCATTCTGTCACTAGAGTGCTGGAAGATTCAAATCAACACACAGGGAAGATATATTCAGTCACTAGAGTGCTGTAATATTCAAATCAACACACAGGGAAGATGCAATCTGTTACTAGAGTGCTGGAATATTCAAATCAACACACAGGGAAGATGCATTCTGTCACTAGAGTGCTGGAAGATTCAAATCAACACACAGGGAAGATATATTCAGTCACTAGAGTGCTGTAATATTCAAATCAACACACAGGGAAGATGCATTCTGTTACTAGAGTGCTGGATTATTCAAATCAACACACAGAGAAGACGCATTCTGTCATTAGAGTGCTGTAATATTCAAATCAACACACAGGGAAGATGCATCCTGTCACTCAAGTGCTGGAATATTCAAATCAACACACAGGGAAGATGCATCCTGTCCCTCAAGTGCTGGAATATTCAAATCAACACACAGAGAAGAGGCATTCTGTCACTAGAGTGCTGGAATATTCAAATCCACACACAGGGAAGATACATTCTGTCACTAGAGTGCTGGAATATTCAAATCAACACCCAGGGAAGATGCATTCTGTTGCTAGAGTGCTGGAATATTCAAATCAACACACAGGGAAGAGGCATTCTGTCATTAGAGTGCTGGAATATTCAAATCCACACACAGGGAAGATACATTCTGTCACTAGAGTGCTGTAATATTCAAATCAACACACAGGGAAGATGCATTCTGTTACTAGAGTGCTGGATTATTCAAATCAACACACAGAGAAGACGCATTCTGTTACTAGAGTGCTGGAATATTCAAATCAACACACAGGGAAGATGCATTTTGTCACTCGAGTGCTGGAATATTCAAATCAACACACAGACAAGACGCATTTTGTCACTAGAGCGCTGGAATATTCAAATCAACACACAGGGAAGAGGCATTCTGTCACTAGAGTACTGGATTATTCAAATCAACACACAGGGAAGATGCATTCTGTCACTAGAGTGCTGGAATATTCAAATCAACACACAGGGAAGATACATCCTGTCACTAGAGTGCTGGAATATTCAAATCAACACACAGAGAAGATGCATTCTGTCACTAGTGTACTGGATTATTCAAATCAACACACAGGGAAGATGCATTCTGTCACTAGAGTGCTGGAATATTCAAATCAACACACAGGGAAGATGCATTCTGTCTCTAGAGTGCTGGAATATTCAAATCAACACACAGGGAAGATGCATTCTGTCACTAGAGTGCTGTAATATTCAAATCAACACACATGGAAGATACAGTCTGTCACTAGAGTGCTGGAATATTCAAATCAACACAGGGGGAAGATGCATTCTGTCTCTAGAGTGCTGGAAAATTCAAATCAACACAAAGGGAAGATACATTCTGTCTCGAGAGTGCTGGAATATTCAAATCAACACACAGGGAAGATGCATTCTGTCACTAGAGTGCTGGAATATTCAAATCAACACACAGGGAAGATGCATTCTGTCACTAGAGTGCTGGAATATTCAAATCAACACACAGGGAAGATGCATTCTGTCACTAGAGTGCTGGAATATTCAAATCAACACCCAGGGAAGATGCATTCTGTTGCTAGAGTGCTGGAATATTCAAATCAACACACAGGGAAGAGGCATTCTGTCATTAGAGTGCTGGAATATTCAAATCCACACACAGGGAAGATACATTCTGTCACTAGAGTGCTGTAATATTCAAATCAACACACAGGGAAGATGCATTCTGTTACTAGAGTGCTGTAATATTCAAATCAACACAAGGGAAGAGGCATTCTGTCATTAAAGTGCTGGAATATTCAAATCAACACACAGGGAAGATACATTCTGTCACTAGAGTGCTGTCCTATTGAAATCAAAACAAAGGGAAGAGGCATTCTGTCATTAGAGTGCTGGGATATTCAAATCAACACACAGGGAAGATATATTCTGTCACTAGAGTGCTGTAATATTCAAATCAACACACAGGGAAGATACATTCTGTCACAAGAGTGCTGTAATATTCAAATCAACACACAGGGAAGACGCATTCTGTCATTAGAGTGCTGGAATATTCAAATCAACACACAGGGAAGATGCATTCTGTTATTAGAGTCCTGGAATATTCAAATCAACACACAGGGAAGATGCATTCTGTCACTTGAGTGCTGTCATATTCAAAGCAACACACAGGGAAGAGGCATTCTGTCATTAGAGTGCTGGAATATTCAAATCCACACACAGGGAAGATGCATTCTGTTACTAGAGTGCTGGATTATTCAAATCAACACACAGAGAAGACGCATTCTGTCATTAGAGTGCTGTAATATTCAAATCAACACACAGGGAAGATGCATTCTGTTATTAGAGTCCTGGAATATTCAAATCAACACACAGGGAAGATGCATTCTGTCACTTGAGTGCTGTCATATTCAAAGCAACACACAGGGAAGAGGCATTCTGTCATTAAAGTGCTGGAATATTCAAATCAACACAGAGGGAAGATATATTCAGTCTCTAGAGTGCTGTAATATTCAAATCAACACACAGGGAAGATACATTCTGTCACTAGAGTGCTGTAATATTCAAATCAACACACAGGGAAGATGCATTCTGTTACTAGAGTGCTGTAATATTCAAATCAACACACAGGGAAGATGCATCCTGTCACTCAAGTGCTGGAATATTCAAATCAACACACAGGGAAGATGCATCCTGTCACTCAAGTGCTGGAATATTCAAATCAACACACAGAGAAGAGGCATTCTGTCACTAGAGTGCTGGAATATTTAAATCAACACCCAGGGAAGATGCATTCTGTTACTAGAGTGCTGGAATATTCAAATCCACACTACGGAAGATACATTCTGTCACTTGAGTGCTGTAATATTCAAATCAACACACAGGGAAGATGCATTCTGTTACTAGAGAGCTGGATTATTCAAATCAACACACAGAGAAGACGCATTCTGTCATTAGAGTGCTGTAATATTCAAATCCACACACAGGGAAGATACATTCTGTCACTAGAGTGCTGGAATATTCAAATCAACACCCAGGGAAGATGCATTCTGTTACTAGAGTGCTGGAATATTCAAATCCACACTACGGAAGATACATTCTGTCACTTGAGTGCTGTAATATTCAAATCAACACACAGGGAAGATGCATTCTGTTACTAGAGAGCTGGATTATTCAAATCAACACACAGAGAAGACGCATTCTGTCATTAGAGTGCTGTAATATTCAAATCCACACACAGGGAAGATACATTCTGTTACTAGAGTGCTGGAATATTCAAATCCACACTAACGGAAGATACATTCTGTCACTTGAGTGCTGTAATATTCAAATCAACACACAGGGAAGATGCATTCTGTTACTAGAGTGCTGGATTATTCAAATCAACACACAGAGAAGACGCATTCTGTCATTAGAGTGCTGTAATATTCAAATCAACACACAGGGAAGATGCATTCTGTTACTAGAGTGCTGGATTATTCAAATCAACACACAGAGAAGACGCATTCTGTTACTAGAGTGCTGGATTATTCAAATCAACACACAGAGAATACGCATTCTGTCATTAGAGTGCTGTAATATTCAAATCAACACACAGGGAAGATGCATCCTGTCACTCAAGTGCTGGAATATTCAAATCAACACACAGGGAAGATGCATCCTGTCACTCAAGTGCTGGAATATTCAAATCAACACACAGAGAAGAGGCATTTTGTCACTAGAGCGCTGGAATATTCAAATCAACACACAGGGAAGATGCATTCTGTCTCTAGAGTGCTGGAATATTCAAATCAAAACACAGAGAAGATTCATTTCGTCACTAGAGTGCTGGAATATTCAAATCAACACACAGGGAAGATGCATTCTGTCACTAGAGTGCAGTTATATTAAAATCAACACACAGGGAAGATGCATTCTGTCACTAGAGTGCAGTTATATTAAAATCAACACACAGGGAAGATGCATTCTGTCACTAGAGTGCTGGAATATTCAAATCAACACACAGGGAAGATGCATTCTGTCACTAGAGTGCTGGAATATTCAAATCAACACACAGAGAAGATTCATTTCGTCACTAGAGTGCTGGAATATTCAAATCAACACACAGGGAAGATGCATTCTGTCACTAGAGTGCAGTTATATTAAAATCAACACACAGGGAAGATGCATTCTGTCACTAGAGTGCTGGAATATTCAAATCAACACACAGGGAAGATGCATCCTGTCAATAGAGTGCTGGAATATTCCAATCAAAACACAGGGAAGATGCATTCTGTCACTAGAGTGCTGGAATATTCAAATCAACACACAGGGAAGATGCATCCTGTCAATAGAGTGCTGGAATATTCCAATCAAAACACAGGGAAGATGCATTCTGACACTTGAGTGCTGTTATATTAAAATCAACACACAGGGAAGATGCATTCTGTCACTAGAGTGCTGGAATATTCAAATCAACACACAGGGAAGATGCATTCTGTCACTAGAGTGCAGTTATATTAAAATCAACACACAGGGAAGATGCATTCTGTCACTAGAGTGCTGGAATATTCAAATCAACACACAGGGAAGATGCATCCTGTCAATAGAGTGCTGGAATATTCCAATCAAAACACAGGGAAGATGCATTCTGTCACTAGAGTGCTGGAATATTCAAATCAACACACAGGGAAGATGCATCCTGTCAATAGAGTGCTGGAATATTCCAATCAAAACACAGGGAAGATGCATTCTGTCACTTGAGTGCTGTTATATTAAAATCAAAACACAGGGAAGATGCATTCTGTCACTAGAGTGCTGGAATATTCAAATCAACACACAGGGAAGATGCATCCTGTCAATAGAGTGCTGGAATATTCCAATCAAAACACAGGGAAGATGCATTCTGTCACTAGAGTGCTGTTATATTAAAATCAACACACAGGGAAGATGCATTCTGTCACTAGAGTGCTGGAATATTCAAATCAACACACAGGGAAGATGCATCCTGTCAATAGAGTGCTGGAATATTCCAATCAAAACACAGGGAAGATGCATTCTGTCATTAGAGTGCTGGAATATTCAAATCAACACACAGGGAAGATGCATTCTGTCACTAGAGTGCTGGAATATTCAAATCAACACACAGGGAAGATGCATCCTGTCAATAGAGTGCTGGAATATTCCAATCAAAACACAGGGAAGATGCATTCTGTCACAAGAGTGCTGGAATATTCAAATCAACACAAAGGGAAGAGGCATTCTGTCATTAGAGTGCTGGAATATTCAAATCAACACACAGGGAAGATGCATCCTGTCAATAGAGTGCTGGAATATTCCAATCAAAACACAGGGAAGATGCATTCTGTCACTAGAGTGCTGGAATATTCAAATCAACACAAAGGGAAGAGGCATTCTGTTACTAGAGTGCTGTAATATTCAAATCAACACACAGGGAAGATACATTCTGTCACTAGAGTGCTGTAATATTCAAATCAACACACAGGGAAGATACATTCTGTCACTAGAGTGCTGTAATATTCAAATCAACACACAGGGAAGATATATTCTGTCACTAGAGTGCTGTAATATTCAAATCAACACACAGGGAAGATACATTCTGTTACGAGAGTGCTGGATTATTCAAATCAACACACAGAGAAGACGCATTCTGTCATTAGAGTGCTGCAATATTCAAATCAACACACAGGGAAGATGCATTCTGTCACTAGAGTGCTGTAATATTCAAATCAACACACAGGGAAGATACATTCTGTCACTAGAGTGCTGTAATATACAAATCAACACACAGGGAAGATGCATTCTGTTACGAGAGTGCTGGATTATTCAAATCAACACACAGAGAAGACGCATTCTGTTATTAGAGTCCTGGAATATTCAAATCAACACACAGAGAAGATGCATCCTGTCACTCAAGTGCTGGAATATTCAAATCAACACACAGGAAAGATGCATCCTGTCATTCAAGTGCTGGAATATTCAAATCAACACACAGGGAAGAGGCATTCTGTCATTAAAGTGCTGGAATATTCAAATCAACACACAGGGAAGATGCATCCTGTCACTCAAGTGCTGGAATATTCAAATCAACACACAGAGAAGAGGCATTCTGTCATTAGAGTGCTGGAATATTCAAATCAACACACAGGGAAGATGCATCCTGTCACTCAAGTGCTGGAATATTCAAATCAACACACAGAGAAGAGGCATTCTGTCATTAGAGTGCTGGAATATTCAAATCAACACACAGGAAAGATGCATCCTGTCATTCAAGTGCTGGAATATTCAAATCAACACACAGGGAAGAGGCATTCTGTCATTAAAGTGCTGGAATATTCAAATCAACACACAGGGAAGATGCATCCTGTCACTCAAGTGCTGGAATATTCAAATCAACACACAGAGAAGAGGCATTCTGTCATTAGAGTGCTGGAATATTCAAATCAACACACAGGGAAGATGCATCCTGTCACTCAAGTGCTGGAATATTCAAATCAACACACAGAGAAGAGGCATTCTGTCATTAGAGTGCTGGAATATTCAAATCAACACACAGGGAAGATATATTCAGTCACTAGAGTGCTGTAATGTTCAAATCAACACACAGGGAAGATGCATCCTGTCACTCAAGTGCTGGAATATTCAAATCAACACACAGAGAAGAGGCATTCTGTCATTAGAGTGCTGGAATATTCAAATCAACACACAGGGAAGATATATTCAGTCACTAGAGTGCTGTAATATTCAAATCAACACACAGGGAAGATGCATTCTGTCACTAGAGTGCTGTAATATTCAAATCAACACACAGGGAAGATGCATTCTGTCACTAGAGTGCTGTAATATTCAAATCAACACACAGGGAAGATGCATTCTGTTACTAGAGGGCTGGAATATTCAAATCAACACACAGAGAAGACGCATTCTGTCATTAGAGTGCTGTAATATTCAAATCAACACACAGGGAAGATGCATCCTGTCACTCAAGTGCTGGAATATTCAAATCAACACACAGAGAAGAGGCATTCTGTCATTAGAGTGCTGTAATATTCAAATCAACACACAGGGAAGATGCATCCTGTCACTCAAGTGCTGGAATATTCAAATCAACACACAGAGAAGAGGCATTCTGTCATTAGAGTGCTGGAATATTCAAATCCACACACAGGGAAGATACATTCTGTCACTAGAGTGCTGGAATATTCAAATCAACACAAAGGGAAGATGCATCCTGTCAATAGAGTGCTGGAATATTCCAATCAACACACAGGGAAGATATATTCTGTCACTAGAGTGCTGGAATATTCAAATCAACACAAAGGGAAGAGGCATTCTGTCATTAGAGTGCTGGAATATTCAAATCAACACAAAGGGAAGAGGCATTCTGTCATTAGAGTGCTGGAATATTCAAATCAACACAAAGGGAAGAGGCATTCTGTCATTAGAGTGCTGGAATATTCAAATCAACACAAAGGGAAGAGGCATTCTGTCATTAGAGTGCTGGAATATTCAAATCAACACACAGGGAAGATGCATCCTGTCATTAGAGTGCTTGAATATTCAAATCAACACAAAGGGAAGAGGCATTCTGTCATAAGAGTGCTGGAATATTCAAATCAACACACAGGGAAGATGCATCCTGTCACTCAAGTGCTGGAATATTCAAATCAACACACAGAGAAGAGGCATTCTGTCATTAGAGTGCTGGAATATTCAAATCAACACACAGGGAAGATGCATCCTGTCACTCAAGTGCTGGAATATTCAAATCAACACACAGAGAAGAGGCATTCTGTCATTAGAGTGCTGGAATATTCAAATCAACACACAGGGAAGATATATTCAGTCACTAGAGTGCTGTAATATTCAAATCAACACACAGGGAAGATGCATCCTGTCACTCAAGTGCTGGAATATTCAAATCAACACACAGAGAAGAGGCATTCTGTCATTAGAGTGCTGGAATATTCAAATCAACACACAGGGAAGATATATTCAGTCACTAGAGTGCTGTAATATTCAAATCAACACACAGGGAAGATGCATTCTGTCACTAGAGTGCTGTAATATTCAAATCAACACACAGGGAAGATGCATTCTGTCACTAGAGTGCTGTAATATTCAAATCAACACACAGGGAAGATGCATTCTGTTACTAGAGGGCTGGAATATTCAAATCAACACACAGAGAAGACGCATTCTGTCATTAGAGTGCTGTAATATTCAAATCAACACACAGGGAAGATGCATCCTGTCACTCAAGTGCTGGAATATTCAAATCAACACACAGAGAAGAGGCATTCTGTCATTAGAGTGCTGTAATATTCAAATCAACACACAGGGAAGATGCATCCTGTCACTCAAGTGCTGGAATATTCAAATCAACACACAGAGAAGAGGCATTCTGTCATTAGAGTGCTGGAATATTCAAATCCACACACAGGGAAGATACATTCTGTCACTAGAGTGCTGGAATATTCAAATCAACACAAAGGGAAGATGCATCCTGTCAATAGAGTGCTGGAATATTCCAATCAACACACAGGGAAGATATATTCTGTCACTAGAGTGCTGGAATATTCAAATCAACACAAAGGGAAGAGGCATTCTGTCATTAGAGTGCTGGAATATTCAAATCAACACAAAGGGAAGAGGCATTCTGTCATTAGAGTGCTGGAATATTCAAATCAACACAAAGGGAAGAGGCATTCTGTCATTAGAGTGCTGGAATATTCAAATCAACACAAAGGGAAGAGGCATTCTGTCATTAGAGTGCTGGAATATTCAAATCAACACACAGGGAAGATGCATCCTGTCATTAGAGTGCTTGAATATTCAAATCAACACAAAGGGAAGAGGCATTCTGTCATAAGAGTGCTGGAATATTCAAATCAACACACAGGGAAGATATATTCTGTCACTAGAGTGCTGTAATATTCAAATAAACACACAGGGAAGATACATTCTGTCACTAGAGTGCTGTAATATTCAAATCAACACACAGGGAAGATGCATTCTGTTACTAGAGTGCTGGATTATTCAAATCAACACACAGAGAAGACGCATTCTGTCATTAGAGTGCTGTAATATTCAAATCAACACACAGGGAAGATGCATTCTGTTATTAGAGTCCTGGAATATTCAAATCAACACACAGAGAAGATGCATCCTGTCACTCAAGTGCTGGAATATTCAAATCAACACACAGGAAAGATGCATTCTGTCACTAGAGTGCTGGAATATTCAAATCAACACAAAGGGAAGAGGCATTCTGTCATTCAAGTGCTGGAATATTCAAATCAACACACAGGGAAGATGCATCCTGTCAATAGAGTGCTGGAATATTCCAATCAAAACACAGGGAAGATGCATTCTGTCACTAGAGTGCTGGAATATTCAAATCAACACAAAGGGAAGAGGCATTCCGTCATTAGAGTGCTGGAATATTCAAATCAACACACAGGGAAGATGCATTCTGTCACTAGAGTGCTGGAATATTCAAATCAACACACAGGGAAGATGCATCCTGTCAATAGAGTGCTGGAATATTCCAATCAAAACACAGGGAAGATGCATTCTGTCACTAGAGTGCTGGAATATTCAAATCAACACAAAGGGAAGAGGCATTCTGTCATTCAAGTGCTGGAATATTCAAATCAACACACAGGGAAGATGCATCCTGTCACTCAAGTGCTGGAATATTCAAATCAACACACAGAGAAGAGGCATTCTGTCATTAGAGTGCTGGAATATTCAAATCAACACACAGGGAAGATGCATCCTGTCACTCAAGTGCTGGAATATTCAAATCAACACACAGAGAAGAGGCATTCTGTCATTAGAGTGCTGGAATATTCAAATCAACACACAGGGAAGATATATTCAGTCACTAGAGTGCTGGATTATTCAAATCAACACACAGAGAAGACGCATTCTGTCATTAGAGTGCTGTAATATTCAAATCAACGCACAGGGAAGATGCATCCTGTCACTCAAGTGCTGGAATATTCAAATCAACACACAGAGAAGAGGCATTCTGTCATTAGAGTGCTGGAATATTCAAATCAACACACAGGGAAGATGCATCCTGTCACTACAGTGCTGGAATATTCAAATCAACACACAGGGAAGATGCATCCTGTCAAAAGAGTGCTGGAATATTCCAATCAAAACACAGGGAAGATACATTCTGTCACTAGAGTGCTGGAATATTCAAATCAACACCCAGGGAAGATGCATTCTGTCACTAGAGTGCTGGAATATTCAAATCAACACACAGGGAAGATGCATCCTGTCAAAAGAGTGCTGGAATATTCCAATCAAAACACAGGGAAGATACATTCTGTCACTAGAGTGCTGTAATATTCAAATCAACACACAGGGAAGATGCATTCTGTTACTAGAGTGCTGGATCATTCAAATCAACACACAGAGAAGAGGCATTCTGTCATTAGAGTGCTGTAATATTCAAATCAACACACAGGGAAGATGCATCCTGTCACTCAAGTGCTGGATTATTCAAATCAACACACAGAGAAGACGCATTCTGTCATTAGAGTGCTGGAATATTCAAATCCACACACAGGGAAGATACATTCTGTCACTAGAGTGCTGGAATATTCAAATCAACACCCAGGGAAGATGCATTCTGTCACTAGAGTGCTGGAATATTCAAATCAACACACAGGGAAGATGCATCCTGTCAATAGAGTGCTGGAATATTCCAATCAAAACACAGGGAAGATGCATTCTGTCACTAGAGTCTGGAATATTCAAATCAACACAAAGGGAAGAGGCATTCTGTCATTAGAGTGCTGGAATATTCAAATCAACACACAGGGAAGATGCATCCTGTCAATTGAGTGCTGGAATATTCCAATCAAAACACAGGGAAGATGCATTCTGTCACTAGAGTGCTGGAATATTCAAATCAACACAAAGGGAAGAGGCATTCTGTCATTAGAGTGCTGGAATATTCAAATCAACACACAGGGAAGATGCATCCTGTCACTCAAGTGCTGGAATATTCAAATCAACACACAGAGAAGAGGCATTCTGTCATTAGAGTGCTGGAATATTCAAATCAACACACAGGGAAGATGCATCCTGTCACTCAAGTGCTGGAATATTCAAATCAACACACAGAGAAGAGGCATTCTGTCATTAGAGTGCTGGAATATTCAAATCAACACACAGGAAAGATGCATCCTGTCATTCAAGTGCTGGAATATTCAAATCAACACACAGGGAAGAGGCATTCTGTCATTAAAGTGCTGGAATATTCAAATCAACACACAGGGAAGATGCATCCTGTCACTCAAGTGCTGGAATATTCAAATCAACACACAGAGAAGAGGCATTCTGTCATTAGAGTGCTGGAATATTCAAATCAACACACAGGGAAGATGCATCCTGTCACTCAAGTGCTGGAATATTCAAATCAACACACAGAGAAGAGGCATTCTGTCATTAGAGTGCTGGAATATTCAAATCAACACACAGGGAAGATATATTCAGTCACTAGAGTGCTGTAATATTCAAATCAACACACAGGGAAGATGCATCCTGTCACTCAAGTGCTGGAATATTCAAATCAACACACAGAGAAGAGGCATTCTGTCATTAGAGTGCTGGAATATTCAAATCAACACACAGGGAAGATATATTCAGTCACTAGAGTGCTGTAATATTCAAATCAACACACAGGGAAGATGCATTCTGTCACTAGAGTGCTGTAATATTCAAATCAACACACAGGGAAGATGCATTCTGTCACTAGAGTGCTGTAATATTCAAATCAACACACAGGGAAGATGCATTCTGTTACTAGAGGGCTGGATTATTCAAATCAACACACAGAGAAGACGCATTCTGTCATTAGAGTGCTGTAATATTCAAATCAACACACAGGGAAGATGCATCCTGTCACTCAAGTGCTGGAATATTCAAATCAACACACAGAGAAGAGGCATTCTGTCACAAGAGTGCTGTAATATTCAAATCAACACACAGGGAAGATGCATCCTGTCACTCAAGTGCTGGAATATTCAAATCAACACACAGAGAAGAGGCATTCTGTCATTAGAGTGCTGGAATATTCAAATCCACACACAGGGAAGATACATTCTGTCACTAGAGTGCTGGAATATTCAAATCAACACAAAGGGAAGAGGCATTCTGTCATAAGAGTGCTGGAATATTCAAATCAACACACAGGGAAGATATATTCTGTCACTAGAGTGCTGTAATATTCAAATCAACACACAGGGAAGATACATTCTGTCACTAGAGTGCTGTAATATTCAAATCAACACACAGGGAAGATGCATTCTGTCACTAGAGTGCTGGATCATTCAAATCAACACACAGAGAAGACGCATTCTGTCATTAGAGTGCTGTAATATTCAAATCAACACACAGGGAAGATGCATTCTGTTATTAGAGTCCTGGAATATTCAAATCAACACACAGAGAAGATGCATCCTGTCACTCAAGTGCTGGAATATTCAAATCAACACACAGGAGAGATGCATCCTGTCATTCAAGTGCTGGAATATTCAAATCAACACACAGGGAAGAGGCATTCTGTCATTAAAGTGCTGGAATATTCAAATCAACACACAGGGAAGATGCATCCTGTCACTCAAGTGCTGGAATATTCAAATCAACACACAGAGAAGAGGCATTCTGTCATTAGAGTGCTGGAATATTCAAATCAACACACAGGGAAGATGCATCCTGTCACTCAAGTGCTGGAATATTCAAATCAACACACAGAGAAGAGGCATTCTGTCATTAGAGTGCTGGAATATTCAAATCAACACACAGGGAAGATATATTCAGTCACTAGAGTGCTGTAATATTCAAATCAACACACAGGGAAGATGCATTCTGTCACTAGAGTGCTGTAATATTCAAATCAACACACAGGGAAGATGCATTCTGTTACTAGAGTGCTGGATTATTCAAATCAACACACAGAGAAGACGCATTCTGTCATTAGAGTGCTGTAATATTCAAATCAACACACAGGGAAGATGCATCCTGTCACTCAAATGCTGGAATATTCAAATCAACACACAGAGAAGAGGCATTCTGTCATTAGAGTGCTGGAATATTCAAATCCACACACAGGGAAGATACATTCTGTCACTAGAGTGCTGGAATATTCAAATCAACACCCAGGGAAGATGCATTCTGTCACTAGAGTGCTGGAATATTCAAATCAACACCCAGGGAAGATGCATTCTGTGACTAGAGTGCTGGATTATTCAAATCAACACACAGAGAAGACGCATTCTGTCATTAGAGTGCTGTAATATTCAAATCAACACACAGGGAAGAGGGATTCTGTCACTAGAGTGCTGTTTTATTCAAATCAACACACAGAGAAGAGGCATTCTGTCACTAGAGTGCTGGAATATTCAAATCACCACACAGGGAAGATGCATCCTGTCACTCATGTGCTGTAATATTCAAATCAACACACAGAGAAGATGCATTCTGTCACTAGAGTGCTGTTATATTAAAATCAACACACAGGGAAGATGCATTCTGTCACTAGAGTGCTGGAATATTCAAATCAACACACAGGGAAGATGCATCCTGTCAATAGAGTGCTGGAATATTCCAATCAAAACACAGGGAAGATGCATTCTGTCACTAGAGTGCTGGAATATTCAAATCAACACAAAGGGAAGAGGCATTCTGTCATTAGAGTGCTGGAATATTCAAATCAACACACAGGGAAGATGCATTCTGTCACTAGAGTGCTGGATCATTCAAATCAACACACAGAGAAGACGCATTCTGTCATTAGAGTGCTGTAATATTCAAATCAACACACAGGGAAGATGCATTCTGTTATTAGAGTCCTGGAATATTCAAATCAACACACAGAGAAGATGCATCCTGTCACTCAAGTGCTGGAATATTCAAATCAACACACAGGAGAGATGCATCCTGTCATTCAAGTGCTGGAATATTCAAATCAACACACAGGGAAGAGGCATTCTGTCATTAAAGTGCTGGAATATTCAAATCAACACACAGGGAAGATGCATCCTGTCACTCAAGTGCTGGAATATTCAAATCAACACACAGAGAAGAGGCATTCTGTCATTAGAGTGCTGGAATATTCAAATCAACACACAGGGAAGATGCATCCTGTCACTCAAGTGCTGGAATATTCAAATCAACACACAGAGAAGAGGCATTCTGTCATTAGAGTGCTGGAATATTCAAATCAACACACAGGGAAGATATATTCAGTCACTAGAGTGCTGTAATATTCAAATCAACACACAGAGAAGAGGCATTCTGTCATTAGAGTGCTGGAATATTCAAATCAACACACAGGGAAGATGCATCCTGTCACTCAAGTGCTGGAATATTCAAATCAACACACAGGGAAGATGCATCCTGTCACTCAAGTGCTGGAATATTCAAATCAACACACAGAGAAGAGGCATTCTGTCATTAGAGTGCTGGAATATTCAAATCAACACACAAGGAAGATATATTCAGTCACTAGAGTGCTGTAATATTCAAATCAACACACAGGGAAGATGCATTCTGTCACTAGAGTGCTGTAATATTCAAATCAACACACAGGGAAGATGCATTCTGTTACTAGAGTGCTGGATTATTCAAATCAACACACAGAGAAGACGCATTCTGTCATTAGAGTGCTGTAATATTCAAATCAACACACAGGGAAGATGCATCCTGTCACTCAAGTGCTGGAATATTCAAATCAACACACAGAGAAGAGGCATTCTGTCATTAGAGTGCTGGAATATTCAAATCCACACACAGGGAAGATACATTCTGTCACTAGAGTGCTGGAATATTCAAATCAACACCCAGGGAAGATGCATTCTGTCACTAGAGTGCTGGAATATTCAAATCAACACCCAGGGAAGATGCATTCTGTGACTAGAGTGCTGGATTATTCAAATCAACACACAGAGAAGACGCATTCTGTCATTAGAGTGCTGTAATATTCAAATCAACACACAGGGAAGAGGGATTCTGTCACTAGAGTGCTGTTTTATTCAAATCAACACACAGAGAAGAGGCATTCTGTCACTAGAGTGCTGGAATATTCAAATCAACACACAGGGAAGATGCATCCTGTCACTCAAGTGCTGGAATATTCAAATCAACACACAGAGAAGATGCATTCTGTCACTAGAGTGCTGTTATATTAAAATCAACACACAGGGAAGATGCATTCTGTCACTAGAGTGCTGGAATATTCAAATCAACACACAGGGAAGATGCATCCTGTCAATAGAGTGCTGGAATATTCCAATCAAAACACAGGGAAGATGCATTCTGTCACTAGAGTGCTGGAATATTCAAATCAACACAAAGGGAAGAGGCATTCTGTCATTAGAGTGCTGGAATATTCAAATCAACACAAAGGGAAGAGGCATTCTGTCATTAGAGTGCTGGAATATTCAAATCAACACACAGGGAAGATGCATCCTGTCATTAGAGTGCTGGAATATTCAAATCAACACAAAGGGAAGAGGCATTCTGTTACTAGAGTGCTGGATTATTCAAATCAACACACAGAGAAGACGCATTCTGTCATTAGAGTGCTGTAATATTCAAATCAACACACAGGGAAGATGCATTCTGTTATTAGAGTCCTGGAATATTCAAATCAACACACAGAGAAAATGCATCCTGTCACTCAAGTGCTGGAATATTCAAATCAACACACAGGAAAGATGCATTCTGTCACTAGAGTGCTGTAATATTCAAATAAACACACAGGGAAGATACATTCTGTCACTAGAGTGCTGTAATATTCAAATCAACACACAGGGAAGATGCATTCTGTTACTAGAGTGCTGGATTATTCAAATCAACACACAGAGAAGACGCATTCTGTCATTAGAGTGCTGTAATATTCAAATCAACACACAGGGAAGATATATTCTGTCACTAGAGTGCTGTAATATTCAAATAAACACACAGGGAAGATACATTCTGTCACTAGAGTGCTGTAATATTCAAATCAACACACAGGGAAGATGCATTCTGTTACTAGAGTGCTGGATTATTCAAATCAACACACAGAGAAGACGCATTCTGTCATTAGAGTGCTGTAATATTCAAATCAACACACAGGGAAGATGCATTCTGTTATTAGAGTCCTGGAATATTCAAATCAACACACAGAGAAAATGCATCCTGTCACTCAAGTGCTGGAATATTCAAATCAACACACAGGAAAGATGCATTCTGTCACTAGAGTGCTGGAATATTCAAATCAACACAAAGGGAAGAGGCATTCTGTCATTCAAGTGCTGGAATATTCAAATCAACACACAGGGAAGATGCATCCTGTCAATAGAGTGCTGGAATATTCAAATCAACACAAAGGGAAGATGCATTCTGTCACTAGAGTGCTGGAATATTCAAATCAACACACAGGAAAGATGCATTCTGTCACTAGAGTGCTGGAATATTCAAATCAACACAAAGGGAAGAGGCATTCTGTCATTCAAGTGCTGGAATATTCCAATCAAAACACAGGGAAGATGCATTCTGTCACTAGAGTGCTGGAATATTCAAATCAACACAAAGGGAAGAGGCATTCCGTCATTAGAGTGCTGGAATATTCAAATCAACACACAGGGAAGATGCATTCTGTCACTAGAGTGCTGGAATATTCAAATCAACACACAGGGAAGATGCATCCTGTCAATAGAGTGCTGGAATATTCCAATCAACACAAAGGGAAGAGGCATTCTGTCATTCAAGTGCTGGAATATTCAAATCAACACACAGGGAAGATGCATCCTGTCACTCAAGTGCTGGAATATTCAAATCAACACACAGAGAAGAGGCATTCTGTCATTAGAGTGCTGGAATATTCAAATCAACACACAGGGAAGATGCATCCTGTCACTCAAGTGCTGGAATATTCAAATCAACACACAGAGAAGAGGCATTCTGTCATTAGAGTGCTGGAATATTCAAATCAACACACAGGGAAGATATATTCAGTCACTAGAGTGCTGGATTATTCAAATCAACACACAGAGAAGACGCATTCTGTCATTAGAGTGCTGTAATATTCAAATCAACGCACAGGGAAGATGCATCCTGTCACTCAAATGCTGGAATATTCAAATCAACACACAGAGAAGAGGCATTCTGTCATTAGAGTGCTGGAATATTCAAATCCACACACAGGGAAGATACATTCTGTCACTAGAGTTCTGGAATATTCAAATCAACACCCAGGGAAGATGCATTCTGTCACTAGAGTGCTGGAATATTCAAATCAACACACAGGGAAGATGCATCCTGTCAATAGAGTGCTGGAATATTCCAATCAAAACACAGGGAAGATACATTCTGTCACTAGAGTGCTGGAATATTCAAATCAACACCCAGGGAAGATGCATTCTGTCACTAGAGTGCTGGAATATTCAAATCAACACACAGGGAAGATGCATCCTGTCAAAAGAGTGCTGGAATATTCCAATCAAAACACAGGGAAGATACATTCTGTCACTAGAGTGCTGTAATATTCAAATCAACACACAGGGAAGATGCATTCTGTTACTAGAGTGCTGGATCATTCAAATCAACACACAGAGAAGAGGCATTCTGTCATTAGAGTGCTGTAATATTCAAATCAACACACAGGGAAGATGCATCCTGTCACTCAAGTGCTGGATTATTCAAATCAACACACAGAGAAGACGCATTCTGTCATTAGAGTGCTGGAATATTCAAATCCACACACAGGGAAGATACATTCTGTCACTAGAGTGCTGGAATATTCAAATCAACACCCAGGGAAGATGCATTCTGTCACTAGAGTGCTGGAATATTCAAATCAACACACAGGGAAGATGCATCCTGTCAATAGAGTGCTGGAATATTCCAATCAAAACACAGGGAAGATGCATTCTGTCACTAGAGTCTGGAATATTCAAATCAACACAAAGGGAAGAGGCATTCTGTCATTAGAGTGCTGGAATATTCAAATCAACACACAGGGAAGATGCATCCTGTCAATTGAGTGCTGGAATATTCCAATCAAAACACAGGGAAGATGCATTCTGTCACTAGAGTGCTGGAATATTCAAATCAACACAAAGGGAAGAGGCATTCTGTCATTAGAGTGCTGGAATATTCAAATCAACACACAGGGAAGATGCATCCTGTCACTCAAGTGCTGGAATATTCAAATCAACACACAGGGAAGATGCATCCTGTCACTCAAGTGCTGGAATATTCAAATCAACACACAGAGAAGATGCATTCTGTCATTAGAGTGCTGGAATATTCAAATCCACACACAGGGAAGATACATTCTGTCACTAGAGTGCTGTAATATTCAAATCCACACACAGGGAAGATACATTCTGTCACTAGAGTGCTGTAATATTCAAATCAACACACAGAGAAGAGGCATTCTGTCATTAGAGTGCTGGAATATTCAAATCAACACACAGGGAAGATATATTCAGTCACTAGAGTGCTGTAATATTCAAATCAACACACAGGGAAGATACATTCTGTCACTAGAGTGCTGTTTTATTCAAATCAACACACAGAGAAGAGGCATTCTGTCACTAGAGTGCTGGAATATTCAAATCAACACACAGGGAAGATGCATTCTGTCACTAGAGTGCTGTTTTATTCAAATCAACACACAGAGAAGATGCATTCTCTCACTAGAGTGCTGGAATATTCAAATCAACACACAGAGAAGAGGCATTCTGTCACTAGAGTGCTGGAATATTCA
This sequence comes from Gymnothorax reevesii, assembly GCA_029721435.1. Lineage (NCBI taxonomy): Eukaryota > Metazoa > Chordata > Actinopteri > Anguilliformes > Muraenidae > Gymnothorax > Gymnothorax reevesii. The sequence continues at coordinate 112,087,727 of CM056580.1, read as the reverse complement.
AATCAACACACAGAGAAGAGGCATTCTGTCACTAGAGTGCTGTTTTATTCAAATCAACACACAGAGAAGATGCATTCTGTCACTAGAGTGCTGTTTTATTCAAATCAACACACAGGGAAGATGCATTCTGTCACTAGAGTGCTGTTTTATTCAAATCAACACACAGAGAAGATGCATTCTGTCACTAGAGTGCTGGAATATTCAAATCAACACACAGAGAAGAGGCATTCTGTCACATCAGTGCTGGAATATTCAAATCAACACACAGAGAAGAGGCATTCTGTCATTAGAGTGCTGGAATATTCAAATCAACACACAGGGAAGATGCATCCTGTCACTCAAGTGCTGGAATATTCAAATCAACACACAGAGAAGAGGCATTCTGTCATTAGAGTGCTGGAATATTCAAATCAACACACAGGAAAGATGCATCCTGTCATTCAAGTGCTGGAATATTCAAATCAACACACAGGGAAGAGGCATTCTGTCATTAAAGTGCTGGAATATTCAAATCAACACACAGGGAAGATGCATCCTGTCACTCAAGTGCTGGAATATTCAAATCAACACACAGAGAAGAGGCATTCTGTCATTAGAGTGCTGGAATATTCAAATCAACACACAGGGAAGATGCATCCTGTCACTCAAGTGCTGGAATATTCAAATCAACACACAGAGAAGAGGCATTCTGTCATTAGAGTGCTGGAATATTCAAATCAACACACAGGGAAGATATATTCAGTCACTAGAGTGCTGTAATATTCAAATCAACACACAGGGAAGATGCATCCTGTCACTCAAGTGCTGGAATATTCAAATCAACACACAGAGAAGAGGCATTCTGTCATTAGAGTGCTGGAATATTCAAATCAACACACAGGGAAGATATATTCAGTCACTAGAGTGCTGTAATATTCAAATCAACACACAGGGAAGATGCATTCTGTCACTAGAGTGCTGTAATATTCAAATCAACACACAGGGAAGATGCATTCTGTCACTAGAGTGCTGTAATATTCAAATCAACACACAGGGAAGATGCATTCTGTTACTAGAGGGCTGGATTATTCAAATCAACACACAGAGAAGACGCATTCTGTCATTAGAGTGCTGTAATATTCAAATCAACACACAGGGAAGATGCATCCTGTCACTCAAGTGCTGGAATATTCAAATCAACACACAGAGAAGAGGCATTCTGTCACAAGAGTGCTGTAATATTCAAATCAACACACAGGGAAGATGCATCCTGTCACTCAAGTGCTGGAATATTCAAATCAACACACAGAGAAGAGGCATTCTGTCATTAGAGTGCTGGAATATTCAAATCCACACACAGGGAAGATACATTCTGTCACTAGAGTGCTGGAATATTCAAATCAACACAAAGGGAAGAGGCATTCTGTCATAAGAGTGCTGGAATATTCAAATCAACACACAGGGAAGATATATTCTGTCACAAGAGTGCTGTAATATTCAAATCAACACACAGGGAAGATACATTCTGTCACTAGAGTGCTGTAATATTCAAATCAACACACAGGGAAGATGCATTCTGTCACTAGAGTGCTGGATCATTCAAATCAACACACAGAGAAGACGCATTCTGTCATTAGAGTGCTGTAATATTCAAATCAACACACAGGGAAGATGCATTCTGTTATTAGAGTCCTGGAATATTCAAATCAACACACAGAGAAGATGCATCCTGTCACTCAAGTGCTGGAATATTCAAATCAACACACAGGAGAGATGCATCCTGTCATTCAAGTGCTGGAATATTCAAATCAACACACAGGGAAGAGGCATTCTGTCATTAAAGTGCTGGAATATTCAAATCAACACACAGGGAAGATGCATCCTGTCACTCAAGTGCTGGAATATTCAAATCAACACACAGAGAAGAGGCATTCTGTCATTAGAGTGCTGGAATATTCAAATCAACACACAGGGAAGATGCATCCTGTCACTCAAGTGCTGGAATATTCAAATCAACACACAGAGAAGAGGCATTCTGTCATTAGAGTGCTGGAATATTCAAATCAACACACAGGGAAGATATATTCAGTCACTAGAGTGCTGTAATATTCAAATCAACACACAGGGAAGATGCATTCTGTCACTAGAGTGCTGTAATATTCAAATCAACACACAGGGAAGATGCATTCTTTTACTAGAGTGCTGGATTATTCAAATCAACACACAGAGAAGACGCATTCTGTCATTAGAGTGCTGTAATATTCAAATCAACACACAGGGAAGATGCATCCTGTCACTCAAATTCTGGAATATTCAAATCAACACACAGAGAAGAGGCATTCTGTCATTAGAGTGCTGGAATATTCAAATCCACACACAGGGAAGATACATTCTGTCACTAGAGTGCTGGAATATTCAAATCAACACCCAGGGAAGATGCATTCTGTCACTAGAGTGCTGGAATATTCAAATCAACACCCAGGGAAGATGCATTCTGTGACTAGAGTGCTGGATTATTCAAATCAACACACAGAGAAGACGCATTCTGTCATTAGAGTGCTGTAATATTCAAATCAACACACAGGGAAGAGGGATTCTGTCACTAGAGTGCTGTTTTATTCAAATCAACACACAGAGAAGAGGCATTCTGTCACTAGAGTGCTGGAATATTCAAATCAACACACAGGGAAGATGCATCCTGTCACTCAAGTGCTGGAATATTCAAATCAACACACAGAGAAGATGCATTCTGTCACTAGAGTGCTGTTATATTAAAATCAACACACAGGGAAGATGCATTCTGTCACTAGAGTGCTGGAATATTCAAATCAACACACAGGGAAGATGCATCCTGTCAATAGAGTGCTGGAATATTCCAATCAAAACACAGGGAAGATGCATTCTGTCACTAGAGTGCTGGAATATTCAAATCAACACAAAGGGAAGAGGCATTCTGTCATTAGAGTGCTGGAATATTCAAATCAACACAAAGGGAAGAGGCATTCTGTCATTAGAGTGCTGGAATATTCAAATCAACACACAGGGAAGATGCATCCTGTCATTAGAGTGCTGGAATATTCAAATCAACACAAAGGGAAGAGGCATTCTGTCATAAGAGTGCTGGAATATTCAAATCAACACACAGGGAAGATATATTCTGTCACTAGAGTGCTGTAATATTCAAATAAACACACAGGGAAGATACATTCTGTCACTAGAGTGCTGTAATATTCAAATCAACACACAGGGAAGATGCATTCTGTTACTAGAGTGCTGGATTATTCAAATCAACACACAGAGAAGACGCATTCTGTCATTAGAGTGCTGTAATATTCAAATCAACACACAGGGAAGATGCATTCTGTTATTAGAGTCCTGGAATATTCAAATCAACACACAGAGAAGATGCATCCTGTCACTCAAGTGCTGGAATATTCAAATCAACACACAGGAAAGATGCATTCTGTCACTAGAGTGCTGGAATATTCAAATCAACACAAAGGGAAGAGGCATTCTGTCATTCAAGTGCTGGAATATTCAAATCAACACACAGGGAAGATGCATCCTGTCAATAGAGTGCTGGAATATTCCAATCAAAACACAGGGAAGATGCATTCTGTCACTAGAGTGCTGGAATATTCAAATCAACACAAAGGGAAGAGGCATTCCGTCATTAGAGTGCTGGAATATTCAAATCAACACACAGGGAAGATGCATTCTGTCACTAGAGTGCTGGAATATTCAAATCAACACACAGGGAAGATGCATCCTGTCAATAGAGTGCTGGAATATTCCAATCAAAACACAGGGAAGATGCATTCTGTCACTAGAGTGCTGGAATATTCAAATCAACACAAAGGGAAGAGGCATTCTGTCATTCAAGTGCTGGAATATTCAAATCAACACACAGGGAAGATGCATCCTGTCACTCAAGTGCTGGAATATTCAAATCAACACACAGAGAAGAGGCATTCTGTCATTAGAGTGCTGGAATATTCAAATCAACACACAGGGAAGATGCATCCTGTCACTCAAGTGCTGGAATATTCAAATCAACACACAGAGAAGAGGCATTCTGTCATTAGAGTGCTGGAATATTCAAATCAACACACAGGGAAGATATATTCAGTCACTAGAGTGCTGGATTATTCAAATCAACACACAGAGAAGACGCATTCTGTCATTAGAGTGCTGTAATATTCAAATCAACGCACAGGGAAGATGCATCCTGTCACTCAAGTGCTGGAATATTCAAATCAACACACAGAGAAGAGGCATTCTGTCATTAGAGTGCTGGAATATTCAAATCAACACACAGGGAAGATACATTCTGTCACTAGAGTGCTGGAATATTCAAATCAACACCCAGGGAAGATGCATTCTGTCACTAGAGTGCTGGAATATTCAAATCAACACACAGGGAAGATGCATCCTGTCAATAGAGTGCTGGAATATTCCAATCAAAACACAGGGAAGATACATTCTGTCACTAGAGTGCTGGAATATTCAAATCAACACCCAGGGAAGATGCATTCTGTCACTAGAGTGCTGGAATATTCAAATCAACACACAGGGAAGATGCATCCTGTCAATAGAGTGCTGGAATATTCCAATCAAAACACAGGGAAGATACATTCTGTCACTAGAGTGCTGTAATATTCAAATCAACACACAGGGAAGATACATTCTGTTACTAGAGTGCTGGATCATTCAAATCAACACACAGAGAAGACGCATTCTGTCATTAGAGTGCTGTAATATTCAAATCAACACACAGGGAAGATGCATCCTGTCACTCAAGTGCTGGATTATTCAAATCAACACACAGAAGACGCATTCTGTCATTAGAGTGCTGGAATATTCAAATCCACACACAGGGAAGATACATTCTGTCACTAGAGTGCTGGAATATTCAAATCAACACCCAGGGAAGATGCATCCTGTCAATAGAGTGCTGGAATATTCCAATCAAAACACAGGGAAGATGCATTCTGTCACTAGAGTCTGGAATATTCAAATCAACACAAAGGGAAGAGGCATTCTGTCATTAGAGTGCTGGAATATTCAAATCAACACACAGGGAAGATGCATCCTGTCAATTGAGTGCTGGAATATTCCAATCAAAACACAGGGAAGATGCATTCTGTCACTAGAGTGCTGGAATATTCAAATCAACACAAAGGGAAGAGGCATTCTGTCATTAGAGTGCTGGAATATTCAAATCAACACACAGGGAAGATATATTCTGTCACTGGAGTGCTGTAATATTCAAATCAACACACAGGGAAGATACATTCTGTCACTTGAGTGCTGTAATATTCAAATCAACACACAGGGAAGATGCATTCTGTTACTAGAGTGCTGGATTATTCAAATCAACACACAGAGAAGACGCATTCAGTCATTAGAGTGCTGTTATATTCAAATCAACACACAGGGAAGATGCATTCTGTTATTAGAGTCCTGGAATATTCAAATCAACACACAGAGAAGATGCATCCTGTCACTCAAGTGCTGGAATATTCAAATCAACACACAGGAAAGATGCATTCTGTCACTAGAGTGCTGGAATATTCAAATCAACACAAAGGGAAGAGGCATTCTGTCATTCAAGTGCTGGAATATTCAAATCAACACACAGGGAATGTGCATCCTGTCAATAGAGTGCTGGAATATTCCAATCAAAACACAGGGAAGATGCATTCTGTCACTAGAGTGCTGGAATATTCAAATCAACACAAAGGGAAGAGGCATTCTTTCATTAGAGTGCTGGAATATTCAAATCAACACACAGGGAAGATATATTCAGTCACTAGAGTGCTGTAATATTCAAATCAACACACAGGGAAGATACATTCTGTCACTAGAGTGCTGTAATATTCAAATCAACACACAGGGAAGTTGCATTCTGTTACTAGAGTGCTGGATTATTCAAATCAACACACAGAGAAGACGCATTCTGTCATAAGAGTGCTGTAATATTCAAATCAACACACAGGGAAGATGCATCCTGTCACTCAAGTGCTGGAATATTCAAATCAACACACAGAGAAGAGGCATTCTGTCATTAGAGTGCTGGAATATTCAAATCAACACCCAGGGAAGATGCATTCTGTGACTAGAGTGCTGGATTATTCAAATCAACACACAGAGAAGACGCATTCTGTCATTAGAGTGCTGTAATATTCAAATCAACACACAGGGAAGAGGGATTCTGTCACTAGAGTGCTGTTTTATTCAAATCAACACACAGAGAAGAGGCATTCTGTCACTAGAGTGCTGGAATATTCAAATCAACACACAGGGAAGATGCATTCTGTCACTAGAGTGCTGTTTTATTCAAATCAACACCCAGGGAAGATGCATTCTGTCACTAGAGTGCTGGAATATTCAAATCAACACCCAGGGAAGATGCATTCTGTGACTAGAGTGCTGGATTATTCAAATCAACACACAGAGAAGACGCATTCTGTCATTAGAGTGCTGTAATATTCAAATCAACACACAGGGAAGACGCATTCTGTCACTAGAGTGCTGTTTTATTCAAATCAACACACAGAGAAGAGGCATTCTGTCACTAGAGTGCTGGAATATTCAAATCAACACACAGGGAAGATGCATTCTGTCACTAGAGTGCTGTTTTATTCAAATCAACACACAGAGAAGATGCATTCTGTCACTAGAGTGCTGTTTTATTCAAATCAACACACAGAGGAGAGGCATTCTGTCACTAGAGTGCTGGAATATTCAAATCAACACACAGGGAAGATACATTCTGTCACTACAGTGCTGGAATATTCAAATCAACACACAGACAAGACGCATTCTGTCACTAGAGTGCTGGATTATTCAAATCAACACACAGGGAAGATGCATTCTGTCACTAGAGTGCTGGAATATTCAAATCAACACACAGGGAAGATACATCCTGTCACTAGAGTGCTGGAATATTCAAATCAACACACAGGGAAGATGCATTCTGTCACTAGAGTGCTGGAATATTAAAATCAACACACAGGGAAGATGCATTTCGTCACTAGAGTGCTGGAATATTCAAATCAACACACAGACAAGACGCATTTTGTCACTAGAGCGCTGGAATATTCAAATCAACGCACAGGGAAGAGGCATTCTGTCACTAGAGTGCTGGATTATTCAAATCAACACACAGGGAAGAGGCATTCTGTCACTAGAGTGCTGGAATATTCAAATCAACACACAGGGAAGATGCATTTCGTCACTAGAGTGCTGGAATATTCAAATCAACACACAGACAAGACGCATTTTGTCACTAGAGCGCTGGAATATTCAAATCAACACACAGGGAAGAGGCATTCTGTCACTAGAGTGCTGGAATATTCAAATCAACACACAGAGAAGATGCATTTCGTCACTAGAGTGCTGGAATATTCAAATCAACACACAGGGAAGATGCATTCTGTCACTAGAGTGCTGGATTATTCAAATCAACACACAGGGAAGATGCATTCTGTCACTAGAGTGCTGGAATATTCAAATCAACACACAGGGAAGATGCATTCTGTCACTAGAGGGCTGGAATATTCAAATCAACACACAGGGAAGATGCATTTCGTCACTAGAGTGCTGGAATATTCAAATCAACACACAGGGAAGATGCATTCTGTCACTAGAGTGCTGGATTATTCAAATCAACACACAGGGAAGATGCATTCTGTCACTAGAGTGCTGGAATATTCAAATCAACACACAGGGAAGATGCATTCTGTCACTAGAGGGCTGGAATATTCAAATCAACACACAGGGAAGATGCATTTCGTCACTAGAGTGCTGGAATATTCAAATCAACACACAGGGGAGATGCATTCTGTCACTAGAGTGTTGTAATATTCAAATCAACACACAGGGAAGATGCATTCTGTCACTAGAGTGCTGGAATATTCAAATGAACACACAGGGAAGATGCACTCTGTCACTAGAGTGCTGGAATATTCAAATCAACACACAGAGAAGATGCATTCTGTCACTAGAGTGCTGTAATATTAAAATCAACAAACAGGGAAGATGCATTCTGTAACTAGAGTGCTGGAATATTCAAATCAACACACAGGGAAGATACATTCTGTAACTAGAGTGCTGGAATATTCAAATCAACACACAGGGAAGATACATTCTGTCACTAGAGTGGTGGAATATTCAAATCAACACACAGAGAAGATGCATTCTGTCACTAGAGTGCTGTACTATCAAAATCAACACACAGGGAAGATGCATTCTGTAACTAGAGTGCTGGAATATTCAAATCAACACACAGGGAAGATACATTCTGTAACTAGAGTGCTGGAATATTCAAATCAACACACAGAGAAGATGCATTTTGTCACTAGAGTGCTGTAATATTAAAATCAACACACAGGGAAGATGCATTCTGTCACTAGAGTGCTGTTTTATTCAAATCAACACACAGGGAAGATGCATTCTGTCATTAGAGTGCTGGAATATTCAAATCAACACACAGAGAAGATGCATTCTGTCACTAGAGTGCTGTAATATTAAAATCAACACACAGAGAAGAGGCATTCTGTCACTAGAGTGCTGGAATATTCAAATCAACACACAGGGAAGATGCATTCTGTCACTAGAGTGCTGGAATATTCAAATCAACACACAGGGAAGATACATCCTGTCACTAGAGTGCTGGAATATTCAAATCAACACACAGGGAAGATGCATTCTGTCACTAGAGTGCTGGAATATTCAAATAAACACACAGGGAAGATGCATTTCGTCACTAGAGTGCTGGAATATTCAAATCAACACACAGACAAGACGCATTTTGTCACTAGAGCGCTGGAATATTCAAATCAACGCACAGGGAAGAGGGATTCTGTCACTAGAGTGCTGGATTATTCAAATCAACACACAGGGAAGAGGCATTCTGTCACTAGAGTGCTGGAATATTCAAATCAACACACAGGGAAGATGCATTTCGTCACTAGAGTGCTGGAATATTCAAATCAACACACAGACAAGACGCATTTTGTCACTAGAGCGCTGGAATATTCAAATCAACACACAGGGAAGAGGCATTCTGTCATTAGAGTGCTGGAATATTCAAATCCACACACAGGGAAGATACATTCTGTCACTAGAGTGCTGGAATATTCAAATCAACACACAGGGAAGATGCATTCTGTCACTAGAGTGCTGTCATATTCAAATCAACACACAGGGAAGAGGCATTCTGTCATTAAAGTGCTGGAATATTCAAATCAACACACGGAAGATATATTCAGTCACTAGAGTGCTGTAATATTCAAATCAACACACAGGGAAGATACATTCTGTCACTAGAGTGCTGTAATATTCAAATCAACACACAGGGAAGATGCATTCTGTTACTAGAGTGCTGGATTATTCAAATCAACACACAGAGAAGACGCATTCTGTCATTAGAGTGCTGTAATATTCAAATCAACACACAGGGAAGATGCATCCTGTCACTCAAGTGCTGGAATATTCAAATCAACACACAGGGAAGATGCATCCTGTCACTCAAGTGCTGGAATATTCAAATCAACACACAGAGAAGAGGCATTCTGTCACTAGAGTGCTGGAATATTCAAATCCACACACAGGGAAGATACATTCTGTCACTAGAGTGCTGGAATATTCAAATCAACACCCAGGGAAGATGCATTCTGTTGCTAGAGTGCTGGAATATTCAAATCCACACACAGGGAAGATACATTCTGTCACAAGAGTGCTGGAATATTCAAATCAACACCCAGGGAAGATGCATTCTGTCACTAGAGTGCAGGAATATTCAAATCCACACACAGGGAAGATACATTCTGTCACTACAGTGCTGGAATATTCAAATCAACACACAGAGAAGAGGCATTCTGTCACTAGAGTGCTGGAATATTCAAATCCACACACAGGGAAGATACATTCTGTCACTAGAGTGCTGGAATATTCAAATCAACACACAGGGAAGAGGCATTCTGTCACTAGAGTGCAGGAATATTCAAATCCACACACAGGGAAGATACATTCTGTCACTAGAGTGCTGGAATATTCAAATCAACACACAGGGAAGATGCATTCTGTTACTAGAGTGCTGGAATATTCAAATCAACACACAGGGAAGATGCATTTTGTCTCTCGAGTGCTGGAATATTCAAATCAACACACAGGGAAGAGGCATTCTGTCACTAGAGTGCAGGAATATTCAAATCCACACACAGGGAAGATACATTCTGTTACTAGAGTGCTGGAATATTCAAATCAACACACAGGGAAGATGCATTTTGTCTCTCGAGTGCTGGAATATTCAAATCAACACACAGACAAGACGCATTTTGTCACTAGAGCGCTGGAATATTCAAATCAACACACAGGGAAGAGGCATTCTGTCACTAGAGTACTGGATTATTCAAATCAACACACAGGGAAGATGCATTCTGTCACTAGAGTGCTGGAATATTCAAATAAACACACAGGGAAGATACATCCTGTCACTAGAGTGCTGGAATATTCAAATCAACACACAGAGAAGATGCATTCCGTCACTAGAGTGCTGGATTATTCAAATCAACACACAGGGAAGATGCATTCTGTCACTTGAGTGCTGGATTTTTCAAATCAACACACAGGGAAGATGCTTTCTGTCACTAGAGTGCTGGATTATTCAAATCAACACACAGTGAAGATACATTCTGTCACTAGAGTGCTGGAATATTCAAATCAACACACAGGGAAGATGCATTCTGTCACTAGAGTGCTGGAATATTCAAATCAACACACAGGGAAGATACATTCTGTCACTAGAGTGCTGGAATATTCAAATCAACACACAGGGAAGATGCATTCTGTCACTAGAGTGCTGGATTATTCAAATCAACACACAGGGAAGATGCATTCTGTCACTAGAGTGCTGTAATATTCAAATCAACACACAGGGAAGATGCATTCTGTCACTAGAGTGCTGTAATATTTAAATCAACACACAGGGAAGAGGCATTCTGTCATTAAAGTGCTGGAATATTCAAATCAACACACAGGGAAGATACATTCTGTCACTAGAGTGCTGTAATATTCAAATCAACACACAGGGAAGATACATTCTGTCACTAGAGTGCTGTAATATTCAAATCAACACACAGGGAAGATGCATTCTGTTACTAGAGTGCTGGATTATTCAAATCAACACACAGCGAAGACGCATTCTGTCATTAGAGTGCTGTAATATTCAAATCAACACACAGGGAAGATGCATTCTGTTATTAGAGTCCTGGAATATTCAAATCAACACACAGGGAAGATGCATTCTGTCACAAGAGTGCTGTAATATTCAAATCAACACACAGGGAAGATGCATTCTGTTACTAGAGTGCTGGATTATTCAAATCAACACACAGCGAAGACGCATTCTGTCATTAGAGTGCTGTAATATTCAAATCAACACACAGGGAAGATGCATTCTGTTATTAGAGTCCTGGAATATTCAAATCAACACACAGGGAAGATGCATCCTGTCACTCAAGTGCTGGAATATTCAAATCAACACAAAGGGAAGAGGCATTCTGTCATTAGAGTGCTGGGATATTCAAATCAACACACAGGGAAGATATATTCTGTCACTAGAGTGCTGTAATATTCAAATCAACACACAGGGAAGATACATTCTGTCACAAGAGTGCTGTAATATTCAAATCAACACACAGGGAAGATGCATTCTGTTACTAGAGTGCTGGATTATTCAAATCAACACACAGCGAAGACGCATTCTGTCATTAGAGTGCTGTAATATTCAAATCAACACACAGGGAAGATGCATTCTGTTATTAGAGTCCTGGAATATTCAAATCAACACACAGGGAAGATGCATCCTGTCACTCAAGTGCTGGAATATTCAAAGCAACACACAGGGAAGAGGCATTCTGTCATTAGAGTGCTGGAATATTCAAATCCACACACAGGGAAGATACATTCTGTCACTAGAGTGCTGGAATATTCAAATCAACACACAGGGAAGATGCATTCTGTCACTTGAGTGCTGTCATATTCAAATCAACACACAGGGAAGAGGCATTCTGTCATTAAAGTGCTGGAATATTCAAATCAACACACAGGGAAGATATATTCAGTCACTAGAGTGCTGTAATATTCAAATCAACACACAGGGAAGATACATTCTGTCACTAGAGTGCTGTAATATTCAAATCAACACACAGGGAAGATGCATTCTGTTACTAGAGTGCTGGATTATTCAAATCAACACACAGAGAAGACGCATTCTGTCACTAGAGTGCTGTAATATTCAAATCAACACACAGGCAAGATGCATCCTGTCACTCAAGTGCTGGAATATTCAAATCAACACACAGGGAAGATGCATTCTGTTACTAGAGTGCTGGATTATTCAAATCAACACACAGAGAAGACGCATTCTGTCACTAGAGTGCTGTAATATTCAAATCAACACACAGGGAAGATGCATCCTGTCACTCAAGTGCTGGAATATTCAAATCAACACACAGAGAAGAGGCATTCTGTCATTAGAGTGCTGGAATATTCAAATCCACACACAGGGAAGATACATTCTGTTACTAGAGTGCTGGAATATTCAAATCCACACTAACGGAAGATACATTCTGTCACTTGAGTGCTGTAATATTCAAATCAACACACAGGGAAGATGCATTCTGTTACTAGAGTGCTGGATTATTCAAATCAACACACAGAGAAGACGCATTCTGTCATTAGAGTGCTGTAATATTCAAATCAACACACAGGGAAGATGCATTCTGTTACTAGAGTGCTGGATTATTCAAATCAACACACAGAGAAGACGCATTCTGTTACTAGAGTGCTGGATTATTCAAATCAACACACAGGGAAGATGCATCCTGTCACTCAAGTGCTGGAATATTCAAATCAACACACAGGGAAGATGCATCCTGTCACTCAAGTGCTGGAATATTCAAATCAACACACAGGGAAGATGCATTCTGTCAATAGAGTGCTGGAATATTCAAATCCACACACAGGGAAGATACATTCTGTCACTCGAGTGCTGTAATATTCAAATCAACACCCAGGGAAGATGCATTCTGTTACTTGAGTGCTGGAATATTCAAATCAACACCCAGGGAAGATGCATTCTGTTACTAGAGTGCTGGAATATTCAAATCAACACACAGGGAAGAGGCATTCTGTCATTAGAGTGCTGGAATATTCAAATCAACACCCAGGGAAGATGCATTCTGTTACTAGAGTGCTGGATTATTCAAATCAACACACAGGGAAGATGCATTCTGTCATTAGAGTGCTGGAATATTCAAATCAACACACAGGGAAGATGCATTTTGTCACTCGAGTGCTGGAATATTCAAATCAACACACAGGGAAGATGCATTCTGTCACGAGAGCGCTGTCATATTCAAATCAACACACAGGGAAGAGGCATTCTGTCATTAAAGTGCTGGAATATTCAAATCAACACACAGGGAAGATATATTCAGTCACGAGAGTGCTGTAATGTTCAAATCAACACACAGGGAAGAGGCATTCTGTCATTAGAGTGCTGGAATATTCAAATCAAAACCCAGGGAAGATGCATCCTGTTACTAGAGTGCTGGAATATTCAAATCAACACCCAGGGAAGATGCATTCTGTTACTAGAGTGCTGGATTATTCAAATCAACACACAGGGAAGATGCATTCTGTCATTAGAGTGCTGGAATATTCAAATCAACACACAGGGAAGATGCATTTGGTCACTCGAGTGCTGGAATATTCAAATCAACACACAGACAAGACGCATTTTGTCACGAGAGCGCTGGAATATTCAAATCAACACACAGGGAAGATGCATTTTGTCACTCGAGTGCTGGAATATTCAAATCAACACACAGACAAGACGCATTTTGTCACTAGAGCGCTGGAATATTCAAATCAACACACAGGGAAGATGCATTTTGTCACTCGAGTGCTGGAATATTCAAATCAACACACAGGGAAGACGCATTTTGTCACTAGAGCGCTGGAATATTCAAATCAACACACAGGGAAGAGGCATTCTGTCACTAGAGTGCTGGATTATTCAAATCAACACACAGGGAAGATGCATTCTGTCATTAGAGTGCTGGAATATCCAAATCAACACACAGGGAAGATACATCCTGTCACTAGAGTGCTGGAATATTCAAATCAACACACAGGGAAGATGCATTTCGACACTAGAGTGCTGGAATATTCAAATCAACACACAGGGAAGAGGCATTCTGTCACTAGAGTGCTGGATTATTCAAATCAACACACAGGGAAGATGCATTCTGTCATTAGAGTGCTGGAATATTCAAATCAACACACAGGGAAGATACATCCTGTCACTAGAGTGCTGGAATATTCAAATCAACACACAGGGAAGATGCATTTCGTCACTAGAGTGCTGGAATATTCAAATCAACACACAGGGAAGATGCATTCTGTCACTAGAGTGCTGGATTATTCAAATCAACACACAGGGAAGATACATTCTGTCACTAGAGTGCTGGAATATTCAAATCAACACACAGGGAAGATGCATTCTGTCACTACAGTGCTGGAATATTCAAATCAACACACAGGGAAGATGCATTCTGTCACTAGAGTGCTGGAATATTCAAATCAACACACAGAGAAGATGCATTTCGTCACTAGAGTGCTGGAATATTCAAATCAACACACAGGGAAGATGCATTCTGTCACTAGAGTGCTGGATTATTCAAATCAACACACAGGGAAGATGCATTCTGTCACTAGAGTGCTGGAATATTCAAATCAACACACAGGGAAGATGCATTCTGTCACTAGAGTGCTGGATTATTCAAATCAACACACAGGGAAGATGCATTCTGTCACTAGAATGCTGGAATATTCAAATCAACACACAGGGAAGATACATTCTGTCACTAGAGTGCTGGAATATTCAAATCAACACACAGGGAAGATGCATTCTGTCACTAGAGTGCTGGAATATTCAAATCAACACACAGAGAAGATGCATTTCGTCACTAGAGTGCTGGAATATTCAAATCAACACACAGGGAAGATGCATTCTGTCACTAGAGTGCTGGATTATTCAAATCAACACACAGGGAAGATGCATTCTGTCACTAGAGTGCTGGATTATTCAAATCAACACACAGGGAAGATACATTCTGTCACTAGAGTGCTGGAATATTCAAATCAACACACAGAGAAGATGCATTCTGTCACTAGAGTGCTGTAATATTCAAATCAACACACAGAGAAGACGCATTCTGTCACTAGAGTGCTGTTATATTAAAATCAACACACAGGGAAGATGCATTCTGTCACTAGAGTGCTGGAATATTCAAATCAACACACAGGGAAGATGCATCCTGTCAAAAGAGTGCTGGAATATTCCAAGCAAAACACAGGGAAGATGCATTCTGTCACTAGAATGCTGGAATATTCAAATCAACACAAAGGGAAGAGGCATTCTGTCATTAGAGTGCTGGAATATTCAAATCAACACACAGGGAAGATGCATTCTGTCACTAGAGTGCTGGAATATTCAAATCAACACACAGGGAAGATGCATCCTGTCAATAGAGTGCTGGAATATTCCAATCAAAACACAGGGAAGATGCATTCTGTCACTAGAGTGCTGGAATATTCAAATCAACACAAAGGGAAGAGGCATTCTGTCATTAGAGTGCTGGAATATTCAAATCAAAACACAGGGAAGATGCATCCTGTCAATAGAGTGCTGGAATATTCCAATCAAAACACAGGGAAGATGCATTCTGTCACTAGAGTGCTGGAATATTCAAATCAACACAAAGGGAAGAGGCATTCTGTCATAAGAGTGCTGGAATATTCAAATCAACACACAGGGAAGATATATTCTGTCACTAGAGTGCTGTAATATTCAAATCAACACACAGGGAAGATACATTCTGTCACTAGAGTGCTGTAATATTCAAATCAACACACAGGGAAGATATATTCTGTCACTAGAGTGCTGTAATATTCAAATCAACACACAGGGAAGATGCATTCTGTTATTAGAGTCCTGGAATATTCAAATCAACACACAGGGAAGATGCATTCTGTTATTAGAGTCCTGGAATATTCAAATCAACACACAGAGAAGATGCATCCTGTCACTCAAGTGCTGGAATATTCAAATCAACACACAGGAAAGATGCATTCTGTTACTAGAGTGCTGTAATATTCAAATCAACACACAGGGAAGATGCATTCTGTTATTAGAGTCCTGGAATATTCAAATCAACACACAGGGAAGATGCATTCTGTCACTCAAGTGCTGGAATATTCAAATCAACACACAGGGAAGAGGCATTCTGTCATTAAAGTGCTGGAATATTCAAATCAACACACAGGGAAGATGCATCCTGTCACTCAAGTGCTGGAATATTCAAATCAACACACAGAGAAGAGGCATTCTGTCATTAGAGTCCTGGAATATTCAAATCAACACACAGAGAAGATGCATCCTGTCACTCAAGTGCTGGAATATTCAAATCAACACACAGGAAAGATGCATCCTGTCACTCAAGTGCTGGAATATTCAAATCAACACACAGGGAAGAGGCATTCTGTCATTAAAGTGCTGGAATATTCAAATCAACACACAGGGAAGATGCATCCTGTCACTCAAGTGCTGGAATATTCAAATCAACACACAGAGAAGAGGCATTCTGTCATTAGAGTGCTGGAATATACAAATCAACACACAGGGAAGATGCATCCTGTCACTCAAGTGCTGGAATATTCAAATCAACACACAGAGAAGAGGCATTCTGTCAGTAGAGTGCTGGAATATTCAAATCAACACACAGGGAAGATATATTCAGTCACTAGAGTGCTGTAATATTCAAATCAACACACAGGGAAGATACATTCTGTCACTAGAGTGCTGTAATATTCAAATCAACACACAGGGAAGATGCATTCTGTTACTAGAGTGCTGGATTATTCAAATCAACACACAGAGAAGACGCATTCTGTCATTAGAGTGCTGGAATATTCAAATCCACACACAGGGAAGATACATTCTGTCACTAGAGTGCTGGAATATTCAAATCAACACCCAGGGAAGATGCATTCTGTCACTAGAGTGCTGTAATATTCAAATCAACACCCAGGGAAGATGCATTCTGTCACTAGAGTGCTGTAATATTCAAATCAACACACAGGGAAGATGCATTCTGTGACTAGAGTGCTGGATTATTCAAATCAACACACAGAGAAGACGCATTCTGTCATTAGAGTGCTGTAATATTCAAATCAACACACAGGGAAGATGCATCCTGTCACTCAAGTGCTGGAATATTCAAATCAACACACAGAGAAGATGCATTCTGTCATTAGAGTGCTGGAATATTCAAATCCACACACAGGGAAGATACATTCTGTCACTAGAGTGCTGTAATATTCAAATCCACACACAGGGAAGATACATTCTGTCACTAGAGTGCTGTAATATTCAAATCAACACACAGAGAAGAGGCATTCTGTCATTAGAGTGCTGGAATATTCAAATCAACACACAGGGAAGATATATTCAGTCACTAGAGTGCTGTAATATTCAAATCAACACACAGGGAAGATACATTCTGTCACTAGAGTGCTGTTTTATTCAAATCAACACACAGAGAAGAGGCATTCTGTCACTAGAGTGCTGGAATATTCAAATCAACACACAGGGAAGATGCATTCTGTCACTAGAGTGCTGTTTTATTCAAATCAACACACAGAGAAGATGCATTCTCTCACTAGAGTGCTGGAATATTCAAATCAACACACAGAGAAGAGGCATTCTGTCACTAGAGTGCTGGAATATTCAAATCAACACACAGAGAAGAGGCATTCTGTCACTAGAGTGCTGTTTTATTCAAATCAACACACAGAGAAGATGCATTCTGTCACTAGAGTGCTGTTTTATTCAAATCAACACACAGGGAAGATGCATTCTGTCACTAGAGTGCTGTTTTATTCAAATCAACACACAGAGAAGATGCATTCTGTCACTAGAGTGCTGGAATATTCAAATCAACACACAGAGAAGAGGCATTCTGTCACATCAGTGCTGGAATATTCAAATCAACACACAGACAAGACGCATTTTGTCACTAGAGCGCTGGAATATTCAAATCAACACACAGGGAAGATGCATTCTGTCACTAGAGTGCTGGAATATTCAAATCAACACACAGGGAAGATGCATTCTGTCACTAGAGTGCTGGAATATTCAAATCAACACACAGGGAAGATGCATTCTGTCACTAGAGTGCTGGAATATTCAAATCAACACACAGGGAAGATACATCCTGTCACTAGAGTGCTGGAATATTCAAATCAACACACAGGGAAGATGCATTCTATCACTATAGTGCTGGAATATCCAAATCAACACACAGGGAAGATGCATTTCGTCACTAGAGTGCTGGAATATTCAAATCAACACACAGACAAGACGCATTTTGTCACTAGAGTGCTGGAATATTCAAATCAACACACAGGGAAGAGGCATTCTGTCACTAGAGTGCTGGATTATTCAAATGAACACACAGGGAAGAGGCATTCTGTCACTAGAGTGCTGCAATATTCAAATCAATACACAGAGAAGATGCATTCTGTCACTAGAGTGCTGGAATATTCAAATCAACAAACAGAGAAGATGCATTTCGTCACTAGAGTGCTGGAATATTCAAATCAACACACAGGGAAGATGCATTCTGTCACTAGAGTGCTGGATTATTCAAATCAACACACAGGGAAGATACATCCTGTCACTAGAGTGCTGGAATATTCAAATCAACAAACAGAGAAGATGCATTTCGTCACTAGAGTGCTGGAATATTCAAATCAACACACAGGGAAGATGCATTCTGTCACAAGAGTGCTGGAATATTCAAATCAACACACAGGGAAGATGCATTCTGTCACTAGAGGGCTGGAATATTCAAATCAACACACAGGGAAGATGCATTTCGTCACTAGAGTGCTGGAATATTCAAATCAACACACAGGGAAGATGCATTCTGTCACTCGAGTGTTGTAATATTCAAATCAACACACAGGGAAGATGCATTCTGTCTCTAGAGTGCTGGAATATTCAAATCAACACACAGGGAAGATACATTCTGTAACTAGAGTGCTGGAATATTCAAATCAACACACAGGGAAGAGGCATTCTGTCACTAGAGTGCTGGATTATTCAAATGAACACACAGGGAAGAGGCATTCTGTCACTAGAGTGCTGCAATATTCAAATCAATACACAGAGAAGATGCATTCTGTCACTAGAGTGCTGGAATATTCAAATCAACACACAGGGAAGATGCATTCTGTCACTAGAGTGCTGGATTATTCAAATCAACACACAGGGAAGATACATCCTGTCACTAGAGTGCTCGAATATTCAAATCAACAAACAGAGAAGATGCATTTCGTCACTAGAGTGCTGGAATATTCAAATCAACACACAGGGAAGATGCATTCTGTCACTAGAGTGCTGGATTATTCAAATCAACACACAGGGAAGATGCATTCTGTCACTAGAGTGCTGGAATATTCAAATCAACACACAGGGAAGATGCATTCTGTCTCAAGAGTGCTGGAATATTCAAATCAACACACAGGGAAGATACATTCTGTAACTAGAGTGCTGGAATATTCAAATCAACACACAGGGAAGATACATTCTGTAACTAGAGTGCTGGAATATTCAAATCAACACACAGAGAAGATGCATTTTGTCACTAGAGTGCTGTAATATTAAAATCAACACACAGGGAAGATGCATTCTGTAACTAGAGTGCTGGAATATTCAAATCAACACACAGGGAAGATGCATTTTGTCACTAGAGTGCTGTAATATTAAAATCAACACACAGGGAAGATGCATTCTGTCACTAGAGGGCTGGAATATTCAAATCAACACACAGGGAAGATGCATTTCGTCACTAGAGTGTTGGAATATTCAAATCAACACACAGGGAAGATGCATTCTGTTACGAGAGTGCTGTAATATTCAAATACACAAAGAGAAGACGCATTCTGTCACTAGAGTGCTGGAACATTCAAATCAACACACAGAGAAGATGCATTTTGTAACTAGAGTGCTGGAATATTCAAATCAACACACAGGGAAGATGCATTCTGTCACTAGAGTGCTGGAATATTCAAATCAACACACAGGGAAGATGCATTCTGTCACTAGAGTGTTGTAATATTCAAATCAACACACAGGGAAGATGCATTCTGTCTCAAGAGTGCTGGAATATTCAAATCAACACACAGGGAAGATACATTCTGTAACTAGAGTGCTGGAATATTCAAATCAACACACAGGGAAGATACATTCTGTAACTAGAGTGCTGGAATATTCAAATCAACACACAGAGAAGATGCATTTTGTCACTAGAGTGCTGTAATATTAAAATCAACACACAGGGAAGATGCATTCTGTAACTAGAGTGCTGGAATATTCAAATCAACACACAGGGAAGATGCATTTTGTCACTAGAGTGCTGTAATATTAAAATCAACACACAGGGAAGATGCATTCTGTAAATAGAGTGCTGGAATATTCAAATCAACACACAGGGAAGATACATTCTGTCACTACAGTGCTGGAATATTCAAATCAACACACAGGGAAGATGCATTCTGTCACTAGAGTGCTGTAATATTCAAATACACAAAGAGAAGACGCATTCTGTTACTAGAGTGCTGGAACATTCAAGTCAACACACAGGGAAGATGCATTCTGGAACAAGAGTGTTGGAATATTCAAATCAACACACAGGGAAGATGCATTCTGTCACTAGAGTGCTGGAATATTCAAATCAACACACAGGGAAGATGCATTCTGTCACTAGAGTGTTGTAATGTTCAAATCAACACACAGGGAAGATGCATTCTGTCTCTAGAGTGCTGGAATATTCAAATCAACACACAGGGAAGATACATTCTGTAACTAGAGTGCTGGAATATTCAAATCAACACACAGAGAAGATGCATTTTGTCACTAGAGTGCTGTAATATTAAAATCAACACACAGGGAAGATGCATTCTGTAACTAGAGTGCTGGAATATTCAAATCAACACACAGGGAAGATGCATTTTGTCACTAGAGTGCTGTAATATTAAAATCAACACACAGGGAAGATGCATTCTGTAACTCGAGTGCTGGAATATTCAAATCAACACACAGAGAAGATGCATTCTGTCACTAGAGTGCTGTAATATTAAAATCAACACACAGGGAAGATGCATTCTGTCACTGGAGTGCTGGATTATTCAAATCAACACACAGGGAAGATGTTTTCTGTAACTAGAGTGCTGGAATATTCAAATCAACACACAGGGAAGATGCATTCTGTCACTAGAGTGCTGTAATATTAAAATCAACACACAGGGAAGATGCATTCTGTAACTAGAGTGCTGGAATATTCAAATCAACACACAGAGAAGATGCATTTTGTCACTAGAGTGCTGTAATATTAAAATCAACACACAGGGAAGATGCATTCTGTAAATAGAGTGCTGGAATATTCAAATCAACACACAGGGAAGATACATTCTGTCACTAGAGTGCTGTAATATTCAAATACACAACGAGAAGACGCATTCTGTCACTAGAGTGCTGTAATATTCAAATACACAAAGAGAAGACGCATTCTGTCACTCGAGTGCTGGAACATTCAAATCAACACACAGGGAAGATGCATTCTGGAACAAGAGTGCTGGAATATTCAAATCAACACACAGGGAAGATGCATTCTGTCACTAGAGTGCTGGAATATTCAAATCAACACACAGGGAAGATGCATTCTGTCACTAGAGTGCTGGAATATTCAAATCAACACAAAGGGAAGATGCATTCTGTCACTAGAGTGCTGGAATATTCAAATCAACACACAGGGAAGATGCATTCTGTTACTAGAGTGCTGTAATATTCAAATACACAAAGAGAAGACGCATTCTGTCACTAGAGTGCTGGAACATTCAAATCAACACACAGAGAAGATGCATTTTGTAACTAGAGTGCTGGAATATTCAAATCAACACACAGGGAAGATGCATTCTGTAACTAGAGTGCTGGAATATTCAAATCAACACACAGGGAAGATGCATTTTGTCACTAGAGTGCTGTAATATTAAAATCAACACACAGGGAAGATGCATTCTGTTAATAGAGTGCTGGAATATTCAAATCAACACACAGGGAAGATACATTCTGTCACTACAGTGCTGGAATATTCAAATCAACACACAGGGAAGATGCATTCTGTCACTAGAGTGCTGTAATATTCAAATACACAACGAGAAGACGCATTCTGTCACTAGAGTGCTGCAACATTCAAATCAACACACAGGGGATGCATTCTGTTACAAGAGTGTTGGAATATTCAAATACACAAAGAGAAGACGCATTCTGTCACTAGAGTGCTGGAACATTCAAATCAACACACAGGGAAGATGCATTCTGTCACTAGAGTGCTGGAATATTCAAATCAACACACAGGGAAGATGCATTCTGTCACTAGAGTGCTGCAACATTCAAATCAACACACAGGGAAGATGCATTCTGTCACTAGAGTGCTGGAATATTCAAATCAACACACAGGGAAGATGCATTCTGTCACTAGAGTGCTGCAACATTCAAATCAACACACAGGGAAGATGCATTCTGTCACTAGAGTGCTGGAATATTCAAATCAACACACAGGGAAGATGCATTCTGTCACTAGAGTGCTGCAACATTCAAATCAACACACAGAGAAGACGCATTCTGTCACTAGAGTGCTGTAATATTAAAATCAACACACATAGAAGATGCATTCTGTCACTAGAGTGCTGTAATATTAAAATCAACACACATAGAAGCTGCATTCTGTCACTACAGTGCTGTAATATTAAAATCAACACACAGGGAAGATGCATTCTGTTACTAGAGTGCTGGATTATTCAAATCAACACACAGAGAAGACGCATTCTGTTACTAGAGTGCTGGAATATTCAAATCAACACACAGGGAAGATGCATTTTGTCACTCGAGTGCTGGAATACTCAAATCAACACACAGACAAGACGCATTTTGTCACTAGAGCGCTGGAATATTTAAATCAACACACAGACAAGACGCATTTTGTCACTAGAGCGCTGGAATATTCAAATCAACACACAGGGAAGAGGCATTCTGTCACTAGAGTGCTGGATTATTCAAATCAACACACAGGGAAGAGGCATTCTGTCACTAGAGTGCTGGAATATTCAAATCAACACACAGGGAAGATACATCATGTCACTAGAGTGCTGGAATATTCAAATCAACACACAGGGAAGATGCATTCCGTCACTAGAGTGCTGGAATATTCAAATCAACACACAGGGAAGATGAATTCTGTCACTAGAGTGCTGGAATATTCAAATCAACACTCAGGGAAGATACATTCTGTAACTAGAGTGCTGGAATATTCAAATCAACACACAGGGAAGATACATTCTGTAACTAGAGTGCTGGAATATTCAAATCAACACACAGAGAAGATGCATTCTGTCACTAGAGTGCTGGAATATTCAAATCAACACACAGGGAAGATGCATTCTGTCACTAGAGTGCTGTAATATTAAAATCAACACACAGGGAAGATGCATTCTGTCACTACAGTGCTGGAATATTCAAATCAACACACAGGGAAGGTGCATTCTGTCACAAGAGTGCTGTAATATTCAAATACACAACGAGAAGACGCATTCTGACACTAGAGTGCTGTAATATTCAAATCAACACACAGGGAAGATGCATTCTGTAACTAGAGAGCTGGAATATTCAAATCAACACACAGGGAAGATGCATTCTGTCACTAGAGTGCTGTAATATTAAAATCAACACACAGGGAAGATGCATTCTGTCACTACAGTGCTGGAATATTCAAATCAACACACAGGGAAGATGCATTCTGTCACTAGAGTGCTGTAATATTCAAATACACAACGAGAAGACGCATTCTGTCACTAGAGTGCTGGAACATTCAAATCAACACACAGGGAAGATGCATTCTGTTACAAGAGTGTTGGAATATTCAAATCAACACACAGGGGAGATGCATTCTGTCACTAGAGTGCTGTAATATTCAAATACACAACGAGAAGACGCATTCTGTCACTAGAGTGCTGTAATATTCAAATACACAAAGAGAAGACGCATTCTGTTACAAGAGTGTTGGAATATTCAAATCAACACACAGGGAAGGTGCATTCTGTCACTAGAGTGCTGTAATATTAAAATCAACACACAGGGAAGATGCATTCTGTCACTACAGTGCTGGAATATTCAAATCAACACACAGGGAAGATGCATTCTGTCACTAGAGTGCTGTAATATTCAAATACACAACGAGAAGACGCATTCTGTCACTAGAGTGCTGGAACATTCAAATCAACACACAGGGAAGATGCATTCTGTCACTAGAGTGCTGTAATATTCAAATCAACACACAGGGAAGGTGCATTCTGTCACTAGAGTGCTGTAATATTCAAATACACAACGAGAAGACGCATTCTGACACTAGAGTGCTGTAATATTCAAATCAACACACAGGGAAGATGCATTCTGTAACTAGAGAGCTGGAATATTCAAATCAACACACAGGGAAGATGCATTCTGTCACTAGAGTGCTGTAATATTAAAATCAACACACAGGGAAGATGCATTCTGTCACTACAGTGCTGGAATATTCAAATCAACACACAGGGAAGATGCATTCTGTCACTAGAGTGCTGTAATATTCAAATACACAACGAGAAGACGCATTCTGTCACTAGAGTGCTGGAACATTCAAATCAACACACAGGGAAGATGCATTCTGTTACAAGAGTGTTGGAATATTCAAATCAACACACAGGGGAGATGCATTCTGTCACTAGAGTGCTGTAATATTCAAATACACAACGAGAAGACGCATTCTGACACTAGAGTGCTGTAATATTCAAATCAACACACAGGGAAGATGCATTCTGTAACTAGAGAGCTGGAATATTCAAATAAACACAAAGGGAAGATACATTCTGTCACTAGAGTGCTGTAATATTAAAATCAACACAAAGGGAAGATGCATTCTGTCACTAGAGTGCTGTTATATTAAAATCAACACACAGGGAAGATGCATTCTGTTACTGGAGTGCTGGAATATTCAAATGAACACACAGAGAAGACGCATTCTGTTACAAGAGTGTTGGAATATTCAAATCAACACAAAGGGAAGATGCATTCTGTCACTAGAGTGCTGTAATATTAAAAACAACGCACAGGGAAGATGCATTCTGTTACTGGAGTGCTGGAATATTCAAATGAACACACAGAGAAGACGCATTCTGTTACAAGAGTGTTGGAATATTCAAATCAACACAAAGGGAAGATGCATTCTGTCACTAGAGTGCTGTAATATTAAAATCAACACACAGGGAAGATGCATTCTGTCACTAGAGTGCTGGATTATTCAAATCAACACACAGGGAAGATGCATTCTGTCACAAGAGTGCTGGAATATTCAAATCAACACACAGGGAAGATGCATTCTGTCACTAGAGTGCTGGAATATTCAAATCAACACACAGGGAAGATGCATTCTGTCACTAGAGTGCTGGAATATTCAAATCAACACACAGTAAAGATGCATTCTGTCACTACAGTGCTGGAATATTCAAATCAACACACAGAGAAGATGCATTCTGTCACTAGAGTACTGCAACATTCAAATCAACACACAGGGAAGATGCATTCTGTCACTACAGTGCTGGAATATTCAAATCAACACACAGAGAAGATGCATTCTGTCACTAGAGTGCTGTATTATTAAAATCAACACACATAGAAGATGCATTCTGTCACTAGAGTGCTGGAATATTAAAATCAACACACATAGAAGCTGCATTCTGTCACTAGAGTGCTGTAATATTAAAATCAACACACAGGGAAGATGCATTCTGTCACTACAGTGCTGGAATATTCAAATCAACACACAGAGAAGATGCATTCTGTCACTAGAGTACTGCAACATTCAAATCAACACACAGGGAAGATGCATACTGTCATTAGAGTGCTGGAATATTCAAATCAACACACAGGGAACATGCATACTGTCACTACAGTGCTGGAATATTCAAATCAACACACAGGGAAGATGCATACTGTCACTAAAGTGTTGGAATATTCAAATCAACACACAGGGAACATGCATACTGTCATGAGAGTGCTGGAATATTCAAATCAACACACAGAGAAGATGCATTCTTTCACTATAGTGCTGCAAAATTCAAATCAACATACAGGGAAGATGCATTCTGTCACTAGAGTGCTGCAAAATTCAAATCAACATACAGGGAAGATGCATTCTGTTACTAGAGTGCTGGAATATTCAAATCAACACACAAGGAAGATGCATTCTGTTACTAGAGTGCCGTAATATTAAAATCAACACACAGAGAAGACGCATTCTGTAACTAGAGTGCTGTAATATTCAAATATACACACAGAGAAGATACATTCTGTAATTAGAGTGCTGGAATATTCAAATCAACACACAGGGAAGATGCATTCTGTCACTAGAGTGCTGTAATATTAAAATCAACACAAAGGGAAGATGCATTCTGTAACGAGAGTGCTGGAATATTCAAATACACAAAGAGAAGACGCATTCGGTCACTAGAGTGCTGGAACATTCAAATCAACACACAGGGAAGATGCATTCTGTCACTACAGTGCTGGAATATTCAAATCAACACACAGAGAAGATGCATTCTGTCACTAGAGTGCTGTATTATTAAAATCAACACACATAGAAGATGCATTCTGTCACTAGAGTGCTGTAATATTAAAATCAACACACATAGAAGATGCATTCTGTCACTAGAGTGCTGTAATATTAAAATCAACACACATAGAAGATGCATTCTGTCACTAGAGTGCTGTAATATTAAAATCAACACACATAGAAGCTGCATTCTGTCACTAGAGTGCTATAATATTAAAATCAACACACAGGGAAAATGCATTCTGTCACTACAGTGCTGGAATATTCAAATCAACACACAGAGAAGATGCATTCTGTCACTAGAGTGCTGTATTATTAAAATCAACACACATAGAAGATGCATTCTGTCACTAGAGTGCTGTAATATTAAAATCAACACACATAGAAGCTGCATTCTGTCACTAGAGTGCTGGAATATTCAAATCAACACACAGGGGAGATGCATTCTGTCACTAGAGTGCTGTAATATTCAAATACACAACGAGAAGACGCATTCTGACACTAGAGTGCTGTAATATTCAAATCAACACACAGGGAAGATGCATTCTGTAACTAGAGAGCTGGAATATTCAAATAAACACAAAGGGAAGATACATTCTGTCACTAGAGTGCTGTAATATTAAAATCAACACAAAGGGAAGATGCATTCTGTCACTAGAGTGCTGTTATATTAAAATCAACACACAGGGAAGATGCATTCTGTTACTGGAGTGCTGGAATATTCAAATGAACACACAGAGAAGACGCATTCTGTTACAAGAGTGTTGGAATATTCAAATCAACACAAAGGGAAGATGCATTCTGTCACTAGAGTGCTGTAATATTAAAAACAACGCACAGGGAAGATGCATTCTGTTACTGGAGTGCTGGAATATTCAAATGAACACACAGAGAAGACGCATTCTGTTACAAGAGTGTTGGAATATTCAAATCAACACAAAGGGAAGATGCATTCTGTCACTAGAGTGCTGTAATATTAAAATCAACACACAGGGAAGATGCATTCTGTCACTAGAGTGCTGGATTATTCAAATCAACACACAGGGAAGATGCATTCTGTCACAAGAGTGCTGGAATATTCAAATCAACACACAGGGAAGATGCATTCTGTCACTAGAGTGCTGGAATATTCAAATCAACACACAGGGAAGATGCATTCTGTCACTAGAGTGCTGGAATATTCAAATCAACACACAGTAAAGATGCATTCTGTCACTACAGTGCTGGAATATTCAAATCAACACACAGAGAAGATGCATTCTGTCACTAGAGTACTGCAACATTCAAATCAACACACAGGGAAGATGCATTCTGTCACTACAGTGCTGGAATATTCAAATCAACACACAGAGAAGATGCATTCTGTCACTAGAGTGCTGTATTATTAAAATCAACACACATAGAAGATGCATTCTGTCACTAGAGTGCTGGAATATTAAAATCAACACACATAGAAGCTGCATTCTGTCACTAGAGTGCTGTAATATTAAAATCAACACACAGGGAAGATGCATTCTGTCACTACAGTGCTGGAATATTCAAATCAACACACAGAGAAGATGCATTCTGTCACTAGAGTACTGCAACATTCAAATCAACACACAGGGAAGATGCATACTGTCATTAGAGTGCTGGAATATTCAAATCAACACACAGGGAACATGCATACTGTCACTACAGTGCTGGAATATTCAAATCAACACACAGGGAAGATGCATACTGTCACTAAAGTGTTGGAATATTCAAATCAACACACAGGGAACATGCATACTGTCATGAGAGTGCTGGAATATTCAAATCAACACACAGAGAAGATGCATTCTTTCACTATAGTGCTGCAAAATTCAAATCAACATACAGGGAAGATGCATTCTGTCACTAGAGTGCTGCAAAATTCAAATCAACATACAGGGAAGATGCATTCTGTTACTAGAGTGCTGGAATATTCAAATCAACACACAAGGAAGATGCATTCTGTTACTAGAGTGCCGTAATATTAAAATCAACACACAGAGAAGACGCATTCTGTAACTAGAGTGCTGTAATATTCAAATATACACACAGAGAAGATACATTCTGTCACTAGAGTGCTGGAATATAAAAATCAACACACAGAGAAGACGCATTCTGTAATTAGAGTGCTGGAATATTCAAATCAACACACAGGGAAGATGCATTCTGTCACTAGAGTGCTGTAATATTAAAATCAACACAAAGGGAAGATGCATTCTGTAACGAGAGTGCTGGAATATTCAAATACACAAAGAGAAGACGCATTCGGTCACTAGAGTGCTGGAACATTCAAATCAACACACAGGGAAGATGCATTCTGTCACTACAGTGCTGGAATATTCAAATCAACACACAGAGAAGATGCATTCTGTCACTAGAGTGCTGTATTATTAAAATCAACACACATAGAAGATGCATTCTGTCACTAGAGTGCTGTAATATTAAAATCAACACACATAGAAGATGCATTCTGTCACTAGAGTGCTGTAATATTAAAATCAACACACATAGAAGATGCATTCTGTCACTAGAGTGCTGTAATATTAAAATCAACACACATAGAAGCTGCATTCTGTCACTAGAGTGCTATAATATTAAAATCAACACACAGGGAAAATGCATTCTGTCACTACAGTGCTGGAATATTCAAATCAACACACAGAGAAGATGCATTCTGTCACTAGAGTGCTGTATTATTAAAATCAACACACATAGAAGATGCATTCTGTCACTAGAGTGCTGTAATATTAAAATCAACACACATAGAAGCTGCATTCTGTCACTAGAGTGCTGTAATATTAAAATCAACACACAGGAAAGATGCATTCTGTCACTACAGTGCTGGAATATTCAAATCAACACACAGAGAAGATGCATTCTGTCACTGGAGTACTGCAACATTCAAATCAACACACAGGGAAGATGCATACTGTCATTAGAGTGCTGGAATATTCAAATCAACACACAGGGAACATGCATTCTGTCATTAGAGTGCTGGAATATTCAAATCAACACACAGAGAAGATGCATTCTTTCACTATAGTGCTGCAAAATTCAAATCAACATACAGGGAAGATGCATTCTGTCACTAGAGTGCTGCAAAATTCAAATCAACATACAGGGAAGATGCATTCTGTCACTAGAGTGCTGTAATATTAAAATCTACACACATAGAAGATGCATTCTGTCACTACAGTGCTGGAATATTCAAATCAACACACAAAGAAGATGCATTCTGTCACTAGAGTGCTGCAACATTCAAATCAACACACAGGGAAGATGCATTCTGTCACTAAAGTGTTGGAATATTCAAATCAACACACAGGGAACATGCATACTGTCATTAGAGTGCTGGAATATTCAAATCAACACACAGAGAAGATGCATTTTGTCACTAGAGTGCTGGAATATTCAAATCAACACACAGAGAAGATGCATTTTGTCACTAGAGTGCTAGAATATTCAAATCAACACACAGAGAAGATGCATTCTGTCACTACAGTGCTGGAATATTCAAATCAACACACAGAGAAGACGCATTCTGTTACGAGAGTGCTGGATTATTCAAATCAACATACAGGGAAGATGCATTCTGTCACTAGAGTGCTGAAATATTCAAATCAACACACAGGGAAGATGCATTCTGTCACTAAAGTGTTGGAATATTCAAATCAACACACAGGGAACATGCATACTGTCATTAGAGTTCTGGAATATTCAAATCAACACACAAAGAAGATGCATTCTGTCACTAAAGTGTTGGAATATTCAAATCAACACACAGGGAACATGCATACTGTCATTAGAGTGCTGGAATATTCAAATCAACACACAGAGAAGATGCATTTTGTCACTAGAGTGCTGGAATATTCAAATCAACACACAGGGAAGATGCATCCTGTCACTCAAGTGCTGGAATATTCAAATCAACACACAGGGAAGATGCATTCTGTCACTAGAGTGCTGCAACATTCAAATCAACACACAGGGAAGATGCATTCTGTCACTAAAGTGTTGGAATATTCAAATCAACACACAGGGAACATGCATACTGTCATTAGAGTGCTGGAATATTCAAATCAACACACAGAGAAGATGCATTTTGTCACTAGAGTGCTGGAATATTCAAATCAACACACAGGGAAGATGCATCCTGTCACTCAAGTGCTGGAATATTCAAATCAACACACAGGGAAGATGCATCCTGTCACTCAAGTGCTGGAATATTCAAATCAACACACAGAGAAGAGGCATTCTGTCATTAGAGTGCTGGAATATTCAAATCATCACACAGGGAAGATGCATTCTGTCACTACAGTGCTGGAATATTCAAATCAACACACAAAGAAGATGCATTCTGTCACTAGAGTGCTGCAACATTCAAATCAACACACAGGGAAGATGCATTCTGTCACTATAGTGTTGGAATATTCAAATCAACACACAGGGAAGATGCATTTTGTCACTAGAGTGCTGGAATATTCAAATCAACACACAGAGAAGATGCATTTTGTCACTAGAGTGCTAGAATATTCAAATCAACACACAGAGAAGATGCATTCTGTCACGACAGTGCTGGAATATTCAAATCAACACACAGAGAAGACGCATTCTGTTACGAGAGTGCTGGATTATTCAAATCAACACACAGGGAAGATGCATTCTGTTACTAGAGTGCTGTAATATTCAAATACACAAAGTGTGGAAACATTTTTTATTGATTAATTTAATTATTATTAATTGCTTATCCTTGCTTGCTCATATTCTGTTTAGTTCACAACTTCATAGGCCTAGAGTGTGTGTGTGCTTGCATATTTCTGATTTAGCAGGGGCCTGCATAACTCTACTGGTGTGTCATGACATGTAGCCTATCTAAAGTCATGACAACTTGAACGTCTGTACCAAGGGCAAGATGTATTTCTCTTTCTCTAAGTTTATGTGTTCATAGAAAGCTCCGGAATCCATAACAAGATAAGCTGGAGCCAGAGCTGAGAGAGAAGGCAGGTGCTCTCCTCCCTGGCAAGATGTGTGTGTATCCCTAGACAACTTGATGTGGTTACGTACCAACTCGACTCAGTTGCCTGTGACGCAAGGCTCGCGTGATGTGTAAATCAGCACGGGGGGGAGGAGAACGCCATGGAGTATTCCTACAAATACCAGAGAACTTTCTAATTGTGTATCCTCCATTTTGACCTGAGCTTCTGTATGTGGGGATCCTTTTTTGCAAAAAAGTAAACGGACTTTGGCTTGGATATTAACTTCTCTGCCTCTGACTGGTTTTTTTTCCTGAGTTGTCTTGAGTTTTCTCTTGTGAAGGTAATACTTGGAATGTAAAATCAAAATTCCTTTAACATTGGGGGCTCGTCCGGGATTCCAATATCTCACCTGCACTCCCTGGAGAATCGGCGCCGACTGAAATCCGTGCGCACGGTCGTCCAGGGGACGTTGTGGAAAGACCTCAGCCCGGGGCAATTGTGAGGCCCTTGTGGGTATATAGGAGGCCAGTACGGGAGGTTCTCCAACAAATTGGAGTGGAGGTGCGGGTGAGTGACGGAATTTATTACTGAATTCGGCTTAGTTGTTGTGAGGCAGAGAAAGTAATATTGCCAATTATGGGAGTGATGAACAGTAAAGAGGTTGCTGTGGTTGTTGTTGTAAGGACTGCTGTTCTGGGACTGATGATGACGAAGTGTGACTGAGACTGTGCAATTTGTTGAAAGTTGACATAATGGTTCAGAGAATCATTGTGGGTCTGAGACTGAGGAGTGTGTAGAATGCTGACATAATGATTCTGGGAATCATTGTGAGCAAAGGAATTTGGGTTCAGTTGAAATAGAGCATTGTTTGTGTATGTTATCGAAGCAACAATGGTGTCAGATCATAAGAAAATTTAAGCCTTGGATCTTTTCCAATGTGAATGAATGTGAGAGAGAAAAGTGCACTAAGGTATGTGTGTGTCCTGAGCTCAGACTGCCTGTGCATATGTGGAAATCAATGTGAATGAACCTAACTCAGTGTCTGTAAACAACTGCATTGCTGGCATATTTGTTTGTTCTGTCTTTGTTAGATTGAATCTATTCCATGAAGTGCATAAAGATGTTTTCAATAAAATTAGCATTGATTTGAGAATAAGTTAAGGTGCCAGTTGATTAGCTAATATTTACAGTATTTTATGGAATTCTTAGAGTAATTGTAGGATTGGTAAAAAGTGAAGTTGATCAGAATAAGTAAAATTAGTTGGTCCGAGTAAGTGAAGTTGGTGTAAGTGGAGTCGGTTAAAGCACGAGTTTAGCCATTTTAATGGCTATGGTTGGTTAAAGTAAGTGGCATTAATTTGGATGGTAAACAGAGAGCAGGAGTTTAGCCATTTTAATGGCTGTGGAGTTGTAGAGGGACGAAGTTGCAGAAGTGCACAGCAATTGCACCAAAGTGGAAAAGTGTTTCTAATGTTGTGGCTAACTGAATTTCTTTAAGATGCAGGACAAAGTGAATTATTAAAGCATGAAGTAATTACACTATTTGAATTTGTGAGATATTTTTAAAGAGCAAGAAAATCTAAGCACTTTTCTGTAAATAATTAGGCTGTGTGAGATTGGTGTGCTAGAAGCATATCTCAGAAAAGAAAATGAAGTGTAGTGGAAACAAGAATAACACAGTAAGTTCAAAATTTGCCAAAATACTGTGTAACACTGTATACAATAAGAGACTGTGTGCCAAATTCAATTTAGAGGTTTTTCTATCAAGCATTGAAAAATTGCAATTGCTATCTGAAGTGAAAAAAAAAAGGTAAAATGATCAGAAAAGTGCCAGTAAATACAAAATATAATATGATATTTAATGGTATATATTAAATTGAGATAAAAAAAATCAATCAAAGTGTTAGAGAATCATGGATCTTTAGATGGGGAAGCACTAAGTGGAACAAATGTGACTGAAAGCTTTCCTGACAAAAGAAATGCAATTAAAAATCTTCTCTCCATTTTTAACAGGAATTGTCATCGAGTGTCTCCATGGCAAAGGAACGGAGTGGACTGATAACCTTAATCTGTTTATTTAACTTTTACAGGGAAGTGTCCGAACGAGTTGAATTAAAACAAAATTGTTCATTATTGTTTGTCTCTAACTCCTCTTGGAACTTTTCCACAGAGAGCACTGCTGAAGAGAAGAAATGAAAATAACCCTGGGTAAAAGTGATAAAGCTGGCCAGCTGGATATGTTTTAGCTTAAAAGTTTACCTTCTAAAATAGATTTGTGGAAATACAATCTGAAGTAGTAACACAAGACTAAATTCAAAAGTCAACTAGTAACGCGATCACATATTACATTGCTTGCGATTTCTAAATCCATTTTTGATTAAGTGAGTCAAATAAAAGGTACTGACTGAAAGGACCTTTTATGTGCCAGGAGCCCAAAGTGAAAACTAATATTATATATGTAGCCATTTTTGTGAATAAAAAATATTAAAATTGTTTTGCTAATTGTAACATGGTCTAAAGTGATTCCACCCGGTTCTGCTGATGATGAGGGGAAATGTAAGAATGGTTGGGGCTAATAAGCCCTGACTGTGTATTTCCTCCATGCTTTTAGCGGAACCCTAGACTGAGGTGGATTGCTTAATCACAATTCATTGAGAGGAAAAAAAATATATAAAAATGTATTCTCCATTGTGTTAAAGAAGTCCTATCTAATAATACTGCATGTCCTGGACTCAGGGACACCCCTCTATCAAATCCTGATATTGAATACTTTGTTGATGGTTGGGCGTCAGGAGTCGATAAGGGCAACCCATGTGTTGGATTTGCTGTCTGTACTCATGATAGCTGTGTTGATTGTGGCCCTCTGCACTGCAAACATGTTGATCAGTTTGGCTGAGGCCTTTGCTGACATAGAAACAAGGGCAGCAGTCAAACACACTCTTGTGGGGCTATTACACCAATCTGAAGACTCAATTTCAAGTGAGCTGCTGTGAGCAGAGCATGATGCTCCCCCACAAGACAATGTCAATGGACATCACATGGAACACAATACACTGATGGCAGGTGGTCAGGACCCTATGGAAAGCCTATATTACCAACATCCCTCTTCCATATTGCTGTAGATTTGGTGCATGGGCAGTGCCATGTATCAAGAGGGGGGACCAAGGGGTTAATAGATCAAAGTACAACATGACGAAGTTATAACACACAGAACACACGGGGTAGCGTAGTAATACAGTAGGGGGCAATCCCTACACCCCCTGGGCCATTCCATACATTTCATACATTTAACACTGTGTGAAGCGAAAATAAGTGATGTGTTATTATTGATGTGACCTTTGCTAAATGAGGTAGAAGCTATAGATGCAATCCCAGTAGCAAAAATCCTGAGTAGGGAAATTGTTCCTAGGTGGGGATTCTAAAAGCATTCTATAGTGATAATGGGCCAGAATTTAGAAATGAAGAACTGGCTTGTTTGGGAGTAAAATTGGAAATAGAATTGAAAAAACATTAGGCATATCATCCACAATTAGCGAGATTGGCAGAAAGGACGAATGAAACCCTGAAAGCAAAACTGCGCAAAGCCATGGCTGAGACTAAATGGAATTAGGTAGCATGTCTACCATTTATATTAACTAGCATGAGGATAACCCCACAAGCGGGGGCTGCGGTTGTCACCTTATGAAGTAGTACATGGGAAATCTTTTGAGTTATTACATTTACTGCAGAGAACACAAGTAGAAGAAGCGACTCTGGCAGAGTATATGAATAGAATGTTGACTAACAAACGTGAGCTACAAAATATGCTTCCTCCTAGATCAGTAGCGGAATCGCCGCCTCGTGAGATAAAGCCTGGAGATTGGATCCTGGTGCGGAGTGTCGGAAAAAAGCGGAAGTGAGCCGGCATGGAACGGTCCATATCAAGTGCTCCTGACCACACCGACTGCAGTAAAAATCCAGGAGAGGGAGGCGTGGATACATCAGTCACATTGTAAGGTGGTATCTCCTCCTCCAGCGGGTGTGTAGGTACATCTGGGTGAGTCAGGATAGACTTGGAGGGAGTCCGGCTACAAAGGGGGGCGTGGCATATAGAGCCCGTCCGTCTCAAACCCGGTGAAGAGTTTATTTACGCTCCAAGTCAGTAGAGACTCCGGACTTATTCATTAAAAAAAAAAAGGGTTTAATAAAATGGCTTATCTCTCCCTGTGTCTGTTCATTTATAAACATATGTTGCGCCTTCAATGAATGTGAACAGTATAGTTAAATGCGCCATGGCAGTGTCTACTGCACGTAATGGATTAGTTTCAATCGACCCCAGTTTACCCCCACTTAATATAGTCGATGTGTCGAAGGAAATGGCACAGGGTTTGTGGGGGTAACCTAGGGGTGCCAGGGGAAACTATTGATTTTGTGTGGGTATTCACTAATAAGCGACGGGAACAATTCGGAATGACTAACCGCCCTGGGGGGAAGGGTTAGCATCTGGGGAGCCATTTCCCTATGATGAAATTAAATTGTTTGCATTAATGGCTGCACCGACGAGTGCTTGGAAAAACCCTAATTGTAAATGATACACCAATTTCTTTTCTATGTGACACGGGGGCATGTTGAACTGTTATCAGAAAAGTAAGTGCAATTTTTCCACATCGGCTCAGCACTAATATGACACAAACTTGTGCTGCGAATGGGGCAACGGGACAGCGTAGCAACAGAGGAACTCAAATTTGAGGATCCTGAGGGATTTGCTACACTCTGCTCTGTAATGGTGTCCACACAGCGCCCAGTAAACCTCCTGGGGAGGGACGTAATGTCTAAACTGGGGCTCGGGGTGGTTCCTACAGGTCCTACTATGTGGGAGGCAATGCGCGTGTTCGAGGGAAACGAACTGGGTGAGATTGCGGGGATCAGATGGTGGTTCTGGGAACCGGCCCCCCAGCGATCTACTAAGCGTTGCAATTCGCAGATTTGCCCCCTCGCAAGCCGATTACAGCAATGTTGCAAATAGTGCAGGGGAGAGGACTGAAGACCCCCGTGTCTGGTGAAGTAGTGTCTGGTGAAGTATGAATTGACATATTGCCATGGTACTATCTAATCGGCGTGTTTGTCGCATGTAAGTTGAGGGAAACACGTGGTACGTGGGCGACAACCCACACCTAGCAGAGGGGCGATGGAGACGACCTCTGTGAACAGGTGAGGCTGGTGAAACTGTGAAAGCGAATGCGCCAGTCAGCGAGTGGTGCTTCTGTGATCGGTGGGCTCTGAAAAGGAGACACCGGGAAGCAGAAGGCAGAGTTCTGAACCTGGGGGAGCCTGGGTGGAGATCTCTGTGGAAAGGGATCAAGCCGGGGACTGCGCCCCGAATGGGAGTTTTCAAAGGATCTACTTGGAAAAATATGTGTCCAAGTTGGAATTGCAGTATGCTACTCCTGCTTATTGTATCTGTTGACAGCAGTACAGGGGGGATCTGTCAGCTTATTGAGCCAGTGTGTGTACCTATATACCAGCTAATGATGAGGCAGGAGGGGTGATTGATCAAGCCTTGCAACGTTTGGAAGACATATCTGATGCACAACAGCGAGATCTCGCACCAGCAGTGGCAATTTCTTGGTGGGACTGGCTTCTGTCTGGGGGTTGGGAAATGGGAATTACATCTGTAATGAGTCTTGTAGTTGGGGAATTTGCAGTACTGCTCTTTTGCAGCTGCTGTCGAATTTTCATAATTAAAGGAATGATATCAGGAGTATTGAGTACTAATCCACAGTATCAGATGTTTCTATTACAGGACAACAATGAGATGTATACTCTGCCCGAGGAGCTTAAGGAATCATACAACGATGTAATTGAGTTGGAGGGTTTGTTTGAACAAAAGGATGGAGTGTAATGGTAATATGATGAAACATCTTCCCCGGAATGAATCACATGCTGAAAATTGAGAGAAGTGGCATGCTGGCGGATAATCAATTATAAACAGGGGGGAAATGTGGAAACATTTTTTATTGATTAATTTAATTATTATTAATTGCTTATCCTTGCTTGCTCATATTCTGTTTAGTTCACAACTTCATAGGCCTAGAGTGTGTGTGTGCTTGCATATTTCTGATTTAGCAGGGGCCTGCATAACTCTACTGGTGTGTCATGACATGTAGCCTATCTAAAGTCATGACAACTTGAACGTCTGTACCAAGGGCAAGATGTATTTCTCTTTCTCTAAGTTTATGTGTTCATAGAAAGCTCCGGAATCCATAACAAGATAAGCTGGAGCCAGAGCTGAGAGAGAAGGCAGGTGCTCTCCTCCCTGGCAAGATGTGTGTGTATCCCTAGACAACTTGATGTGGTTACGTACCAACTCGACTCAGTTGCCTGTGACGCAAGGCTCGCGTGATGTGTAAATCAGCACGGGGGGGAGGAGAACGCCATGGAGTATTCCTACAAATACCAGAGAACTTTCTAATTGTGTATCCTCCATTTTGACCTGAGCTTCTGTATGTGGGGATCCTTTTTTGCAAAAAAGTAAACGGACTTTGGCTTGGATATTAACTTCTCTGCCTCTGACTGGTTTTTTTTCCTGAGTTGTCTTGAGTTTTCTCTTGTGAAGGTAATACTTGGAATGTAAAATCAAAATTCCTTTAACACAAAGAGAAGATGCATTCGGTCACTAGAGTGCTGGAACATTCAAATCAACACACAGGGAAGATGCATTCTGTCACTACAGTGCTGGAATATTCAAATCAACACACAAAGAAGATGCATTCTGTCACTAGAGTGCTGCAACATTCAAATCAACACACAGGGAAGATGCATTCTGTCACTACAGTGCTGGAATATTCAAATCAACACACAGGGAAGATGCATTCTGTCACTAAAGTGTTGGAATATTCAAATCAACACACAGAGAAGATGCATTCTGTCACTACAGTGCTGGAATATTCAAATCAACACACAGAGAAGACGCATTCTGTCACTACAGTGCTGGAATATTCAAATCAACACACAGAGTAGATGCATTTTGTCACTAGAGTGCTGGAATATTCAAATCAACACACAGAGAAGACGCATTCTGTCACTAGAGTGCTGGAATATTCAAATCAACACACAGAGAAGACGCATTCTGTCACTAGAGTGCTGGAATATTCAAATCAACACACAGAGAAGACGCATTCTGTCACTAGAGTGCTGGAATATTCAAATCAACACACAGAGAAGACGCATTCTGTCACTAGAGTGCTGGAATATTCAAATCAACACACAGAGAAGACGCATTCTGTCATTAGAGTTCTGGAATATTCAAATCAACACACAAAGAAGATGCATTCTGTCACTAGAGTGCTGCAACATTCAAATCAACACACCGGGAAGATGCATTCTGTCACTAAAGTGTTGGAATATTCAAATCAACACACAGGGAACATGCATACTGTCATTAGAGTGCTGGAATATTCCAATCAACACACAGGGAAGATGCATTCTGTCACTCGAGTGCTGGATTATTCAAATCCACACACAGGGAAGATACATTCTGTCACTAAAGTGCTGGAATATTCAAATCAACACACAGGGAAGATGCATCCTGTCACTCAAGTGCTGGAATATTCAAATCAACACACAGAGAAGAGGCATTCTGTCATTAGAGTGCTGGAATATTCAAATCATCACACAGGGAAGATGCATTCTGTCACTAGAGTGCTGGAATATTCCAATCAACACACAGGGAAGATGCATTCTGTCACTCGAGTGCTGGATTATTCAAATCCACACACAGGGAAGATACATTCTGTCACTCGAGTGCTGTAATATTCAAATCAACACCCAGGGAAGATGCATTCTGTTACTAGAGTGCTGGAATATTCAAATCAACACCCAGGGAAGATGCATTCTGTTACGAGAGTGCTGGAATATTCAAATCAACACACAGGGAAAAGGCATTCTGTCACTAGAGTGCTGGAATATTCAAATCCACACACAGGGAAGATGCATTCTGTTACTAGAGTGCTGGATTATTCAAATCAACACACAGAGAAGACGCATTCTGTCATTAGAGTGCTGTAATATTCAAATCAACACACAGGGAAGATGCATTCTGTTACTAGAGTGCTGGATTATTCAAATCATCACACAGGGAAGATGCATTCTGTTACTAGAGTGCTGGATTATTCAAATCAACACACAGAGAAGACGCATTCTGTCATTAGAGTGCTGTAATATTCAAATCAACACACAGGGAAGATGTATTCTGTTACTAGAGTGCTGGAATATTCAAATCAACACACAGGGAAGATGCATTTTGTCACTCGAGTGCTGGAATATTCAAATCAACACACAGAGAAGATGCATTTCGTCACTAGAGTGCTGGAATATTCAAATCAACACACAGGGAAGATGCATTCTGTCACTAGAGTGCTGGATTATTCAAATCAACACACAGGGAAGATGCATTCTGTCACTAGAGTGCTGGAATATTCAAATCAACACACAGGGAAGATACATTCTGTCACGAGAGTGCTGGAATATTCACATCAACACACAGGGAAGATGCATTTCGTCACTAGAGTGCTGGAATATTCAAATCAACACACAGGGAAGATGCATTCTGTCACTAGAGTGCTGGAATATTCAAATCAACACACAGGGAAGATACATTCTGTCAGTAGAGTGCTGGAATATTCAAATCAACACACAGAGAAGATGCATTCTGTCACTAGACTGCTGTAATATTAAAATCAACACACAGGGAAGATGCATTCTGTCACTAGAGTGCTGGAATATTCCAATCAAAACACAGGGAAGATGCATTCTGTCACTAGAGTGCTGGAATATTCAAATCAACACACAGGGAAGATGCATCCTGTCAAAAGAGTGCTGGAATATTCCAATCAAAACACAGGGAAGATGCATTCTGTCACTAGAGTGCTGGAATATTCAAATCAACACAAAGGGAAGAGGCATTCTGTCATTAGAGTGCTGGAATATTCAAATCAACACACAGGGAAGATATATTCTGTCACTAGAGTGCTGTAATATCCAAATCAACACACAGGGAAGATACATTCTGTCACTAGAGTGCTGGAATATTCAAATCAACACACAGGGAAGATACATTCTGTTACTAGAGTGCTGGATTATTCAAATCATCACACAGAGAAGACGCATTTTGTCATTAGAGTGCTGTAATATTCAAATCAACACACAGGGAAGATGCATTCTGTTATTAGAGTCCTGGAATATTCAAATCAACACACAGAGAAGATGCATCCTGTCACTCAAGTGCTGGAATATTCAAATCAACACACAGGGAAGATGCATCCTGTCACTCAAGTGCTGGAATATTCAAATCAACACACAGGGAAGATACATTCTGTCACTAGAGTGCTGGAATATTCAAATCAACACACAGGGAAGATGCAATCTGTCACTAGAGTGCTGTCATATTCAAATCAACACACAGGGAAGAGGCATTCTGTCATTAAAGTGCTGGAATATTCAAATCAACACACAGGGAAGATATATTTAGTCACTAGAGTGCTGGAATATTCAAATCAACACACAGGGAAAATGCATTCTATTACTAGAGTGCTGGATTATTCAAATCAACACACAGAGAAGACGCATTCTGTTACTAGAGTGCTGGAATATTCAAATCAACACACAGGGAAGATGCATTTTGTCACTCGAGTGCTGGATTATTCAAATCAACACACAGAGAAGACGCATTCTGTTACTAGAGTGCTGGAATATTCAAATCAACACACAGGGAAGATGCATTTCGTCAATAGAGTGCTGGAATATTCAAATCAACACACAGGGAAGATGCATTCTGTCACTAGAGTGCTGGATTATTCAAATCAACACACAGGGAAGATGCATTCTGTCACTAGAGTGCTGGAATATTAAAATCAACACACAGGGAAGATGCATTCTGTCACTAGAGTGCTGGAATATTAAAATCAACACACATAGAAGCTGCATTCTGTCACTCGAGTGCTGTAATATTAAAATCAACACACATAGAAGCTGCATTCTGTCACTAGAGTGCTGTAATATTCAAATCAACACACAGGGAAGATGCATTCTGTCACTAGAGTGCTGGATTATTCAAATCAACACACAGAGAAGACGCATTCTGTTACTAGAGTGCTGGAATATTCAAATCAACACACAGGGAAAATGCATTTTGTCACTCGAGTGCTGGAATATTCAAATCAACACACAGGGAAGATGCATTCTGTCACTAGAGTGCTGTAATATTCAAATCAACACACAGGGAAGATGCATTCTCTCACTAGAGTGCTGGAATATTCAAATCAACACACAGGGAAGAGGCATTCTGTCACTAGAGTGCTGGATTATTCAAATCAACACACAGGGAAGATGCATTCTGTAACTAGAGAGCTGGAATATTCAAATCAACACACAGGGAAGATGCATTCTGTCACTAGAGTGCTGGATTATTCAAATCAACACACAGGGAAGAGGCATTCTGTCACTAGAGTGCTGGATTATTCAAATCAACACACAGGGAAGATGCATTCTGTCACGAGAGTGCTGGAATATTCAAATCAACACACAGGGAAGATACATCCTGTCACGAGAGTGCTGGAATATTCAAATCAACACACAGAGAAGATGCATTTCGTCACTAGAGTGCTGGATTATTCAAATCAACACACAGGGAAGATGCATTCTGTCACTAGAGTGCTGGGTTATTCAAATCAACACACAGGGAAGATGCATTCTGTCACTAGAGTGCTGGAATATTCAAATCAACACACAGGGAAGATGCATTCTGTCACTAGAGTGCTGGAATATTCAAATACACAACGAGAAGACGCATTCTGTCACTAGAGTGCTGTAATATTCAAATACACAAAGAGAAAATGCATTCTGTCAGTAGAGTGCTGGAACATTCAAATCAACACACTGGGAAGATGGATTCTGTTACAAGAGTGTTGGAATATTCAAATCAACACACAGGGAAGATGCATTCTGTCACTAGAGTGCTGGAATATTCAAATACACAACGAGAAGACGCATTCTGTCACTAGAGTGCTGTAATATTCAAATACACAAAGAGAAAATGCATTCTGTCAGTAGAGTGCTGGAACATTCAAATCAACACACTGGGAAGATGGATTCTGTTACAAGAGTGCTGGAACATTCAAATCAACACACTGGGAAGATGGATTCTGTTACTTGAGTGCTGGAATATTCAAATACACAAAGGGAAGATGCATTCTGTCACTAGAGTGCTGGAACATTCAAATCAACACACAGGGAAGATGCATTCTGTTACTAGAGTGCTGGAATATTCAAATGAACACACAGAGAAGACGCATTCTGTCACTAGAGTGCTGTAATATTAAAATCAACACACAGGGAAGATGCATTCTGTCACTAGAGTGCTGTAATATTAAAATCAACACACATAGAAGCTGCATTCTGTCACTAGAGTGCTGTAATATTAAAATCAACACACAGGGAAGATGCATTCTGTTACTAGAGTGCTGGATTATTCAAATCAACACACAGAGAAGACGCATTCTGTTACTAGAGTGCTGGAATATTCAAATCAACACACAGGGAAGATGCATTTT
The DNA here is from genome assembly GCA_029721435.1 of Gymnothorax reevesii. NCBI lineage: Eukaryota > Metazoa > Chordata > Actinopteri > Anguilliformes > Muraenidae > Gymnothorax > Gymnothorax reevesii. The sequence continues at coordinate 112,044,326 of CM056580.1, read as the reverse complement.
GTCACTAGAGTGCTGTAATATTAAAATCAACACACAGGGAAGATGCATTCTGTTACTAGAGTGCTGGATTATTCAAATCAACACACAGAGAAGACGCATTCTGTTACTAGAGTGCTGGAATATTCAAATCAACACACAGGGAAGATGCATTTTGTCACTCGAGTGCTGGAATATTCAAATCAACACACAGGGAAGATGCATTCTGTCACTAGAGTGCTGGAATATTCAAATCAACACACAGGGAAGATGCATTCTCTCACTAGAGTGCTGGAATATTCAAATCAACACACAGACAAGACGCATTTTGTCACTAGAGCGCTGGAATATTCAAATCAACACACAGGGAAGAGGCATTCTGTCACTAGAGTGCTGGAATATTCAAATCAACACACAGAGAAGATGCATTTCGTCACTAGAGTGCTGGAATATTCAAATCAACACACAGGGAAGAGGCATTCTGTCACTAGAGTGCTGGATTATTCAAATCAACACACAGGGAAGAGGCATTCTGTCACTAGAGTGCTGGATTATTCAAATCAACACACAGGGAAGAGGCATTCTGTCACTAGAGTGCTGGAATATTCAAATCAACACACAGAGAAGATGCATTTCGTCACTAGAGTGCTGGAATATTCAAATCAACACACAGGGAAGAGGCATTCTGTCACTAGAGTGCTGGATTATTCAAATCAACACACAGGGAAGAGGCATTCTGTCACTAGAGTGCTGGATTATTCAAATCAACACACAGGGAAGAGGCATTCTGTCACTAGAGTGCTGGAATATTCAAATCAACACACAGAGAAGATGCATTTCGTCACTAGAGTGCTGGAATATTCAAATCAACACACAGGGAAGATGCATTCTGTCACTAGAGTGCTGGATTATTCAAATCAACACACAGGGAAGATGCATTCTGTCACTAGAGTGCTGGATTATTCAAATCAACACACAGGGAAGAGGCATTCTGTCACTAGAGTGCTGGATTATTCAAATCAACACACAGGGAAGAGGCATTCTGTCACTAGAGTGCTGGATTATTCAAATCAACACACAGGGAAGAGGCATTCTGTCACTAGAGTGCTGGAATATTCAAATCAACACACAGAGAAGATGCATTTCGTCACTAGAGTGCTGGAATATTCAAATCAACACACAGGGAAGATGCATTCTGTCACTAGAGTGCTGGATTATTCAAATCAACACACAGGGAAGATGCATTCTGTCACTAGAGTGCTGGAATATTCAAATCAACACACAGGGAAGATGCATTTCGTCACTAGAGTGCTGGAATATTCAAATCAACACACAAGGAAGATGCATTCTGTCACTAGAGTGCTGGATTATTCAAATCAACACACAGGGAAGAGGCATTCTGTCACTAGAGTGCTGGATTATTCAAATCAACACACAGGGAAGATGCATTCTGTCACTAGAGTGCTGGATTATTCAAATCAACACACAGGGAAGAGGCATTCTGTCACTAGAGTGCTGGAATATTCAAATCAACACACAGAGAAGATGCATATCGTCACTAGAGTGCTGGAATATTCAAATCAACACACAGGGAAGATGCATTCTGTCACTAGAGTGCTGGATTATTCAAATCAACACACAGGGAAGATGCATTCTGTCACTAGAGTGCTGGAATATTCAAATCAACACACAGGGAAGATGCATTCTGTCACTAGAGTGCTGGAATATTCAAATCAACACACAGGGAAGATGCATTCTGTCACTAGAGTGCTGCAACATTCAAATCAACACACAGGGAAGATGCATTCTGTTATTAGTGTAATGTGAATATGGGCCACTGGATGGCAGTATTTACCTTTTTTTTAATTCAGCTCAGACTGGAGCTATGTTTAGACATGTCCTGGACATGTCTGGGGCAAGTCCCCGAAAATAAAAAAAAGAGGTCTAAATGTGGGTGGGGTCTACAAAAGAGTATATCAGGAAAAGAATTGAGACAGTAAAGGAGAAGGAGAAATTGCAAGAAGAAGGATACATGTGACCAGACCTTTCATTCTGTTCAAGACCTGTGAAGTTTCTTTTGTGGATTTTTACGTGTTTGAGCATTTTCCTTACCCAGGACATCACCAAGCCACCCCAACAAACAAAGGGACTGTAAATATTTCTGTTTTATTTTTACTAATCAATCTTGGTCAGTTAGTTAGTTGTTATTAGTCTTTGTCTTTGTTTAAAAATTAAATGTGTTTAAGTTTTTAAAACTGTGTCTGTCATCCCTTGCTGTTGCTGTTGTGTTGTAGATTGTAAAAACAAATTGGGGCCATAACAAATTTGGGGCTCAAGGTCCGGCACAGACCATTCTGTGAGTAATTTATTAAGAATCTAACATTTCAGATTGTAAAATTGTTTTTGTGAATTTTCCTATATAAATATATTGACAACAGCAATGGATGATTTCTTGGCATCACCAACCATAGGGATTTTGAAGTCTTTTAAAAAGACCGAACTGTTGGAAATATGCAGACATTTTGAGCTGACAGAGGTGAAACCAGCCATGCGAAAAGCAAGACTGGCTAGAGAGAGATAGTTGAATATTACATTGATGAAAATGTGTTTGCACCAGGAGATCTGGAACAGTTTCCAGAGGAAAATCCAAATATAGAAATGGAACTTAAATTAAAAATGCTAGAGATTGAAAGGGAGGAAAAAGAAAAACAAAGAGAATTTGAGAGAGAGAAAGAGGAAAGAGCAGAAAGAGAGAGACAGAGACAGAGAGATTTTGAATTAGAGAAGTTGGATAGAGAGGAAAGACTCCAAATGGAGAAACTAAAAATTAAAATTGAAACTAAAAATAAATTTTGTGCCAGTCAGGAGGTAAAACTGGTGCCTCCATTTTCGGAAAAGGATGTTGACAACTATTTCCAGTGTTTTGAAAAGGTAGCAAAGAGTTGCCAGTGGCCAAAGGAACACTGGCCTCTGATGTTGCAAACTGTCCTCAAGGGTAAAGCTCAACAAGCCTTTTCGGCTTTGTCTGCAGATGATTCCTCTGATTATGAGGTTGTCAAAAAGGTTATTTTGAGAGCTTATGAGTTGGTTCCAGAGGCTTACCGACAGAAATTCAGAGGTTTGAAGAAATCTGACAATCAGACTTATGTGGAATTTGCTAATGAGAAGAAGGTTTGCTTTGAGCGCTGGTGTACTTCTATGGAGGTCAAGGATGATTTCAACTCACTAAAAGAGATGGTGTTAGTTGAAGAATTCAAGAACTGTGTTAAAGATGATGTTAAGACCTACCTTAATGAGAAGCAAGCACTGAATTTGCAATCAGCTGCCAAATTTGCAGATGAATATGTTCTCACACATAAGTCCAAATTTCAGTCTAGCAGTAACAATAGATGGTCCCAATTTCAGAAAAAGGGTTACGGTGATACCCAAGATTCTTCACCCAAAGACAAAGACAAATCTGGTGATGGTGCTCAGAAATCCAGTAACAGGTCTGATCAAAGTGTGAAAGCTGACAGTGACAAAAGTGGTCTAGTTTGCAGTTATTGCAAGAAATCTGGTCATGTTACAACTAACTGTTGGATCCTTAAAGCTAAGAAAGAAGAAGACAAGGATACCAAACCAAATGCCTTTGTGAAAACAAGGTTAGAAACCCCTGTAGTAGATAACCGATCTGCTAAATTGCCTGCTTGTGGGGCTAAAAAGCCTGATACTGCTGACTTCGTGAGGGAGGAATTTCTTCCATTTGTGTCAGAGGGATTTGTGGCTCTGAATGAGCATACTACTCCTGTCCCCATATATATCCTAAGGGATACCGGAGCTTCTCAGTCACTTTTGTTGATGGACTCCTTGGAGTTACGTGATGAGACCGCTTCAGGGGATTTCATACTTGTACAAGGTATTGAAGGGAGGACTGTATCTGTACCCCTGCGCTCTATATTCTTGAAGTCAGATTTAGTTACAGGACAGGTAAAGGTGGGACTTATGTCAAGTCTACCTATAAAGGGTGTTTCTCTGTTGCTAGGCAATGACCTGGCTGGGGGCAAAGTAGTTCCCCCTGTACATCTTACTTCACAGCCGAGCACTGAAGATGGGGATGAGGACCCATCTCTGTATCCTTCTTGTGCAGTGACTCGTGCTATGGCCAAAAAGGCTAAAGAAGAAGATGTTGTGGTGCCGCCCAGCACATTGAATAGTCAGGACTCAGGTGGTTTGCCTCATGACTCTGATTGGCCTACTATGGTTTCTCCGTTTGAGGACTTATCAGATACTTTTATCAGTTCTCTATTCAGCCAGCCGGATGGGTCTGGTGATTCTGATGTGTCTGGAGACTTGTCTCTGTCCAGAAAGCGGTTGATTGAGGAGCAAACTAATGATCCTGAAATTTGTGTACTAAAGAGGAGAGCCCTTCCTGATAAAGAAATAGACGCAAATCCAGTTGGGTATTATCTCAAGGATGGTGTGCTGATGCGGAAGTGGCGCCCTCCTGATATCCCTGCCAATGCAGATTGGGCAGTGGTCAGGCAAATTGTTGTTCCGAAGGTCTACAGGAATGAGATCTTAACAATGGCTCATAGTTTACCTTTAGGAGGTCATCTTGGTGTTAACAAGACTGTTGATAAGATCATGAAACACTTCTTTTGGCCTGGGCTTCGGAAAGACGTTTCCAACTTTTGCAAAACCTGTCACACTTGTCAGGTAGTTGGAAAACACCAGTTAGACCCACCTGTAGCTCCATTGCAGCCTATCCCAGCATTTGGGGAGCCATTCTCTAGGGTCATTGTTGATTGCGTTGGTCCATTACCCAAGACTAGATCTGGAAATCAGTACTTGTTAACAATCATGTGTGCATCTACCAGATTCCCCGAAGCCATACCTCTACGTAACATCAAGGCAACTGCAATCTCGAAGGCATTGAAAAAGTTCTTCACGTTGTTTGGCCTTCCCAGGGAAATTCAGTCAGACCAAGGTAGCAATTTCGCTTCAGGATTGTTTCAGCAGGTTTTGTATGAACTAGGTGCAAAGCAGATTCTTTCTAGTGCCTATCATCCAGAAAGTCAGGGTGCCTTAGAGCGGTTTCATTCCACTCTCAAGACAATGATGAGGACTTATTGTTATGACCATGAGAAAGACTGGGATGAAGGTGTTCATTTGCTGTTGTTTGCAGCTAGAGAAGCAGTGCAGGAGTCTACTGGATTCAGTCCATTTGAGCTAGTGTTTGGTCATGAAGTGAGAGGACCTTTGCTATTATTGAGTGAACAATGGCAAGAGGAAGAGCCGCACATCAGTCTGTTAGACTATGTTAGCAAGTTCAAGGAAAGATTGCGTGCAGCTTGTGACCTAGCCAAAGAGAACTTGAAATCAAGTCAGGGAAAAATGAAAACTTGGTATGATCATATGGCTAGAAGCCGTGAGCTTAAACCAGGAGACAAGGTCCTTGTGTTGTTTCCCTTGCAGTCCAATCCATTGCAGGCTAGATTTCATGGTCCTTATGAAATTCTGACGAAACTTAATGATCTCAATTACATTGTGAAGACTCCAGATAGGAGAAAACCAAAACAATTGTGTCACATTAACATGCTGAAGCCTTATCATGACAGAAATGCTAGGGTTGCAGCTGTCACTTCAGATTCTCCTATGGCCGAGATTTGTGAAGATGAGGGGGAGTTTCAAGATGATGAACCTAGAATTAAAGCTGAAGTTCTTTCATGTAAATTGTCAAATTCTGAAGTGTTGCAAAATCTTGATGTAAAACTCCAGCACTTAGAACCCTCACAGAGAGATCAGTTTGAAAGGTTGATCAAGAAATATGAGGATCTGTTTCCTGATGTTCCAAAGAGAGTTTCTATAGCCTCTCATGATGTAGATGTTGGTGATGCGAAACCAATAAAACAGCATCCGTACCGGATGAATCCTGAAAAGAGAAAGATTGCTGAGAAAGAGGTTGAGTACATGTTAGAACATGATATTATCAGACCTTCCAACTCAGATTGGAGTTCACCCTGTGTGCTAGTTCCAAAACCTGATGGAAGTACTAGATTCTGTACAGATTATCGCAAAGTCAATGCTGTAACTAGAACTGATGTGTTTCCAATACCTAGGATTGATGATTGTATTGATAGAGTAGGGCAAGCAAAGTTTCTGACCAAGATTGATTTATTGAAGGGTTATTGGTGTGTGCCTTTAACTGAGAGGGCCAAGGGCATCTCTGCTTTTGCCACACCATCTGGGTTGTACCAGTATGAAGGCCTACCCTTTGGGATGAAAAATGCCCCAGCCAAGTTCCAAAGGATGATACAGTCTACAATCGCCAGATTGCCACACACGAGTGCGTACATCGATGACCTGATCACATGGAGTGACTCCTGGGAAGAACATCTGAAAGATGTAGAGACGTTGTTCCAGCGCCTGACCCAGGCTAACCTAACTGTTAACCTGAACAAGAGTGACTTTGGTTGTGCTACTGTCACCTATCTTGGCTACGTCATAGGCCAGGGTAAGGTGGCTCCCATAAATGCTAAAGTCCAAGCCATCATGGACTTTCCAGTTCCTGACAACAAAAAAGCTTTGCGCCGCTTCCTTGGAATGATCGGGTACTACCGCAAGTTCTGCAAGAACTTTGCTGAGATTGCTCTCAGTCTAACGAACCAACTGAAGAAAGGCGTAAAGTTCACTTGGGATGATGCATGCCAGAGAGCCTTCGATCGCCTGAAGTCTCTGCTGTGTCACTTCCCCGTGCTCAAATCTCCTGACTTCAACAAACCGTTTTCCATCGCGGTCGATGCTAGCGACCAAGCTTGTGGATCTGTGCTCCTACAGAGAAGTGACTCTGATGACATTGAGCATCCCGTGGCATACTTCTCCAGGAAGTTCAATCGCCACCAAAGGAACTATTCCACAATAGAGAAGGAGCTGTTGGCTCTGGTCCTTTCTTTACAACACTTTGAGGTTTATGTTTGTACAGGACAAAAGCCAATGATTGTGTACACTGACCACAATCCGTTAATGTTTTTGAGTAAGATGAAAAACAAGAATCGGAGATTGTTGAATTGGAGTTTGATTTTACAGGAGTTTGACTTGGAAATTAAGCATGTGAAGGGTACAAACAATGTAATTGCTGATTGCTTATCCCGTGTTTGAATATGTATATATATATATATCATGTGTTTATTTGAATATTGTATGATATGTATATATAGACTAGTGTTCACTTAACCATTTTGTACTGAATAGAAAAATTTTGCCTTTATGAGTCAAAATTTTTCCCTTTTGGAATGAAGGTGTAATGTGAATATAGGCCACTAGATGGCAGTATTTACCTTTTTTTTAATTCAGCTCAGACTGGAGCTATGTTTAGACATGTCCTGGACATGTCGGGGGCAAGTCCCCGAAAATAAAAAAAAGAGGTCTAAATGTGGGTGGGGTCTGCAAAAGAGTATATAACGCAAAGAATTGAGACAGTAAAGGAGAAGGGGAAATTGCAAGAAGAAGGATACACGTGACCAGACCTGTCATTTCTGTTCAAGACCTGTGAAGTTTCTTTTGTGGATTTTTACGTGTTTGAGCATTTTCCTTACCCAGGACATCACCAAGCCACCCCAACAAACAAAGGGACTGTAAATACTTCTGTTTTTTTTTTTTACTGATCAATCTTGGTCAGTTAGTTAGTTGTTATTAGTCTTAGTCTTTGTTTAAAAATTAAATGTGTTTAAGTTTTTAAAACTGTGTCTGTCATCCCTTGCTGTTGCTGTTGTGTTGTAGATTGTAATAACAAATTGGGGCCATAACAAATTGGGGGCTCAAGTCCGGGATAGACCATTTTGTGAGTCATTTATTAAAAATCTAACATTTCAGATTGTAAAATTGTTTTTGTGAATTTTCCTATATAATTATATTGACAACAGCAATGGATGATTTCTTGGCATCACCAACCGTAGGGGTTTTGAAGTCTTTTAAAAAGACCGAACTGTTGGAAATATGCAGACATTTGGAGCTGACAGAGGTGAAACCAGCCATGCGAAAAGCAAGACTGGCGAGAGAGATAGTTGAATATTACATTGATGAAAATGTGTTTGCACCAGGAGATCTGGAACAGTTTCCAGTGGAAAATCCAAATATAGAAATGGAACTTAAATTAAAAATGCTAGAGATTGAAAGGGAGGAAAAAGAAAAACAAAGAGAATTTGAGAGAGAGAAAGAGGAAAGAGCAGAAAGAGAGAGACAGAGACAGAGAGATTTTGAATTAGAGAAGTTGGATAGAGAGGAAAGACTCCAAATGGAGAAACTAAAAATTAAAATTGAAACTAAAAATAAATTTTGTGCCAGTCAGGAGGTAAAACTGGTGCCTCCATTTTCGGAAAAGGATGTTGACAACTATTTCCAGTGTTTTGAAAAGGTAGCAAAGAGTTGCCAGTGGCCAAAGGAACACTGGCCTCTGATGTTGCAAACTGTCCTCAAGGGTAAAGCTCAACAAGCCTATTCGGCTTTGTCTGCAGATGATTCCTCTGATTATGAGGTTGTCAAAAAGGTTATTTTGAGAGCTTATGAGTTGGTTCCAGAGGCTTACCGACAGAAATTCAGAGGTTTGAAGAAATCTGACAATCAGACTTATGTGGAATTTGCTAATGAGAAGAAGGTTTGCTTTGAGCGCTGGTGTACTTCTATGGAGGTCAAGGATAATTTCAACTCACTAAAAGAGATGGTGTTACTTGAGGAATTCAAGAACTGTGTTCAGGATGATATTAAGACCTACCTTAATGAGAAGCAAGCACTAAATTTGCAATCAGCTGCCAAATTTGCAGATGAATATGTTCTCACACATAAGTCCAAATTTCAGTCTAGCAGTAACAATAGATGGTCCCAATTTCAGAAAAAGGGTTATGGTGATACCCAAGATTCCTCACCCAAAGACAAAGACAAATCTGGTGATGGTGCTCAGAAATCCAGTAACAGGTCTGATCAAAGTGTGAAAGCTGACAGTGACAAAAGTGGTCTAGTTTGCAGTTATTGCAAGATATCTGGTCATGTTACAACTAACTGTTGGATCCTTAAAGCTAAGAAAGAAAAAGACAAGGATACCAAACCAAATGCCTTTGTGAAAACAAGGTTAGAAACCCCTGTAGTAGATAACCGATCTGCTAAATTGCCTGCTTGTGGGGCTAAAAAGCCTGATACTGCTGACTTCGTGAGGGAGGAATTTCTTCCATTTGTGTCAGAGGGATTTGTGGCTCTGAATGAGCATACTACTCCTGTCCCCATATATATCCTAAGGGATACCGGAGCTTCTCAGTCACTTTTGTTGATGGACTCCTTGGAGTTACGTGATGAGACCGCTTCAGGGGATTTCATACTTGTACAAGGTATTGAAGGGAGGACTGTATCTGTACCCCTGCGCTCTATATTCTTGAAGTCAGATTTAGTTACAGGACAGGTAAAGGTGGGACTTATGTCAAGTCTACCTATAAAGGGTGTTTCTCTGTTGCTAGGCAATGACCTGGCTGGGGGCAAAGTAGATCCCCCTGTACATCTTACTTCACAGCCGAGCACTGAAGATGGGGATGAGGACCCATCTCTGTATCCTTCTTGTGCAGTGACTCGTGCTATGGCCAAAAAGGCTAAAGAAGAAGATGTTGTGGTGCCGCCCAGCACATTGAATAGTCAGGACTCAGGTGGTTTGCCTCATGACTCTGATTGGCCTACTATGGTTTCTCCGTTTGAGGACTTATCAGATACTTTTATCAGTTCTCTATTCAGCCAGCCGGATGGGTCTGGTGATTCTGATGTGTCTGGAGACTTGTCTCTGTCCAGAAAGCGGTTGATTGAGGAGCAAACTAATGATCCTGAAATTTGTGTACTAAAGAGGAGAGCCCTTCCTGATAAAGAAATAGACGCAGTTCCAGTTGGGTATTATCTCAAGGATGGTGTGCTGATGCGGAAGTGGCGCCCTCCTGATATCCCTGCCAATGCAGATTGGGCAGTGGTCAGGCAAATTGTTGTTCCGAAGGTCTACAGGAATGAGATCTTAACAATGGCTCATAGTTTACCTTTAGGAGGTCATCTTGGTGTTAACAAGACTGTTGATAAGATCATGAAACACTTCTTTTGGCCTTGGCTTCGGAAAGAAGTTTCCAACTTTTGCAAAACCTGTCACACTTGTCAGGTAGTTGGAAAACACCAGTTAGACCCACCTGTAGCTCCATTGCAGCCTATCCCAGCATTTGGGGAGCCATTCTCTAGGGTCATTGTTGATTGCGTTGGTCCATTACCCAAGACTAGATCTGGAAATCAGTACTTGTTAACAATCATGTGTGCATCTACCAGATTCCCCGAAGCCATACCTCTACGTAACATCAAGGCAACTGCAATCTCGAAGGCATTGATAAAGTTCTTCACGTTGTTTGGCCTTCCCAGGGAAATTCAGTCAGACCAAGGTAGCAATTTCGCTTCAGGATTGTTTCAGCAGGTTGTGTATGAACTAGGTGCAAAGCAGATTCTTTCTAGTGCCTATCATCCAGAAAGTCAGGGTGCCTTAGAGCGGTTTCATTCCACTCTCAAGACAATGATGAGGACTTATTGTTATGACCATGAGAAAGACTGGGATGAAGGTGTTCATTTGCTGTTGTTTGCAGCTAGAGAAGCAGTGCAGGAGTCTACTGGATTCAGTCCATTTGAGCTAGTGTTTGGTCATGAAGTGAGAGGACCTTTGCTATTATTGAGTGAACAATGGCAAGAGGAAGAGCCGCACATCAGTCTGTTAGACTATGTTAGCAAGTTCAAGGAAAGATTGCGTGCAGCTTGTGACCTAGCCAAAGAGAACTTGAAATCAAGTCAGGGAAAAATGAAAACTTGGTATGATCATAAGGCTAGAAGCCGTGAGTTTAAACCAGGAGACAAGGTCCTTGTGTTGTTTCCCTTGCAGTCCAATCCATTGCAGGCTAGATTTCATGGTCCTTATGAAATTCTGACGAAACTTAATGATCTCAATTACATTGTGAAGACTCCAGATAGGAGAAAACCAAAACAATTGTGTCACATTAACATGCTGAAGCCTTATCATGACAGAAATGCTAGGGTTGCAGCTGTCACTTCAGATTCTCCTATGGCCGAGATTTGTGAAGATGAGGGGGAGTTTCAAGATGATGAACCTAGAATTAAAGCTGAAGTTCTTTCATGTAAATTGTCAAATTCTGAAGCGTTGCAAAATCTTGATGTAAAACTCCAGCACTTAGAACCCTCACAAAGAGATCAGTTTGAAAGGTTGATCAAGAAATATGAGGATCTGTTTCCTGATGTTCCAAAGAGAGTTTCTATAGCCTCTCATGATGTAGATGTTGGTGATGCGAAACCAATAAAACAGCATCCGTACTGGATGAATCCTGAAAAGAGAAAGATTGCTGAGAAAGAGGTTGAGTACATGTTAGAACATGATATTATCAGACCCTCCAACTCAGATTGGAGTTCACCCTGTGTGCTAGTTCCAAAACCTGATGGAAGTACTAGATTCTGTAGAGATTATCGCAAAGTCAATGCTGTAACTAGAACTGATGTGTTTCCAATACCTAGGATTGATGATTGTATTGATAGAGTAGGGCAAGCAAAGTTTCTGACCAAGATTGATTTATTGAAGGGTTATTGGTGTGTGCCTTTAACTGAGAGGGCCAAGAGCATCTCTGCTTTTGCCACACCATCTGGGTTGTACCAGTATGAAGGCCTACCCTTTGGGATGAAAAATGCCCCAGCCAAGTTCCAAAGGATGATACAGTCTACAATCGCCAGATTGCCACACACGAGTGCGTACATCGATGACCTGATCACATGGAGTGACTCCTGGGAAGAACATCTGAAAGATGTAGAGACGTTGTTCCAGCGCCTGACCCAGGCTAACCTGACTGTTAACCTGAACAAGACTGACTTTGGTAGTGCTACTGTCCCCTATCTTGGCTACGTCATAGGCCAGGGTAAGGTGGCACCCATAAATGCTAAAGTCCAAGCCATCATGGACTTTCCAGTTCCTGACAACAAAAAAGCTTTGCGCCGCTTCCTTGGAATGATCGGGTACTACCGCAAGTTCTGCAAGAACTTTGCTGAGATTGCTCTCAGTCTAACGAACCAACTGAAGAAAGGCGTAAAGTTCACTTGGGATGATGCATGCCAGAGAGCCTTCGATCGCCTGAAGTCTCTGCTGTGTCACTTCCCCGTGCTCAAATCTCCTGACTTCAACAAACCGTTTTCCATCGCGGTCGATGCTAGCGACCAAGCTTGTGGATCTGTGCTCCTACAGAGAAGTGACTCTGATGACATTGAGCATCCCGTGGCATACTTCTCCAGGAAGTTCAATCGCCACCAAAGGAACTATTCCACAATAGAGAAGGAGCTGTTGGCTCTGGTCCTTTCTTTACAACACTTTGAGGTTTATGTTTGTACAGGACAAAAGCCAATGATTGTGTACACTGACCACAATCCGTTAATGTTTTTGAGTAAGATGAAAAACAAGAATCGGAGATTGTTGAATTGGAGTTTGATTTTACAGGAGTTTGACTTGGAAATTAAGCATGTGAAGGGTACAAACAATGTAATTGCTGATTGCTTATCCCGTGTTTGAATATGTATATATATATATATCATGTGTTTATTTGAATATTGTATGATATGTATATATAGACTAGTGTTCACTTAACCATTTTGTACTGAATAGAAAAATTTTGCCTTTATGAGTCAAAATTTTTCCCTTTTGGAATGGAGGTGTAATGTGAATATAGGCCACTAGATGGCAGTATTTACCTTTTTTTTAATTCAGCTCAGACTGGAGCTATGTTTAGACATGTCCTGGACATGTCGGGGGCAAGTCCCTGAAAATAAAAAAAAGAGGTCTAAATGTGGGTGGGGTCTGCAAAAGAGTATATAACGCAAAGAATTGAGACAGTAAAGGAGAAGGGGAAATTGCAAGAAGAAGGATACACGTGACCAGACCTGTCATTTCTGTTCAAGACCTGTGAAGTTTCTTTTGTGGATTTTTACGTGTTTGAGCATTTTCCTTACCCAGGACATCACCAAGCCACCCCAACAAACAAAGGGACTGTAAATACTTCTGTTTTTTTTTTTTACTGATCAATCTTGGTCAGTTAGTTAGTTGTTATTAGTCTTAGTCTTTGTTTAAAAATTAAATGTGTTTAAGTTTTTAGAACTGTGTCTGTCATCCCTTGCTGTTGCTGTTGTGTTGTAGATTGTAATAACAAATTGGGGCCATAACAAATTGGGGGCTCAAGTCCGGGATAGACCATTTTGTGAGTCATTTATTAAAAATCTAACATTTCAGATTGTAAAATTGTTTTTGTGAATTTTCCTATATAATTATATTGACAACAGCAATGGATGATTTCTTGGCATCACCAACCGTAGGGGTTTTGAAGTCTTTTAAAAAGACCGAACTGTTGGAAATATGCAGACATTTGGAGCTGACAGAGGTGAAACCAGCCATGCGAAAAGCAAGACTGGCGAGAGAGATAGTTGAATATTACATTGATGAAAATGTGTTTGCACCAGGAGATCTGGAACAGTTTCCAGTGGAAAATCCAAATATAGAAATGGAACTTAAATTAAAAATGCTAGAGATTGAAAGGGAGGAAAAAGAAAAACAAAGAGAATTTGAGAGAGAGAAAGAGGAAAGAGCAGAAAGAGAGAGACAGAGACAGAGATATTTTGAATTAGAGAAGTTGGATAGAGAGGAAAGACTCCAAATGGAGAAACTAAAAATTAAAATTGAAACTAAAAATAAATTTTGTGCCAGTCAGGAGGTAAAACTGGTGCCTCCATTTTCGGAAAAGGATGTTGACAACTATTTCCAGTGTTTTGAAAAGGTAGCAAAGAGTTGCCAGTGGCCAAAGGAACACTGGCCTCTGATGTTGCAAACTGTCCTCAAGGGTAAAGCTCAACAAGCCTATTCGGCTTTGTCTGCAGATGATTCCTCTGATTATGAGGTTGTCAAAAAGGTTATTTTGAGAGCTTATGAGTTGGTTCCAGAGGCTTACCGACAGAAATTCAGAGGTTTGAAGAAATCTGACAATCAGACTTATGTGGAATTTGCTAATGAGAAGAAGGTTTGCTTTGAGCGCTGGTGTACTTCTATGGAGGTCAAGGATAATTTCAACTCACTAAAAGAGATGGTGTTACTTGAGGAATTCAAGAACTGTGTTCAGGATGATATTAAGACCTACCTTAATGAGAAGCAAGCACTAAATTTGCAATCAGCTGCCAAATTTGCAGATGAATATGTTCTCACACATAAGTCCAAATTTCAGTCTAGCAGTAACAATAGATGGTCCCAATTTCAGAAAAAGGGTTATGGTGATACCCAAGATTCCTCACCCAAAGACAAAGACAAATCTGGTGATGGTGCTCAGAAATCCAGTAACAGGTCTGATCAAAGTGTGAAAGCTGACAGTGACAAAAGTGGTCTAGTTTGCAGTTATTGCAAGATATCTGGTCATGTTACAACTAACTGTTGGATCCTTAAAGCTAAGAAAGAAAAAGACAAGGATACCAAACCAAATGCCTTTGTGAAAACAAGGTTAGAAACCCCTGTAGTAGATAACCGATCTGCTAAATTGCCTGCTTGTGGGGCTAAAAAGCCTGATACTGCTGACTTCGTGAGGGAGGAATTTCTTCCATTTGTGTCAGAGGGATTTGTGGCTCTGAATGAGCATACTACTCCTGTCCCCATATATATCCTAAGGGATACCGGAGCTTCTCAGTCACTTTTGTTGATGGACTCCTTGGAGTTACGTGATGAGACCGCTTCAGGGGATTTCATACTTGTACAAGGTATTGAAGGGAGGACTGTATCTGTACCCCTGCGCTCTATATTCTTGAAGTCAGATTTAGTTACAGGACAGGTAAAGGTGGGACTTATGTCAAGTCTACCTATAAAGGGTGTTTCTCTGTTGCTAGGCAATGACCTGGCTGGGGGCAAAGTAGATCCCCCTGTACATCTTACTTCACAGCCGAGCACTGAAGATGGGGATGAGGACCCATCTCTGTATCCTTCTTGTGCAGTGACTCGTGCTATGGCCAAAAAGGCTAAAGAAGAAGATGTTGTGGTGCCGCCCAGCACATTGAATAGTCAGGACTCAGGTGGTTTGCCTCATGACTCTGATTGGCCTACTATGGTTTCTCCGTTTGAGGACTTATCAGATACTTTTATCAGTTCTCTATTCAGCCAGCCGGATGGGTCTGGTGATTCTGATGTGTCTGGAGACTTGTCTCTGTCCAGAAAGCGGTTGATTGAGGAGCAAACTAATGATCCTGAAATTTGTGTACTAAAGAGGAGAGCCCTTCCTGATAAAGAAATAGACGCAGTTCCAGTTGGGTATTATCTCAAGGATGGTGTGCTGATGCGGAAGTGGCGCCCTCCTGATATCCCTGCCAATGCAGATTGGGCAGTGGTCAGGCAAATTGTTGTTCCGAAGGTCTACAGGAATGAGATCTTAACAATGGCTCATAGTTTACCTTTAGGAGGTCATCTTGGTGTTAACAAGACTGTTGATAAGATCATGAAACACTTCTTTTGGCCTTGGCTTCGGAAAGAAGTTTCCAACTTTTGCAAAACCTGTCACACTTGTCAGGTAGTTGGAAAACACCAGTTAGACCCACCTGTAGCTCCATTGCAGCCTATCCCAGCATTTGGGGAGCCATTCTCTAGGGTCATTGTTGATTGCGTTGGTCCATTACCCAAGACTAGATCTGGAAATCAGTACTTGTTAACAATCATGTGTGCATCTACCAGATTCCCCGAAGCCATACCTCTACGTAACATCAAGGCAACTGCAATCTCGAAGGCATTGATAAAGTTCTTCACGTTGTTTGGCCTTCCCAGGGAAATTCAGTCAGACCAAGGTAGCAATTTCGCTTCAGGATTGTTTCAGCAGGTTGTGTATGAACTAGGTGCAAAGCAGATTCTTTCTAGTGCCTATCATCCAGAAAGTCAGGGTGCCTTAGAGCGGTTTCATTCCACTCTCAAGACAATGATGAGGACTTATTGTTATGACCATGAGAAAGACTGGGATGAAGGTGTTCATTTGCTGTTGTTTGCAGCTAGAGAAGCAGTGCAGGAGTCTACTGGATTCAGTCCATTTGAGCTAGTGTTTGGTCATGAAGTGAGAGGACCTTTGCTATTATTGAGTGAACAATGGCAAGAGGAAGAGCCGCACATCAGTCTGTTAGACTATGTTAGCAAGTTCAAGGAAAGATTGCGTGCAGCTTGTGACCTAGCCAAAGAGAACTTGAAATCAAGTCAGGGAAAAATGAAAACTTGGTATGATCATAAGGCTAGAAGCCGTGAGTTTAAACCAGGAGACAAGGTCCTTGTGTTGTTTCCCTTGCAGTCCAATCCATTGCAGGCTAGATTTCATGGTCCTTATGAAATTCTGACGAAACTTAATGATCTCAATTACATTGTGAAGACTCCAGATAGGAGAAAACCAAAACAATTGTGTCACATTAACATGCTGAAGCCTTATCATGACAGAAATGCTAGGGTTGCAGCTGTCACTTCAGATTCTCCTATGGCCGAGATTTGTGAAGATGAGGGGGAGTTTCAAGATGATGAACCTAGAATTAAAGCTGAAGTTCTTTCATGTAAATTGTCAAATTCTGAAGCGTTGCAAAATCTTGATGTAAAACTCCAGCACTTAGAACCCTCACAAAGAGATCAGTTTGAAAGGTTGATCAAGAAATATGAGGATCTGTTTCCTGATGTTCCAAAGAGAGTTTCTATAGCCTCTCATGATGTAGATGTTGGTGATGCGAAACCAATAAAACAGCATCCGTACTGGATGAATCCTGAAAAGAGAAAGATTGCTGAGAAAGAGGTTGAGTACATGTTAGAACATGATATTATCAGACCCTCCAACTCAGATTGGAGTTCACCCTGTGTGCTAGTTCCAAAACCTGATGGAAGTACTAGATTCTGTACAGATTATCGCAAAGTCAATGCTGTAACTAGAACTGATGTGTTTCCAATACCTAGGATTGATGATTGTATTGATAGAGTAGGGCAAGCAAAGTTTCTGACCAAGATTGATTTATTGAAGGGTTATTGGTGTGTGCCTTTAACTGAGGGGGCCAAGAGCATCTCTGCTTTTGCCACACCATCTGGGTTGTACCAGTATGAAGGCCTACCCTTTGGGATGAAAAATGCCCCAGCCACGTTCCAAAGGATGATACAGTCTACAATCGCCGGATTGCCACACACGGGTGCGTACATCGATGACCTGATCACATGGAGTGACTCCTGGGAAGAACATCTGAAAGATGTAGAGACGTTGTTCCAGCGCCTGACCCAGGCTAACCTGACTGTTAACCTGAACAAGAGTGACTTTGGTTGTGCTACTGTCACCTATCTTGGCTACGTCATAGGCCAGGGTAAGGTGGCTCCCATAAATGCTAAAGTCCAAGCCATCATGGACTTTCCAGTTCCTGACAACAAAAAAGCTTTGCGCCGCTTCCTTGGAATGATCGGGTACTACCGCAAGTTCTGCAAGAACTTTGCTGAGATTGCTCTCAGTCTAACGAACCAACTGAAGAAAGGCGTAAAGTTCACTTGGGATGATGCATGCCAGAGAGCCTTCGATCGCCTGAAGTCTCTGCTGTGTCACTTCCCCATGCTCAAATCTCCTGACTTCAACAAACCGTTCTCCATCGCGGTCGATGCTAGCGACCAAGCTTGTGGATCTGTGCTCCTACAGAGAAGTGACTCTGATGACATTGAGCATCCCGTGGCATACTTCTCCAGGAAGTTCAATCGCCACCAAAGGAACTATTCCACAATAGAGAAGGAGCTGTTGGCTCTGGTCCTTTCTTTACAACACTTTGAGGTTTATGTTTGTACAGGACAAAAGCCAATGATTGTGTACACTGACCACAATCCGTTAATGTTTTTGAGTAAGATGAAAAACAAGAATCGGAGATTGTTGAATTGGAGTTTGATTTTACAGGAGTTTGACTTGGAAATTAAGCATGTGAAGGGTACAAACAATGTAATTGCTGATTGCTTATCCCGTGTTTGAATATGTATATATATATATATATATCATGTGTTTATTTGAATATTGTATGATATGTATATATAGACTAGTGTTCACTTAACCATTTTGTACTGAATAGAAAAATTTTGCCTTTCTGAGTCAAAATTTTTCCCTTTTGGAATGGAGGTGTAATGTGAATATAGGCCACTAAATGGCAGTATTTACCTTTTTTTTAATTCAGCTCAGACTGGAGCTATGTTTAGACATGTCCTGGACATGTCGGGGGCAAGTCCCCGAAAATAAAAAAAAGAGGTCTAAATGTGGGTGGGGTCTGCAAAAGAGTATATAAGGCAAAGAATTGAGACAGTAAAGGAGAAGGGGAAATTGCAAGAAGAAGGATACACGTGACCAGACCTGTCATTTCTGTTCAAGACCTGTGAAGTTTCTTTTGTGGATTTTTACGTGTTTGAGCATTTTCCTTACCCAGGACATCACCAAGCCACCCCAACAAACAAAGGGACTGTAAATACTTCTGTTTTTTTTTTACTGATCAATCTTGGTCAGTTAGTTAGTTGTTATTAGCCTTAGTCTTTGTTTAAAAATTGAATGTGTTTAAGTTTTTAAAACTGTGTCTGTCATCCCTTGCTGTTGCTGTTGTGTTGTAGATTGTAAAAACAAATTGGGGCCATAACACTTGAGTGTTGGAATATTCAAATCAACACAAAGGGAAGAGGCATTTTGTTACTAGAGTGCTGGAATATTCAAATCAACACACAGAGAAGATGCATTCTGTCACTACAGTGCTGGAATATTCAAATCAACACACAGAGAAGATGCATTCTGTCACTAGAGTGCTGGTATATTCAAATCAACACACAGGGAAAGTGCATTCTGTCACTAGAGTGCTAGAATATTCAAATCAACACACAGAGAAGATGCATTCTGTCACTAGAGTGCTGTAATATTCAAATCAATACACTGGGAAGATGCATACTGTCATTAGAGCGCTGGAATATTCAAATCAACTCACAGAGAAGACGCATTCTGTCACTAGAGTGCTGTAATATTCAAATCAATACACTGGGAAGATGTATTCTGTCACTAGAGTGCTGGAATATTCAAATCAACACACAGAGAAGATGCATACTGTCATTAGAGCGCTGGAATATTCAAATCAACTCACAGAGAAGACGCATTCTGTCACTAGAGTGCTGTAATATTCAAATCAATACACTGGGAAGATGCATACTGTCATTAGAGCGCTGGAATATTCAAATCAACTCACAGAGAAGACGCATTCTGTCACTAGAGTGCTGTAATATTCAAATCAATACACTGGGAAGATGTATTCTGTCACTAGAGTGCTGGAATATTCAAATCAACACACAGAGAAGATGCATTCTGTCACTTGAGTGCTGGAATATTCAAATCAACACACAGAGAAGATGCATTCTGTCACTCGAGTGCTGGAATATTCAAATCAACACACAGGGAAGATGCATTCTGTCACTAGAGTTCTTGAATATTCAAATCAACACAAAGGGAAGATGCATTCTGTCACTAGAGTTCTTGAATATTCAAATCAACACACAGGGAAGAGGCATTCTGTAATTAGAGTGCTGGAATATTCAAATCAACACACAGGGAAGATGCGTTCTGTCACTGGAGTGCTGTAATATTCAAATCAACACACAGGGAAGATGCATTCTGTCACTAGAGTGCTAAAATATTCAAATCAACACAAAGGGAAGAGGCATTCTGTCACTGGAGTGCTGTAATATTCAAATCAACACACAGGGAAGATGCATTCTGTCACTAGAGTGCTGGAATATTCAAATCAACACAAAGGGAAGATGCATTCTGTCACTGGAGTGCTGTAATATTCAAATCAACACACAGGGAAGATGCATTCTGTCACTGGAGTGCTGTAATATTCAAATCAACACACAGGGAAGATGCATTCTGTCACGAGAGTGCTGGAATATTCAAATCAACACACAGAGAAGATGCATTCTGTCACTAGAGTTCTGTAATATTCAAATCAACACAAAGAGAAGATGCATTCTGTCACTTGAGAGCTAGAGTATTCAAATCAACACACAGAGAAGATGCATTCTGTCATGAGAGAGCTGGAATATTCAAATCAATACACAGGGAAGATGCATATTGTCACTAGAGTGCTGGAATATTCAAATCAACACACAGAGAAGATGCATTCTGTCACTAGAGTTCTGTAATATTCAAATCAACACAAAGAGAAGATGCATTCTGTCACTTGAGAGCTAGAGTATTCAAATCAACACACAGAGAAGATGCATTCTGTCATGAGAGAGCTGGAATATTCAAATCAATACACAGGGAGGATGCATATTGTCACTAGAGTGCTGGAATATTCAAATCAATACACAGGGAAGATGAATTTTGTCAACAGAGTGCTGGAATATTCAAATGAACACACAGGGAAGATGCATTCTGTCACTAGAGTGCTGGAATATTCAAATCAACACACAGGGAAGATGCATGGTGTTACTAGAGTGCAGTAATATTCAAATCAACACAAAGAGAAGATGCATTCTGTCACTTGAGAGCTAGAATATTCAAATCAACACACAGAGAAGATGCATTCTGTCATGAGAGAGCTGGAATATTCAAATCAATACACAGGGAAGATGCATTCTGTCACTAGAGTGCTGGAATATTCAAATCAATACACAGGGAAGATGAATTTTGTCAACAGAGTGCTGGAATATTCAAATCAATTCACAGGGAAGATGCATTTTGTCACTACAGTGCTGGAATATTCAATTCAATACACAGGGAAGATGAATTTTGTCAACAGAGTGCTGTAATATTCAAATCAACACACAGGGAAGATGCATGGTGTTACTAGAGTGCTGTAATATTCAAATCAATACACAGGGAAGATGCATTCTGTCACTAGAGTGCTGTAATATTCAAATCAACACACAGGGAAGATGCATTCTGTCACTAGAGTGCTGTAATATTCAAATCAACACACAGGGAACATGCATACTGTCACGAGAGTGCTGGAATATTCAAATCAACACAAAGGCAAGATGCATACTGTCATTAGAGTGCTGGAATATTCGAATCAACACACAGGGAAGATGCATTCTGTCACTACAGTGCTGGAATATTCAAATCAACACACAGAGAAGATGCATTCTGTCACTAGAGTGCTGGTATATTCAAATCAACACACAGAGAAGATGCATTCTGTCACTAGAGTTCTGTAATATTCAAATCAACACAAAGAGAAGATGCATTCTGTCACTTGAGAGCTAGAATATTCAAATCAACACACAGAGAAGATGCATTCTGTCATGAGAGAGCTGGAATATTCAAATCTATACACAGGGAAGATGCATTTTGTCACTAGAGTGCTGGAATATTCAAATCAATACACAGGGAAGATGAATTTTGTCAACAGTGCTGGAATATTCAAATCAACACACAGGGAAGATGCATTCTGTCACTTGAGAGCTAGAATATTCAAATCAACACACAGAGAAGATGCATTCTGTCATGAGAGAGCAGGAATATTCAAATCAACACACAGGGAAGATGCATGGTGTTCATCCCTGATAATTTAACCCCCTTGCCCAGAATACAAATGATGCCAATTTCTCTTGTTACGCATGAGCCCATTAAGGCTTTATATCTCATTATTTGTGTCATAGACACTCTGGAAAATTCAAAAACAGAACTATTTAGGAATTAAATTTCAGAAATTACGGACGCCGGCATCTATGTCCGTGCAAAGTGGTTAAGAAATGCGTCCGAAATGTCAGATTTCTGAAATAGTTTGGCCAATTTTGGTAATTAACTAACTAAAGGCCAGAAGTTGGTGCAAAAACCGGGGACAGACAGGACCCTCATTGCCCTCCTCTGACTGACCCCTTTCAGCAATGATGTAAGATTTCACAACCAGATGCGGTTGAACGCCTATCATGATAGGTTTTCAACAGCTCAGGATAATTACATTTTTAATTCCTTGAAAATTTACTCAGCGCTCAAAGGGTTAATTAAATATTTACATTAAAAATGTACTGCTGTTAACAATTTTCTGTTGTTTCAGAGTGAGGGGGGTTGCCCGTTCGGAACTCCTTGGTCATTTCCATTCACAAATAACCTCAGACGTGATGAGCGCCATTTTGGGAAATAATTTCATGATCGTATGACTTGCTTAGAAG
This sequence comes from Gymnothorax reevesii, assembly GCA_029721435.1. NCBI lineage: Eukaryota > Metazoa > Chordata > Actinopteri > Anguilliformes > Muraenidae > Gymnothorax > Gymnothorax reevesii. The sequence continues at coordinate 112,022,119 of CM056580.1, read as the reverse complement.
CGACGGGGCGTCAGACAAGAGGCATTATTTTATTTTCTTTTGACTAACTATCAACACTACAGCAAATTATTCTTTTAGAGATTCTCACTAATATTATTCACATTTTCCTTAAATTTGGGTTCTCTCTGATGAATATCATTTTCAAATATGATGGAACTTTTTTGTTTTTCGCATACTGCCAAGACGAATTACACTGACCGCATCACAAGACCACCAAAGTGCCTATATCCAAACAGAAAATGTTGCTCATTACATCCGACATTACATCTTTCTCCTACCAAAATGGCCGAGGTGATCCGAATGGAGATTGCCTTGTCTGGACCTCAAATCCGAATCCAGCCCTAGTCTTCTTTTCTCCCAAGTAAGTAACAGACTAAATTTTGCTTCTGATTGGCCAGACTGGTTTTATCCTTAATTGTCAGGTAAAGGGAGGGTTTAAAACCTGCAGTTCCTGGACCTGGAGGATCCCGGCTCTACATTCACTAACTTTCACTAACTAACTTCACAGATCAACCCACAATATTTAGATGCCAATTCCACCAGCCACACCTGGGCTTTCAGTGCCATTGCTGAGCTCATTGGTGAGTAACCATGTCACTTCAATTAATTCAAGTGAGAGGAATGAATTGCAACAATGCACTGTGCGATGATTGTGCAGTATCTTTATAACCGAAATCGGCGTGTGCTCTTTATGATTAGTCAATTGTGTGTTTTTTATGTTTTTACTCTCATTCCCTTTACCTAATATTACAGTTGGTTCAAAGATCTTAATTCACTACAATACCAGAAGGGGCAAATACTTTTATGGGACTGTGAATAATGCCATTAAGGCCAGGTGCTGCGAGCTACTAATGACCTGCTGGTGGGCACAAGGAGGAGTGTCCTGTCATACAGTACTGGTTGACAGGACACACACAGGCATGACTGCTTGTCCTGAGCTGTGCTCACTCTATGAGGCAGGTACTGAAGTGGTCTGTTCCACAAAGCCAACCACTGTAAGTGCCTTGGAGGTGGTAGCTTCTGCTTTGTATGAGCAACCCCAATTCCAAAGAGTTGACTCACTTGGAAAAGTGCAAATGAAATGAAATGAGAAAGGAGAGATCTGAAAATCTTTTCGCCCACTACAACATTTAGCTTGATGTTTCAGGGTCACTCAAGGTCAAAGGGCATGGTGTCATTTTAATCTCCAGTCATGATTTCCGATATGGCGTTAATAGAAACCAGGTGGTTATCTACAGTAGTTTTTGAGACAGTGTGTGAATTAGGCTATTCAGATCAATTAAATTCATAGCCCCTGAGCTTTGACCCCAACCAATCTTTGGAATTATGCACCTTCGCTGTAGCAATGGTTAGGACTATATTGTACAATTTGAATCAGAAAAACTACTGGTCGGTTTGACATAAATCTGACTGTTTTAACAGAGTTAAAAAATATTTTGACCTTTTCAGGGATGTGGACCTTGATCTCGACCCAATTCATTCCAAAATTGCATGGGATCTAAATAAGAAAATAATAAATAATAAAATAAAATAATAAAAATAATAACTAAAAATTAAAATTGAAACTAAAAATAAATTTTGTGCCAGTCAGGAGGTAAAACTGGTGCCTCCATTTTCTGAAAAGGACGTAGACAACTATTTCCAGTGTTTTGAAAAGGTAGCAAAGAGTTGCCAGTGGCCAAAGGAACACTGGCCTCTGATGTTGCAAACTGTCCTCAAGGGTAAAGCTCAACAAGCCTATTCGGCTTTGTCTGCAGATGATTCCTCTGATTATGAGGTTGTCAAAAAGGTTATTTTGAGAGCTTATGAGTTGGTTCCAGAGGCTTACCGACAGAAATTCAGGGGTCTGAAGAAATCTGGAAATCAGATTTATGTGGAATTTGCTAATGAGAAGGTGGTTTGCTTTGAGCGCTGGTGTACTTCTATGGAGGTCAAGGATGATTTCAACTCACTAAAAGAGATGGTGTTAGTTGAAGAATTCAAGAACTGTGTTAAAGATGATATTAAGACCTACCTTAATGAGAAGCAAGCGCTGAGTTTGCGATCGGCTGCCAGGTTTGCAGATGAATATGTTCTCACACATAAGTCCAAATTTCAGTCTAGCAGTAACAATAGATGGTCCCAATTTCAGAAAAAGGGTTACGGTGATACCCAAGATTCCTCACCCAAAGACAAAGACAAATTTGGTGATGGTGCTCAGAAATCCAGTAACAGGTCTGATCAAAGTGTGAAAGCTGACAGGGACAAAAGTGGTCTAGTTTGCAGTTATTGCAAGAAATCTGGTCATGTTACAACTAACTGTTGGTTCCTTAAAGCTAAGAAAGAAAAAGAAAAGGATACCAAACCAAATGCCTTTGTGAAAACAAGGTTAAAAACCCCTGTAGTAGATAACCGATCTGCTAAATTGCCTGCTTCTTGTGGGGCTAAAAAGCCTGATACTGCTGACTTCGTGAGGGAGGAATTTCTTCCATTTGTGTCAGAGGGATTTGTGGCTCTGAATGAGCATACTACTCCTGTCCCCATATATATCCTAAGGGATACCGGAGCTTCTCAGTCACTTTTGTTGATGGACTCCTTGGAGTTACGTGATGAGACCGCTTCAGGGGATTTCATACTTGTACAAGGTATTGAAGGGAGGACTGTATCTGTACCCCTGCGCTCTATATTCTTGAAGTCAGATTTAGTTACAGGACAGGTAAAGGTGGGACTTATGTCAAGTCTACCTATAAAGGGTGTTTCTCTGTTGCTAGGCAATGACCTGGCTGGGGGCAAAGTAGATCCCCCTGTACATCTTACTTCACAGCCGAGCACTGAAGATGGGGATGAGGACCCATCTCTGTATCCTTCTTGCGCAGTGACTCGTGCTATGGCCAAGAAGCCTAAAGAAGATGTTGTGGTGCCGCCCAGCACATTGAATAGTCAGGACTCAGGTGGTTTGCCTCATGACTCTGATTGGCCTACTATGGTTTCTCCGTTTGAGGACTTATCAAATACTTTTATCAGTTCTCTATTCAGCCAGCCGGATGGGTCTGGTGATTCTGATGTGTCTGGAGACTTGTCTCTGTCCAGAAAGCGGTTGATTGAGGAGCAAACTAATGATCCTGAAATTTGTGTACTAAAGAGGAGAGCCCTTCCTGATAAAGAAATAGACGCAGTTCCAGTTGGGTATTATCTCAAGGATGGTGTGTTGATGCAGAAGTGGCACCCTCCTGATATCCCTGCCAATGCAGATTGGGCAGTGGTCAGGCAAATTGTTGTTCCAAAGGTCTACAGGAATGAGATCTTAACAATGGCTCATAGTTTACCTTTAGGAGGTCATCTTGGTGTTAACAAGACTGTTGATAAGATCATGAAACACTTCTTTTGGCCTGGGCTTCGGAAAGACGTTTCCAACTTTTGCAAAACCTGTCACACTTGTCAGGTAGTTGGAAAACACCAGTTAGACCCACCTGTAGCTCCATTGCAGCCTATCCCAGCATTTGGGGAGCCATTCTCTAAGGTCATTGTTGATTGTGTTGGTCCATTACCCAAGACTAGATCTGGAAATCAGTACTTGTTGACAATCATGTGTGCATCTACCAGATTCCCCGAAGCCATACCTCTACGTAACATCAAGGCAACTGCAATCTCGAAGGCTTTGATAAAGTTCTTCACGTTGTTTGGCCTTCCCAGGGAAATTCAGTCAGACTAAGGTAGCAATTTCACTTCAGGATTGTTTCAGCAGGTTGTGTATGAACTAGGTGCAAAGCAGATTCTTTCTAGTGCCTATCATCCAGAAAGTCAGGGTGCCTTAAAGCGGTTTCATTCCACTCTCAAGACAATGATGAGGACTTATTGTAGTGACCATGAGAAAGACTGGGATGAAGGTGTTCATTTGCTGGTGTTTGCAGCTAGAGAAGCAGTGCAGGAGTCTACTGGATTCAGTCCATTTGAGCTAGTGTTTGGCCATGAAGTAAGAGGACCTTTGCTATTATTGAGTGAACAATGGCAAGAGGAAGAGCCGCACATCAGTCTGTTAGACTATGTTAGCAAGTTCAAGGAAAGATTGCAGCTTGTGACCTAGCCAAAGAGAACTTGAAATCAAGTCAGGGAAAAATGAAATCTTGGTATGAGTTTAAACCAGGAGACAAGGTCCTTGTGTTGTTTCCCTTGCAGTCCAATCCATTGCGGGCTAGATTTCATGGTCCTTATGAAATTCTGACAAAACTCAATGATCTCAATTACATTGTGAAGACTCCAGATAGGAGAAAACCAAAACAATGGTGTCACATTAACATGCTGAAGCCTTATCATGACAGAAATGCTAGGGTTGCAGCTGTCACTTCAGATTCTCCTATGGCCGAGATTTGTGAAGATGAGGGGGAGTTTCAAGATGATGAACCTAGAATTAAAGCTGAAGTTCTTTCATGTAAATTGTCAAATTCTGAAGTGTTGCAAAATCTTGATGTAAAACTCCAGCACTTAGAACCCTCACAGAGAGATCAGTTTGAAAGGTTGATCAAGAAATATGAGGATCTGTTTCCTGATGTTCCAAAGAGAGTTTCTATAGCCTCTCATGATGTAGATGTTGGTGATGCGAAACCAATAAAACAGCATCCGTACCGGATGAATCCTGAAAAGATAAAGATTGCTGAGAAAGAGGTTGAGTACATGTTAGAACATGATATTATCAGACCCTCCAACTCAGATTGGAGCTCACCCTGTGTGCTAGTTACAAAACTTGATGGAAGTACTAGATTCTGTACAGATTATCGCAAAGTCAATGTTGTAACTAGAACTGATGTGTTTCCGAAACCTAGGATTGATGATTGTATTGATAGAGTAGGGCAAGCAAAGTTTCTGACCAAGATTGATTTATTGAAGGGTTATTGGTGTGTGCCTTTAACTGAGAGGGCCAAGAGCATCTCTGCTTTTGCCACACCATCTGGGTTATACCAGTATGAAGTCCTACCCTTTAACATGAAAAATGCCCCAGCCACGTTCCAAAGGATGATACGGTCTACAATCGCCGGATTCCCACACACCGGTGCGTACATCGATGACCTGATCACATGGAGTGACTCCTGGGAAGAACATCTAAAAGATGTAGAGACGTTGTTCCAGCGCCTGACCCAGGGTAACCTAACTGTTAACCTGAGCAAGAGTGACTTTGGTTGTGCTACTGTCACCTATCTTGGCTACGTCATAGGCCAGGGTAAGGTGGCACCCATAAATGCTAAAGTCCAAGCCATCATGGACTTTCCCGTTCCTGACAACAAAAAAGCTTTGCGTCGCTTCCTTGGACTGGTCGGGTACTACCGCAAGTTCTGCAAGAACTTTGCTGAGATTGCTCTCAGTCTAACTAACCAACTGAAAAAAAGGCGTAAAGTTCACTTGGGATGATGCATGCCAGAGAGCCTTCGATCGCCCGAAGTCTCTGCTGTGTCACTTCCCCATGCTCAAATCTCCTGACTTCAACAAACCGTTCTCCATCGCGGTCGATGCTAGCGACCAGGCTTGTGGATCTGTGGTCCTACAGAGAAGTGACTCTGATGACATTGAGCATCCCGTGGCATACTTCTCCAGGAAGTTCAATCGCCACCAAAGGAACTATTCCACAATAGAGAAGGAGCTGTTGGCTCTGGTTCTTTCTTTACAACACTTTGATGTTTATGTTTGTACAGGGCAAAAGCCAATGATTGTGTACACTGACCACAATCCGTTAATGTTTTTGAGTAAGATGAAAAACAAGAATCGGAGATTGTTGAATTGGAGTTTGATTTTACATGAGTTTGACTTGGAAATTAAGCATGTGAAGGGTACAGACAATGTAATTGCTGATTGCTTATCCCGTGTTTGAATTTGTATGTATATATATCATGTGTTTATTTGAATATTGTATGATATGTATATATAGACAAGTGTTCACTTTACATTTTGTATTGAAAAGAAAAATTTTGCCTTTATGAGTCAAAATTTTTCCCTTTTGGAATGGAGGTGTAATGTGAATATAGGCCACTGGATGGCAGTATTTACCTTTTTTTTTATTCAGCTCAGACTGGAGCTATGTTTAGACATGTCCTGGACATGTCCGGGAAGTCCCCGAAAATAAAAAAAAGAGGTCTAAATGTGGGTGGGGTCTGCAAAAGAGTATATAAGGAAAAGAATTGAGACAGTAAAGAAGTAGGAGAAATTGCAAGAAGATGACCAGACCTGCCATTCTGTTCAAGACCTGTGAAGTTTTCTTTTGTGGATTTTTGCCTGTGTTAGAGCATTTTTCCCTGCCCAGGACATCACCAAGCCACCCCAACAAAGAGGGACTGTAAATATTTCTGTTTTTTTGTATTTATTCAATCTTGGTCTTAGCTGTTGGTTAGTGTTAGTCTTTGTCTGTTAATTAAATTTGTTTAAGTTTTAAATTGTGTCTGTCATCCCTTGCTGTTGCTGTTGCTGTTGTGTAGTAAATTGTAATAACAAATTGGGGCCATAACAATACATATATTTTGGTTGTTGATTTAATGTTAAGCCTGATAGTTCAGGAAGGCTATGCCTATAGTATCATTCTTAAGTAAGAGGGGAATATGTTGTATTCTAGTCCCTAGGTGGCATACTACTTTGACACAGTGCCAATGGACAGAGGAAGTAAAAATGAGAGAGGAAGTAAATAAAAATGGAGAGCGAGACACATGCCATGCTGTACTAGGAATGCTTGAGTTATTGTCCTGTTATATCGGAGTGATTTAAGTAAAGCACTATTGAAATAGTATTCAAGCCTCTTCATTACTGCACCACGTAACATCTGCTTTGGTAGTAATTCAAAAGGTTTATCGGGCAGTAAAGCATTGGCGGGATTTGTTAGGTGTTTTGGTGATTTCGTGCGATAGAAAGCGAACCAGTGAACGGCATATTGAGAGAGGTACCCAGCGAGGAAGAGGACGTTTTTCCGTGTGGGAATACTTTATCGACCTGCACTACAGTTTCTGTGCACTCCAGCCTCCTCTGTTCCATTGAGAGGATTTTCTCCAAGGCAGGAGAAATTATCTCCAAGAAGAGAAACAGACTTGGCCCTTGCACCGTGGAACAAATCCTCTTCCTAAACAAAAACCAAATAATATAACCTTATATTATAACAGTGAGAACACGCATGGTAATTTAGTTACTACCAGTCTCAGTCATGTCGGGCTGGCGAAGACCTGTGGAAATTCTGTCCCGCTAGCCTAGCCACCAACTCGTACAGCACACCCTCTCATCTTCAACAGCAGTTATCACGATAGAACTACAATACAGACAACATTGTACAGAATACGGTACAGAACACGTTTAATTATTATTTTCACAATGTCATTGAGCAACAATAGTAAACATTTTGCCAGGCCTGGACTTATCTCTACCCTCCCCCAAGTTGTGCACATCTGTTATCCGGGAGGCTGCGTTCGACTTAGCTGTTGCCGGTGACTTGTTGCTTGGTGGTCGTAATGTTCTGGCCGCCGGAGAACCACACTCGACAGCCGAAGTTCCGCCACACAGTCGGGTTGGCAGTATTCCTGGTCTTCTTAACGATTACAAGGTATTTCTCCCTCTTTTTCCAAAAACAACAATGCAGATCACAACATAACTCACGCTAACGTTATTCTCTCTGTTCTTTTTTACAAGCCCCCGCTCCCTTATTTCCGGTTCTTCCTCTTTTTTAAACTCCCCCTGACAACCTTTTCTATGGGGAGGTGGTTTTTCGCGCGCATTAATGGGTGAAACCAACTCTCAGGGGGAGTTTTAAAATTAAGTTTTGTTTCTTTCTCTCAGGCTGTACCTTTTAATGTCCCTGGTAGTAATTTTTATGCAAAGCTTTTTTCATGTGGGACAGAGATGTCAAAGTTTTTAAGCGATTGGGCTTGAACGTACCTGCTCAGTTGTAATGCGTTAATTGGAGCAGTCGGGTTCTTTCGCTCCCAATAGTTGAGTCCTGCTTCTCAGTCTGCCGTGGAACGCAAAGAGAGCGGGTTCGTAATTCGTATCTCTCTTCACATAGGAGAATTAGTTTGTTAAAATTATTGTTCGATGCTTAGTTCTTGTCATTTGCAATATAAAACCATAAAAGAGATTGTTGACTGTAAATAGCGAGTGGGTAGTCCTATTATCCTCTGTGTTTGTAAAAACCGTCCGGCGAAAATAATTTTTAAATGCGGATTAGCATTCTTTAGCTACTTGTCGCTTGTGATCTTAGAGAATTACTGCGAGAAACCAGTAGACGAACTCAAGGCATGAAGTAAATAGGTTATGTAATAAAGACAGTGTAATACCTGTGGAGTTAGAGACGTACATCAATGAATGCTTTGAGTTGCCCTGTTTTTGTTGCTTGATGTGTGTAGCCTCTGTTTGAATTGAAACGAATGATGCGTTTGTGCTGATATTGTATAACGTTATATCACCTGAATGTGTGCCTCGGGACCGTGTCTGTCAGAAAAAGAAGAGCTGTGATGTATCTTTCCTTTGCCACAGGTATTGTAATGAAATGTATGTTTGAATGCTGTAGAACTGTAGGAGTAAGAGTATTTTTCTTTGTCTTTTCATTTGAATTGCGGAATGTTTTTTTTTTATAATAAATTGTAAAATTGTAAAACCACTATACGATCACTCAAAAAGGAAAAGGTATATATTCAATGTGATGTGATACTATTTCTGAAAGGTATTTTTATACTGATCCTTAGAGGGAGTATTAATTTTTGTTGTAATATGCAATATTCTCAGACTGCCGTGGAGAGCAGGAGATATCCGTGAGGTTGAGAGACTGTTTTGTCTAATGCATTACATTACATTACAGCAGTCCTTCTCAAATAGTGTGCGATGCCAGGGGGGGCGCGTGTGACCCTGGGGAACATGCTTTTTTTGCTGTCCTAGAATAAAGTGTAATTGCACATCCACTACAGGAGTTGGCAGTGGCGCTCTCATTGTCAGAGTGTGCGCATAGAGTATTAGCTCTATGGTGTAGGGTTTCTTTTGCACCGAGCAGGCGATGAAGTGCAGTAAACAAACCCTAAAGAGACAACATGAAGAAATTTTTAACAGGGATGAAAAGAAAGGCGGAGAGAGACGAAGACAATGAGACAAAAGAGAGTCACCCGATAGCTAAGACGAGGAAATATGACGACGCATATGTAGCGCTTGGCTTCACTGTGACGACAGTGGGAGACGAGGAAAGACCAGTGTGTTTACTGTGTCTAAAAACGCTGGCAGCGGACAGCATGAAGCCAAATAAATTAAGGCGCCACTTGAAGACATTACACCCCAATCACGCTGATAAGCCGCTGGAGTTTTTTCAGCGAAAACGTGCCGAATATTGCCGACAATCATCCCGCTTTGTGCAGGCCACTTCAGTAAACCAGCGAGCACTGTTAGCATCATATAAGGTGGTGTACCAAATTGCTCAGTGCAAAAAACCCCACACCATAGCAGAGGAGCTGATACTGCCTGCAGCATTAGACATGGTCTCTGTCATGCTGGATGACGCAAGTGCTTCAAAACTAACAAGTAGGTTAGAAGTTAAAAGGATCTAATAGCTGCGACCTCGCCTAGCATCCGTCACGAGGCCTAGTGTTCATGACTGGTGGTTTCTTGTACAAGTGTGATCTTGAAATTGGCAAATGACCTTGAAAATCAATAGGGGACCCTTCCTCTGTACCAAGAAGCTTGTTCTAAGATGTAATAGCCATCCATCAAGTTAAAGTGGAGTTACGGTGCGAAAACTGAAATCGGGGCAAAATCGACACGTTTTTGACCGGTGTGACCTTGGGATTCGACAGATGACCTTGAAAACCAATAGGGAACTCCACCTCTATACCAAGAAGCTTGTTTTAAGATTTAATAGCCATTCATTGAATTAAACTTGAGTTACGGTGCGAAAACCGTCAAATCGGGCAAAATTGACTTTTTTTTTAACCTTTGTGACCTTGGGATTTGACAGATGACCTTGAAAAACAATAGGGAACACCGCCTGTATGCCTAGAAGCTATTTCCAAAATTTCATAGTGATCCATGAATTCTAACTGGAGTTACAGCACGATAACCTGCAAACAAGGTTGTGACCTCTGTGAACTTGACCTTTGACCTCGACCTTGTGCATGGACATCACTTTGGTGAAGGTCAATAACTCCTGAAAATTTCATGATGATACGACGACAGGAACATGGTGAAAAAGGTGTCACAGATGGACGGACAGACGGACGGACAGACAGAAGCGTTCATAGAGCTGCTTGGTCACTGCTAAAAACTATCCCTCTGTCCAATGACACTGTCGCCAGACGTATAGATGACATTGCTAACGATCTTCAAGAACAGCTGGTAGATAAACTCAAAGACAAAAGTTTTGCCTTACAGTTTGACGAAGCAGCTGACAGCAACAAAGACTGTTTGTTTATTTCTTATGTACGTTTTGACTTGACAAACTCCCTGTCCGAGGATCTACTGTAAATATGTCAAAGACAGGGCCACAGCTGAAGAGCTATTCACAATGCTGGAATGAGAATGGGCTGCTGGACTGCTGAGCTTTTTGACTGAGAATGGGTTGAAGTGGGAGAACTGCATTGGTGTTTGCAGTGATGGTGCACAAACCATGGCAGGGAAGAGAAAAGGGCTTCAAGCACTGATCAAGAGGGCTTCACCTAATGCTGAGTGGACACAGTGTATTATACACAGAGAAGCACTTGCAGCAAGGCAACTTTCTCCTGAATTAAGTGAAGTTATGACTGACATTAGAGGTGTAGTCAATTTTATAAAGACCAGACCACTAAAAACAAGAGTCTTCTCTGCTATCTGTGAGGAGATGGGAGCTGAACATCAAGCTGTGCTGTTTCACAGTGGAGCAAGGTGGCTGTCACGAGGAAAAGTCCTGTCCCGAGTTTTTGAGCTTAGAGAGCAGATAAGAGTGTTTTTGGAGCAGGAGCACAAGTATGAAGTCGCAGAAAAATTTAGTGATGAGAACTTCCTGGGAAAACTGGCCTACTTGAGTGACATATTTGGAAAGCTAAATGAACTAAATCTACAGCTTCAAGGGAAAGATAAACACCTGCCTCAGGTCACAGACAAGATCGGCTCTTTCACTCAAAAGCTTGCAATGTGTGGCAGGCGACTTGATGAAGGAAACACTGATTCATTCGAGAACCTGCATGAATTTGTGGACACGACTGACTATGACGCTATCTCAGTGATTCCACACATTAAGCAGCATATTTCATCACTGATGGGATACTTTAAAAAGTACTTCCCTGAAAACATTTCCCAGTATGACTAGGTGAGAGATCCTTTCAGTGCACCAGCTCCAACTGGTTTCAGCTCTGCAGAGGAAGACCAGTTCATTGACATGACTCCATGGCCTGCCAAACGACTCCATGTGTGACTCCACATTGAGACTGAGGTTCACATCACAGACACTCAGTGAATTCTGGCTGAGTGTAGAGAGGCAGTATCCACTCTTAGAGCGGTGGGCTATAGGCATTCTGCTTCCTTTTGCAACATCTTACCTTTGTGAGACTGGGTTCTCTGGTGTTGCTGCACTGAAGACCAAATACAGGTCCCAGCTAAACATTGAGCAGGAGCTGAGAGTAGCAGTATCATGCTGCAAACCTCGCTTTGAAAAGCTGTGCTCTACAAAACGTGCTCATTGTAGCCATTAATGCTGACTTCCTCAATTTGATAAAAAAAAGAAAGAAAAAATCTGCACAAAATGTTTTATTCATTTTTGTTTTGTAGGTTAAAGTGTTATGTATTGTGCTCCTGAGTTAATGTTGCTGAAGTGAATTTGAATTTGTTATTTATTGATTTTATTTTATTTCATTTTTCAGCATCAAATGGTGCAATAAGTCGGTCAAAAATGTTTACAGTTTAAACAAGGATTTATTTTTTTTAATTTCAGGCAAATTGATGCACTTAAAATCTTTCCACTTTCCATTGTTACAGATCTAAATCAATAACAAAAGGGCATGGGTAAGTGAACAAAATAGCAACAAGGTCAGGTGCAAAGTCAAGTGCAAAAAGGGCACTAAAATAAAATAAATGCGACAAAAGGGTAACAGGTCAAGTAACAAAGGGGCAGGAACATGAAGTAAACCAACAACAAAATCGGGAGCAACAAAATTAAGTGGTAACAAAATCAGGAAATAAAGTAAACAAAATGAAGTGCAACAAGATCATGTAAAGGGCAACAAATCAAGGGATGTAGGGACAGGATTCAGGGCAGTGGAGCAGGGGAAAGATGAAGCCTGAAGAGGTGGGTTTTCAGGCGGCGCTTGAAGATGCTCAAGGATTCTGCCGTTCTGACCTCGATAGGTAGATCATTCCATCAACGAGGTACCAGGACAGACAGCAGCCTTGAGCGGGAAGGGGAGGAGCGGAGAGGGGGAGGGGCCAGGCGACCAGAAGTAGCAGAGCGGAGTGCTCTGGCAGGGGTGTAAGGTCTGAACAGTCTCTGGATGTATGCTGGAGCTGTTTTGTCGACTCCCTGGTAGGCTAGCACCAAAGTCTTGAATTTGATGCGAGGGGCAACAGGGAGCCAGTGGAGCCTTGTGAGCAGGGGGGTGACGTGGGAGTGTCTCGGGAGGTTGTGGACCAGGCGAGCTGCAGCATTCTGAATGAGCTGCAGTGGTCTGATGGCAGATGCTGGGAGGTCGGCGAGGAGTGAGTTGCAGTAGTCCAAGCGGGAGAAGATCAGTGCTTTGACTAGGAGCTGCGTTGAGTAGCTGGTGAGCAAGGGCCGGATTCTACGGATTTTGTAGAGGAAGAACCTGCAGGTCCGAGTAACTTCTGCGATGTTCACAGCAGAGGAGAGCCTGTCGTCAAACAGGACCCCAAGGTTCTTCACACTCCGCGAGGGGGAGATGGTGGTATCCCCCAGGGTGATGGTCAGATCCAGGTGAGGGGAGGATGGAGCAGGGATGTAGATCATCTCTGTCTTAGTTGGGTTGAGCTTCAAGTGATGGTTGTCCATCCAGCTCTGGATGTCTTGTAGGCAGGCGGAGATGCGGGCGGAGACCTGGGCATCAGGGGGAAAAGAGAGAAAAAGTTGAGTGTCATCAGCATAAAAGTGATATGATAAACCATGAGCAGAAATTATGGGACTGAGAGACTGGAGATAAAGAGAGAAGAGGAGTGGACTAAGAACTGAGCCTTGGGGGACGCCTGTGGTAAGGGGGCAGGGTGTTGATACTTCACCAGCCCAGGCAACCTGGTAGAAGCGACCCGAGAGGTACAACTTCAGCCAGGGAAGACAGGAGGATGGAGTGGTCGACAGTGTCGAATGCGGCAGAGAGGTCGAGGAGGATCAGGATGGACGAGAGGGAGGCGGCGCGTGCAGTGTGAAGCGCCTCATTGACAGAGACAAGTACGGTCTCCGTGGAGTGGGCAGCTCTGAATCCCGACTGGTGGGGGTCCAGGAGGTTGTTTTCTGCAAGAAAAGAGGAGAGTTGATTAGCAGCAGCACGTTCAAGGGTTTTTGACAGGAAAGGGAGGAGGGAGACTGGGCGGATGTTCTGAATGACTGAGGGATCAAGGGAGGGTTAATGGTAGCTTGTTTGAATGGCTGCTGCTCGAAGGCTTTTCCTGCTGGAGCGGAGAGTTTCTGACATCCAGGGGCTGGGTGGGGCTGATCTGGCCAGAGGAGGAGCAGTTACGAAGCAGGACTAAGTCGAGGAGATTTCCAGCTGTGTGAGTTGGGAGTGAGGGCAGGAGGGAAAGGCCAAAGGAGTGGAGGATAGGAAGAAAGACGGCAGACTGAGAGGACTCAAGGTGGAGGTTGAGTCTCCCAGGAGAATCAGTGGGGTGCCGTCGTCAGGGAAGGTGCTGAGCAGGACGTCCAGCTCAATTTTCAAGGTCATTTGCCTGGGGGACGATACACAACAATGATAAACAGGTTAGTTGGAGGGGATATGGAGACATGAGATATGGAATGAAATTCAAAGGAGGAGATATAAAGATCAGAAAGTGGAAGAGGAGAAAATTTCCAAGTAGGAGAGATTAACAAACCAGCCCCACCACCTCGCCTGGAGGGCCGGGGGGTGTGGGAGAAGGAGAAGGAGGTGGAGAGGGCCGTCGGCGTTGTTGTGTTGTCTGGGGTGATCCACGTCTCTGTCAACACAAGGAAGTCAAGGGACTGGAGGGAGGCATAGGCACAGATGAACTCAGCCTTCCGGATGGCAGACTGGCAGTTCCAGAGACCAGCGGCAGACTCTGAAGTTGCTGGCGAAGGTGGAGGAGGGGGAGATCAGGTTGGCGGGGCAGCGGTGATGAGGGCGGCACCGGTGGTAGAATCGCCTCCTGAGGGAAAGAGAACAAACAGGGATGGGAAGAAAGCACATACTCAGATCGGGGATCAGAAAGGATTAGGACAAACTGAGCGGGAGCGACGCAATGTGTCGCTCAACGCAGTGCTTAAAAGGCTTGCTAATTGCTATGCAAAAACAGCTGATCGCCCGCGAATGGGACCAAAACTAAGCTGAATAAGTAACCTGCAGCAACAACAACAATAGAAACGCAAACTTAGCCACAAGTACTGTCATCAAAGAAACCACTGCAACTTAGCCTGTTCTAGGAGGAGTCTGTAGCTAGCTTCTGCAACCGCCGAATGCACTGCCTTTGTGCTGATATCGTGTATATCGCCTGAATGTGTGCCTCGGGACCGTGTCTGTCAGAAAAAGAAAAGCTGTGACGTATCTTTCCTTTGCCACAGATACAAATAAAATCTAGTCTGCATCTGAGGTGTCTGGCACCCTTCTGAGTCCGTTACATGGGTTATGTGTTTTTATGTGTTTATACGCATTTCCACTGCCTAGTTAAGGACTTCTACCTCTAGGTCAAAAAATATACATTAGATATATGCAATACATAGAAGTTACAATATGATACATATACGTACCTGTTCACTGGTTAATTAATTACATAAGCACGTGGAGGCTGAGACCTCACAGCCCAAGCATACTCCAAGGCTATTATAAGATTGTGTAGTACTTTTTTTTAAAATCTGTGATGTTCACAAAAATCAAGTTGTCACAAGCAAAGAGAGACCACACCATGGTACATGTTTAAACAAGGAAAGTTCATTCATCAAAATTATTTATTAATGAAATAAACATATCATTTTTTCACCCCCCCACAAAAAAAAAAAAAAAAACATGTTCAAAGCACCACAAATATAATCCAATATCAGGCGGAGTTGTCACATGATATTAAAAGAATGCTGTCAACTCAACTAGTGAAGAGTGGGAAACCATAATGAAGCAGTTCATTTCAATTTGTAGATTCAAGCTGCTCTTCATACTTTTGGCCACCAGATGCTACCAAAGAGTAGTGTGTTGAAGAGCTTAGAGTAATGAACCCTTTTTCGATACAAGATTCAATGTTTCAGAAAGCTTCATTTGGCCATCGCTACAGTTTAGTGAAGCGGAAGAAAATGAATAGTAACTGCATAACTATGCAGCGATCTGCGATGGAAAAGCATAGAGAACGAGATTTGAAAGACTGGAAACGAAACACCATGTAACTGCGCATGCGCTGGTCAATAATATCAGCAAGGGTAGATCATGTATTTGAAATTTTATTGGCTAGACTGCATTTTACTGGGCGACATAATTAATTCTCAAAATTCAAAATCAACACTATTTTTTGTATGTAAGAACTGGTTCATTCTATGAAATAAGCGGATCCCTTGCCTGACAGGCGAATGTATTTTGGACCCAAATTAAGAAATAGACTATAGTCACTATTAGATAAGTTACTCTAGCAGGGTTTCCAATGCTATTAAAATTACATTTACTGAAATGTTAACAGAAAAATCATATACTGACACAATATACTGCACATATAATGTTGAGAACTGAGAAATGAGGTTATTTGTATTTACTAGCGAGTAGGATGGTCATTCCGTAATTGGCACCAAATTGGGTCATTTCCTCGCCTGCTCATTTTCACGAAACATTTTTCATTTGCTAGTGGCTAATTTTACGAGGCGTAAGAATAATTCCGGGGCTATTTATATGACTACAATTTGTGCATGCGCACAGTGCCATTTTTCGAACTTGCAAAAATTTGGTATGTGAATGGAGGTTGATGACAAGATTTCACAAGTTGTTTAATAGTAGTTGACCGTCAGTACCGTACAAGGCTAAATTTTGATAATTTGCCTACCTTTCATCAAGAGTAGTCGATCGAGAAGTAACATAAATCTGACTTGAACATCCTTTTCGGGGCTCGTTTTCGAGCCGCCTCGACTGTACAGGAACACCTTGTATAAAGGTTCACAAAGTTCTTCTTCTCCCACCTTGTTATGGCAATACAGAGTGACTGAACCAAATCAAATTCTGCTCCTGAAATTGAAATCTCCGCCATGATGATATTGCATTGAACCTCTGAAAAGTCCGCAATGATAGTGACTGCGCATGCGTAACCGGAAGTCGTAAGAATAGTCTATAAATTATTCTCATGACTAGTCGTAAGAATAGCCACAGCCTTTTCATTTACCAGTCTACTGTCAGGGTATTAACACACGATTCAATATATCGGTGGTATTCATAAAACACTACAAACGATCAGTTGCTAAAATACAAATATTTCACTTACAATCAAAGAAATAACTTACCTCAATCAATAACAGGTTGGCTTCCGCTTTGCCCACTGCACATGTGAAAATCGAGTGTTGCGTTTTGAGTTTTTCAAATCTCGTTCTTTATGCTTTTACATCGCTGATCACTGGATAGTTATGCAGTTTCTTTTCATTTTCTTCTGCTTCGCTAAACTGTGATGCAGTTTTGGTTAATAAAGTTACATTTCTATTGTTTTTGTGTCGTTTCGAAATGTTCTTTGGTAGGCCTGGTTAACGGCTAGGCTAGCTGAGCTGTAGTAAGCCCACTCTCTCAGACTGCCAGGCTAGGCCCGTGGTTAGCGGCAGGGCTTGGCGTTCTGACTCTAATGCCCGGGCCATGTAGGCCTGTGCTCTAGCCTAGCCACAACATAACCAGATAAAACGACTCATTCCCAGAGACTGTGTAATTCAAGGTTCTGCCACTCAAAGTGGCCACGCCTACAGATGCACCGAAATGAAAATTTTTGGCCGAAAACCGAAACACCAAAAGAAATTATTGTGCCAATTTTTAATACCATTTCATTTATGGCTATGACTGTGTACTTACCTAACTGAAGTCAAGGCATTGCAATGGCCAAAATTAATATTCACACTTCAAAGAATAAATTAATTACAAAATTATGAAAATATTCATTTAGCACTGACATTCCAACAAAGCACAATATAAAATAAATTATAAATAAAATGTTTAACTTGGCCCCACTCATGAATAACCTACAGGGCTATAACTGACTGGCCTCTTACCGGCTGCTGAAAAATTGTAAAATATATCAAGTGACGACAACAGCAGCCCACTGATTGGTCAGAGAGAACTGGCTGCGATAGACAACTCGCTTCCGCATTATTGCTAGGAAACAGGCTTCACTTTCCATCACTGAAACAGGTCTTCAGATTGTGGTTTTTAAACTTGTGTTGTTTTAGGCAACTTGATAAATATACTGTGCGTTGCCTTACCTTTCAAACAAGGTTGCCTTTATTCACCGAAGCTGCTACATTTATGAAATGCGTTTCTTTGTCCGTGATCCTGTTCGTAGCGAAATTAGAAGCAACGGCGTTGTGTCCAATTCTGTTTCCCCAATTCCCCTTGAGAAAGTTTTTATGCTGCCCCTATTCTACGAAAATAGCGCGGAGAATAACTTTACGGGAGCTGATGAAGCATTTTGTTCTCAGGAAAGGGAAAGGTGTCACAGATGAGATGACGCATCGTAAAGCGATACTTTCTAAGATGCCATCTCCCGCGATTTGCGCGTTTGCCACGTGTTTTGCCTTCACTTTCAAAGTGAAATGTTAAATGACGCCTGCATGTCAAGCTAATAAACAATGATTGTTTTATCATATGTGTTATTTGCTTCTTTGTTATGAAGGAAAAAAGGTAAATTAACATCCGTGTGGTGATTCCATATTTTTCCAGGGGTTGTAGTTACATTATGGAATACTGATGTTACACAAATGCCTTGAGAATATATTGCCATTGTCTATGAATACTCTTTGCCTTTTACGGATATCATTGCTTTGCGTTTTTATGTGGTACGTATTTAATGTGCAACCGAATTGGACACAACACCAGCTGCTATCCTATGCATCAGGACAGAGTCAAACAAATTGCAATTCAGCACTCGCAGACTTTAGTGCCATAACGTGGTGACGGTGGTGCGTGTCCCCTGATTTAAAACATACAGACAGGCGCGTGCTGACCGCAGTTTTTGCTTGCATCATCACAACATTCTGTTTCGGCCGTATTGTTTCGGTGTTAAAAGTCTTTCGGCCGAAAACCGAAAATGCATTTTTTTTCCTTTTTCGGCCAAAAATTCGGTGCATCTCTAGCCACGCCCTTAATTATGCAGAAATTTAAGCCTGTAAATAGTAGAATTACAAAAAAATTACTACCAAAAATGTAATTTGAACCAGGCTGTAAACATGTTTAATTTTGCTGTGAAATTGAGCTTTTTAACAAGGGGGTCAATGGGGATTGACTAATTTCTGCAGTCAGCCTCAAGTGGCCATTCAAGAAACTGCAGCTTTTGGCACTTCCGTATTTGCCTCACTTTTCAGCCCTGCAGGTTGCCGCTTGATTAAAAGTAACGATAAAAAGATAAATGACAAGAGATGTGAAGGTAAATGTAATCAACATTAAAAAAATGCAGCTAGCTTACCCTCTTCTCAATAAACCATTAGCTAAAACTATTATGATCAATATTCAACATGTCACAAGTGCACCATCTACAGGAAAAATTAATAGCAGTAATGCAATAGCAGAACAGATGAAGCTTCCGATCCCAGCGCTACGGGAAACAGCGTAGGCAATAAAACAGCCAAAGCACCAAAGACCGGCAGAGGAACAGATATAATTAAGGAGAAAAACGTGAGACGCTAAAAGCTGTATTTATATCAGTGCCGCTTTTAATAGGGAAAACTGAAGGAGTCCGAGTTCCAAATGCGATGCACAGCCAGCCTTGCTGCTACTGGAGACAGGTAAACTTTGCTTTACTCTGTCGCAGTTACGCAGTTTTATCAGTCTCGGATAGTCCTGTAAGTAGTTTTTAATCCTGTTAAAATATCAGTTTATAAATGAACCGTCATCGTTTGTGGCCGACTACAGCTTGCTTTGCTATATAACGACAGCATGTGTGGCTGTAGGACGCTAGCTCTTGCTAATACCTTCAAAAAGCCATTCATACTGAAGTTTCTGTGTGGATGTAATGTGTCGTTGGTCCATGTTTTCAGTGAGGCTTTCACAGGACAATCACTGAGAGTGTCTGTTTATACTGTACTTATATTGTCACTGAGTCGCTACGCTCCTCTGCCTCTGTTGAAATGAATGCGCGTTCCTGTGAGTGGCTTGAGTGGCTCCTGTGAGTGGGGGGCGGGGACTGCTTATGTAGGCGTCGGACAAGAAGCTAGGAAAAGCACCAAATCAGTTACAGCACCTTTAAGAATGAAATCAGAGAGAGGGCTGTAACATTTTGTGTACTGTACAGTCCTGCAACACGGACCGCAGCAATTACTGTCCTGCTCCACTAGGGGACTGGTCCGAACCACTGGTCCTTGGAGCACGGACCACTGCAGTAACTGTCCTGGTCCACTAGGGGACTGGTCCGGACCACTGGTCTTTAGAGCGTGGACCACTGCAGTAACTGTCCTGCTCCAAAAGGGAACTGGTCCGGGGTGTCTCGAGACTGTGCAATTTGCAGTCTTTGCTGGCCTCCCACCAGTGGCGGTTTTACACAGGGGCCTACATGGGCCTGTGCTCCCCTGCCGATGTCCTGTGCCCCTGTGCTGGCCCCTGCGCTGACTGAATAATAAAATTAAACTATATTTTTTACAATATGCGCTAGCACCAAAACCGGACTTAATGTCTCTCAACATTCTACACAGACTGATTAGAGCGACGGACCTAAGTGTGTTGGCTACCTGCGTTTGCTTTCACTGATCTCAATATGTTGCTGGGATTTGAATATGAGCGTGACAACCAGCAAGAAGTAAGAACAACCAGTTGCAAGAGACGAAGGTCAGCTAAACCACTGCACCTTATAAAGTCATTTTACGTGGCCGTGTTACTGTTGTTTCCCATTCCGGCAAGGAAAGCTTGTTGTCAGGTTTGTAAATGTCTCTTAGATTTACCTTACGATTCAGACTCAGCAAAGTAATAATGAAAAGCTCCTCACAACGGTGTGATGTTCACCACTAACCTCATCTGACTAGGCTGTTCCATTTTGAAAAATAATAGGCGATGAAGTTAAGTAATCAACAGTAGCCTATCTGCCCATGCTTATTAGGGATGGTTATTTGTGTGATGAGATGTTTGCATTTTTTTTTTCCTCCTAGGACTGTCATGAAACGAGGAAGTGATATCGCCTCCTTTTTCGGCCGAGTAAAATAAAAAAAATATTTAATTACAGGAAACCAAATAAATCGCTTATATGGCAATATTTGCCTAGTATTAATGCAGTTCACAAAGCTATGATTATATATCAGTTGAAATGTTTTATGATTATGTTGATTACTTATTTCATTGTGATTACAGTAACTAGAACCAGTTGTTTTGTTAGAACAATTTTATTACATTTGTTATGGCCCCAATTTGTTATTACAATTTACAACACAACAGCTACAGCAACAGCAAGGGATGACAGAAACAGTTTTAAAAACTTGAACACATTTAATCAACAGACAAAGACTAATACTAACCTACAACTAATAACCGAGATTGATTTACATGAAAAACAGATATATTTACAGTCCCTTTTTGTTGGGGTGGCTTGGTGATGTCCTGGGTGAGGAAAATGCTCAAACACAGGCAAAAATCCACAAAAGAAACTTCACAGGTCTTGAACAGAAATGACAGGTCTGGTCACATGTATCCTTCTCCTTGCAATTTCTCCTACCACTTTACTGTCTCAATTCTTTTCCTTATATACTCTTTTGCAGACCCCACCCACATTTAGACCTCTTTTTTTAAATTTTCGGGGACTTGCCCCAGACATGTCAAGGACATGTTTAAACCTAGCTCCAGTCTGAGCTTAATAAACGAAATGTAAATACTGCCATCTAGTGGCCTATATTCACATTACACATTTGTATGAATAAACACCTTTTCAAATCTAGCTTCAATCCACAGATAGCCTACTGTATACTGTATACTGTATATTTGTAATTTTGATTTATGTTTGAAGAACTATCACTCCTCAGTTACCAGATCCTTCTCAGTATCTCTGTCCGTCACTAATTAAAGTCAGCATGACCTGCACACCTGGGTGAGCTGCTGTATTCAGGCACTGGCAGCATATTCTGTAAATCAGTGTGAAGACTGGACTCTCAGGTCAGTGGCCATGAATACAGAGGGGTTTGTACAAATGTTACTTGTGTGCGGTGGTTCTGATCGGCCCAATAACTGATGAGGAGTTTTGTTTTCTAAGAACGAGTCGCCCATTCTTAAGGCCATAAGCCATTTGATTTGTCTGATACTTCACATATTATGTTGTATTTTATTTTCCATTTTTGATGGCCATCAGTTAATGCATTTTTTCTTCATGAAAAAATCTTCAGCATGATTTTATAGGCTAAAGCAAAAGAGAAGTTTTTAATGCTTTTATATCATTGTTGTTGCTTTTTGCCTTTATTCACACAGGAAAGTTTAGAGAGGCAGAGAGTGAGTGGTGCAGCATGTCTCAGCTGCAGGCCCATGTCTAGGGCCATCATTGTTGCTTTTAATGTGCCCCTCTGATTAAACACTGGCCCCAGCTGGGCCCCCCCACTGAAATTTGTCTAAAACCGCCACTGCCTTCCACCGAGGTATGGTCTCGGAACCAGTGACTGAGCAGTCCATTCTCAAAATAATGCGATTAGATGGTAAATGCCTGCCTTAAGCTCAGCATGACTGTTGGCCAAACTGTTTATCTAGCCTGCCATTTTCATAAATAAATTGCAATGAATGTGATTGTTCAAAATGTTTGAAGCCGCAAGTCTAATAAGCAGCTCGCCGCTTTTTCTATACTGCACTAATCGGGCAAATTAATTAAGCAGCAAGTGACATCTAACAATGAATTTACCCGATGAATATGACGATATTGCGTCATCTTATTCTCAAAAAAATGAATGCTCTGAACAGATTATTTTTATCTAGCCTAGCTGGAGAACATTAAAGATGATCGGCAGGTTTGGAAAGTAGGCTAATGTTAATAAATTGCAGCCTGTTCATACATTGCTGTCGGCTGTTAATTTCAGTTGATTATTGTGCTTTCTTTCTCTACCGTAAAAACATAATTTTAAATAGAAGGCTACACTCAGGCAGAGGGGTGTGATACAGCCTTATCATTTTATAGCTTACTTGAAATGGAGCTTCTATTACAGCTCCGTGCAATTCATTTGAAAATGCGGTGGCCCCTTTCCGAAAAGTAATTTGGCTTCTCAGAAAACATGAGAAAATGACTTAATGGTCAATCCCTCCGAAAAATGAGTAATCTTTTAACATAGCGTAATTGCGTAAAACGATTTACCGCAACTGGTAGCAGGCTACAGTAATACATCGACCAAGATTAGCCATGAATAACTCGGGTCAGTGATTATAGTGTGACTGTTGTTACACTACGACCAAGCTTAGGCTATTATATTTATCACAGAGCTTTGTTTTCATTTATTTTCCCCTTCTCTTCGGAAACGGCCACCGCATTTTCAAATGAATGAGGCTTAAACAGTTTTATAATTAAAATTCAATTTTAACTATAGGCTACACAATCATTAGACTTTGATTTTAAGCTTCTGAAAGAGAATAGTCACAGCCTTCTGCAATATAACACGTTTCTTTGCTGCAAAAAGAAGCACCTATACTAAGGGAAGATAAGCTGGAAAACGTGTGATTAGAATTCATTAAAGGCTAGGTAGGCAGAAACCTAGAAAAGAGGTTCGAATTGAGTCCACACGGTTCTCATCCCATCAGCTCTGACCATAGATATATATAGAACACTAGATTGCTGATAGGGTATGCTCAAGTGAAGCATCTGTTCTCCGAGCCTATACACCTGGAAGTAAAATTCGCCCATAGACTCCCATTCATTTTCGCCTACTTTAAAATTACATTTTCAAAAACACTTGCGTGTGAGTCTGTGTTATTTTGGTATCGCAGTGCTGAGCAACATTTTGTCTCCCTAAATATGTGCTTTTCGGAGGATGGAAAGCGGCACACTTACTAAAGGGAAGATCGAAATGTGACTCGATGTCAACGTTAAAGTGCTGCAGAGAAGTGACTTTAACGCGACCCAGGCTTTTACCTCTGATAAGATAATTGCTTGGTAGTTATCGCCATTATAAGAAACGTTGTTTGAATGTCCGTATACGTTATCAAATTACACTCTGGTTTCCTCACTTCACTGTACCCTGGTTGACTATTTGACATCAACCGAATTGTTTATATTAAATCATATGGCTAACATTGATAAAAGGAAGCGCTAGTGAAGCCTTTCTCCCCTCCTTGTCTTTTGGAGCTCTGTATGAAACAGACAAAGCGACTTGCCCACTGTTTTAAATATTATGCGGGTAAGAAGTATTGTCGTTGAATGTCAAGTACAAGTAGCTAGCTAGCTTGCAGGCCACCTTTTAAATTTTATTTACCACTAAGTCAATGCAGTCCCCGCGATGCCAAGGTAGCTCGCTGGTGACCGATATCAATCGCTAGCGTTCGCTTTTAGTCAGCGGTCTGTTCAAGTCAATGGGACGGCTAATTAGCTAGCTAGCATGAAACGCGATTTTTTTCTATTTAAGTGACAACTTTGCGTTTATACTTTAGCTTTCGCATAAAACGTTTTATTACAGCTCTTCAAATAAATATCGCTACAAAAGGCAGTCGCACATCTCAGCATTTTCTCGCTTGTGTCGACTTATCTGAAATTGGCCTTATCAGTAGCCGCCATCAGCTGGCTATTTACATGGTAAATCGCACACACACAACCTAACCCCCATCGTAGCAACTGTAGTTAGAGGAAAAAGAATTTAGCCGTTTACCTGTCCAACAGAAGTACAGCGAGCTTCGAGTCCAACTTGAAACCAATGCTATCCCGAACTTCTCTCCATCTTCGAAATGCAACGCCGATATTGACATGCGTTTTATTGCATTTATTGTCAAACTCTCTTTTAGACTCCCTTTTTGCCGAATCCGTTTTCCTCTTCTTGGGTTGTTTTGCACTGAACGCGGGTGTTTCCAAACGTGGAATGGCTACTTTTCCTGTTCGGTCGTCCGCCATTGCTGCAGAGTGGTTTTCCCATCAGCTGTAGTAGAACAGCCAATCGCTGTTTAGCTCTCTCAAAGCTCTATAAGCTGCTCTGTGATTGGTCAAAATCTACCGTCACGGGTAGATTATTTGCAGGCTGAAACAGAGCCTAGGGGAGACGTAGAGGTCTGATTTTTTTTCACATCACTTCCTTTACATTATCCCCAAGGTTATTATGTAAATTTTTGCCTAAAACGGTCAAAAGAAAGATGCCTACCTAGCCTTTAATGTTAGACCTACTGGTCATAACTTGCCGGCTATTTTTATAAATATACTAATAAATTTATTTGGAGCATTATGATTTTAGTTCATAAGCTTGCACAATTTGAACATTTATTTCATAGCTACTCATCTGGCTTTACTAAGTCATTCTCGTAAGTAGGTTACGTTAATTCTAATAACTCAGCGTTTATTTCAGTAGATCGTGGAGCTTCTAATCAGCAGCATAGAAACCATTTTACTGCGGGAGAAGTGATGATGATTAAAATTGAGCTTTTATTACAACTTCGTGTTCATTAATTCATTTGAACATGCGGTAGCCGTGACCGGGAGGAAAATAATAAATGAATAAATAAATAACTAAATAAATAAACGAGAGGTTGTTTGCTTGTATATTATACTCAGCAACAAAAGTTTCTGTGACACGAATATTGTTAATTATTTTTCATAACGCAATTATGAAATTGTCATACATGGTGATATCAGACTGAAACAGTACACGTAAACACAACATTGAAATGGAAATCATGAAAATGCGAGAAAATGACTTTGCACGTGAAAATGTGTGTAAATCATGCTTGTGGATGGCAATAAAAAAGGAGAATTTTTGGAATGTTCACATTGTGCCTGATGAACGACGGAAGCATCACTTATCGAAAACACAGCCATTTCGGATCAGGAACTCTACCCTCTAAATGCCAAGACTGTCTGAAAATGATCGGTGGAGGGCCATTGGGATGATTGAATCCGGAACCTCGCAGAGGGAAGTTGCTCATCGCCTGAATGTCCACCGAAACACCATTTGGAACTTATGGCAGCGTCATCAGCAGACAAGACATGTCAGAGACCGTCCTCGCAGCGGCCGTCCACGAGTAACCACTCCCAGACAGGACAACTGGATTCGAACAACCCATCTCCGAAATCGATTCCAACCTGCAACCATAACTGCAAGAACGATACCTGGTTTGAGGAGACTGTCTGCACAGACAATCCGTCGCCGTCTCCGTCATTTTGGCATTGTCCCACGTCGGCCAGCAAGACGTCCAATACTCACAGTACAACACCGACGACTGCGTCTACAGTGGGCACAACAACATCGACTGTGGATCCAACGTCAGTGGGATCTTGTACTCTTCACTGATGAATCAAGATTCATGCTTAACCGATGTGATGGTCGTTTACGTGTATACCGTCGACGTGGAGAACGTTATGCCAACAACTGTGTTCAGGAATTTGATCGTTTTGGAGGTGGTAGTGTCATGATTTGGGGAGGGATCACGGCTAGAAACAGAACAGATTTGCTTGTTATTGATGGAAATCTGACAGGTCAAAGATATCGCGATGAAGTGCTACGGTCATTGGTGGTACCGTTTTTGATGCAACATGGTCCCGGAATAACGCTGCAACATGATAACGCCAGACCACACGCTGCAAGGATTGTACAGCAATATCTGATGCAACAACATGTCAATGTCCTGCCATGGCCAGCCAGATCCCCAGACATGTCCCCAATCGAGCATCTTTGGGACGAGATGGATCGACGTTTGCGGCGGTTGGATAACCCGCCAGCTACACTCCGGGAATTGCGACAACGTCTACGTCAGATTTGGAATGACATCCCACAGCAATTTCTGGCACATCTGATTCGGTCCATGCGCCGGAGATGCGTTGCTTGCATCATGGCACGAGGAAGTCACACCCGGTATTGAAGTGTGAAGGTCACAATTGGTTAGACGTCAGACAAGTGCTTCATGACGCATGAAAATGACATTTTTCGTTTTGAGTGACGTTGGCACTGAAAAGTCAGTGTTTCTCCTGTTAAATAAACATATTGATTGCATTGAGATCTTTGTGTGTCATTTATAACATACACATAAATGGTGTCACAGAAACTTTTGTTGCTGAGTAAATTTAAACTTTGTTGTAACAACAGTCACTATAAACACTGACCCGAGTTAATAAACTAGCCAGAGGCGCCAAACAAAAATCAATGAATATAGAGTAAAAAGATAACCAGTATCGCCTCAGTTTATTCTCGAAAATATTAATGTTCTGAACACATTATTTCTTTCTAGTCTAGCTAGAGAACAATAAAAATTATTGGCAGGTTTGGAAAGTTGTGTCAATAAATTGCAGCCAGTTCCTACATTGCTTTCTGCTGTTAATCTCGATTGAATATTGTGCTTTCTTTCTGCACCATAAAAGCAAAATTTTAAATAGAAGGTTATATCTATAAGCTACTCAGGCAGAGGGGTATGATACAGCCTATGATGTAATACGCTCCGCGTAATTCATTTGAAAATGTTTTGGCCATTTCTGACAAGTAAATTGGCTTTACAGAAAACACTAAAATGACTTCACGGTTTTACCATTCAATCCTTCCGAGCAAAGGAAAAAAGTGTTTAGTCTGTCAAGGGGGATAAATGTTTTACACATGCAGAGGGCCATAGTGCCACTGTCCATCAGGAATGGGACTGAAATCATCCCATGACTGTAATATCCTGTAACCTATTTTAATTGTTAAAGCCGATTTACAGCAGATTGTAGTACAGAAGCAGCATCGGCCAAGATGAGCGAGTTGTAATCAAAACAAAATTTTAATGATTAGATCAGACTAAAGCCTATTTCACTCTTCTTGCCTTCCACCTAAAATTAGTATCTCTATCTGCAGAATAAAAGTGCCGCGATCTAGCCTACTGATATAATCGCCGACTGAAAAGAGTTAGGCTACAGAATCCAGGGGCATCTCTAGGACTAGGACTAGATTGGTGGGGCCCAGAGCTCCCCTTTAAAACAATTACTAACCCTGACTTGCACCCAGTCATTCGGATAATTGACAAACAATCCTTCCAGGATTTTCCTGGCTTTTTTATTGTTTTTTATTATTATTTTATGCGGTAACTTCTTCAAAAAGTGGCGATGAAAGTTGCAATGTCTTGGCGATTTATTTTTTTGTCCGCGAGAACTTTGCGTGGATTGGTGAATTTGCTTTAATAGTTACAATCGCGACATGCAACTTCCTTGAGGGACTGAGCAATAGATTCACTCTGAGAACACGCCGGTGCGGTACATTTCAGTACGGCGACAATCATTAATCTGGACGCGTAATTTCGTGTATTTAAATCAGCGTTATTCAGAATTGCACACAGATGTTTAAAATGGTCTTTTATTTTATTTAAACAAAACGATCATGAAGCGCCAGTTATATCACTTGATGTGTGGAAGTTATTATCAGTAATGGTTAGCTTAGATTACCTCAGTAGGCGCTTCTTTTTACCAGAAAGAAAATGATTTATGACAGGAGGCCATGACTACGCCTATCAGAAATGAAATTCAAATATAATACAAAAATGTATTCAAGTCTAATTGAACAGTTGAAATTTCCTCTTAACACGGTCGGCGGCAGAATTATTTCACCCCTTGCGATCTAACAGCGACAATATAATGGGCTACATTCAGTAGCCTACATAAATATTATTTAATTATAATGAGGTCTATGCGCTGTCACTCAAGGACAATTTTTTTCCTCCAGCGAAAGCGACATTTCAAAATTCTTCAGCGGATGAAGATAATTTCGGTGAAGAGTGTGGTGTCCTTCATTTATGTTTTCCAATCAGACAGCTGACAGCGCATTAAAAAGCGCTGAGCTGCATGTTGTCAGGCCACATTGATTGTTACTAGCTTATTTTACTGGCTTCAAATATTTTGAACAATTAGACCTACAGTCCTAACGATTTAATTATACAAATAGCAGCCAAGTAAATGATTTGCCCAACAGTAATGCTGAGGGAAGCGGCCATTTACAATGTAATTGCAATATTCCTAGCATGGACTGTACAGAGGTGCCGAGACCGTATCTCTACAAGGCCACTGAAAGAAAAATTTTGCTGTCTCGAGACACCCTGGACCAGTGGTCCGGACCAGTCTCCTAGTGGAGCAGGACAGTTACTGCAGTGGTCCCTGCTCCAAAGACCAGTGGTCCGGACCAGTCTCCTAGTGGAGCAGGACAGTTACTGCAGTGGTCCCTGCTCCAAAGACCAGTGGTCTGGACCAGCCCCCTAGTGGAGCAGGACAGTTACTGCAGTGGTCCGTGCTCCAAAGACCAGTGGTCCGGACCAGTCCCCTAACGGAGCAGGACAGTTACTGCCGTGGTCCGTGCTCCAAGCACCAGTGGTCCGGACCACCCCCCTAGTGGAGCAGGACAGTAATTACAGTGGTCCGTGTTACAGGACAGTACAGTACACAAAATGTTACAGCCCCTGCTGTGAAATCGACGAGTGTTTAACTAATGATTGTATGAATGTTTTGTGGTTTTACACAGCAAGAATCGATTATTTAAGTTCAGTATTTGGGGTTTTAGTGTTTCCTCTTGAAAAATGGGGCCTTTAAGGGTTTAGGGCTGAGTAGGGGGTTTGGGGACTACAGGGGGTTTAGGAGCTGTAGTGATGTAGGGGCCTGTGGTGGATTTCAGGGCTATGGGGTCTAGGGGTCAGTGGGGGGTTGTGGAGCTGAAGGAGGTTTAGGGGCCTATAGTGGTCTGGGGGTTATCGAGTGTTTGGTGGTTATAGAGGGTTTAGGGGTTATAGCGGATTCTGAAGCTCTGAAGTTTCTACTTAGATGTACTCAGTGGCTCTCTGGGCTCATTGTGCTCTGCAGGGTGAACAGGGTGCTGTACAGGCAGGTCTGTGATCTACACTGTCTGTTCAGTGTCAGTCTGTTTTAGTGCTGGTCCAGAGAGCCCTTCCTCCTCTTGCTCTGTGGTGTGGGGATCCTGGGCTGGTTTAGGTTCCTTCTCCTCTTGTTCTGTGAGTGATGTCTCTCCCACAGATTCATTTCTCTCCCAGCCAAATCTCCTCTGTGATCAAGTGATTCTGTGCAAAAATTTGATTTAATATGAAGGGTTCAATGTTCCCCATCATATACAATACAGGCTTGAATTATCGTGACTGCTTTAACCATCGGGGAATGGGACTGGTTCCTCAATGTAAATTTAAGCACTTGCACGCTTGCTGTCACAACTGGACATGGGCAGGAAATCAGCCTTATACCTTCAAGTCAAATTAGATTTACAAATGAGAACCACTCCCATTGACAGACTGCAAAAGCAGCTGTGATAATCCTTCTGTGTATCACACATGATGGGGAAATCAGGCCCAAAATGCAAAGTAGGAATATTGTAATAATATGTGAAATGGCTGTTTTTTATTGGATAAAATATTAGATATAGTGCAGTGTTCATGGTGGAACTGTTACTTACTGCTTCTCTAGACTCACCTGCATGACTGTCATCCTGAGAAACTCCAACAGTCTCATCTCTCTCAGTCTGTGGTGCTGTGTGGGCTTCAAACTTCTGAACTAGTTCCTGCACATGCCCTGTAGAAACAAAAAAAATATGACCATGACACTACAGATGCAGGAGTCCAATATTTCTCCTGGTTGTCAACCAAATACTTCAGCTTTTATATTTTTGGGTGATTTAAAACTGGTGTTTCATTTTAAGTTTGGAATTATATCTGTTAATACATTTGAAATTCAATTAACTTCGAAATAAATTTAATCTGCGACAAGTACTATTTTATTTTGTTCCTTTCCTAAACTGACATAATTTCTAAGCTATTTTGACACTAATGTGGACAATATTCCTGTTTCACCCTGAAGTGGAGATGATATTATCTCTGTCTCACCCTGATGTGGAGATGATATTATCTCTGTCTCACCCTAAAGTGGAGATTATATTATTTCTGTTTAACCCTGAAGTGGAGATGATATTATCTCTGTCTCACCCTGAAGTGGAGATGATATCATCTCTATTTAACCTTGATGTGGAGATGATATTATCTCTTACCAACCCTGAAGTGGAGATGATATTATCTCTGTCTCACCCTGAAGTGGAGATGATATCATCTCTATTTAACCTTGATGTGGAGATGATATTATCTCTTACTAACCCTGAAGTGGAGATGATATTATCTCTTACTAACCCTGAAGTGGAGATGATATTATCACTGTCTAACCCTGATGTGGAGATGATATTATCTCTGTCTCACCCTGATGTGGAGATGATATTATCACTGTCTAACCCTGATGTGGAGATGATATTATCTCTGTCTCACCCTGAAGTGGATATTATATTATTCCTGTTTAACCTTGATGTGGAGATGATATTATCACTGTCTAACCCTGATGTGGAGATGATATTATCTCTGTCTCACCCTGAAGTGGATATTATATTATTCCTGTTTAACCCTGAAGTGGAGATGATATTATCTCTGTTTAACCCTGATGTGGAGATGATATTATCTCTGTCTCACCCTGAAGTGGATATTATATTATTCCTGTTTAACCCTGAAGTGGAGATGATATTATCTCTGTTTAACCCTGATGTGGAGATGATATTATCTCTGTTTAACCTTGATGTGGAGATGATATTATCTCTGACTAACCCTGAAGTGGAGATGATATTATCTCTGTTTAACCCTGATGTGGAGATGATATTATCCCTGTTTAACCCTGAAGTGGAGATGATATTATCTCTGTTTAACCCTGATGTGGAGATGATATTATCCCTGTTTAACCCTGAAGTGGAGATGATATTATCTCTGTTTAACCCTGATGTGGAGATGATATTATCTCTGTTTAACCCTGAAGTGGAGATGATATTATCTCTGTTTAACCCTGAAATGGAGATGATATTATCTCTGTTTAACCTTGATGTGGAGATGATATTATCCCTGTTTAACCCTGATGTGGAGATGATATTATCCCTGTTTAACCCTGATGTGGAGATGATATTATCTCTGTTTAACCTTGATGTGGAGATGATATTATCCCTGTTTAACCCTGAAGTGGAGATGATATTATCTCTGTTTAACCCTGATGTGGAGATGATATTATCCCTGTTTAACCCTGAAGTGGAGATGATATTATCTCTGTTTAACCCTGATGTGG
Organism: Gymnothorax reevesii; assembly: GCA_029721435.1. Classification (NCBI taxonomy): domain Eukaryota; kingdom Metazoa; phylum Chordata; class Actinopteri; order Anguilliformes; family Muraenidae; genus Gymnothorax; species Gymnothorax reevesii. The sequence goes on along the minus strand of CM056580.1, from coordinate 111,990,589 downwards.
AGATGATATTATCTCTGTTTAACCCTGAAGTGGAGATGATATTATCTCTGTTTAACCCTGAAATGGAGATGATATTATCTCTGTTTAACCTTGATGTGGAGATGATATTATCCCTGTTTAACCCTGATGTGGAGATGATATTATCCCTGTTTAACCCTGAAGTGGAGATGATATTATCTCTGTTTAACCTTGATGTGGAGATGATATTATCTTTGTTTAACCCTGAAGTGGAGATGATATTATCTCTGTTTAACCTTGATGTGGAGAAGATATTATCTCTGTTTAACCTTGATGTGGAGATGATATTATCCCTGTTTAACCCTGATGTGGAGATGATATTATCCCTGTTTAACCCTGAAGTGGAGATGATATTATCTCTGTTTAACCTTGATGTGGAGATGATATTATCTCTGTTTAACCTTGATGTGGAGATGATATTATCTTTGTTTAACCCTGAAGTGGAGATGATATTATCTCTGTTTAACCTTGATGTGGAGATGATATTATCTTTGTTTAACCCTGAAGTGGAGATGATATTATCTCTGTTTAACCCTGATGTGGAGATGATATTATCTCTGTTTAACCTTGATGTGGAGATGATATTATCTCTGACTAACCCTGAAGTGGAGATGATATTATCTCTGTTTAACCCTGAAGTGGAGATGATATTATCTCTGTTTAACCCTGAAGTGGAGATGATATTATCTCTGTTTAACCCTGAAATGGAGATGATATTATCTCTGACTAACCCTGAAGTGGAGATGAAACTGGAGCGCAAATGGCGTTCAACTAAATTGCAGGTATTCTTCCATGCCTGGAAAGACAGTCTACTTGCCTATAAACGTGTCCTCTCCACTTCACGTTCCTCATATTTCTCTACATTGATAGATGAAAATAAAAACAACCCCAGGCACCTGTTTAGCACTGTTGCCAAGCTAACCAAGAATCAAGCTGATCCCTGTGTTTCTGTACCATTAAACAGCAATGACTTTATGAATTTCTTCAATAATAAAGTTATAAAAATCAGGGACAAGATTCAGAGTTCCTTTGTCTCTCCTCATATAGGGTCTTCTTCTCTATCTACCCAGCTTATGGATTTAGAATTATCACAAGGACAAGTGTCCTACCTGAACTCTTTTACACCAATAGATGTCAGCGAATTTAATACCATTGTAAATTCATCAAAATCTGTTACGTGTCTTCTGGACCCCATCCCAACGAAGCTTTTAAAGGAGCTACTACCAGTGATTGGAACCCCATTATTACACATTGTCAATGCTTCTTTAGCATCTGGACACATCCCACACACTCTTAAACGTGCAGTCATCAAACCCCTACTTAAGAAACCAAACTTAGATGTGAATAATGTGTCTAACTTCAGGCCTATCTCAAACCTCCCATTCCTCTCTAAAATACTAGAAAAGGCCGTTTCAAAACAACTCTGATCATTTTTACACTCCAATTGTATATTGGAAGTTTTTAAATCTGGTTTCAGACCCTGTCACAGTACTGAAACAGCCCTGGTCAAAGTACTCAATGACCTTCTCCTCGCTTCGGACAGTGGCTACATTTCTGTACTTGTGCTTCTTGATTTAAGTGCAGCATTTGACACTATCGATCACGATATCCTGTTGAATCGACTTGAAAATCTTGTAGGCCCCCGTGGACAGGCTCTTTCCTGGTTCAGATCATACTTATCGGATCGATATCAATTTGTGCATTTTAATAATGACTCCTCGTATCAATCAAGGGTTAGATATGGAGTACCACAAGGATCTGTGCTTGGACCTCTGCTTTTCTCAATATATATGCTTCCACTGGGACAAGTTATTCGCGCACATGGCATCAACTTTCACTGCTTTGCAGATGACACACAACTATATCTGTCAGTCAAGCCTGATGAAGCTGCCCAGCTGTCAAAGATGGAAGCCTGTCTTGTAGACATAAAGAAATGGATGAGTCACAATTTTCTCTTGTTGAACCATAGTAAGACAGAAATAATCGTAGTGGGTCCCAAATCCCAGAGATGCAAAATCTCAGATTACATGCTTATCATTGATGGAATTTCAATCGCTTCAAGTGCCATTTTTAAAGATCTTGGTGTTACTCTTGACCCTGATCTCGCACTTGATACACATATAAAGAACATCTCAAGAGTTGCATTTTACCACTTGAGGAATATTTCCAAAATTCGGAAAATGCTGTCATTACATGATGCAGAAAAGCTTGTCCATGCCTTTGTTACTTCAAGATTGGATTACTGTAATGCTCTTTTGTCTGGTTGTGCAAAATCCTCTCTAAAGGGGCTCCAGCAAATTCAAAATGCAGCTGCTCGTATTCTCACTAGAACACGGAGACACGAGCATATCAGCCCAGTGTTAGCTTCACTTCACTGGTTGCCAGTTAAATTCCGAATAGACTATAAGATACTACTTCTTACCTTTAAAGCCTTACATGGGCTTGGTCCATTGTACCTAAGTGATTTACTTTTACCCTACATTCCCTCCAGAACACTCCGTTCGCAGAGCGCAGGCCTCCTTGTCGTTCCAAAAATAGCTAAAATTACCATAAGCGGTAGAGCTTTTTCCTATCGTGCTCCCCTCTTATGGAACGAATTGCCTGCTCATATTTGGGGTGCAGACACTATCAGTATATTTAAAGTTAGGCTCAAAACATATCTCTTTAGTCTGTCCTATAGTTGAGGGACAGGAGTGGGTGGCTGGCATAAGCTATAGAATATTTGGTGGACTGAGCAGTCAGTGCTGTCACTGGATCATTGCTGGTGGTGCCCTATTCTGCTGAGCTGGTCATGGTCTGGTGGTGACTGTCTCAACCTGCCCTCGTGGCTGTGTTGGCCCCTGCCCCCGTTTCTCATAACTATGCTGCCATAGTCTTATTCTGCTGGGGTTTCCTTATCGCACACAGGCACCTCTGTCTCTCCTGCTCTGTGTGCTCGCCATACAACTCCACCTCCCTAACAATATTTTTTTTTTTCTCCTCCTCCTGCTCTGGGCACTTGCCCTGAGCTCCAGATCAAGCTTCACCGAACACCCCCTGGCCCGGAGCTCCAGCCTAAGACCAGCTCTTACCATCTTGTTTCAGCTACAGGACCAAGAGGGTCTTCCTGCCTCATGATGACCTCCATTGCTAATTGTTTTACATTAGCCAAGACATCTGTTGGACAGTTTTAAATATACAAATTATTTTAGCACTGATTAGATGGATTTCAATGGAACTCTTGTCATTATCTTGTTATCAACTAGCTAGCCCGCGGAGGATGGGCTTCCCCACTATAGCCGGGTTCCTCCTGAGATTTCTTCCCACTGGGGAGTCTTTTCTCACCACTGTTTGAGGATTTTTTCTCCCTACTGGGAGTTTTTTTTGCCTCGCTGTAGTGGGAATAGGGAATCGGTACTGGGAATAGGTTGGGCACTGCCCTTCAGTAACCCATCTCTGACTGTAAAGCGTCAGTGTATCTGTAAAAAGCGCTATACAAAATAAAATAAAAATAAAATTGAATGATATTATCTGTTTCACCCTGAAGTGGAGATGACATTATCTCTGTTTAACCCTGAAGTGGAGATGATATTATCTCTGTTTCACCCTGATGTGGAGATGATATTATCTCTGTTTACTCCCTAAATGGAGATGACATTTTCTCAGTTTAATCCCTAAGTGGAGATGATATTATCTCTGTTTCACCCTGAAGTGGAGATGACATTTTCTCTGTTTAATCCCTAAATGGAGATGATATTATCTCTGTTTCACCCTGAAGTGGAGATGACATTTTCTCTGTTTAATCCCTAAGTGGAGATGATATTATCTCTGTTTAACCCTGAAGTGGAGATGACATTTTCTCAGTTTAATCACTAAGTGGAGATGATATTATCTCTGTTTAACCCTGAAGTGGAGATGACATTTTCTCAGTTTAACCCTGAGGAGGAGATCATATTATCGGTCTAACCCTGAAATGAAGATAAAGTTATCTATGTTTCACCCTGAAGTGGAGATGATATTATCTCTGTTTAATCCCTAAGTGGAGAAGATATTATCTCCGTTTAACCCTGAAGTGGAGATGATATTATCTCTGTTTCACCCTGAAGTGGAGGTGATATTATCTACGTTTAACCCTGAAGTGGAGATGATATTATCTCTGTTTCACCCTGAAGTGGAGGTGATATTATCTCTGTTTCACCCTGATGTGGAGATGATATTATCTCTGTCTCACCCTGAAGTGGAGATGATATTATTGATGCGAGATCAGTGAGACACCAAAAGAGAGATGCCAGGAAACTGGGAGTTTATTGGAACAAAAGAAAACAGGCACGAGGGCTAACAGAAACCTTGTCCCAAAGGGTTGCAAAAATCCAAACTAAAGTAAGCTTCACAGAGCTAAAAAAATAAAGAGTCCAAACGACAAAAAACCAAAAGCCACTGGAACCTCCAGGGAGGAAAACCACAACCAGAAAAGAATTATCAGGCTTAGAATGCAAACAGCAAAAACTTGACTTGGCTAGAAGAAGACATAAATACTGCACTGATACTCAAAACACAAGGGCATGAGACTGTCTGCCAACCAACTTCCACCAACTCCAGATAAAGGGAGGAAAATCAGCACACAGGCGGGGCAACACCTGGAGAAGAAACAAGGGGCAAGGCAAGATCATGAGATGAGGACAATGATAGGCTGACACGACTTGCTCATTAAGAAAATGAGCGGCTCAGCTTAAGTACCAATGAAGCATGCAGATTGAAGGAAGCATGAATGTTTAGAACAGAAAAGCACAGCAAGATCTTGAAATAGCAAAGCAGGAATCATGACAATAAACTCCCTGTCTACATTAGTAATATTAGTAATGTGCCTGTGTAAGAATTACATCTCCCGCGACTGTTAGTAAATGTTAGTAACTTAAAAACAGTTAATTGTCAATTAAGCTTAGACAGCCCCGAATCAGCACAGCACAGAAGGAAGGGGGAAATTCCAAAAGCCAACCAGAGCTCTGAAGTGTGCGAAAACGAAGACATGGGGCGGAACGCAGACAAGCGGTGGAGTGGCTGGGCAGACCTGGCAAAAAACAAAACGTGGAAAAGTAAAAACATGGACAATGAATGTGAACTATGAACTATGAAACCTGGCACAAGAAACTGTTAAAACCCAAAATACTGTCCTGGCCAAAGGCCCAGGACCCTGGAACACAACAGTTATCTCTGTTTAACCCTGAAATGGAGATGACATTATCTCGGACTAACCCTGAATTGGAGATGAGGTGTGGCGATCCTGGCCTGGATTGGTCTCCTGCTTCTCTTGCTCTGTGGTGTGAGGATCCTGGGCTGGTTTAGGTTCCTCCTCCTCTTGATCTGTGAGTGATGTCTCTCCCACAGTCTTCTTTTCTTTCCCAGCAGAATCTCCTCTGTGATCAACTGATTCTGTGCAAAAATTAGATTTAATATGAAGGGTTAAATGTTCCCCATCATATACAATACAGGCTTGAATTCTAGTGACTGTTTTCACCATCAGGGAATGTGACTGATTCCTCTTTGTAAGTTTAAGCACTTGCACACATGCTGTCACAACTGGACATGGGCAGGAAATCAGCCTTATGGGCTGAGTCAACTTTAAGTCAAATCCATCCATCCATCCATCTTCTATACCCGCTTATTCCTCACTAGGGTCACGGGGCGAGCTGGAGCCTATCCCAGCTGACTACGGGCAAAGGCAGGGACCCACCCTGAACAGCTTGCCAATCCACACACCATTCACACACTAACTTCAAGTCAAATTAGATTTACAAATGAGAACCACTCCCATTGACAGACTGCAAAAGCAGCTGTGATAATCCTTCTGTGTATCACACATGATGGGGAAATCAGGCCCAAAATGCAAAGCAGGAATAATGCAATAATATAGGAAACTGGTGATTTTCCTAAGGTAAAATATTAGGTATATTAGATGTTAGATAATATTAGCTATAGTGCACTGTTCATGGTGGAACGGTTACTTACTGCTTCTCTACACTCACCTGCATGACTGTCATCCTTAGAAACTCCAACACTTGTTATGACTTGGAAAAATCACAACAAAGAAAACTGGCCAGTACAACTAAAACAAATTTATTCTTTACAAAAAAAAGTTGTACAAAAATTATCCACTATTTAAATTCTCTAATAACACTGCCACTATTTAACTGTTGCCAAAACAAAACTCTGGTCTGCTCTCTTCTGCTGTCTGCTCTCTTTGTTGTCAGTCTCTGCTGTGCTTAAAATCACAGCCTTTTTATAGTCTAGCAACCTTCCAGAAAGATCCACAGGATTCTAGGGAAATCCCGCCCCCTCCAAGCAGGAAAGTGCCAGAAGCTTCTAGAAATTACTAGACTTTTCTTAATGATTTTACAAACACGCCACCAGATGGGGCCAATGAACAAAATAAATATAGCTGACCAGCAGGGCAGCAAAACAGCATGTAACAAATCTTCATTTACAAATGGAATATAAAGCTGTACAAAAAATTATCATACATAACACCTCCCCTCTTTAAGAAAAGAAAGGTTTGCTAAAAGCTTTCTTTTGTTAAAATTAACACAGCTTTACAATCAGAACAATATTGAACTTTACACAAACGTATTATTGATCATGATAACAATCATATACATAACAAACAGTGTAAGTCTCACAATTAAATAGAAAAGTAAAATTACGTTTTTCACAATCACGAAAAGAAATAAAATTACATGCGTGAAAGTGTATCTGGGATTACATTATCTTTTCCCCTGATGTGAGAAATGTCCAAATCATACTCTTGCAAAAGTAAACTCCATCTCAGTAATCTTTGATTCTTGTTTTTGATCTTGTGCAAGAATGTGAGGGGATTGTGATCACTGAAGACCTTGATGGAAGTAGCTGAACAAGTCAAATAGACTTCAAAATGTTGTAAAGCCAAAACAAGTGCCAAACATTCTTTTTCAATTGTTGAGTAGTTTTTCTGATGTTTATCAAACTTTTTGGAAAAGTAACAAACAGGATGATCTACTCTATCAGTGTCTTCTTGCAGTAAAACTGCACCTGAACCAATGTCACTGGCATCAACTGCCAACTTGAACTCCTTTTTGAAATTGGGAGATAAGAGAACTGGTGCATTTTTGAGAATCGCTTTCAGCTGGTCAAATGAATTTTGACATTTTTCATCCCAAACAAATTTTGCATTTTTCTTCAGTAAATTTGTCAAAGGTTCAGAGATGATAGAGAAATTTTTACAGAATTTTCTGTAGTAGCCAGCCATCCCTAGAAATCTCATGAGCTGTCTTTTAGTTGTTGGCTCAGGAAATTCAGTGATAACTTTGACTTTTGCATCAACTGGTTTGACTTGACCCTGTCCTACAACATGACCTAAGTAAACAACTGAAGCTTTACAAAAGTCACTTTTAACAAGGTTGATAGTCAGCTTGGCATCACTCACTCTCTGAAAGAAGTTTCTGATGTAGGTGAGGTGCTCTTGGAAGCTGTCACTGGTGATGATAATATCATCGATATAGGCCTCACATCCTGGCAGTCCAGCAATCACTCTGTTTACCAGACGTTGGAAGGTGGCTGGAGAATTTTTCATTCCAAATGGCATGACCTTCTATTGGTATAATCCATCTGGCGTGACGAAGGCAGAGATCTCCTTTGCTCGATCAGTTAGAGGGATCTGCCAGAAGCCCTTGAGGAGATCAAATTTTGTGACATACTTTGACTGTCCAACTTTGTCAATGCAGTCATCAATCCTGGGAATAGGATATGAGTCCGTTTTTGATAAAGCATTCGCTTTTCTGTAGTCTGTCACCATTCTATATGTTCCATTGGGTTTGGGAACTAGGATGCATGGAGAACTCCAGTCACTGTAACTTGGTTCAACAAAGTCATTTTCAAGCAGATATTTGACTTCTTGTTTAAGGTATTCCTGCTTCTCTGGATTCATTCTGTAGGGATGCTGTTTTACAGGCTTGGCATCGTCTTGTAGGATGACATCATGGTAAACCAAATCAGTCCTTGATGGAACGTCAGGGAAAATGTGACTATATTCAAATATGAGCTGCTTTAGCTGCTGTTGTTGAAAAGGGTCCAGGTGGGACAACTTGCTGTCAATATTTTCAAGAATGTCTGAATTTTCAAGTTTGACTGGACCAGGTTCATTTTCTAAGGGGCAGTCACAATCTTCGGAATTTTCCAGTTCAACTGTATTTACCACATTGACTGGTTTTTGCTGAGTGTCTCTATCAATGTATTCTTTCAGCATGTTGATGTGACACATTTGTTTTTGTTTCCTCCTTCCAGGAGTTGAAATTATGTAATTTAGATCACTGACCTTTTTGAGGACAGTGTAAGGGCCGAAATATCGGGCTCTTAGAGGGTTTCCAGGAACTGGCAAAAGTGCAAGAACTTTGTCACCAGTTTTAAAACTTCTATCTTTTGAATGAAGGTCATATCTGGCTTTCATTTTGCCCTGAGCTTCTTTGAGATTAGACTTAGCAAAGTCACAGGCTTTAGAGAGACGATTACGGAAGTCAGAGACAAACTGAAGCAAGTTCATTGGGACATCATCTTCAGCGAGCAACTTTTCCTTCAGTAGCTTCAGAGGTCCACTGACTGTATGCCCAAAAACGAGCTCAAAAGGACTGAACCCAAGAGACTCCTGAACAGCTTCACGGGCAGCAAACAGAAGAAGATGAACACCTTCATCCCAATCTTTCTCTGTGTCAAGGCAGTAGGTCCTTATCATGTTCTTCAGGGTTTGATGGAACCTCTCCAAAGCACCTTGACTCTCAGGATGGTAAGCTGATGACCTGTATTGTTTAATACCAAGCTCATGCATAACTTGTTGAAATATGCCAGACATGAAATTTGATCCTTGATCAGACTGAATAGACTTAGGAAGACCAACTAAGCAGAAAAACTTGGTTAGAGCCTTGATGATAGTCTTCGCCTTGATATTACGAAGTGGAATTGCCTCAGGAAACCGGGTGGAAGCACACATGATAGTCAGTAAGTACTCACAACCAGACCTAGTCTTCGGCAATGGTCCAACACAGTCAATGATGATCCGACTGAAAGGTTCTTCAAAAGCAGGAATGGGCTTAAGTCGAGCCTTTGGAATATTCTGGTTCGGCTTCCCAACCATTTGACAAGTATGACAGGATTTGCAGTACTCCTGTACATCAGACCTCATAGAAGGCCAGAAGAAATGGTTTCTGACACGTTGAAGGGTCTTCTTGATACCCAAATGACCTGACATAGGATTGTCATGGGCCAGACTAAGAGTTTCTTGACGGTAAGACTTTGGAAGAACAATTTGATGGGTGATCATCCACTCTTCATCTGCAGGAACATCAGGTGGACGCCACTTTCTCATAAGCACACCATTTTTGTAGTAAAAACAGACAGGAACTTGAGTAGCCTCTTGTTCACTTGCAGCCTGTGGTAGAAGAAGCGCTAGATCACGAGCTTGTTGTTGCTCATGAATAAGTTGTTTACGAGACAAAATGTCATTAGAATGACCTGACAAGGACAAGTCTGAAGATTTCCCAGACATCTCAGGACTGGAAGGTTCCTGATGAAAAGACTGCCCAATGAAGGTGTCAGCCAGGTTAAAGTCCAGGTCAGCATCATCTTGAATAGCCTTTCTGGCCATAGAACGAGTAACTGCACATGAAGGATAGAGGTCTGGAATTTCCTCCTCTATAGAGTCAGATTCTTGATGAATCAAAGGAGTGTCAGTTACAATAGGGTAGGGCACAACCTTATCCCCAGCAAGATCATTACCAAGAAGCAAATTAATGCCTTTGAAAGGAAGAGAAGACCTAACACCAACAGTGACAGGTCCAGAGACCAAGTCTGATTTGAGATGAACATTATGGAGAGGTACACTTGTAAAACCACATTCTACTCCTTGAATAAGGACATTAGCCTGAGTAGACGATTTGTCCGAGAAAGGCAGAATATCTGCAAGAATAAGAGATTGGGAAGACCCAGTATCCCTTAGAATTCGAACAGGAGCAGATGAGGAAAAATCCTGTGAAAGTGAGACAGAACCATCAGTGATGAATGGCTCAAAACCCTCCATAACCGGATCAGACACAGAAGGTAGAAGATCAGGTGAACTGACCATTGATACAAGAGATTCTCTCTTTGTCAAAGCAGTTGGCTTGGTTTCTTCTCGTTGTTGTTTTTTCTTGAGAGCATAACACTCAGAAATAAGGTGACCTTGCTTTTTGCAGTAATGGCAAGACACAGAGGGTAAAGAATCAGAGGATTGCTTTTCACCGGAAGGTTTCCTCTCAGAAGTGGCCTGAGAATCATTAGAAGTGTTATTAGAAGAAGTTTTGGACTGAAACTTGCTTTGAAATTTAGAAAAAGTAGATTTTTGGACAAAAGAAGTCTTGTGAGTCAATGCATAACTATCAGCTAGCATAGAAACATCTTGCAAAGTAATGGCTTGTTTTTCTTCAAGGAAAGTCTTAATATCAGGCTGGACACACCTTTTGAATTCCTCAACCAGAATAAGTTGCCTCATTCTATCAAAATCTTTTTCAACTTTCATGGAATTACACCACTGATCAAACAACTGTTCCTTTAACCTGCCAAATTCAACATGAGTTTGACTGGCTTCCTTGCGAGAATTCCTAAATTTTTGCCTGTAAGCCTCAGGGACTAATTCATAACCCTTCAGAATGGCAGATTTGACAAAATCATAATCAGCACACTGTTGGACAGATAACTGGTTATAGATTTTTCTAGCTTTACCAGTAAGAACACTTTGTAACATCATTGTCCAATGCTCTTTTGGCCATTTCAAATTTTCAGCAATTTTTTCAAAATGGGTAAAGTATTGGTCAACATCATTTTCTAAGAAAGGAGGAACAAGTCTGATATGTTTAACCACATCAAAATGATCAGGAAGTCCAGAAGATTTTGGAACAGTACCTGCTTCTATTCTCTTCATTTCCAATTCGAACTGCATTCTTTTTTCTTCTAGTTCTCTCTCCTTCTCCCTCTCCAACCTTCTTTCTTCCATCTCCATCCTTCTTTCCTCCAGTTCTCTTTCCTTCTCCCTCTCCAACCTTCTCTCTTCCAGCTCTTTCAGGCGTAGCTGAAATTCAAGTCTTCGCAGCTCCGTTGCAGGCACTTCCACAGCTTTAATTAATTCTGCTGCTTCTTCCCCAAAGATATCTTCATCGATGAAATGTTGCACCAAAATGTTGAATATTTCTTGTTTCTTCATTGATGACCTCACATCAGATAATCCAAGGGTTGAGGCTATTTGTAGCAAGTCCTTCTTCTTTGCCAACAAAATTAATTTCTGGGTTGGAGTTTTCAAAAAACTTTCCACATCAAAAGTCATGATTGCTGGTTTTTAAACTAGTCAAAAGATTTAAAATAATAATCTTCGGTGAATCCAATCTCGGTAGAACCTCCAATTTGTTATGACTTGGAAAAATCACAACAAAGAAAACTGGCCAGTACAACTAAAACAAATTTATTCTTTACAAAAAAAAGTTGTACAAAAATTATCCACTATTTAAATTCTCTAATAACACTGCCACTATTTAACTGTTGCCAAAACAAAACTCTGGTCTGCTCTCTTCTGCTGTCTGCTCTCTTTGTTGTCAGTCTCTGCTGTGCTTAAAATCACAGCCTTTTTATAGTCTAGCAACCTTCCAGAAAGATCCACAGGATTCTAGGGAAATCCCGCCCCCTCCAAGCAGGAAAGTGCCAGAAGCTTCTAGAAATTACTAGACTTTTCTTAATGATTTTACAAACACGCCACCAGATGGTGCCAATGAACAAAATAAATATAGCTGACCAGCAGGGCAGCAAAACAGCATGTAACAAATCTTCATTTACAAATGGAATATAAAGCTGTACAAAAAATTATCATACATAACACACTCTCATCTCTCTCAGTCTGTTTGTGGTGCTGATTCAGTACTGCCATCTGACACTCATTACGGTTCCAATCTGGGCTCTGGGCTTTGTTCTTCTGTTCGAGTTCCTGCACATGTTCTGTCGAAATAGAGGGAATATGACCATTACAGCATAGATGCAGGAGGCTCAGGGGACAATCCTTCTCCTCGCTGTCAACAGTATAATTCATTATATCCCCAAATGGCGTTCCGGGGATATTCTGTTTTTGGTCCGAACGCCGCCGCGCCGCCCTACGTGTTAACGCGATAACTTCAGTAATATTTCAATTATAAATTTCAAGTTTTGCATACAAGTAAGTATCATAAAGAGGAAGAACTGCTTCGATTTTGGACAATTTACGATTTCTAGATTAGCCACCAGGGGCCAAAAACTGAAAAAAAATCACAGTTTTTATCATATCTCTGGAAATATTTGTCCGATTGACCTCAAATCAAGTGCAAATGAAAGGTCATGACCTGAGGATGTGTCCCACGATGACATTATACCTGTTTGGTTCAAAATTTTGACACAAGGTGGAGCTTTGTCGCATAAATTCACCATTTTTGCCATATCTTTGGAACCATTTGTCCAATTGACATAAAACTATGTGCAACTGCAAGGTCATGACCTCACAATGTGTCACATGATGACATAATACCTGTGTGCTTCAATATTTTGCAACCAGGTGGCGCTTTGTGATGGAAAATTACCATTTTGGCCATATCTTCAGAACCATTTGTCCGATTGACCTGAAATTAAGTTCAAATGAAAGGTCATGACCTGAGGGGCTTTATATTGTATTGTGTCTCTGTCTAACCCTGAAGTGGAGATGATATTATTTCGGTTTCACCCTGATGTGGAGATGACATTATCTCTGTCTAACCCTGATGTGGAGATGATATTATTTCTGTTTCACCCTGATGTGGAGATGACATTATCTCTGTCTAACCCTGATGTGGAGATGATATTATCTCTGTTTAATCCCTAAGTGGAGAAGATATTATCTCCGTTTAACCCTGATGTGGAGATGATATTATCTCTGTTTAACACTGATGTGGAGATGATATTATCTCTGTTTAATCCCTAAGTGGAGAAGATATTATCTCCGTTTAACCCTGATGTGGAGATGATATTATCTCTGTTTAACCCTGATGTGGAGATGATATTATCTCTGTCTAACCCTGAAGTGGAGATGACATTATCTCTGTCTAACCCTGAAGTGGAGATGATATTATCTCTGTTTAACCCTGATGTGGAGATGATATTATCTCTGTTTAATCCCTAAGTGGAGAAGATATTATCTCCGTTTAACCCTGATGTGGAGATGATATTATCTCTGTTTAACCCTGAAGTGGAGATGATATTATCTCTGTCTAACCCTGAAGTGGAGATGACATTATCTCTGTCTAACCCTGAAGTGGAGATGATATTATCTCTGTCTAACCCTGAATGGGAGATGACATTATCTCTGTTTAACCCTGAAGTGGAGATGATATTATCTCTGTTCAACCCAGAAGTGGAGATGATATTACCTATGTTTCACCTTGATGTGGGGATAACATTTTCTCTGTTTAACCCTGAAGTGGAGATGACATTATCTCTGTTTAACCCTGAAGTGGGGATGATATTATCTCTGTTCAACCCAGAAGTGGAGATGATATTACCTATGTTTCACCTTGATGTGGGGATAACATTTTCTCTGTTTAACCCTGAAGTGGAGATGATATTATCTCTGTTTAACCCTGAAGTGGAGATGATATTATCTCTGTCTAACCCTGAATGGGAGATGACATTATCTCTGTTTAACCCTGAAGTGGAGATGACATTTTCTCTGTTTAACCCTGAAGTGGAGATGATATTATCTCTGTCTAACCCTGAATGGGAGATGACATTATCTCTGTTTAACCCTGAAGTGGAGATGACATTATCTCTGTTTAATCCTTACGTGGAGATGACATTATCTCTGTTAAACCCTGAAGATGAGATAATATTATCTCTGTCTAACCCTGAAGTGGAGATGATATTATCTCTGTTTAACCCTGAAATGGAGATGACATTATCTCTTTTCAGCCCTGAAGTGGAGATGATATTATCTCAGTTTAGCCCTTAAGTGGAGATAATATTATCCCTGTCTCACCTTGAAGTGGAGATGATATTATCTCTATCTAACGCATTATGAAGCGTAAAATACGATAACGGAGACCCCGGACTGTTGAACAACTTAAGCTGTACATCAAGCAAGAATGGGAAAGATTTCCACCCGAAAAGCTTCAAAAATTGGTCTCCTCAGTTCCCAAATGTTTACTGAGTGTCGTTAAAAGGAAAGACGATGTAACACAGTGGTAAAAAGGCCCCTGTGCCAACTTTTTTGCAATGTGTTGCTGCCTTTAAATTCTAAGTTAATGATTATTTGCAAAAAATAATTAAGTTTCTGAGTTAGAACATTAAACATCTTGTCTTTGCAGTGTATTCAAATGAATATAAGTTGAAAAGGATTTGCAAATCATTGTATTCTGTTTTTATCTATGATTTACATTAGGTGCCAACTTCACTGGTTTTGGGTTTTGTATTTCTGTTTTACCCTGACGTGGAGATGATATTATCTCTGTTTAATCCTGAAGTGGAGATGATATTATCTCTGTTGAACCCTGAAGAGGACATGATATTATCTCTGTTTAATCCTCAAGTGGAGATGATATTATCTCTGTCTTACCCTGAAGTGGAAATGATTTTATCTCTGTCTAACCCTGAAGTGGAGATGATGTTATCTCTGTCTAACCCTGAAGTGGAGATGATGTTATCTCTGTCTAACCCTGAAGTGGAGATGACATTATCTCTGTTTAACCCTGATGTGGAGATGATATTATCTCTGTTTAACCCTGAAGTGGAGATGATATTATCTCTGTCTAACCCTGAAGTGGAGATGATGTTATCTCTGTTTAACCCTGAAGTGGAGATGATGTTATCCCTGTTTAACCCTGATGTGGAGATGATATTATCTCTGTTTAACCCTGAAGTGGAGATGATTTTATCTCTGTCTATCCCTGAAGTGGAGATGATATTATCTCTGTCTAACCCTGAAGTGGAGATGATGTTATCTCTGTTTAACCCTGATGTGGAGATGATATTATCTCTGTTGAACCCTGAAGTGGAGATGATATTATCTCTGTCTCACCCTGAGGTGGAGATGATGTTATCTCTGTTTAACCCTGATGTGGAGATGATATTATCTCTGTTGAACCCTGAAGTGGAGATGATATTATCTCTGTCTCACCCTGAGGTGGAGATGATATTATTTCTGTTTTACCCTCTGTTTAACCCTGAAGTGGAGATGATATTATCACTGACTAACCCTGAAGTTGAGATGATATCGTCCCTGTTTAACCTTGAAGTGGAGATGATATTATCTCCGTTTAACCCTGAAGTGGAGATGCCATTATCTTTGTTTAATCCTGAAGAGGAGATGATATTATCTCTGTTTCACCCTGAAATGGAGATGACATTATCTCTTTTTAGCCCTGAAGTGGAGATGATATTATCTCAGTTTAACCCTTAAGTGGAGATAATATTATCCCTGTCTCACCTTGAAGTGGAGATGATATTATCTCTATCTAACGCATTATGAAGCGTAAAATACGATAACGGAGACCCCGGACTGTTGAACAACTTAAGCTGTACATCAAGCAAGAATGGGAAAGATTTCCACCTGAAAAGCTTCAAAAATTGGTCTCCTCAGTTCCCAAATGTTTACTGAGTGTCGTTAAAAGGAAAGACGATGTAACACAGTGGTAAAAAGGCCCCTGTGCCAACTTTTTTGCAATGTGTTGCTGCCTTTAAATTCTAAGTTAATGATTATTTGCAAAAAATAATTAAGTTTCTGAGTTAGAACATTAAACATCTTGTCTTTGCAGTGTATTCAAATGAATATAAGTTGAAAAGGATTTGCAAATCATTGTATTCTGTTTTTATCTATGATTTACATTAGGTGCCAACTTCACTGGTTTTGGGTTTTGTATTTCTGTTTTACCCTGACGTGGAGATGATATTATCTCTGTTTAATCCTGAAGTGGAGATGATATTATCTCTGTTGAACCCTGAAGAGGACATGATATTATCTCTGTTTAATCCTCAAGTGGAGATGATATTATCTCTGTCTTACCCTGAAGTGGAAATGATTTTATCTCTGTCTAACCCTGAAGTGGAGATGATGTTATCTCTGTCTAACCCTGAAGTGGAGATGATATTATCTCTGTCTAACCCTGAAGTGGAGATGACATTATCTCTGTTTAACCCTGATGTGGAGATGATATTATCTCTGTTTAACCCTGAAGTGGAGATGATATTATCTCTGTCTAACCCTGAAGTGGAGATGATGTTATCTCTGTTTAACCCTGAAGTGGAGATGATATTATCTCTGTTTAACCCTGAAGTGGAGATGATATTATCTCTGTCTAACCCTGAAGTGGAGATGATGTTATCTCTGTTTAACCCTGATGTGGAGATGATATTATCTCTGTTTAACCCTGAAGTGGAGATGATATTATCTCTGTCTAACCCTGAAGTGGAGATGACATTGTCTCTGTTTAACCCTGAAGTGGAGATGATGTTATCCCTGTTTAACCCTGATGTGGAGATGATATTATCTCTGTTTAACCCTGAAGTGGAGATGATATTATCTCTGTCTAACCCTGAAGTGGAGATGACATTGTCTCTGTTTAACCCTGAAGTGGAGATGATGTTATCCCTGTTTAACCCTGATGTGGAGATGATATTATCTCTGTTTAACCCTGAAGTGGAGATGATTTTATCTCTGTCTATCCCTGAAGTGGAGATGATATTATCTCTGTCTAACCCTGAAGTGGAGATGATATTATCTCTGTTTAACCCTGAAGTAGAGATGATATTATTTCTGTTTAACCCTGAAGTGGAGATGATATTATCTCTGTTCAACCCAGAAGTGGAGATGATATTACCTATGTTTCACCTTGATGTGGAGATAACATTTTCTCTGTTTAACCCTGAAGTGGAGATGATATTTTCTCTGTTTAACCCTGAAGTGGAGATGATATTATCTCTGTCTAACCCTGAAGTGGAGATGACATTATCTCTGTCTAACCCTGAAGTGGAGATGATATTATCTCTGTCTAACCCTGAATGGGAGATGACATTATCTCTGTTTAACCCTGAAGTGGAGATGATATTATCTCTGTTCAACCCAGAAGTGGAGATGATATTACCTATGTTTCACCTTGATGTGGGGATAACATTTTCTCTGTTTAACCCTGAAGTGGAGATGATATTATCTCTGTCTAACCCTGAATGGGAGATGACATTATCTCTGTTTAACCCTGAAGTGGAGATGACATTATCTCTGTTTAACCCTGAAGTGGAGATGATATTATCTCTGTCTAACCCTGAATGGGAGATGACATTATCTCTGTTTAACCCTGAAGTGGAGATGACATTATCTCTGTTTAATCCTTACGTGGAGATGACATTATCTCTGTTAAACCCTGAAGATGAGATAATATTATCTCTGTCTAACCCTGAAGTGGAGATGATATTATCTCTGTTTAACCCTGAAATGGAGATGACATTATCTCTTTTCAGCCCTGAAGTGGAGATGATATTATCTCAGTTTAGCCCTTAAGTGGAGATAATATTATCCCTGTCTCACCTTGAAGTGGAGATGATATTATCTCTATCTAACGCATTATGAAGCGTAAAATACGATAACGGAGACCCCGGACTGTTGAACAACTTAAGCTGTACATCAAGCAAGAATGGGAAAGATTTCCACCTGAAAAGCTTCAAAAATTGGTCTCCTCAGTTCCCAAATGTTTACTGAGTGTCGTTGAAAGGAAAGACGATGTAACACAGTGGTAAAAAGGCCCCTGTGCCAACTTTTTTGCAATGTGTTGCTGCCTTTAAATTCTAAGTTAATGATTATTTGCAAAAAATAATTAAGTTTCTGAGTTAGAACATTAAACATCTTGTCTTTGCAGTGTATTCAAATGAATATAAGTTGAAAAGGATTTGCAAATCATTGTATTCTGTTTTTATCTATGATTTACATTAGGTGCCAACTTCACTGGTTTTGGGTTTTGTATTTCTGTTTTACCCTGACGTGGAGATGATATTATCTCTGTTTAATCCTGAAGTGGAGATGATATTATCTCTGTTGAACCCTGAAGAGGACATGATATTATCTCTGTTTAATCCTCAAGTGGAGATGATATTATCTCTGTCTTACCCTGAAGTGGAAATGATTTTATCTCTGTCTAACCCTGAAGTGGAGATGATGTTATCTCTGTCTAACCCTGAAGTGGAGATGATATTATCTCTGTCTAACCCTGAAGTGGAGATGACATTATCTCTGTTTAACCCTGATGTGGAGATGATATTATCTCTGTTTAACCCTGAAGTGGAGATGATATTATCTCTGTTTAACCCTGAAGTGGAGATGATATTATCTCTGTCTAACC
Source organism: Gymnothorax reevesii (assembly GCA_029721435.1). Classification (NCBI taxonomy): domain Eukaryota; kingdom Metazoa; phylum Chordata; class Actinopteri; order Anguilliformes; family Muraenidae; genus Gymnothorax; species Gymnothorax reevesii. Next base: position 111,972,167 of record CM056580.1, on the reverse strand, counting down.
CTGAAGTGGAGATGACGTTATCTCTGTTTAACCCTGATGTGGAGATGATATTATCTCTGTTTAACCCTGAAGTGGAGATGATATTATCTCTGTTTAACCCTGAAGTGGAGATGATATTATCTCTGTCTAACCCTGAAGTGGAGATGATGTTATCTCTGTTTAACCCTGAAGTGGAGATGATATTATCTCTGTTTAACCCTGAAGTGGAGATGATATTATCTCTGTTTAACCCTGAAGTGGAGATGATATTATCTCTGTCTAACCCTGAAGTGGAGATGATGTTATCCCTGTTTAACCCTGATGTGGAGATGATATTATCTCTGTTTAACCCTGAAGTGGAGATGATTTTATCTCTGTCTATCCCTGAAGTGGAGATGATATTATCTCTGTCTAACCCTGAAGTGGAGATGATGTTATCTCTGTTTAACCCTGATGTGGAGATGATATTATCTCTGTTGAACCCTGAAGTGGAGATGATATTATCTCTGTCTCACCCTGAGGTGGAGATGATATTATTTCTGTTTTACCCTCTGTTTAACCCTGAAGTGGAGATGATATTATCACTGACTAACCCTGAAGTTGAGATGATATCGTCCCTGTTTAACCTTGAAGTGGAGATGATATTATCTCCGTTTAACCCTGAAGTGGAGATGCCATTATCTCTGTTTAATCCTGAAGAGGAGATGATATTATCTCTGTTTAACCCTGAAATGGAGATGACATTATCTCTTTTTAGCCCTGAAGTGGAGATGATATTATCTCAGTTTAACCCTTAAGTGGAGATAATATTATCCCTGTCTCACCTTGAAGTGGAGATGATATTATCTCTATCTAACGCATTATGAAGCGTAAAATACGATAACGGAGACCCCGGACTGTTGAACAACTTAAGCTGTACATCAAGCAAGAATGGGAAAGATTTCCACCTGAAAAGCTTCAAAAATTGGTCTCCTCAGTTCCCAAATGTTTACTGAGTGTCGTTAAAAGGAAAGACGATGTAACACAGTGGTAAAAAGGCCCCTGTGCCAACTTTTTTGCAATGTGTTGCTGCCTTTAAATTCTAAGTTAATGATTATTTGCAAAAAATAATTAAGTTTCTGAGTTAGAACATTAAACATCTTGTCTTTGCAGTGTATTCAAATGAATATAAGTTGAAAAGGATTTGTAAATCATTGTATTCTGTTTTTATCTATGATTTACATTAGGTGCCAACTTCACTGGTTTTGGGTTTTGTATTTCTGTTTTACCCTGACGTGGAGATGATATTATCTCTGTTTAATCCTGAAGTGGAGATGATATTATCTCTGTCTTACCCTGAAGTGGAAATGATTTTATCTCTGTCTAACCCTGAAGTGGAGATGATGTTATCTCTGTCTAACCCTGAAGTGGAGATGATATTATCTCTGTCTAACCCTGAAGTGGAGATGACATTATCTCTGTTTAACCCTGATGTGGAGATGATATTATCTCTGTTTAACCCTGAATTGGAGATGATATTATCTCTGTTTAACCCTGAAGTGGAGATGATATTATCTCTGTCTAACCCTGAAGTGGAGATGATGTTATCTCTGTTGAACCCTGAAGAGGACATGATATTATCTCTGTTTAATCCTCAAGTGGAGATGATATTATCTCTGTCTTACCCTGAAGTGGAAATGATTTTATCTCTGTCTAACCCTGAAGTGGAGATGATGTTATCTCTGTCTAACCCTGAAGTGGAGATGATATTATCTCTGTCTAACCCTTAAGTGGAGATGACATTATCTCTGTTTAACCCTGATGTGGAGATGATATTATCTCTGTTTAACCCTGAAGTGGAGATGATATTATCTCTGTTTAACCCTGAAGTGGAGATGATATTATCTCTGTTTAACCCTGAAGTGGAGATGACATTATCTCTGTCTAACCCTGATGTGGAGATGATATTATCTCTGTTTAACCCTGAAGTGGAGATGATATTATCTCTGTTTAACCCTGAAGTGGAGATGATATTATCTCTGTCTAACCCTGAAGTGGAGATGATGTTATCTCTGTTTAACCCTGATGTGGAGATGATATTATCTCTGTTTAACCCTGAAGTGGAGATGATATTATCTCTGTCTAACCCTGAAGTGGAGATGACATTGTCTCTGTTTAACCCTGAAGTGGAGATGATGTTATCCCTGTTTAACCCTGATGTGGAGATGATATTATCTCTGTTTAACCCTGAAGTGGAGATGATTTTATCTCTGTCTATCCCTGAAGTGGAGATGATATTATCTCTGTTTAACCCTGAAGTGGAGATGATTTTTTTTATCTCTGTCTATCCCTGAAGTGGAGATGATATTATCTCTGTCTAACCCTGAAGTGGAGATGATGTTATCTCTGTTTAACCCTGATGTGGAGATGATATTATCTCTGTTGAACCCTGAAGTGGAGATGATATTATCTCTGTCTCACCCTGAAGTGGAGATGATATTATTTCTGTTTTACCCTCTGTTTAACCCTGAAGTGGAGATGATATTATCACTGACTAACCCTGAAGTTGAGATGATATCGTCCCTGTTTAACCTTGAAGTGGAGATGATATTATCTCCGTTTAACCCTGAAGTGGAGATGCCATTATCTCTGTTTAATCCTGAAGAGGAGATGATATTATATCTGTTTAACCCTGAAATGGAGATGACATTATCTCTTTTTAGCCCTGAAGTGGAGATGATATTATCTCAGTTTAACCCTTAAGTGGAGATAATATTATCCCTGTCTCACCTTGAAGTGGAGATGATATTATCTCTATCTAACGCATTATGAAGCGTAAAATACGACAACGGAGACCCCGGACTGTTGAACAACTTAAGCTGTACATCAAGCAAGAATGGGAAAGATTTCCACCTGAAAAGCTTCAAAAATTGGTCTCCTCAGTTCCCAAATGTTTACTGAGTGTCGTTAAAAGGAAAGGCGATGTAACACAGTGGTAAAAAGGCCCCTGTGCCAACTTTTTTGCAATGTGTTGCTGCCTTTAAATTCTAAGTTAATGATTATTTGCAAAAAATAATTAAGTTTCTGAGTTAGAACATTAAACATCTTGTCTTTGCAGTGTATTCAAATGAATATAAGTTGAAAAGGATTTGCAAATCATTGTATTCTGTTTTTATCTATGATTTACATTAGGTGCCAACTTCACTGGTTTTGGGTTTTGTATTTCTGTTTTACCCTGACGTGGAGATGATATTATCTCTGTTTAATCCTGAAGTGGAGATGATATTATCTCTGTTGAACCCTGAAGAGGACATGATATTATCTCTGTTTAATCCTCAAGTGGAGATGATATTATCTCTGTCTTACCCTGAAGTGGAAATGATTTTATCTCTGTCTAACCCTGAAGTGGAGATGATGTTATCTCTGTCTAACCCTGAAGTGGAGATGATATTATCTCTGTCTAACCCTGAAGTGGAGATGACATTATCTCTGTTTAACCCTGATGTGGAGATGATATTATCTCTGTTTAACCCTGAAGTGGAGATGATATTATCTCTGTCTAACCCTGAAGTGGAGATGATGTTATCTCTGTTTAACCCTGATGTGGAGATGATATTATCTCTGTTTAACCCTGAAGTGGAGATGATATTATCTCTGTTTAACCCTGAAGTGGAGATGATATTATCTCTGTTTAACCCTGAAGTGGAGATGATATTATCTCTGTCTAACCCTGAAGTGGAGATGATGTTATCCCTGTTTAACCCTGATGTGGAGATGATATTATCTCTGTTTAACCCTGAAGTGGAGATGATTTTATCTCTGTCTATCCCTGAAGTGGAGATGATATTATCTCTGTCTAACCCTGAAGTGGAGATGATGTTATCTCTGTTTTACCCTGATGTGGAGATGATATTATCTCTGTTGAACCCTGAAGTGGAGATGATATTATCTCTGTCTCACCCTGAGGTGGAGATGATATTATTTCTGTTTTACCCTCTGTTTAACCCTGAAGTGGAGATGATATTATCACTGACTAACCCTGAAGTTGAGATGATATCGTCCCTGTTTAACCTTGAAGTGGAGATGATATTATCTCCGTTTAACCCTGAAGTGGAGATGCCATTATCTCTGTTTAATCCTGAAGAGGAGATGATATTATCTCTGTTTAACCCTGAAATGGAGATGACATTATCTCTTTTTAGCCCTGAAGTGGAGATGATATTATCTCAGTTTAACCCTTAAGTGGAGATAATATTATCCCTGTCTCACCTTGAAGTGGAGATGATATTATCTCTATCTAACGCATTATGAAGCGTAAAATACGATAACGGAGACCCCGGACTGTTGAACAACTTAAGCTGTACATCAAGCAAGAATGGGAAAGATTTCCACCTGAAAAGCTTCAAAAATTGGTCTCCTCAGTTCCCAAATGTTTACTGAGTGTCGTTAAAAGGAAAGACGATGTAACACAGTGGTAAAAAGGCCCCTGTGCCAACTTTTTTGCAATGTGTTGCTGCCTTTAAATTCTAAGTTAATGATTATTTGCAAAAAATAATTAAGTTTCTGAGTTAGAACATTAAACATCTTGTCTTTGCAGTGTATTCAAATGAATATAAGTTGAAAAGGATTTGCAAATCATTGTATTCTGTTTTTATCTATGATTTACATTAGGTGCCAACTTCACTGGTTTTGGGTTTTGTATTTCTGTTTTACCCTGACGTGGAGATGATATTATCTCTGTTTAATCCTGAAGTGGAGATGATATTATTTCTGTTTAACCCTCTGTTTAACCCTGATGTGGAGATGATATTATCTCTGTTTAACCCTGAAGTGGTGATGATATTATCTCTGTTTAACCCTGATGTGGAGATGATATTATCTCTGTTTAATCCTTAAGTGGAGCTGATATCATCTCTGTTTAACCTTGATGTGGAGATGATATTATCTCTGTCTAACCCTGAATTGGAGATGATATTATCTCTGTCTAACACTGAATTGGAGATGACATTATCTCTGTTTAACCCTGAAGTGGTGATGATATTATCTCTGTTGAACCCTGAAGAGGACATGATATTATCTCTGTTTAATCCTCAAGTGGAGATGATATTATCTCTGTCTAACCCTGATGTGGAGATGATATTATCTCTCCGTGTCCGAAAGTCATAAAAGTTCTAATTTTTCCGAGTATTCCAGGAATTTTTAGACGTGCAAACTTGGCTATGTTTGTGTTCGACCTTCACAAAATGCAAATTGATAGCTATCGACTTTTCTTGGTCTTTTTTAGCCTATTCATCTGTTTTTGTTGAAGATAGACGGCAGTCTTTATTCGGTCTTTCTTTTGAAAATTAATCAGACTGACCGAACAGATTCACGCTTTATTTCCACAGCAGAGATAAAATAGTGCGTGACCAAATCAATTCCATGACCATTGACAGTGTGATAATGTGTGTGACAGTGTGACAGTGTGAAATAGTCGCATGCACGATCAAGACTGCCCGACACGAAATGCAAAATACTCCATGTCCACCTGACAGCAAAAAGTAAAAGTATTGATATGAGAACAGATTTTTAACGAAATAAAGAATAAAAACCAACAAACGGGATATCCAACAAAGATGAACCGCCAATAAATAAAATGCAGTGTTCACATTGGATGTTCTGTTGTTAAAATTTTTCTTTTTATTTTTTATTTCATTATCAGTCTGTTCCAATCGTTCCAATTTTTGGCTGTCAGACAAATGGAGGCATTGTACATTGTCTCGCGCCGGAGTCGACTCACTTTATTGAGCAGAGCTTAAACAGAAACATTGATTGAAATTCTCGGTACTCATCTTGAAGAACTGAGCCCTCTAATCAAAACATTCACGTTTAATATCTGAAAGAGTCAGCAGATTTGAAGAAATTAAAAATAATAATAGACTTTCTGACACGGAGATTTATTTAAAGCCTGTCAGACTTTCGGACACAAGACGCAATCTGTCGAGCAAAAAATTTGTTTCGCGTCCAGTGTGCAAGCGACTTAATACTAGGCTACTATTATTGTCACTTAGGTTTTATCGTCTTCAGTGGGGGAAAGGAATACAGCCTGATTGCTATGATCTCGTACTGAGTTAAGATCACATATTGAAAATAAATGTGTAATGTATCTTGCATTGCTGCCCATGCATGTTAATACCAAAATTTAAAGCAGCAACATTTTGTAATAATCGGAACCATCGTTCCATCGTTTCTCTTGCCAGTGAGCAAGATTTGACTCGGCTGTGTCGCCTTCTTTGCCAACTTGCGCTGGAAGGAGGGATAGAGGCGGGACAGAGGAGTACTTGCGCCAGGCTACGCCGGGCACGAAATTGCCATACACGCCTGGACACACCCCGTTGGCGAAATTAGAGCCCATTATCTCTGTTTAACCCTGAAGTAGAGATGACATTATCTCTGTTCAACCCTGAAGAGGAGATCAATCAATCAAAATCTTTATTTAAACTCGGAAAACACATTGAGAGCAGGTGCTCTCTTTTACAAGTGTGCCGAATGTACAAAAAAAGAAAAGAAAATATAATATTAATGAAGAAATGAGTAAAAAATAATGAATAAAAAAAAAACATATATAACGTACATAGTAAAAATGTTAAAAAGAATAGTAAAATAATATAAATGAAACTGATAAAACTTTTCAAGACAATTTACAATTAATTTACTTAAAAACACTCACAAGTCAGGCTAACCAAATTGTTTATCATTCTTTTGAATTCATTTATAGGCACTAAAGTATTTAATTTCAGGACTTGTTGTAGGTGGTTCCAGGTATCAGGAGCACAGAATCTGAAAGCAGTTTTACCTCAATTAGATTTTACCCTTGAAACCTGCAATGACAACCAATCTTGAGAACGTGTCCTATGTATACCAATTTTCCATTTCAAAAGCATTGAAAGATACGATGGTAGTTTTTGTAATAGTGCCTTGTAGATAAATAAATAAAAATGGATATTTCTTCTATCCGAGAGTGATGGCCAGCCAACCTTCTGGTACAAAATGCAATGGTGGGTCCGATAAGCATCACCAGTAATAAACCTAAGAGCTGAATGGTAGGCAGCATCTAAAGACTTTAAATAAGAGGCTGGTGCATGCCTATAAATAATATCCCCATAGTCCAGGACAGATAGAACTGTTGCCTCAATGATCCTTTTCCTACAGCTCAAAGGAAAACAAGATTTGTTTCTGTACAGGAACCCAATCTTCATTCTCAAATTTTTTACCAGATTCTCAATGTGTGTTTTAAAAGTAAATTTGCTATCAAGCCAAATTACCTAGGTACTTATAAGAAGTCACTTTTTCTATGTTAGCACCACTGAAGGTCTTGATAATCAAGTTATCATCGTCACAATTTCTTGCTTTTGAAAATAGCATGCATTTTGTTTTAGATGAATTCAGTACAAGTTTGAGATTTAGCAGTGCTTGTTGTAGATGAATAAAAGCAGATTGAAGCTTTTCTACAGCTATATGCATTGATTGATCAAAACAGGACATAATTGTGTCATCAGCATACAAGTGGAATCTCACATCAGTAGAAGAAGATAAAATATCATTTATATACAGTGTAAACAAGACTGGCCCTAGGATAGAGCCTTGCGGAACTCCTGTGGTGATACTTAATAGTTCTGATTTAATGTTTTCTAAAAGCACACACTGAGACCTATCTGAAAGGTAGTTTTTAAACCATTTCAGGGCAGTGGTTTCAAAGCCAATTTTGGAGAGTTTTTCTACAAGAATAGAATGATCCACTGAGTCAAAAGCTTTTGACAGGTCCATAAAAAGAGCTGCACATAATTGATGATTATCCAATGCAGATGTGATATCATTTATAACTAATGAAGTTGCGGAAATGGTGCTATGTCCAGATCTAAAGCCTGACTGCTGTTTACATAAAATTGAATGACTAGCTAAAAAGTCCTTTAACTGTACATTAACCAATAATTCTAAAACTTTAGCTAAGCAAGGTAGCTTAGAGATAGGACGGTAATTATTTAGATCACTCGGATCTCCTCCTTTAGGCAGAGGGAGTACATGAGCAGTCTTTCAACTTTTAGGGATTACGCCGTTAGTCACAGTCAGATTATATATATGTAACATATAATCAGTGATAAATGGAGCAAAAAGCCTAAGAAAAAATGGGTCTAATCCATCAGCTCCAGGAGAGTTGTGCAAGTTTATGGATGAAAGTGCAATTAAAACTTCAGATGTATTAAAAGGAGAAAGAGTAAAACTTGAGTTTGTTTGCCCTTTTTGATAGGGGGCAGCTAAAGAAAGAAACGGGGAGATATCTTGACTGACCGATGGGCCGTTTTTATGCTCTTCATCGAACAGTTGCCCAGCATCACTAAAATGTTTATTAAAAGCTGTTCCTATCTCAGGCATGCTGGTAATTAAATTATTTTCATAGTTAATCTGTACAGGAGGGGCAGACTTATTAGAATTTATACAGGACTTTACTAATTTCCAGAATTTAGATGCATTTCTGCCAGAACTAGTAAGTGAATTACGATAATATCTGGATTTTGCATTTCTAACAGCAGTAGTGCATTTGTTTCGCAATTGTCTAAAAGTATTCCAGCAAGAGGGGGACCGAGAAATCCTAGCCAATTTCCAAGCTCGATTTCTTTGCTGAAATAACTGTGTAATATCTATAGAAAACCAAGGGTTACATATATTTTTAACTCTTAGTTTCCTAAAAGGAGCATGTTGATCCACAATATTGTTAAAAGTACTTGTAAATAATGCTAAAGCCGTTTCAACGTCAATAGTTTGAAAAAGCGAGATAGATCACTACTTTCAATATCATTTGTAAAATCTTGTTTATTTAAATTCCTGAGATTTCTCGCACGGATGTAAATAGGATCTGATCTCTTTAACTGTGATGCTCTAACACAGACGATAGGGCAATGGTCACTGACGCCAAGATCAAAAACACCATTTGCCACAATTTTATCTGGCCTATTGCAAAGTAATATCTCTGTTTAATCCTTAAGTAGAGATGATATTATCTTTGTCTAACCCTGAAGTGGAGATGACATTGTCTCTGTTTAACCCTGATGTGGAGATGATATTATCTCTGTCTAACCCTGAAATGGAGATGACATTGTCTCTGTTTAACCCTGATGTGGAGATGATATTATCTCTGTCTCACCCTGAAGTGGAGATTATATTATTTCTGTTTAACCCTGAAGTGGAGATGATATTATCTCTGTCTAACCCTGAAATGGAGATGACATTGTCTCTGTTTAACCCTGATGTGGAGATGATATTATCTCTGTCTCACCCTGAAGTGGAGATTATATTATTTCTGTTTAACCCTGAAGTGGAGATGATATTATCTCTGTCTCACCCTGAAGTGGAGATTATATTATTTCTGTTTAACCCTGAAGTGGAGATGATATTATCTCTGTCTAACCCTGAAATGGAGATGACATTGTCTCTGTTTAACCCTGATGTGGAGATGATATTATCTCTGTCTCACCCTGAAGTGGAGATTATATTATTTCTGTTTAACCCTGAAGTGGAGATGATATTATCTCTGTCTAACCCTGAAGTGGAGATGACATTATCTCTGTTAAACACTGATGTTGAGATGATATTATTTCTGATTAACCCTCTGTTTAACCCTGAAGTGGAGATGACATTATCTCTTTTTAACTCTGAAGTGGAGATGACATTATCTCTGTTTAACCCTGAAGTGGAGATGACATTATGTTATGTTCAGCACTGAAGTCTGTCTCACCCTGAGGTTCCTCATGGCTTTCAGGATCACCTGACTGTGGCTGTTTTTCCTCTATTTGAAAAACATTGTTTCCTACATACAGCTTATTCCTACTTTTACCTAGAGAGTGCATATTTTTGATGTTTCTAAAAAGGAATCAAGGAGATTTTGAAACACTTGTCAGGAAATATTGCACAGCGAATGCATTGTACATGCTCATGCAGTAGAAATAATGTGTACTTTTCCGAGCATTTCTCATGCCAGTTTTATTTTAAAATTCATAAAGTAACAGCACGATCGAATAACACACTTTATCAGTCTTGACAAACAAAACTATAAACAACTTCAATATCAAAACTTCCACCCAATGTTGTTGTTTGCAGAAGATGCTAATACACATACAGTTGACTTTTCTGAAAACATTTATTGAGAAACTCACCTTTACTTTGATGGATAGTTGGTATTTTTATCATGCCAAGTATAAAAGGGGTGTAGAGGTGTGAAAGGGGGGGTGTGAGATAATACTACATGTGGTGCACTTTGTGCGGTGGGTCAGTTACCTCTCAGGTCCCCACAGTCACCTGCAGGACCCTCCCCCAGTAGAGGCGCATTGCCCTCAGCGCTCTCAGCCTGTCTTTCCATCTGGTGTTGATCCTGGCTCTGATCTGGGCTCAGGGCTCCATAAGGCTGTTTTCTGTTCGTGACTCTTCCTGTGAAAAACAAAGAAAACGTTGCTTATGGCCACAATATGTCAGGTCAGGTCAGTAACTTAAACTGATCCTGCTACTGGTAGAAGTTTAATCCAGTACAACCTGTTTCACGGACGGGTGGTCCGTGAAAATGTCTAAATAATTCTTTATAAAAAAGAATTATTGAATCTCACTTCTTAGTACAGTTGGAAAAGTCTTTGCAGATATAATCTTGCAAAGACTTCATACACTTGCGGAGAAAATTTATGCTGAATCACAATCTGGATATCGCAAGGAAAAAAGCACAATTGATGGCATTTTTACATTACGCCAAGTCATGGAGAACATCAAAGTGACCCACATATAGCCTTCATTGACAAAAGCTTTCGATTGTGTAAATCGTGAAATACTTTTTGTCATCCTGGAAAGGATTGGATGTCCCGTGAAGACAGTAAAGATCATTAAGGCTTTATACTCCAATGTAAAGGCAAGAGTTATCGTTGATAGAGAACTATCGGAGGCTTTTAATTATGATGGTGTTGTTAAGCAAGGGTGTAAACTGGCCACTACTTTATGAGGTATCTATGCAGCTGCTATACTTCAGCTATCATTTCATAACATCGACACAGCATTAAAGTACGTTTTCGATATGACGGAAACCTGTTTGATCTACGGCATTTAAAAGCTATGTCTAAAGTCAAATACATTTACATACAGGAAGCACAATATGCAGATGATATAGCCCTCTTCAGTAACAAGGAAGGTCTCCAGGAGCTTTTTACAGCCTACAATAATGTATCAAAGGAAATGGGTCTACAGATCAATACATCTATGACTGAAACAATGAGCATTGGGGCTCAAGCTGTTTTCTATGTAGACAATGCAATACTTTCACAAGTAGACCGTTTCAAATACTTAGGTAGCTACATCTCCAAGGACTGTATGATGAGTGAAGAAATCCATGCAAGAATGCCTTTGGCCGCCTCAGAAAATGAGTGTTTGACTGTAGAGAGCTGACTACTGAGACAAAAATCATAACCCCTCTCCTCCTATATGGCAGCGAAACATGGACCGTGTATCAAAAGCACGTAAAACAGTTAAGAACAATTCAACAGCGTCACCTAAGGTCCATACTTGGTATCAAATGGGACCACTTTGTTTCAAATGAAGAAGTGCTTAAAAGAGCAAATGTTATGGACATTGAAATCAGATTAATAAAGAATCGCTTACGTTGGATGGGACATATCTTTCAGATGAAAGATTCCAGACCAGTAAAAGCGCTACTATATGGTGAACTGGAAGGTAATAGAAAGGTTGGACGTCCACTTTTGTGCTTTAAGGTCACGTGTAAAATGGCACTTCAACGTGGAGATGCCCTTGGTAGATGGAACTTTATTGTACATGATCGCAGGAAGTGGAGATCACTTATAGAACAAGTGTGTAAAATGCACAACCAGAAAAGAAAGGCTGACTACAAAAAACAACGACCAAAGCGTCGCAAACAACATTTTTAATAATAACTGTATACTTTTGGTGAACTGTGTTTTATGTTTGTATCGGACAATAAAAGGCAATTAGGCCACAACAGTAATGGTGTAGGAGGGTCACAGGCGAATATCTGATCTTGCACTTTCTGGTGGTCAGGATACAGTCACCATTCGGCCTCTCTGATTATACGCAATAGTGAATTACGACCCCATTTCCAAAAAAGTTGGTACGCAGTGTAAAAACTTAATAAAAACTTACTGATGTAATGGCGGATAGAAGCGAGAGGCCAAGTGCAGCGGCAGAGCGAAACAGAGCAGCACAGACCCACTACACTCACGGAGGAAGAGACAGACCCAATGTGTTGTGTTCTGTGATCATGCTCATGTTATGTTTAAGTTCTGTGCCTGGCCTAGCCATGTTTAGGATTTCTGTGTTTCGTGACCACTGCCTGTCTGACCATTCTTAGGATTATGTATTGTGTTTTGGTAGTTTGGATTTCATTGTATTATTATTTTTCATGTCTTAGATCATTTAGTTTATCATGCCATGTTTTCATTCTCTCGCCTTGTTTATTTCTGCCATGCCATGCTTTGCACTACGTCTATCCCGTCTTGCCTTGTGTAGGTCTTAGCTCATGGTCCCTAGTCTTGCGTGCCACTCATTCGGGTGATTTATTGGTTTCTGGGTTTTCAATCTTCCTTCATTACCTCGTGTGCTTCCTTCCTCTCTCTTTTACTATCTACTAACCCTACAAACAGTTTATTATTTTTGATAGATTACTAATCAAGATTAACATTGTATATTTCTACTAACTGACTAACTTGCACTCGGGATTGTATAGCTGCACATACTAATAGACTAACGATCTCTCAGGATTCGCCCAATCTGTATCTCCGCCCTCCTTGCCTTTCACTAATTATCTCTACTGCAGTTCCACGTATATCTCAGGCTTTCCCTTTTCTTTAGACTGTACACGTTAGTACTCCTTAACCGGAGCTGTTGTTCGTTCATAGGAATGTCTCGTTATCCCTGTCTGCGTTTTGGCATTCGCCAAATTCATGTAACTAGATAATTCCTCATGTGTCAATCCTTATTATTGTTTCATTGATCACACCTGCTTCCCCTTGTCATGTGTTCACCCCCGATGTGTATATAAGGTGTCTTCACATTTAGTTTCTTGTCAGATCGTTCTCCCTAGTTTTCTCGTGCCACGTTTCTCGCCTTGATTTCTCAGTGTTTATCTTTCTGACTGGATTGCCTGACTTTTGATTTTTGCCTTTGTGTTTTTGGATTACTGACACATCTGTGTGTTTTGACCATTTTTCTGCCCGACTACGAGATCTCTGTTTGCTGCTCTGGTAATGATTCGGATTACGTCCTGTGGATTCTGGCTTGCTTCTCTGATAGAACTATTCCTGTGCACCAGACCCATTTCTGTCCGACTACGATTACTGTGATTGCTGCCCTGGTTTTTGATACGATTTTTGCCCAACTGGATTTCATCTTTTGGATTGTGGACTTTGTACTGTTTTTCGTCCTGCGGGGGTCACCCCCCTTTACCAATAAAACAAGCTCTACTGCATTTCCTGGTTCTCGCATCTGGTTCCTGATTGCAACACAACACAATGACAGGAACAGCTCTTGCGTTTCCTAAAAGGACGCCCAACCATCCGACGAAAAGGAAACAAAGCGAAAGAGAGAATAAGACTAAGCATTTTGGGAACCGAGAAAAAACAAAGCCCGTAAAATAGTCCGATCCAAAGATGAGAGAGAGGAATGAAGAACAGGGTAATACCCCAGATAGACAGGAATTCCTTCAACTGTCAGAGAAATACTGACCACAGAAATCTATGGCTGAAGTGCTTAACTAAATCAGACACTCTAGCAAAAGAGGACCTCCGGCTGGTATAGAGTCCGGGGAAGGCGCCGCCGCCCAGGTTCAATCAGCCAGCTGGGTAAAAACTCTTAGGGAAGGAATTCAATATTGTCCCGGGACGAGAGCCAGAAAGAAAAGTCCTTAACACACGCACACCACCTAAACCACGGCAAATAAAATGATTTTCAAATCATTTGAACCTTATATTTATTTGAAAATAGTACAAAGACAATACACCAGTTGTTGAAACTGAGATATTTAGTTTTTTTGAAAAATATGAGCACATTTTGAATTTGATACCAGCAACACCTTTAAAAAAAGTTGGCACAGGGGCATGTTTACCACTGTGTTGCATCACATCTTCAATTAACACTCTGTAAGTGTTTGGGAACTATGGAGACCAACTACTGTAGTTCTGAAAGCAAAATCTTTTGCCACTTGTGCCTTGTGGGAGTGGAAAGGGTCTTGTTTTACGCACTTCCTGTCTCACTTGGCACCTGTCCTATACGTCTTCGTAGCACCTGTTGTGCTGAGCGTTTCTATCCCATTTTTATGTCAATATCACGTTGATTTTTTCTGAGAATTTTCTGCCTTTAACGGAATACAGTCGCAAAATTTCGCGCTTTTGACGGCCTGTACTTCTGCAAGACGCCCGTGAGGTGAACCTTGGACTTGGGGTACGCGGCATCCTACAAACATAAGTTAAAAACCATGATGGCTTCCCCTTGTTCGCCCACCTCTTTTCCTGTCTTGTGCTCTGAATGTAATATGTTTTGTTATGACTCCTCTGCGCTTAGTGGCTCTTTCATTTGCAAGAAATTGTCTCATATGCTAGCTTAGCTGAAAAGCTTTTACAGCTGGAAGCTCGCGTAGAAACGCTGCAGAACATTAGGTCAGATGAGGAGTTCATTAATTCTTTCTTGGTCCAGCCTGAAACGAGTGTTAATGTCAGTTTTCTTTCTGTTTCCCGTTCATTACCTGCTGCAGCAGCTTCTTCACAGCGTGATGTGTTTGTAACAGTTCGAGGTAGGGGAAAGAAACTTGAGCAGCCACCCAGTCCCTCTCCCGTTAAACTGTTTAATTCATTTGCTCCCCTCGAAGAATTAGAGCCAGGCGAACGAGTACCGGAAAAGTCTCTAATTATCGGGGATTCCATTGTTAGAGATGTAAGGTTGTTTAAACCGGCGACCACAGTGAGCTGTATTCCTGGCGCTCGTGTGACTGATATCGAGGCGAATCTGAAATTACTCGATCAGGGCAAACGCAAGTTCTCCAAAATTATTATCCACGCCGGTACGAATGATATTCGATTACGACAATCGGAGATCACAAAGAGCAGTTTTAAGTCGGCCTGCGCCCAAGCTCTAAAGATGTCACGGTCAGTGACTTTCTCTGGTCCGTACCCGATCCGATGTAGTGATGAAATGTACAGTAGATTGGACTCGCTCAATCGCTGGTTGTCTGAGTGGTGCGCAGATAATAACGTCGGTTTCGTGGACAATTGGCGAGCTTTCCGGCGAAGACCTGGTCTTTTGAGGAGGGACGGTGTTCACCCATCTCGAGAGGGCACTGCACTTCTGTCGAGAAATCTGGCCTACGACTTAAATTATTGTAGTTGACTGCCGACAGCTAAATCTAAATTCCTGTCATTCAGCTTTGATAAACCGTTGATTAGGTCAAACCCTATAGAGATTGTGTCTATTCCTCGAATTCCAATTAAATTAAGAAAGAAGAATCGCGGAGTACATCACAAAAACTTGATTTGCATTAACACCAACTGTATCAATCTACCAATAAATAAATATTCTCTCAAAATTGGTCTATTGAATATTAGATCCTTGAACTCTAAAGCAGCTCTTGTGAACGAATTAATCTCTGATTGTTATCTTGATATACTGTGTCTCACAGAAACATGGCTGAGACCAGATGAAAACTTATCTTTGAATGAAGCATCTCCACCTGGTTTTATATACACTCAAAACCCCCGCCTGGGCCGGAGAGGTGGGGGTGTTGCCGCTATTTATAGTGACTCCATTCACTCGGTGCCAAAACTACAGTATAAATTTGATACATTTGAGGTTTTAGCAATGAATTTTTCAGTGCTGGATACAGGTGCCGGCCCTGCCCCTGATCAGCCTTTAGCTCTGGTGACAGTCTACAGGCCCCCTGGCCTTTACTCTGCCTTTATTCAAGATTTTTCAGAATTCCTTTCAGACTTAGTTTTAAGCTATGATAGAATAGTTTTATAGGGCGACTTTAACCTGCACTTTGAGAGGGCAGATGATTCTCGAACATCCGCATTAACTAACATTTTGGAGTCAGTCGGCTTCGCTCAGAGTGTTGCTGGCCCAACTCATTTTCATGGTCATACTTTAGACCTGATCTTAAGCTTTTGCATTAACATTGGGCAGGTCAGGATTCATTCACATAATCCCAGTTTGTCTGACCATTTTCTTATCACATTCTGCTTACAATTGCCCCACCCTGCATTGTTAGAAACTAGGATGTACACTGGTCGTACTTTTACTGCAACAACGTCTACAAAATTCACTGAGGTTTTCCCATCTTATTTTGAGCAACCAGTCAGTGCCTCCTCTATTGACGATACCGCAGAAAAGTTTGCTGATGCTCTCCGTTGTACCCTTAATGTAGTCGCGCCACTAAAATATAAAAAGATTACTCAGAAGAAGAGGCCAGCCCCATGGTAAACTGACCAGACAAGGACACTAAAGCAAAAATCTCGTCAACTAGAACGCAATTGGCGCTCCACTAAACTCCAGGTATTCCATGGTGCTTGGAAAGAGAGCCTTGTTACATATAAGCATGCGCTCACTTATGCAAGGTCCTGTTACTTTTCAAATCTCATGCAGGAAAATAAAAATAATTCTCGATTTCTGTTCAAAACCGTGGCTAAGTTAACTAACAGTCATGCTGCAAGTAACCCTCAAATTCCAGTTTCTTGCAGCAGTGAAGATTTTTTAAATTTCTTTCATGGCAAAATTATTAGAATTAGAGAGAAGATCACTGCTTCCTTACCAGGTTGCTATGGCGTTTCTTATGATATGGAGTCTTCCACATTACACACAAACCAGTTTGAATCCCTTTCTCCTATATCCCTGAGTGAACTAGCCAAATTAGTTGTTACTTCCAAATCATCTACTTGCATTTTGGATCCCATTCCCACAAAGCTAATGAAAGAACTCCTGCCCATTCTTGGCGGCCCAGTTCTTCACATAATTAATTCTTCTCTGATTTCCGGTATTGTTCCCACTTCATTTAAGATGGCAGAAATCAAGCCGCTGCTTAAAAAACCAGATTTGGATCCCACAGTCCTAGCCAATTATAGGCCAATCTCAAACCTCACATTTTTATCGAAGATCCTTGAAAAATGTGTCGCCCAACAGCTCTCTTCTTTCCTGCAAACTAATGAGGTATTTGACAGTTTTCAGTCTGCCTATAGAAAGCATCACAGCACTGAAACAGCCCTCACTGTTGTAGTAAATGATCTGCTTCTCTCTATGGATAGTGGCCGCATCTCTGTTCTCGTCCTTCTCGATTTAAGTGCCGCCTTTGACACTGTAGACCACCATATTCTTCTTCGTAGGTTGGAAAAATTAGTTGGTATTTCTGGACTTGCCCTTTCGTGGTTTAAGTCTTATTTGTCTGATAGATCTCAGTTTGTCCGGGTAAATAACAAGTGTTCGGAGTTTTCCAAGGTTAACTTTGGAATACCTCAAGGATCTGTTCTGGGCCCTTTGCTTTTTTCTCTACACATGCTTCCGCTTGGAAATATCATAAGTAGACTTGATGTTAAATACCATTGTTATGCAGACGACACGCAGCTCTATATATCCTTTAAACCGGGTGAAAATGATCCGGTTACTAGATTAGAGATGTGTCTTAAAGCTGTGAAAGCTTGGATGACGCAAAATTTTCTTTCTCTAAACCCAGATAAGACTGAAATATTGGTACTGGGTCCCAAATCTCTTAGGGACTCATTCATTAAGTTTTCTCTTAACTTAGACCGTCTCTCTGTTTCTGCCAGAGCTGTCGTTAAAAACCTTGGGGTGACTCTTGATTCAGAACTCTCTTTCCAGGCTCACATCAACAATATCATCCGAGTGGCTTTTTTCCATCTTCGAAACATATCTAAACTTAGAAAGATGTTGTCTCTTCAAGACGCTGAAAAATTGGTTCACGCATTTGTGTCTTCTCGGCTGGACTATTGCAATGTCTTACTGTCTGGTTGCACTAGCTCAGCCCTGAAACGTCTTCAATTAGTGCAGAATGCTGCAGCTAGGGTTCTGACTAGGACTAAGAAATATGATCACATTAGCCCGGTGCTCAAAAATCTTCATTGGCTGCCTGTAAAATTTAGAATTGAGTACAAAATATTATTACTAACTTACAAAGCTTTAAATGACTTGGCCCCGGAATATCTTTGCAGTCTTCTCATTCTTTACTCCCCACCAAGATTACTTCGTTCACAAGGTGCTGACTACTTGAAAATTCCAAATATATCTAGAATTACACTTGGAGGCAGAGCATTCTCTTACAAGGCACCAATTTTATGGAACAATCTCCCAAGACAAATTCGGGCTTCAGACACACTCTCTATCTTCAAGAGTAGGCTGAAAACTTATCTTTTTAGTCAAGCCTATGATTAGTTTATGATTAGTTATGTGTTGGCTCTGGTGGGACTAACTACAACCTTGATTTATGATATGTTCACGATATTGGAAGCCAGTGTTATGTAAATCCATGTGGAACCGGTGGTACTGAGCATGCATTAACGGTGCCAGTGGGGCTTGCTACAGCCTTAGTCACTGGGGAGGTCCATATGGTACTGGTGTACTGTTAAGCAAATCCATGTGGAACTGGTGGCACTGAGCATGCATTAACGGTGCCAGTGGGGCTTGTTACAGCCTTAGTCACCGGGGAGGTCCTTATGGCACTGGTGTAGTGTTACGCAAATCCATGTGGAACCGGTGGCACTGAGATAGCACTTACACGGCACCAGTGGGGCTTGCTACGGCCTTAGTCACCGGGTAGGTCCACATGGTGTTGGTGGTATCTGATTGAAAAACTACGCAGCCTTGGTCGGATGGAATTTCAGGGCCTCTGTGCTGCAATAAGTGGATGAAGGATACAAGCTTTTGGTCGTTAAAATTGCTTAAATCCATGTGGAACCGGTGGCACTGAGATTGCACTTACACGGCACCGGTGGGGCTTGCTACAGCCTAAGTCACCGGGGAGGTCCATATGGTACTATTGTTTAGAAAATGAAAAGTGATCTAACAGCCTGGAATAAGTGTTGGGCCTCTGTGCTGCAGGAAGTGGATGGAGGGGTGTTGACTGTTTCCTGACCGGTCTGCTTATAACTTCTCACTTGGCACATGACAGAGGACGGTACTTTTATTATCATGCAGTAGTTATCCAGTGCCTCACATCCCTCTCTTCTGTGTCTCTTTCCGAGGATCTTTCCCTCCACTTCCCTGAGTCCTGGACCGTATGAGCCCTGTCCCTCACCATGAGCGCTGGCTGCTGCTGTCCTGCTGTCCTGGTCCGATCCGGTCCGGCCCTGGTCCAGTCCTGCACCATCCTCGACTTGCCACTTTCTGAAGCTACCGATGCCACTGTTTAGATGGACTTAAATGGAACTCTTCTGTCGTTTCACTCCCTTTTTACTTTTTTGTTCTTAATTAGCAAGCCCGCGGAGGATGGGCTCCCCCACTATGGCCGGGTTCCTCCTGAGATTTCTTCCCACTGGGGAGTTTTTTCTCACCACTGTTGGAGGATTTTTCTCCCTACTGGGAGTTTTTTGCCTCATTTGCTGTAGTGGGGAATAGGCTGGGCACTGCCTTTTTATTTCTTTAAACTCTCACTGTATAGCGTCTTTGTGACAGTCTCTGTGAAAAGCGCTATACAAAATAAATTGAATTGAATTGAATTGGATTTCAGCCACTCAATACACTGCAGCCTCCTTTGTCATATTTTTTGCTTCACCATGCGGCAAATATTGTCAGAGGGTGACAGGTCTGGACTGCAGGCAGAGAAATTAACTAACTAGGCTCTTTTACTACAGAGCCATGTTGTTGTAATACATGCAGTGTATGGTGATTGGCATCGTGTTGCTGAAATCTGCAAGGACTTCCCTCAAAAAAAGTATCCGGATGGTAGTAAATGTTGCGCCAAAACCTGCATATATTACTTACCATTAATGGCTTCTTCACGGATGCACAAGTTGCCCAAATTTCTGTTTAACCCTGAAGTGGAGATGATATTATCTCTGTTTAACCCTGAAGGGGAGATGATATTATATCTGTTTAACCCTGAAGGGGAGATGATATTATATCTGTTTAACCCTGAAGGGGAGATGATAATAATTCTGTCTCACCCTGAAGTGGAGATTATATTATTTCTGTTTAACCCTGAAGTGGAGATGACATTATCTACGTTTAACCCTGATGTGGAGATGATATTATCTCTGTTTAACCCTGAAGTGGAGATGATATTATCTCTGTTTTACCCTGAATTGGAGATGATATTATCTCTGTTTAACCCTGAAGTGGAGATGATATTATCTCTGTTTTACCCTGAAGTGGAGATGATATTATCTCTGTCTCACCCTGAAGTGGAGATTATATTATTTCTGTTAAACCCTGAAGTGGAGATGACATTATCTACGTTTAACCCTGATGTGGAGATGATATTATCTCTGTCTAACCCTGAAATGGAGATGACATTGTCTCTGTTTAACCCTGATGTGGAGATGATATTATCTCTGTTTTACCCTGATGTGGAGATGATATTATCTCTGTTTTACCCTGAAGTGGAGATGATATTATCTCTGTTTAACCCTGAAGTGGAGATGACATTATCTCTATTTAACCCTGAAGTGGAGATGATATTATCTCTGTTTAACCCTGAAGTGGAGATGATATTATCTCTGTTTAACCCTGAAGTGGAGATGATATTATCTCTGTTTCACCCTGAAGTGGAGATGATATTATCTCTGTTTAACCCTGAAGTGGAGATGACATTATCTCTATTTAACCCTGAAGGGGAGATGATATTATCTCTGTCTCACCCTGAAGTGGAGATTATATTATTTCTGTTTAACCCTGAAGTGGAGATGATATTATCTCTGTCTAACCCTGAAATGGAGATGACATTGTCTCTGTTTAACCCTGATGTGGAGATGATATTATCTCTGTCTCACCCTGAAGTGGAGATTATATTATTTCTGTTTAACCCTGAAGTGGAGATGATATTATCTCTGTCTAACCCTGAAGTGGAGATGACATTATCTCTGTTAAACACTGATGTTGAGATGATATTATTTCTGATTAACCCTCTGTTTAACCCTGAAGTGGAGATGACATTATCTCTTTTTAACTCTGAAGCGGAGATGACATTATCTCTGTTTAACCCTGAAGTGGAGATGACATTATGTTATGTTCAGCACTGAAGTCTGTCTCACCCTGAGGTTCCTCATGGCTTTCAGGATCACCTGACTGTGGCTGTTTTTCCTCTAATTGAAAAACATTGTTTCCTACATACAGCTTATTCCTACTTTTACCTAGAGAGTGCATATTTTTGATGTTTCTAAAAAGGAATCAAGGAGATTTTGAAACACTTGTCAGGAAATATTGCACAGCGAATGCATTGTACATGCTCATGCAGTAGAAATAATGTGTACTTTTCCGAGCATTTCTCATGCCAGTTTTATTTTAAAATTCATAAAGTAACAGCACGATCGAATAACACACTTTATCAGTCTTGACAAACAAAACTATAAACGACTTCAATATCAAAACTTCCACCCAATGTTGGTGTTTGCAGAAGATGCTAATACACATACAGTTGACTTTTCTGAAAACATTTATTGAGAAACTCACCTTTACTTTGATGGATAGTTGGTATTTTTATCATGCCAAGTATAAAAGGGGTGTAGAGGTGTGAAAGGGGGGGTGTGAGATAATACTACATGTGGTGCACTTTGTGCGGTGGGTCAGTTACCTCTCAGGTCCCCACAGTCACCTGCAGGACCCTCCCCCAGTAGAGGCGCATTGCCCTCAGCGCTCTCAGCCTGTCTTTCCATCTGGTGTTGATCCTGGCTCTGATCTGGGCTCAGGGCTCCATAAGGCTGTTTTCTGTTCGTGACTCTTCCTGTGAAAAACAAAGAAAACGTTGCTTATGGCCACAATATGTCAGGTCAGGTCAGTAACTTAAACTGATCCTGCTACTGGTAGAAGTTTAATCCAGTACAACCTGTTTCACGGACGGGTGGTCCGTGAAAATGCCTAAATAATTCTTTATAAAAAAGAATTATTGAATCTCACTTCTTAGTACAGTTGGAAAAGTCTTTGCAGATATAATCTTGCAAAGACTTCATACACTTGCGGTGAAAATTTATGCTGAATCACAATCTGGATATCACAAGGAAAAAAGCACAATTGATGGCATTTTTACATTACGCCAAGTCATGGAGAACATCAAAGTGACCCACATATAGCCTTCATTGACAGAAGCTTTCGATTGTGTAAATCGTGAAATACTTTTTGTCATCCTGGAAAGGATTGGATGTCCCGTGAAGACAGTAAAGATCATTAAGGCTTTATACTCCAATGTAAAGGCAAGAGTTATCGTTGATAGAGAACTATCGGAGGCTTTTAATTATGATGGTGGTGTTAAGCAAGGGTGTAAACTGGCCACTACTTTATAAGGTATCTATGCAGCTTCTATACTTCAGCTATCATTTCATAACATCGACACAGCATTAAAGTACGTTTTCGATATGACGGAAACCTGTTTGATCTACGGCATTTAAAAGCTATGTCTAAAGTCAAATACATTTACATACAGGAAGCACAATATGCAGATGATATAGCCCTCTTCAGTAACAAGGAAGGTCTCCAGGAGCTTTTTACAGCCTACAATAATGTATCAAAGGAAATGGGTCTACAGATCAATACATCTATGACTGAAACAATGAGCATTGGGGCTCAAGCTGTTTTCTACGTAGACAATGCAATACTTTCACAAGTAGACCGTTTCAAATACTTAGGTAGCTACATCTCCAAGGACTGTATGATGAGTGAAGAAATCCATGCAAGAATGCCTTTGGCCGCCTCAGAAAATGAGTGTTTGACTGTAGAGAGCTGACTACTGAGACAAAAATCATAACCCCTCTCCTCCTATATGGCAGCGAAACATGGACCGTGTATCAAAAGCACGTAAAACAGTTAAGAACAATTCAACAGCGTCACCTAAGGTCCATACTTGGTATCAAATGGGACCACTTTGTTTCAAATGAAGAAGTGCTTAAAAGAGCAAATGTTATGGACATTGAAATCAGATTAATAAAGAATCGCTTACGTTGGATGGGACATATCTTTCAGATGAAAGATTCCAGACCAGTAAAAGCGCTACTATATGGTGAACTGGAAGGTAATAGAAAGGTTGGACGTCCACTTTTGTGCTTTAAGGTCACGTGTAAAATGGCACTTCAACGTGGAGATGCCCTTGGTAGATGGAACTTTATTGTACATGATCGCAGGAAGTGGAGATCACTTATAGAACAAGTGTGTAAAATGCACAACCAGAAAAGAAAGGCTGACTACAAAAAACAACGACAAAAGCGTCGCAAAAAACATTTTTAATAATAACTGTATACTTTTGGTGAACTGTGTTTTATGTTTGTATCGGACAATAAAAGGCAATTAGGCCACAACAGTAATGGTGTAGGAGGGTCACAGGCGAATATCTGATCTTGCACTTTCTGGTGGTCAGGATACAGTCACCATTCGGCCTCACTGATTATACGCAATAGTGAATTACGACCCCATTTCCAAAAAAGTTGGTACGCAGTGTAAAAACTTAATAAAAACTTACTGATGTAATGGCGGATAGAAGCGAGAGGCCAAGTGCAGCGGCAGAGCGAAACAGAGCAGCACAGACCCACTACACTCACGGAGGAAGAGACAGTCCCAATGTGTTGTGTTCTGTGATCATGCTCATGTTATGTTTAAGTTCTGTGCCTGGCCTAGCCATGTTTAGGATTTCTGTGTTTCGTGACCACTGCCTGTCTGACCATTCTTAGGATTATGTATTGTGTTTTGGTAGTTTGGATTTCATTGTATTATTATTTTTCATGTCTTAGATCATTTAGTTTATCATGCCATGTTTTCATTCTCTCGCCTTGTTTATTTCTGCCATGCCATGCTTTGCACTACGTCTATCCCGTCTTGCCTTGTGTAGGTCTTAGCTCATGGTCCCTAGTCTTGCGTGCCACTCATTCGGGTGATTTATTGGTTTCTGGGTTTTCAATCTTCCTTCATTACCTCGTGTGCTTCCTTCCTCTCTCTTTTACTATCTACTAACCCTACAAACAGTTTATTATTTTTGATAGATTACTAATCAAGATTAACATTGTATATTTCTACTAACTGACTAACTTGCACTCGGGATTGTGTAGCTGCACATACTAATAGACTGACGATCTCTCAGCATTCGCCCAATCTGTATCTCCGCCCTCCTTGCCTATCACTAATTATCTCTACTGCAGTTCCACGTATATCTCAGGCTTTCCCTTTTCTTTAGACTGTACACGTTAGTACTCCTTAACCGGAGCTGTTGTTCGTTCATAGGAATGTCTCGTTATCCCTGTCTGCGTTTTGGCATTCGCCAAATTCATGTAACTAGATAATTCCTCATGTGTCAATCCTTATTATTGTTTCATTGATCACACCTGCTTCCCCTTGTCATGTGTTCACCCCCGATGTGTATATAAGGTGTCTTCACATTTAGTTTCTTGTCAGATCGTTCTCCCTAGTTTTCTCGTGCCACGTTTCTCGCCTTGATTTCTCAGTGTTTATCTTTCTGACTGGATTGCCTGACTTTTGATTTTTGCCTTTGTGTTTTTGGATTACTGACACATCTGTGTGTTTTGACCATTTTTCTGCCCGACTACGAGATCTCTGTTTGCTGCTCTGGTAATGATTCGGATTACGTCCTGTGGATTCTGGCTTGCTTCTCTGATAGAACTATTCATGTGCACCAGACCCATTTCTGTCCGACTACGATTACTGTGATTGCTGCCCTGGTTTTTGATACGATTTTTGCCCAACTGGATTTCATCTTTTGGATTGTGGACTTTGTACTGTTTTTCGTCCTGCGGGGGTCACCCCCCTTTACCAATAAAACAAGCTCTACTGCATTTCCTGGTTCTCGCATCTGGTTCCTGATTGCAACACAACACAATGACAGGAACAGCTCTTGCGTTTCCTAAAAGGACGCCCAACCATCCGACGAAAAGGAAACAAAGCGAAAGAGAGAATAAGACTAAGCATTTTGGGAACCGAGAAAAAACAAAGCCCGTAAAATAGTCCGATCCAAAGATGAGAGAGAGGAATGAAGAACAGGGTAATACCCCAGATAGACAGGAATTCCTTCAACTGTCAGAGAAATACTGACCACAGAAATCTATGGCTGAAGTGCTTAACTAAATCAGACACTCTAGCAAAAGAGGACCTCCGGCTGGTATAGAGTCCGGGGAAGGCGCCGCCGCCCAGGTTCAATCAGCCAGCTGGGTAAAAACTCTTAGGGAAGGAATTCAATATTGTCCCGGGACGAGAGCCACAAAGAAAAGTCCTTAACACACGCACACCACCTAAACCACGGCAAATAAAATGATTTTCAAATCATTTGAACCTTATATTTATTTGAAAATAGTACAAAGACAATACACCAGTTGTTGAAACTGAGATATTTAGTTTTTTTGAAAAATATGAGCACATTTTGAATTTGATACCAGCAACACCTTTAAAAAAAGTTGGCACAGGGGCATGTTTACCACTGTGTTGCATCACATCTTCAATTAACACTCTGTAAGTGTTTGGGAACTATGGAGACCAACTACTGTAGTTCTGAAAGCAAAATCTTTTGCCACTTGTGCCTTGTGGGAGTGGAAAGGGTCTTGTTTTACGCACTTCCTGTCTCACTTGGCACCTGTCCTATACGTCTTCGTAGCACCTGTTGTGCTGAGCGTTTCTATCCCATTTTTATGTCAATATCACGTTGATTTTTTCTGAGAATTTTCTGCCTTTAACGGAATACAGTCGCAAAATTTCGCGCTTTTGACGGCCTGTACTTTTGCAAGACGCCCGTGAGGTGAACCTTGGACTTGGGCTACGCGGCATCCTACAAACATAAGTTAAAAACCATGATGGCTTCCCCTTGTTCGCCCACCTCTTTTCCTGTCTTGTGCTCTGAATGTAATATGTTTTGTTATGACTCCTCTGCGCTTAGTGGCTCTTTCATTTGCAAGAAATTGTCTCATATGCTAGCTTAGCTGAAAAGCTTTTACAGCTGGAAGCTCGCGTAGAAACGCTGCAGAACATTAGGTCAAATGAGGAGTTCATTAATTCTTTCTTGGTCCAGCCTGAAACGAGTGTTAATGTCAGTTCTCTTTCTGTTTCCCGTTCATTACCTGCTGCAGCAGCTTCTTCACAGCGTGATGTGTTTGTAACAGTTCGAGGTAAACGTAAGGGAAAGAAACTTGAGCAGCCACCCAGTCCCTCTCCCGTTAAACTGTTTAATTCATTTGCTCCCCTCGAAGAACTAGAGCCAGGCGAACGAGTACCGGAAAAGTCTCTAATTATCGGGGATTCCATTGTTAGAGATGTAAGGTTGTTTAAACCGGCGACCACAGTGAGCTGTATTCCTGGCGCTCGTGTGACTGATATCGAGGCGAATCTGAAATTACTCGATCAGGGCAAACGCAAATTCTCCAAAATTATTATCCACGCCGGTACGAATGATATTCGATTACGACAATCGGAGATCACAAAGAGCAGTTTTAAGTCGGCCTGCGCCCAAGCTCTAAAGATGTCACGGTCAGTGACTTTCTCTGGTCCGTACCCGATCCGATGTAGTGATGAAATGTACAGTAGATTGGACTCGCTCAATCGCTGGTTGTCTGAGTGGTGCGCAGATAATAACGTCGGTTTCGTGGACAATTGGCGAGCTTTCCGGCGAAGACCTGGTCTTTTGAGGAGGGACGGTGTTCACCCATCTCGAGAGGGCACTGCACTTCTGTCGAGAAATCTGGCCTACGACTTAAATTATTGTAGTTGACTGCCGACAGCTAAATCTAAATTCCTGTCATTCAGCTTTGATAAACCGTTGATTAGGTCAAACCCTATAGAGATTGTGTCTATTCCTCGAATTCCAATTAAATTAAGAAAGAAGAATCGCGGAGTACATCACAAAAACTTGATTTGCATTAACACCAACTGTATCAATCTACCAATAAATAAATATTCTCTCAAAATTGGTCTATTGAATATTAGATCCTTGAACTCTAAAGCAGCTCTTGTGAACGAATTAATCTCTGATTGTTATCTTGATATACTGTGTCTCACAGAAACATGGCTGAGACCAGATGAAAACTTATCTTTGAATGAAGCATCTCCACCTGGTTTTATATACACTCAAAACCCCCGCCTGGGCCGGAGAGGTGGGGGTGTTGCCGCTATTTATAGTGACTCCATTCACTCGGTGCCAAAACTACAGTATAAATTTGATACATTTGAGGTTTTAGCGATGAATTTTTCAGTGCTGGATACTGGTGCCGGCCCTGCCCCTGATCAGCCTTTAGCTCTGGTGACAGTCTACAGGCCCCCTGGCCTTTACTCTGCCTTTATTCAAGATTTTTCAGAATTCCTTTCAGACTTAGTTTTAAGCTATGATAGAATAGTTATATTGGGCGACTTTAACCTGCACTTTGAGAGGGCAGATGATTCTCGAACATCCGCATTAACTAACATTTTGGAGTCAGTCGGCTTCGCTCAGAGTGTTGCTGGCCCAACTCATTTTCATGGTCATACTTTAGACCTGATCTTAAGCTTTTGCATTAACATTGGGCAGGTCAGGATTCATTCACATAATCCCAGTTTGTCTGACCATTTTCTTATCACATTCTGCTTACAATTGCCCCACCCTGCATTGTTAGAAACTAGGATGTACACTGGTCGTACTTTTACTGCAACAACGTCTACAAAATTCACTGAGGTTTTCCCATCTTATTTTGAGCATCCAGTCAGTGCCTCCTCTATTGACGATACCGCAGAAAAGTTTGCTGATGCTCTCCGTTGTACCCTTAATGTAGTCGCGCCACTAAAATATAAAAAGATTACTCAGAAGAAGAGGCCAGCCCCATGGTAAACTGACCAGACAAGGACACTAAAGCAAAAATCTCGTCAACTAGAACGCAATTGGCGCTCCACTAAACTCCAGGTATTCCATGGTGCTTGGAAAGAGAGCCTTGTTGCATATAAGCATGCGCTCACTTATGCAAGGTCCTGTTACTTTTCAAATCTCATGCAGGAAAATAAAAATAATTCTCGATTTCTGTTCAAAACCGTGGCTAAGTTAACTAACAGTCATGCTGCAAGTAACCCTCAAATTCCAGTTTCTTGCAGCAGTGAAGATTTTTTAAATTTCTTTAATGGCAAAATTATTAGAATTAGAGAGAAGATCACTGCTTCCTTACCAGGTTGCTATGGCGTTTCTTATGATATGGAGTCTTCCACATTACACACAAACCAGTTTGAATCCCTTTCTCCTATATCCCTGAGTGAACTAGCCAAATTAGTTGTTACTTCCAAATCATCTACTTGCATTTTGGATCCCATTCCCACAAAGCTAATGAAAGAACTCCTGCCCATTCTTGGCGGCCCAGTTCTTCACATAATTAATTCTTCTCTGATTTCCGGTATTGTTCCCACTTCATTTAAGATGGCAGAAATCAAGCCGCTGCTTAAAAAACCAGATTTGGATCCCACAGTCCTAGCCAATTATAGGCCAATCTCAAACCTCACATTTTTATCGAAGATCCTTGAAAAATGTGTCGCCCAACAGCTCTCTTCTTTCCTGCAAACTAATGAGGTATTTGACAGTTTTCAGTCTGCCTATAGAAAGCATCACAGCACTGAAACAGCCCTCACTGTTGTAGTAAATGATCTGCTTCTCTCTATGGATAGTGGCCGCATCTCTGTTCTCGTCCTTCTCGATTTAAGTGCCGCCTTTGACACTGTAGACCACCATATTCTTCTTCGTAGGTTGGAAAAATTAGTTGGTATTTCTGGACTTGCCCTTTCGTGGTTTAAGTCTTATTTGTCTGATAGATCTCAGTTTGTCCGGGTAAATAACAAGTGTTCGGAGTTTTCCAAGGTTAACTTTGGAATACCTCAAGGATCTGTTCTGGGCCCTTTGCTTTTTTCTCTACACATGCTTCCGCTTGGAAATATCATAAGTAGACTTGATGTTAAATACCATTGTTATGCAGACGACACGCAGCTCTATATATCCTTTAAACCGGGTGAAAATGATCCGGTTACTAGATTAGAGATGTGTCTTAAAGCTGTGAAAGCTTGGATGACGCAAAATTTTCTTTCTCTAAACCCAGATAAGACTGAAATATTGGTACTGGGTCCCAAATCTCTTAGGGACTCATTCATTAAGTTTTCTCTTAACTTAGACGGTCTCTCTGTTTCTGCCAGAGCTGTCGTTAAAAACCTTGGGGTGACTCTTGATTCAGAACTCTCTTTCCAGGCTCACATCAACAATATCATCCGAGTGGCTTTTTTCCATCTTCGAAACATATCTAAACTTAGAAAGATGTTGTCTCTTCAAGACGCTGAAAAATTGGTTCACGCATTTGTGTCTTCTCGGCTGGACTATTGCAATGTCTTACTGTCTGGTTGCACTAGCTCAGCCCTGAAACGTCTTCAATTAGTGCAGAATGCTGCAGCTAGGGTTCTGACTAGGACTAAGAAATATGATCACATTAGCCCGGTGCTAAAAAATCTTCATTGGCTGCCTGTAAAATTTAGAATTGAGTACAAAATATTATTACTAACTTACAAAGCTTTAAATGACTTGGCCCCGGAATATCTTTGCAGTCTTCTTATTCCTTACTCCCCACCAAGATTACTTCGTTCACAAGGTGCTGACTACTTGAAAATTCCAAATATATCTAGAATTACACTTGGAGGCAGAGCATTCTCTTACAAGGCACCAATTTTATGGAACAATCTCCCAAGACAAATTCGGGCTTCAGACACACTCTCTATCTTCAAGAGTAGGCTGAAAACTTATCTTTTTAGTCAAGCCTATGATTAGTTTATGATTAGTTATGTGTTGGCTCTGGTGGGACTAACTACAACCTTGATTTATGATATGTTCACGATATTGGAAGCCAGTGTTATGTAAATCCATGTGGAACCGGTGGTACTGAGCATGCATTAACGGTGCCAGTGGGGCTTGCTACAGCCTTAGTCACTGGGGAGGTCCATATGGTACTGGTGTACTGTTAAGCAAATCCATGTGGAACTGGTGGCACTGAGCATGCATTAACGGTGCCAGTGGGGCTTGTTACAGCCTTAGTCACCGGGGAGGTCCTTATGGCACTGGTGTAGTGTTACGCAAATCCATGTGGAACCGGTGGCACTGAGATAGCACTTACACGGCACCAGTGGGGCTTGCTACGGCCTTAGTCACCGGGTAGGTCCACATGGTGTTGGTGGTATCTGATTGAAAAACTACGCAGCCTTGGTCGGATGGAATTTCAGGGCCTCTGTGCTGCAATAAGTGGATGAAGGATACAAGCTTTTGGTCGTTAAAATTGCTTAAATCCATGTGGAACCGGTGGCACTGAGATTGCACTTACACGGCACCGGTGGGGCTTGCTACAGCCTAAGTCACCGGGGAGGTCCATATGGTACTATTGTTTAGAAAATGAAAAGTGATCTAACAGCCTGGAATAAGTGTTGGGCCTCTGTGCTGCAGGAAGTGGATGGAGGGGTGTTGACTGTTTCCTGACCGGTCTGCTTATAACTTCTCACTTGGCACATGACAGAGGACGGTACTTTTATTATCATGCAGTAGTTATCCAGTGCCTCACATCCCTCTCTTCTGTGTCTCTTTCCGAGGATCTTTCCCTCCACTTCCCTGAGTCCTGGACCGTATGAGCCCTGTCCCTCACCATGAGCGCTGGCTGCTGCTGTCCTGCTGTCCTGGTCCGATCCGGTCCGGCCCTGGTCCAGTCCTGCACCATCCTCGACTTGCCACTTTCTGAAGCTACCGATGCCACTGTTTAGATGGACTTAAATGGAACTCTTCTGTCGTTTCACTCCCTTTTTACTTTTTTGTTCTTAATTAGCAAGCCCGCGGAGGATGGGCTCCCCCACTATGGCCGGGTTCCTCCTGAGATTTCTTCCCACTGGGGAGTTTTTTCTCACCACTGTTGGAGGATTTTTCTCCCTACTGGGAGTTTTTTGCCTCATTTGCTGTAGTGGGGAATAGGCTGGGCACTGCCTTTTTATTTCTTTAAACTCTCACTGTAAAGCGTCTTTGTGACAGTCTCTGTGAAAAGCGCTATACAAAATAAATTGAATTGAATTGAATTGGATTTCAGCCACTCAATACACTGCAGCCTCCTTTGTCATATTTTTTGCTTCACCATGCGGCAAATATTGTCAGAGGGTGACAGGTCTGGACTGCAGGCAGAGAAATTAACTAACTAGGCTCTTTTACTACAGAGCCATGTTGTTGTAATACATGCAGTGTATGGTGATTGGCATCGTGTTGCTGAAATCTGCAAGGACTTCCCTCAAAAAAAGTATCCGGATGGTAGTAAATGTTGCGCCAAAACCTGCATATATTACTTACCATTAATGGCTTCTTCACGGATGCACAAGTTGCCCAAATTTCTGTTTAACCCTGAAGTGGAGATGATATTATCTCTGTTTAACCCTGAAGGGGAGATGATATTATATCTGTTTAACCCTGAAGGGGAGATGATGTTATATCTGTTTAACCCTGAAGGGGAGATGATAATAATTCTGTCTCACCCTGAAGTGGAGATTATATTATTTCTGTTTAACCCTGAAGTGGAGATGACATTATCTACGTTTAACCCTGATGTGGAGATGATATTATCTCTGTTTAACTCTGAAGTGGAGATGATATTATCTCTGTTTAACCCTGAAGTGGAGATGATATTATCTCTGTTTAACCCTGAAGTGGAGATGATATTATCTCTGTTTTACCCTGAATTGGAGATGATATTATCTCTGTTTTACCCTGAAGTGGAGATGATATTATCTCTGTCTCACCCTGAAGTGGAGATTATATTATTTCTGTTTAACCCTGAAGTGGAGATGACATTATCTACGTTTAACCCTGATGTGGAGATGATATTATCTCTGTCTAACCCTGAAATGGAGATGACATTGTCTCTGTTTAACCCTGATGTGGAGATGATATTATCTCTGTCTCACCCTGAAGTGGAGATTATATTATTTCTGTTTAACCCTGAAGTGGAGATGATATTATCTCTGTCTAACCCTGAAATGGAGATGACATTGTCTCTGTTTAACCCTGATGTGGAGATGATATTATCTCTGTCTCACCCTGAAGTGGAGATTATATTATTTCTGTTTAACCCTGAAGTGGAGATGATATTATCTCTGTCTAACCCTGAAGTGGAGATGACATTATCTCTGTTAAACACTGATGTTGAGATGATATTATTTCTGATTAACCCTCTGTTTAACCCTGAAGTGGAGATGACATTATCTCTTTTTAACTCTGAAGCGGAGATGACATTATCTCTGTTTAACCCTGAAGTGGAGATGACATTATGTTATGTTCAGCACTGAAGTCTGTCTCACCCTGAGGTTCCTCATGGCTTTCAGGATCACCTGACTGTGGCTGTTTTTCCTCTAATTGAAAAACATTGTTTCCTACATACAGCTTATTCCTACTTTTACCTAGAGAGTGCATATTTTTGATGTTTCTAAAAAGGAATCAAGGAGATTTTGAAACACTTGTCAGGAAATATTGCACAGCGAATGCATTGTACATGCTCATGCAGTAGAAATAATGTGTACTTTTCCGAGCATTTCTCATGCCAGTTTTATTTTAAAATTCATAAAGTAACAGCACGATCGAATAACACACTTTATCAGTCTTGACAAACAAAACTATAAACAACTTCAATATCAAAACTTCCACCCAATGTTGGTGTTTGCAGAAGATGCTAATACACATACAGTTGACTTTTCTGAAAACATTTATTGAGAAACTCACCTTTACTTTGATGGATAGTTGGTATTTTTATCATGCCAAGTATAAAAGGGGTGTAGAGGTGTGAAGGGGGGGGGGTGTGAGATAATACTACATGTGGTGCACTTTGTGCGGTGGGTCAGTTACCTCTCAGGTCCCCACAGTCACCTGCAGGACCCTCCCCCAGTAGAGGCGCATTGCCCTCAGCGCTCTCAGCCTGTCTTTCCATCTGGTGTTGATCCTGGCTCTGATCTGGGCTCAGGGCTCCATAAGGCTGTTTTCTGTTCGTGACTCTTCCTGTGAAAAACAAAGAAAACGTTGCTTATGGCCACAATATGTCAGGTCAGGTCAGTAACTTAAACTGATCCTGCTACTGGTAGAAGTTTAATCCAGTACAACCTGTTTCACGGACGGGTGGTCCGTGAAAATGCCTAAATAATTCTTTATAAAAAAGAATTATTGAATCTCACTTCTTAGTACAGTTGGAAAAGTCTTTGCAGAAATAATCTTGCAAAGACTTCATACACTTGCGGTGAAAATTTATGCTGAATCACAATCTGGATATCACAAGGAAAAAAGCACAATTGATGGCATTTTTACATTACGCCAAGTCATGGAGAACATCAAAGTGACCCACATATAGCCTTCATTGACAAAAGCTTTCGATTGTGTAAATCGTGAAATACTTTTTGTCATCCTGGAAAGGATTGGATGTCCCGTGAAGACAGTAAAGATCATTAAGGCTTTATACTCCAATGTAAAGGCAAGAGTTATCGTTGATAGAGAACTATCGGAGGCTTTTAATTATGATGGTGGTGTTAAGCAAGGGTGTAAACTGGCCACTACTTTATAAGGTATCTATGCAGCTTCTATACTTCAGCTATCATTTCATAACATCGACACAGCATTAAAGTACGTTTTCGATATGACGGAAACCTGTTTGATCTACGGCATTTAAAAGCTATGTCTAAAGTCAAATACATTTACATACAGGAAGCACAATATGCAGATGATATAGCCCTCTTCAGTAACAAGGAAGGTCTCCAGGAGCTTTTTACAGCCTACAATAATGTATCAAAGGAAATGGGTCTACAGATCAATACATCTATGACTGAAACAATGAGCATTGGGGCTCAAGCTGTTTTCTACGTAGACAATGCAATACTTTCACAAGTAGACCGTTTCAAATACTTAGGTAGCTACATCTCCAAGGACTGTATGATGAGTGAAGAAATCCATGCAAGAATGCCTTTGGCCGCCTCAGAAAATGAGTGTTTGACTGTAGAGAGCTGACTACTGAGACAAAAATCATAACCCCTCTCCTCCTATATGGCAGCGAAACATGGACCGTGTATCAAAAGCACGTAAAACAGTTAAGAACAATTCAACAGCGTCACCTAAGGTCCATACTTGGTATCAAATGGGACCACTTTGTTTCAAATGAAGAAGTGCTTAAAAGAGCAAATGTTATGGACATTGAAATCAGATTAATAAAGAATCGCTTACGTTGGATGGGACATATCTTTCAGATGAAAGATTCCAGACCAGTAAAAGCGCTACTATATGGTGAACTGGAAGGTAATAGAAAGGTTGGACGTCCACTTTTGTGCTTTAAGGTCACATGTAAAATGGCACTTCAACGTGGAGATGCCCTTGGTAGATGGAACATTATTGTACATGATCGCAGGAAGTGGAGATCACTTATAGAACAAGTGTGTAAAATGCACAACCAGAAAAGAAAGGCTGACTACAAAAAACAACGACCAAAGCGTCGCAAACAACATTTTTAATAATAACTGTATACTTTTGGTGAACTGTGTTTTATGTTTGTATCGGACAATAAAAGGCAATTAGGCCACAACAGTAATGGTGTAGGAGGGTCACAGGCGAATATCTGATCTTGCACTTTCTGGTGGTCAGGATACAGTCACCATTCGGCCTCTCTGATTATACGCAATAGTGAATTACGACCCCATTTCCAAAAAAGTTGGTACGCAGTGTAAAAAGTTGATAAAAACATACTGATGTAATGGCGGATAGAAGCGAGAGGCCAAGTGCAGCGGCAGAGAGAAACAGAGCAGCACAGACCCACTACACTCACGGAGGAAGAGACAGTCCCAATGACAGGAACAGCTCTTGCGTTTCCTAAAAGGACGCCCAACCATCCAACGAAAAGGAAACAAAGCGAAAGAGAGAATAAGACTAAATATTTTGGGAACCGAGAAAAAACAAAGCCCGTAAAATAGTCGGATCCAAAGATGAGAGAGAGGAATGAAGAACAGGGTAATACCCCAGATAGACAGGAATTCCTTCAACTGTCAGAGAAATACTGACCACAGAAATCTATGGCTGAAGTGCTTAACTAAATCAGACACTCTTGCAAAGGAGGCGCAGCGGACCTCCGGCTGGTATAGAGTCCGGGGAAGGCGCCGCCGCCCAGGTTCAATTAGCCAGCTGGGTAAAAACTCAATATTGTCCCGGGACGAGAGCCACAAAGAAAAGTCCTTAACACACGCACACCACCTAAACCACGGCAAATGAAATGATTTTCAAATCATTTAAACCTTATATTTATTTGAACATAGTACAAATACAATACACCAGATGTTGAAACTGAGATATTTAGTTTTTTGATAAATATGAGCACATTTTGAATTTGATACCAGCAACACCTTTAAAAAAAGTTGGCACAGGGGCATGTTTACCTCTGTGTTGCATCACTTCTTCTTCAATTAACACTCTGTAAGTGTTTGGGAACTAAGGAGACCAACTACTGTAGTTCTGAAAGCAAAAACTTTTCCCACTTGTGCCTTATGTGGGATTTCAGCCACAATACTTTGCAGCCTCCTTTGTCATAATTTTTGCTTCATAATGCACCAAATATTGTCAGAGGGTGACAGGTCTGGACTGCAGGCAGAGAAATTAACCAACTAGGCTCTTTTACTACAGAGCCATGTTGTTGTAATACATGCAGTGTATGGTGATTGGCATCGTGTTGCTGAAATCTGCAAGGACTTCCCTCAAAAAAAGTATCCGAATGGTAAGAAATGTTGCGCCAAAACCTACATGTATTACTTACCATTAATGGCTTCTTCACGGATGCACAAGTTGCCCAAACCATGTATATTGATGCACCCCCACACTATCATGGATGCTGGCTTTTGAAAATCTGAAGAAAAGCAGGTTGGTTCCTCCACTCTTCAGCCCAGAGGAGGTGGCAGCCATATTTCCAGAAAGAATTTCACACTTTAATTTGTCAAACCACAGGGCTTTGAGGGCCACACTTCGCCTCAGTACAATTTCAATGAGCTCGAACCAAGAGAAAAAGGCAGTTTTTTAGCGTCATGTTTACAGATCTAATCTCTGCATGGCAGAGTTTTAGAATTTGTGGATGCACTGACAAACTGTTTTCCGACAGTGGTTTACAGAAGTGTTCCTGAGTCCATGCAGTGATTTCCATCCCCGCATCCTCTATTTTTAAAGGAGGACCTGATAATCAGAGCCATTCAAAGTTGGATTTTGGCCCATGTGTCCAGAGATTTTTCTGGATTCTTATCATCTTAATGACATCATGTACCATGGAGGATAAAATCTCTAAGTTCTTTTCAATTTTAAGTTGAAATTTTTATCCTCAAATTATTGAAATATTTCCCCATGCAGTCTTACAAAGACCGGTTGAGCCCTCGCCATATTTACTTATGAAAGACGTTTAGTCCAATCATGTCACTGACCTGTTTCTAAATAATCTAATGAGCTGTGAGATGTTCTGCCAGCTGTCTTTTTTGCACCATGCAACTTTTCCAGTCTTTCATTGTCCTTTCCCAACTTTTTAAAAGTTGCTGTCATCAATGTCAATGTCAATGTTGCTGTCATTTTAGCGATGAGCAATGAGCAAGTATTTTTCAAAAAAGAAAAAAGTTTCAACAAAAGTTTCATCAGTTTCAACAACTGATACGTTTTCCTAGTCCTATTTTAAATTAAATGTAGGGTTTTAATTTATTTGCAAATCACTGCATTCTGCTTAATTTACATTTATCAAAGAGTCCCAACTTTTTTGGAAATGGGGTTGTACATCCTTGTACATCCAGTCTTCACCATCACAGTTTGATCAATTACAAATTGATTTTGGTGATTAAATTATATGTTGGACTGAACCTCTTTATCCGGGTTTCCATCAGTGGGAAGAGGCGATATGTGGACATTTCATTCGGAACAATGAGTAAATCCACAGCTTTGTGTTCAGCAAAACTGAAATCAACTGACTGACTGTGGAATTCAATTCATGATTCAAAATCCTCTGCATATTGTTCCATTTAAATCCATTTATACCTGTGGTATATTGGTCATTAGTGTAGATTTAGGTAGGGATGATGAAAGAGATTTGTCATGTCCAATTTTCAGACAAAGTGAAAATATCCCGACTAACTCTGGATCAGTGGGGAAAACGAAAGAAACGCTGAATGGTAAATCTAACATGATCCAGTCCAGTGTAACGCTGGATTTACACCTTTGTCCAGTTCATAGATGGTCAGTTGTCTGATTTGAAGGGTTTATCCCGGTGAGCTGAAACAGGCAGTAACTAAGTTAATCTGGGGCAGCTCACGCCCTAATGGAAAAGAAAATTAAACTCGCACACTCGAATGCTCCAAATATATTATTGAAGACAACGTTTCGAGCCGATGCTCTTCGCCAGGTCATCTTTTACAAAGGTGTTTTCTGCACCGAAATCGATGCCGACGGACGGGGGGGACTTTTAAGTGAAAACACCTGACGAAGAGCATTGGCTCAAAACATTGTCTTCTATTAAATATTTGGATCATTCGAGTGTGCGAGTATCATTTCCTGTTCCATTGTCTTCTCGCTGAACTCAGCACCCGTATGAGGGGTGTGTGTTTCCTTGACTGTTCGGTAGCTCACGCCCTAACAGAAGTGTGTGTGGCTGGTTAACACCCATCCAAAAAGGAGGAAGGTAGGGTAGTTGGCTGGCTGACAAGACTGGCCTTACCTTGGGTCAGCAGCCATATAGACACCTCATAGACGGGTTTGTAAACTGGCTACCTAGCTAACTGAGCGCTGTATTCACTCACTTGGTTTCCATGTTCACTGCGCCAGAACTGAGTGGGTTTCGGAAGTGCTCTGAGAAGAGTTGCAGTTGGTGATGGTTGTGGAAATGAATGGAATTCAAATATTAGCTTAAAATTACTGTATAATGGTCAAAACAGTCTGAATATTTTTCAAATGGGAGAGAAGAGACATCCAGTGTCATGGTTCTGTGTTTGATGTCATGCTTTATGTTTGTGTTTATGGTTATTTTTCTTTATTCTTATTGGTTATTGTGCAAAGTATATTCTGGTTTTCAGTTCGTACCATTTTAAGTTTCATTGCACTTCCCCTGTCTTGTAATCAGTTGGTTCAGTCCGTCTCCCCAGTCTGTGTGCTCACCTGCTTCGGGTGATTTCAATGGTTTCTGGCATTTCATATTATTACTTCAATTCTCGTTAACTTCCTTCACCTTGATTTCCTAGATTACTAATCATACTAACATTTATATTTTGTTTCATAGTCTACTAACTCCACTAATCCATGTACACTCAACAAAAATATAAACGCAACACTTTTGTTTTTGCTCCCATTTGTCATGAGATGGACTCAAAGATCTAAAATTCATTCCAGATACACAATATTACCATTTCCCTCATACATTGTTCACAAATCTGTCTAAATGTGTGATAGTGAGCACTTTTGCTTTGCTGAGACAATCCATCCCACCTCACAGGTGTGCCACATCAAGATGCTCATCAGACACCATGATTAGTGCACAGGTGTACCTTATACTGCCCACAATAAAAGTGCACTTTGAAATGTGCAGTTTTGTCTCACAGCAAAATGCCACAGATGGCGCAAGCATTGAGGGAGTGTGCAATTGGCATACTGACAGCAGGAATGTCAACCAGATCTGTTGCTCGGGCATTGAATGTTCATTTCTCCACCATAAGCCGTCTCCAAAGGCGTTTCAGAGAATATGGCAGTACATCCAACCGGCCGCACAACCGCAGACCACGTGTAACCACACCAGCCCAGGACCTCCACATCCAGCAGGTTCACCTCCAAGATCGTCTGAGACCAGCTACTCAGACAGCTGCTGAAACAAATGGTTTGCATAACCAAAGAATTTCTGCACAAACTGTCAGAAACCGTCTCAGGGAAGCACAACTGCATGCTCGTCGTCCTCATCGGGGTCTTAACCTGACTCCAGATCGTCGCCGTAACAGACTTGAGTGGGCAAATGCTCACATTCGATGGCGTCTGGCACGTTGGAGAGGTGTTCTCTTCACGGATGAATCTCGGTTTACATTGTTCAGGGCAGATGGCAGACAGCGTGTGTGGCGTCGTGTGGGCGCTTTGCTGTTGTCAATGTTGAGTGGGCCATGGTGGTGGTGGGGTTATGGTATGGGCAGGCATCTGATATGGACGAAGAACACAGGTAAATTTTATTGATGGCATTTTGAATGCACAGAGATACTGTGATGAGATCCTGAGGCCCATTGTTGTGCCATACATCCATGAACATCACCTCATGTTTCAGCAAGATAATGCACGGCCCCATGTTGCAAGGATCTTTACACAATTCTTTGAAGCTGAAAATGTCCCAGTTCTTGCATGGCCAGCATACTCACTGGACATGTCACCCATTGAGCATGTTCGGGATGTGCTTGACCGGTGTATACGACAGCGCGTACCAGTTCCCACTAATATCCAGCAACTTCGCACAGCCATTGAAAAGGAGTGGACCAACATTCCACAGGCCACAATTGACAATCTGATAAACTCTATGCGAAGAAGATGTGTTGCACTGCATGAGGCAAATGGTGGTCACACCAGATACTGACTGGTTCTGAGTCCCCAGTCCCCCAATAAAGCAAAAACTGCACATTTCAGGGTGGCCTTTTATTGTGGACAGTCTAAGGTACACCTGTGCACTAATCATGGTGTCTGATGAGCATCTTGATGTGGCACACCTGTGAGGTGGGATGGATTGTCTCAGCAAAGCAAAAGCGCTCACTATCACACATTTAGACAGATTTGTGAACAATGTTTGAGAGAAATGGTAATATTGTGTATCTGGAATGAATTTTAGATCTTTGAGTCCATCTCATGACAAATGGGAGCAAAAACAAAAGTGTTGCGTTTATATTTTTGTTGAGTATATATATTACTAACTTACTAATGAACACTTCAGTTAATCTGTAAAGCTGCACCTCTACTAATTATTACTAACTCAATCTCAGCAATCGCCCTGTTCTAGTCTCCGCCTCTTGCTTTGCTTTCCCTGCCTCTCCCTGCGTTTCTGCGAGAATCTCTCACACGTGCTTAATTACTATCCGGCACTCGTTGTCTGTGCACTTAGAACTCCCTGACCAGAGCTGTTTATCTGTCATAGGTTGTCTGCGTAGATCCTGTCCGTGTCTTGGCTTTAGTCAATTGCTATGGTTTACCATTCCCCATGTGTATTTTCTTCTGTAATTAGTCTTATCCAATTCACCTGTTCCCTGCATAGCATGTGACCTCCCTTCTGTCTATTTAGAGTCCTCACTGCTGTTCAGCCCTTGTCAGAACGTTGATCAATATTCCTTTGTGTAGAGCCTCTCGTATGCCAATCGATTATTGTTCTCCAAGACTGTTTCGTCCGACCTTGATTTTGCCTTTCTGGATTTTGACCCATTTCTGTACTACCACTGTTATGGCCCCAATTTGTTATTACAATCTACAACACAACAGCAACAGCAAGGGATGACAGACACAGTTTTAAAAACTTAAACACATTTAATTTTTAAACAAAGACAAAGACTAATAACAACTAACTGACCAAGATTGATTAGTAAAAAAAAACAGAAATATTTACAGTCCCTTTGGTGGGTTTCCTGGTGATGTGCTGGGTGAGGAAAAAGCCTCAAACACAGGCAAAAATCCACAAAAGAAACTTCACAGGTCTTGAACAGAAATGACAGGTCTGGTCACACGTATCCTTCTTCTTGCAATTTCCCCTTCTCCTTTACTGTCTCAATTCTTTGCCTTATATACTCTTTTGCAGACCCCACCCACATTTAGACCTCTTTTTTTTACTTTTTGGGGACTTGCCCCAGACATGTCCAGGACATGTCTAAACATAGCTCCAGTCTGAGCTGAATAAAAAAAAGGGTAAATACTGCCATCCAGTGGCCTATATTCACATTACACCTCCATTCCAAAAGGGAAAAATTTTGACTCATAAAGGCAAAATTTTTCTTTTCAATGCAAAATGGTTAAGTGAACACTTGTCTATACATACATATCATACAATATTCAAATAAACACATGATATATATATACATATTCAAACACGGGATAAGCAATCAGCAATTACATTGTCTGTACTGTTATGGCCCCAATTTGTTATTACATTTATAACACAACAGCAACAGCAAGGGATGACAAACACAGTTTTAACAACTAAAACACATTTATTTTTTTAACAAAGACAAAGACTAATAACAACCTACAACTAAAGACCAAGATTGATAAATAAGAAAAAACAGAAATAATTACAGTCCCTTTTTAGTGGGGTGGCTTGGTGATGTCCTGGATGAAGAAAATGCTCAAACACAGGCAAAGAAATCCACAAAAGAAACATCACAGGTCTTGAACAGAATGGCAGGTCTGGTCATCTTCTTGCAATTTCTCCTACTACTTTACTGTCTCAATTATTTTCCTAATATACTCTCTTTCAGACCCCACCCACATTTAGACCTCTTTTTTTTTAACTTTCTGAGACTTGCCCCAGACATGTTCAGGACATGTCTAAACATGACTCCAGTCTGAGCTTAACAAAAAAAAGGTAAATACTGCCATCTAGTGGCCTATATTCACATTACACCTCCATTCCAAAAGGGAAAAATTTTGACTCATAAAGGCAAAATTTTTCTTTTCAATACAAAATGGTTAAGTGAACACTTGTCTATACATACATATCATACAATATTCAAACACATGATATATATATATACACATTCAAACACGGGATAAGCAATCAGCAATTACATTGTCTGTACCCTTCACATGCTTAATTTCCAAGTCAAACCAAACTCCAATTCAACAATCTCCGATTCTTGTTTTTCATCTTACTCAAAATCATTAACAGATTGTGGTCTGTGTACACAACCATTGGCTTTTGTCCTGTACAAACATAAACCTCAAAGTGTTGTAAAGAAAGGACCAGAGCCAACAGTTCCTTCTCTATTGTGGAATAGTTCCATTGGTGGCGATTGAACTTCCTGGAGAAGTATGCCACGGGATGCTCAATGTCATCAGAGTCACTTCTCTGTAGGAGCACAGATCCACAAGCTTGGTCGCTAGCATCGACCGCGATGGAGAACGGTTTGTTGAAGTCAGGAGATTTGAGCACGGGGAAGTGACACAGCAGAGACTTCAGGCGATCGAAGGCTCTCTGGCATGCATCATCCCAGGTGAACTTTACGCCTTTCTTCAGTTGGTTAGTTAGACTGAGAGCAATCTCAGCAAAGTTCTTGCAGAACTTGCGGTAGTACCCGATCATTCCAAGGAAGCGGCGCAAAGCTTTTTTGTTGTCAGGAACTGGAAAGTCCATGATGGCTTGGACTTTAGCATTTATGGGTGCCACCTTACCCTGGCCTATGACGTAGCCAAGATAGGTGACAGTAGCACAACCAAAGTCACTCTTGTTCAGGTTAACAGTCAGGTTAGCCTGGGTCAGGCGCTGGAACAACGTCTCTACATCTTTTAGATGTTCTTCCCAAGAGTCACTCCATGTGATCAGGTCATCGATGTATGCACCCGTGTGTGGCAATCCGGCGATTGTAGACTGTATCATCCTTTGGAACGTGGCTGGGGCATTTTTCATGCCAAAGGGTAGGACTTCATACTGGTACAATCCAGATGGTGTGGCAAAAGCAGAGATGCTCTTGGCCCTCTCAGTTAAAGGCACACACCAATAACCCTTCAATAAATCAATCTTGGTCAGAAACTTTGCTTGCCCTACACTATCAATACAATCATCAATCCTAGGTATTGGAAACACATCAGTTCTAGTTACAGCATTGACTTTGCGATAATCTGTACAGAATCTAGTACTTCCATCAGGTTTTGGAACTAGCACACAGGGTGAACTCCAATCTGAGTTGGAGGGTCTGATAATATCATGTTCTAACATGTACTCAACCTCTTTCTCAGCAATCTTTCTCTTTTCAGGATTCATCCGGTTTGGATGCTGTTTTATTGGTTTGGCATCACCAACATCTACATCATGAGAGGCTATAGTAACTCTCTTTGGAACATCAGGAAACAAATCCTCATATTTCCTGATCAACCTTTCAAACTGATCTCTCTGTGAGGGTTCTAAGTGCTGGAGTTTTACATCAAGATTTTGCAACACTTCAGTGTTTGACAATTTACATGAAAGAACTTCAGCTTTAATTTTTGGTTCATCATCTTGAAACTCCCCCTCATCTTCACACGTTTCGACCATTGGAGAATCTGAAGTGACAGCTGCAACCCTAGCATTTCTGTCATGATAAGGCTTTAGCATGTTAATATGACACAATTGTTTTGGTTTTCTCCTATCTGGAGTCTTCACAATGTAATTGAGATCATTGAGTTTTGTCAGAATTTCATAAGGACCATGAAATCTAGCCTGCAATGGATTGGACTGCAAGGGAAACAACACAAGGACCTTTTCTCCTGGTTTAAACTCACGGCTTCTAGCCTTATGATCGTACCAAGTTTTCATTTTTCCCTGACTTGATTTCAAGTTCTCTTTGGCAAGGTCACAAGCTGCACGCAATCTTTCCTTGAACTTGCTAACATAGTCTAACAGACTGATATGCCGCTCTTTCTCTTGCCATTGTTCACTCAATTATAGCAAAGGTCCTCTCACTTCATGACCAAACACTAGCTCAAATGGACTGAATCCAGTAGACTCCTGCACTGCTTCTCTAGCTGCAAACAACAGCAAATGAACCCCTTCATCCCAGTCTTTCTCATGGTCATAACAATAAGTCCTCATCATTGTCTTGAGAGTGGAATGAAACCGCTCTAAGGCACCCTGACTTTCTGGATGATAGGCACTAGAAAGAATCTGCTTTGCACCTAGTTCATACACAACCTGCTGAAACAATCCTGAAGTGAAATTGCTACCCTGGTCTGACTGAATTTCCCTGGGAAGGCCAAACAACGTGAAGAACTTTATCAAAGCCTTCGAGATTGCAGTTGCCTTGATGTTACGTAGAGGTATGGCTTCAGGGAATCTGGTAGATGCACACATGATTGTCAACAAGTACTGATTTCCAGATCTAGTCTTGGGTAATGGACCAACACAGTCAACAATGACCTTAGAGAACGGCTCCCCAAATGCTGGGATAGGCTGTAATGGTGCTACAGGTGGGTCTAACTGGTGTTTTCCTACTACTTGAAGGGTGTGACAGGTTTTGCAAAAGTTGGAAACATCTTTCCAAAGCCCAGGCCAAAAGAAGTGTTTCATGATCTTATCAACAGTCTTGTTAACACCAAGAT
The DNA here is from genome assembly GCA_029721435.1 of Gymnothorax reevesii. Lineage (NCBI taxonomy): Eukaryota > Metazoa > Chordata > Actinopteri > Anguilliformes > Muraenidae > Gymnothorax > Gymnothorax reevesii. The sequence continues at coordinate 111,927,688 of CM056580.1, read as the reverse complement.
GACCTCCTAAAGGTAAACTATGAGCCATTGTTAAGATCTCATTCCTGTAGACCTTCGGAACAACTATTTGCCTGACCACTGCCCAATCTGCATTGGCAGGGATATCAGGAGGGCGCCACTTCCGCATCAACACACCATCCTTGAGATAATACCCAACTGGAACTGCGTCTATTTCTTCATCAGGAAGGGCTCTCCTCTTTAGTACACAAATTTCAGGATCATTAGTTTGCTCCTCAATCAACCGCTTTCTGGACAGAGACAAGTCTCCAGACACATCAGAATCACCAGACCCATCCGGCTGGCTGAATAGAGAACTGATAAAAGTATCTGATAAGTCCTCAAACGGAGAAACCATAGTAGGCCAATCAGAGTCATGAGGCGAACCACCTGAGTCCTGACTATTCAATGTACTGGACGGTACCACATCATCTTCTTTAGGCTTCTTGGCCATAGCACGAGTCACTGCGCAAGAAGGATACAGAGATGGGTCCTCATCCCCATCTTCAGTGCTCGGCTGTGAAGTAAGATGTACAGGGGGAACTACTTTGCCCCCAGCCAGGTCATTGCCTAGCAACAGAGAAACACCCTTTATAGGTAGACTTGACATAAGTCCCACCTTTACCTGTCCTGTAACTAAATCTGACTTCAAGAATATAGAGCGCAGGGGTACAGATACAGTCCTCCCTTCAATACCTTGTACAAGTATGAAATCCCCTGAAGCGGTCTCATCACGTAACTCCAAGGAGTCCATCAACAAAAGTGACTGAGAAGCTCCGGTATCCCTTAGGATATATATGGGGACAGGAGTAGTATGCTCATTCAGAGCCACAAATCCCTCTGACACAAATGGAAGAAATTCCTCCCTCACAAAGTCAGCAGTATCAGGCTTTTTAGCCCCACAAGAAGCAGGCAATTTAGCAGATTGGTTATCTACTACAGGGGTTTCTAACCTTGTTTTCACAAAGGCATTTGGTTTGGTATCCTTTTCTTTTTCTTTCTTAGCTTTAAGGAACCAACAGTTAGTTGTAACATGACCAGATTTCTTGCAATAACTGCAAACTAGACCACCTTTGTCACTGTCAGCTTTCACACTTTGATCAGACCTGTTACTGGATTTCTGAGCACCATCACCAGATTTGTCTTCGTCTTTGGGTGAGGAATCTTGGGTATCAGCGTAACCCTTTTTCTGAAATTGGGACCATCTATTATTACTGCTAGACTGAAATTTGGACTTGTGTGAGAACATATTCATCTGCAAATTTGGCAGCTGATTGCAAATTCAGTGCTTGCTTCTCATTAAGGTAGGTCTTAACATCATCTTTAACACAGTTCTTGAATTCTTCAACTAACACCATCTCTTTTAGTGAGTTGAAATCATCCTTGACCTCCATAGAAGTACACCAGCGCTCAAAGCAAACCTGCTTCTCATTAGCAAATTCAACATAAGTCTGATTTTCAGATTTCTTCAGACCTCTGAATTTCTGTCGGTAAGCCTCTGGAACCAACTCATAAGCTCTCAAAATACCCTTTTTGACAACTTCATAATCAGAGGAATCATCTGCAGACAAAGCTGAATAGGCTTGTTGAGCTTTACCCTTGAGGACAGTTTGCAGCATCAGAGGCCAGTGTTCCTTTGGCCACTGGCAACTCTCTGCTACCTTTTCAAAACACTGGAAATAGTTGTCAACATCCTTTTCCGAAAATGGAGGCACTAATTTTACCTCCTGGCTAGCCCGAAATTTATTTTCAGTTTGAATTTTTATTTTTAGTTGCTCCATTTGGAGTCTCTTTCTTCTCTATCGAATTTCTCTAATTCAAAATCTCTCTGTCTTGCAAATTTTTCTAACTCAAATTCTTTTTCCTCCCTTTCCATTTTCTCTTCTCTTGCTAATTTTTCTAACTCAAACTGCCTTTGTTTTTCTTTTTCTTCCCTTTCTTTCTCTCTTTCTTCCCTCTCAAATTCTCTTTGCTTTTCTTTTTCCTCCCTTTCTTTTTCTCTTTCCTCCCTTTCAATCTCTAGCATTTTTAATTTAAGTTCCATTTCTATATTTGGATTTTCCACTGGAAACTGTTCCAGATCTCCTGGTGCAAACACATTTTCATCAATGAAATATTCAACTATCTCTCTCGCCAGTCTTGCTTTTCGCATGGCTGGTTTCACCTAACAGCTCCAAATGTCTGCATATTTCCAACAGTTCTGTCTTTTTAAAAGACTTCAAAACCCCTACGGTTGGTGATGCCAAGAAATCATCCATTGCTGTTGTCAATATAATTATATAGGAAAATTCACAAAAACAATTTTACAATCTGAAATGTTAGATTCTTAATAAATGACTCACAGAATGGTCTATCCCGGACCTTGAGCCCCCAATTTGTTATGGCCCCAATTTGTTCTTACATTTATAACACAACAGTAACAGCAAGGGATGACAGACACAGTTTTAAAAACTTAAACACATTTAATTAAACACAACAACTAACTAAACTGACCAAGATTGAATTATCTACAAAACATAAATATTTACAATCCCTTTTCGTGGGGGTGGCTTGGTGATGTCCTGGATGATGAAAATGCTCAAACACAGGCAAAGAAATCCACATAAGAAACGTCACAGGTCTTGAACAGAATGGCAGGTCTGATCATCTTCTTGCAATTTCTCCGACTACTTTACTGTCTCAATTCATTTCCTTATATACTCTTTTGCAGACCCCACCCACATTTAGACCTCTTTTTTTTAATTTTCTGAGACTTGCCCCAGACATGTCCAGGACATGTCTAAACATGACTCCAGTCTGAGCTTAACAAAAAAAAGGTAAATACTGCCATCTAGTGGCCTATATTCACATTACACCATATATGCATTGCACTGTGATCTGAAGCAGTTTCCAGGCCAGAAACACGCACAGATTCACCTTCTGATTTTGAAACCTCAAGGAAGCGTGTTTTCATGAAAGTGCGTTTCGCCACAGTTTCAGAGCTTTAGCGCGCTTAATTACAGAGATGCCAGCATTTTCCCTACAATTCAGTCGTGTAGTCACAATTCACTCAAGTTTGTCACTTTCCCACTGAGTTATACACAGAATGAAAAATTTTGACAAGCAGAACTAAAAAGAAGAAAGTTTTTGAAAAAGTGCAAATCTTCACTTCAGAAGCTTATATTCACTTCCAAATGACCGAACGAGCACATTGGACCAAACGAGACCATATATGCATTGCACTGTGATCTGAAGCAGTTTCCAGGCCAGAAACACGCACAGATTCACCTTCTGAGTTTAAAACCTCAAGAAAGCGTGTTTATATGAAAGTGCGTATAGGCACAGTTTCAGAGCTCTAGTGCGCTTAATTAGAGATATAGGAGCATTTTCACTCCAATTCAGTCATTTAGTGACAATTCACTCAAGTTTGTCACTTTCCTACTGTTACACACAGAATGAAAATTTTTGCCAAGCAAAACTTAAAAATAAAAAAAGTTTTTGAAAAAGTGCATATCTTCACTTCAGAAGCGTATATTCACTTCCAAAAGACTGTACAAGCACATTGGACCAAACGAGACCATATATGTATTGCAAAGTGATCTGAAGCAGTTTCCAGGCCAGAAACATGCAGAGATTCACCTTCTGAGTTTAAAACCTCAAGGAAGCGTGTTTATATGAAAGTGCGTATAGGCACAGTTTCAGAGCTCTAGCGCGCTTAATGAGAGAGATACGAGCATTTTCACTCCAATTCAGTCGTGTAGTCACAATTCACTCAAGTTTGTCACTTTCCCACTGAGTTACACAGAATGAAAAATTTTAACAAGCAGAACTTAAAAAAAGAAAGTTTTTGAAAAAGTGCATATCTTCACTTCAGAAGCTTATATTCACTTCCAAATGACCATTCAAGCACATTGGACCAAACGAGACCATATATGCATTGCACTGTGATCTGAAGCAGTTTCCAGGCCAGAAACACGCACAGATTCACCTTCTGAGTTTAAAACCTCAAGGAAGCGTGTTTATATGAAAGTGCGTATAGGCACAGTTTCAGAGCTCTAGCGCGCTTAATTAGAGAGATAGGAGCATTTTCACTCCAATTCAGTCGTGTAGTCACAATTCACTCGTTTGTCACTTTCCCACTGAGTTACACACAGAATGAAAAATTTTGACAAGCACAACTAAAAAAAAGAAAGTTTTTGAAAAAGTGCAAATCTTCACTTCAGAAGCTTATATTCACTTCCAAATGACCGTACGAGCACATTGGACCAAACAAGACCATATATGTATTGCACTGTGATCTGAAGCAGTATACAGGCCAGAAACACGCACAGATTCACCTTCTGAGTTGAAAAAACCTCAAGGAAGCGTGTTTATATGAAAGTGCGTATAGGCACAGTTTCAGAGCTCTAGCGCGCTTAATTAGAGAGATAGGAGCATTTTCACTCCAATTCAGTCGTGTAGTCACAATTCACTCAAGTTTGTCACTTTCCCACTGAGTTACACACAGAATGAAAAATTTTAACAAGCAAAACTAAAAAAAAGAAAGTTTTTGAAAAAGTGCATATCTTCACTTCAGAAGCTTATATTCACTTCCAAATGACCATTCAAGCACATTGGACCAAAGGAGACCATATATGCATTGCACTGCGATCTGAAGCAGTTTCCAGGCCAGAAACACGCACAGATTCACCTTCTGAGTTTAAAACCTCAAGGAAGCGTGTTTATATGAAAGTGCGTATAGGCACAGTTTCAGAGCTCTAGCGCGCTTAATTAGAGAGATAGGAGCATTTTCACTCCAATTCAGTCGTGTAGTCACAATTCACTCAAGTTTGTCACTTTCCCACTGAGTTACACACAGAATGAAAAATTTTGACAAGCAGAACTAAAAAAAAGAAAGTTTTTGAAAAAGTGCAAATCTTCACTTCAGAAGCTTATATTCACTTCCAAATGACCGAACGAGCACATTGGACCAAACGAGACCATATATGCATTGCACTGTGATCTGAAGCAGTTTCCAGGCCAGAAACACGCACAGATTCACCTTCTGAGTTTAAAACCTCAAGAAAGCGTGTTTATATGAAAGTGCGTATAGGCACAGTTTCAGAGCTCTAGCGCGCTTAATTAGAGATATAGGAGCATTTTCACTCCAATTCAGTCATTTAGTGACAATTCACTCAAGTTTGTCACTTTCCCACTGTTACACACAGAATGAAAATTTTTGCCATGCAAAACTTAAAAAAAAAAAAAGTTTTTGAAAAAGTGCATATCTTCACTTCAGAAGCTTATATTCACTTCCAAATGACCGTACGAGCACATTGGACCAAACGAGACCATATATGCATTGCACTGTGATCTGAAGCAGTTTCCAGGCCAGAAACACGCACAGATTCACCTTCTGAGTTTAAAACCTCAAGAAAGCGTGTTTATATGAAAGTGCGTATAGGCACAGTTTCAGAGCTCTAGCGCGCTTAATTAGAGAGATAGGAGCATTTTCACTCCAATTCAGTCGTGTAGTCACAATTCACTCAAGTTTGTCACTTTCCCACTGAGTTACACAGAATGAAAAATTTTAACAAGCAGAACTAAAAAAAAGAAAGTTTTTGAAAAAGTGTATATCTTCACTTCAGAAGCTTATATACACTTCCAAATGACCATTCAAGCACATTGGACCAAACGAGACCATATATGCATTGCACTGTGATCTGAAGCAGTTCCCAGGCCAGAAACACGCACAGATTCACCTTCTGAGTTTAAAACCTCAAGGAAGCGTGTTTATATGCAAGTGCGTATAGGCACAGTTTCAGAGCTCAAGCGCGCTTCATGAGAGAGATAGGAACATTTTCACTCCAATTCAGTCGTGTATTCACAATTCACTCAAGTTTGTCACTTTCCCACTGAGTTACACACAGAATGAAAATTGTTGCCAAGCAAAACAAAAAAAAAAAAAAGTTTTTGAAAAAGTGCATATCTTCACTTCAGAAGCTTATATTAACTTCCAAATGACCGAACGAGCACATTGGACCAAACGACACCATATATGCATTGCACTGTGATCTGAAGCAGTTTCCGGGCCAGAAACATGCAGAGATTCACCTTCTGAGTTTAAAACCTCAAGGAAGCGTGTTTATATGAAAGTGCGTATAGGCACACTTTCAGAGCTATAGCGCGCTTAATTAGAGAGATAGGAGCATTTTCACTCCAATTCAGTCGTGTAGTCACAATTCACTCAAGTTTGTCACTTTCCCACTGAGTTATACACAGAATGAAAAATTTTGACAAGCAGAACTAAAAAAAAGAAAGTTTTTGAAAAAGTGCAAATCTTCACTTCAGAAGCTTATATTCACTTCCAAATGACCGAACGAGCACATTGGACCAAACGAGACCATATATGCATTGCACTGTGATCTGAAGCAGTTCCCAGGCCAGAAACACGCACAGATTCACCTTCTGAGTTTAAAACCTCAAGGAAGTGTGTTTATATGAAAGTCCGTATAGGCACAGTTTCAGAGCTCTAGCGCGCTAAATTATAGAGATAGGAGCATTTTCACTCCAATTCAGTCGTGTAGTCAAAATTCACTCAAGTTTGTCACTTTCCCACTGAGTTACATACAGAATGATAAATTTTAACAAGCAGAACTAAAAAAAAAGAAAGTTTTTGAAAAAGTGCATATCTTCACTTCAGAAGCTTATATTCACTTCTAAATGACCGAACGAGCACATTGGACCAAACGAGACCATATATGTTTTGCACTGTGATCTGAAGCAGTTTCCAGGCCAGAAACACGCACAGATTCACCTTCTGAGTTTAAAACCTCAAGAAAGCGTGTTTATATGAAAGTGCGTATAGGCACAGTTTCAGAGCTCTAGCGCGCTTAATTAGAGAGATAGGAACATTTTCACTCCAATTCAGTCGTGCATTCACAATTCACTCAAGTTTGTCACTTTCCCACTGATACACACAGAATGAAAATTTTTGCCAAGCAAAACTTAAAAAAAAAAAAAAGTTTTTGAAAAAGTGCATATCTTCACTTCAGAAGCTTATATTCACTTCCAAATGACCGTACGAGCACATTGGACCAAACGAGACCATATATGCATTGCACTGTGATCTGAAGCAGTTTCCAGGCCAGAAACACGCACAGATTCACCTTCTGAGTTTAAAACCTCAAGGAAGCGTGTTTTCATGAAAGTGCTTCTAGCCACAGTTTCAGAGCTCTAGCGCGCTTAATTACAGAGATAGGAGCATTTTCCCTACAATTCAGTCATTTAAGTCACAATTCACTCGGGTTTGTCACTTTCCCACTGAGTTACATACAGAATGATAAATTTCAACAAGCAGAACTAAAAAAAAGAAAGTTTTTGAAAAAGTGCATATCTTCACTTCAGAAGCTTATATTCACTTCTAAATGACCGAACGAGCACATTGGACCAAAGGAGACCATATATGCATTGCACTGTGATCTGAAGCAGTTTCCAGGCCAGAAACACGCACAGATTCACCTTCTGAGTTTAAAACCTCAAGAAAGCGTGTTTATATGAAAGTGCGTATAGGCACAGTTTCATAGCTCTAGCGCGCTTAATTAAAGAGATAGGAGCATTTTCACTCCAATTCAGTCGTGTAGTCACAATTCACTCAAGTTTGTCACTTTCCCACTGAGTTACACACAGAATGAAAAATTTTAACAAGCAGAACTAAAAAAAAGAAAGTTTTTGAAAAAGTGTATATCTTCACTTCAGAAGCTTATATTCACTTCCAAATGACCATTCAAGCACATTGGACCAAACGAGACCATATATGCATTGCACTGTGATCTGAAGCAGTTTCCAGGCCAGAAACACGCACAGATTCACCTTCTGAGTTTAAAACCTCAAGAAAGCGTGTTTATATGAAAGTGCGTATAGGCACAGTTTCATAGCTCTAGCGCGCTTAATTAAAGAGATAGGAGCATTTTCACTCCAATTCAGTCGTGTAGTCACAATTCACTCAAGTTTGTCACTTTCCCACTGAGTTACACACAGAATGAAAAATTTTAACAAGCAGAACTAAAAAAAAGAAAGTTTTTGAAAAAGTGCATATCTTCACTTCAGAAGCTTATATTCACTTCCAAATGACCATTCAAGCACATTGGACCAAACGAGACCATATATGCATTGCACTGTGATCTGAAGCAGTTTCCAGGCCAGAAACACGCACAGATTCACCTTCTGAGTTTAAAACCTCAAGGAAGCGTGTTTATATGAAAGTGCGTATAGGCACAGTTTCAGAGCTCTAGCGCGCTTAATGAGAGAGATAGGAGCATTTTCACTCCAATTCAGTCGTGTAGTCACAATTCACTCAACTTTGTCACTTTCCCACTGAGTTACACACAGAATGAAAAATTTTGACAAGCAGAACTAAAAAAAAGAAAGTTTTTGAAAAAGTGCAAATCTTCACTTCAGAAGCTTATATTCACTTCCAAATGACCGAACGAGCACATTGGACCAAACGAGACCATATATGCATTGCACTGTGATCTGAAGTAGTTTCCAGGCCAGAAACACGCACAGATTCACCTTCTGAGTTTAAAACCTCAAGGAAACGTGTTTATATGAAAGTGCGTATCGGCACATTTTCAGAGCTCTACCGCGCTTAATTAGAGAGATAGGAATATTTTCACTCCAATTCAGTCGTGTATTCACAATTTACTCAAGTTTGTCACTTTCCCACTGTTACACACAGAATGAAAAATTTTGACAAGCAGAACTAAAAAAAAGAAAGTTTTTGAAAAAGTGCAAATCTTCACTTCAGAAGCTTATATTCACTTCCAAATGACCGAACGAGCACATTGGACCAAACGAGACCATATATGCATTGCACTGTGATCTGAAGCAGTTTCCAGGCCAGAAACACGCACAGATTCACCTTCTGAGTTTAAAACCTCAAGGAAGCGTGTTTATATGAAAGTGCGTATAGGCACAGTTTCAGAGCTCTAGCGCGCTTAATGAGAGAGATAGGAACATTTTCACTCCAATTCAGTCGTGTAGTCACAATTCACTCAAGTTTGTCACTTTCCCACTGAGTTACATAGAATGAAAAATTTTAACAAGCAGAACTAAAAAAAAGAAAGTTTTTGAAAAAGTGCATATCTTCACTTCACAGAAGCTTATATTCACTTCCAAATGACCGAACGAGCACATTGGACCAAACGACACCATATATGCATTGCACTGTGATCTGAAGCAGTTTCCGGGCCAGAAACACGCACAGATTCACCTCCTGAGTTTAAAACCTCAAGGAAGCGTGTTTATATGAAAGTGCGTATAGGCACACTTTCAGAGCTATAGCGCGCTTAATTAGAGAGATAGGAGCATTTTCACTCCAATTCAGTCGTGTAGTCACAATTCACTCAAGTTTGTCACTTTCCCACTGAGTTATACACAGAATGAAAAATTTTGACAAGCAGAACTAAAAAAAAGAAAGTTTTTGAAAAAGTGCAAATCTTCACTTCAGAAGCTTATATTCACTTCCAAATGACCGAACGAGCACATTGGACCAAACGAGACCATATATGCATTGCACTGTGATCTGAAGCAGTTCCCAGGCCAGAAACACGCACAGATTCACCTTCTGAGTTTAAAACCTCAAGGAAGCGTGTTGATATGAAAGTCCGTATAGGCACAGTTTCAGAGCTCTAGCGCGCTAAATTAGAGAGATAGGAGCATTGTCACTCCAATTCAGTCGTGTAGTCAGAATTCACTCAAGTTTGTCACTTTCCCACTGAGTTACATACAGAATGATAAATTTTAACAAGCAGAACTAAAAAAAAAGAAAGTTTTTGAAAAAGTGCATATCTTCACTTCAGAAGCTTATATTCACTTCTAACTGACCGAACGAGCACATTGGACCAAAGGAGACCATATATGCATTGCACTGTGATCTGAAGCAGTTTCCAGGCCAGAAACACGCACAGATTCACCTTCTGAGTTTAAAACCTCAAGAAAGCGTGTTTATATGAAAGTGCGTATAGGCACAGTTTCAGAGCTCTAGCGCGCTTAATTAGAGAGATAGGAACATTTTCACTCCAATTCAGTCGTGCATTCACAATTCACTCAAGTTTGTCACTTTCCCACTGTTACACACAGAATGAAAATTTTTGCCAAGCAAAACTTAAAAAAAAAAAAAAAGTTTTTGAAAAAGTGCATATCTTCACTTCAGAAGCTTATATTCACTTCCAAATGACCATTCAAGCACATTGGACCAAAGGAGACCATATATGCATTGCACTGTGATCTGAAGCAGTTCCCAGGCCAGAAACACGCACAGATTCACCTTCTGAGTTTAAAATCTCAAGGAAGCGTGTTTTCATGAAAGTGCGTATAGCCACAGTTTCAGAGCTCTAGCGCGCTTAATTAGAGAGATTGGAGCATATTCATTCTAATTTAGTCATATAGTCACAATTCACTCGTTTGTCCCCTTTCCCATTGAGTTACACACAGAATTAAAAATTTTGACAGGCAGAACTAAAAAAAAGAAAGTTTTTGAAAAAGTGCAAATCTTCACTTCAGAAGCTTATATTCACTTCCAAAAGTCTGTACAAGCACATTGGACCAAACAAGACCATATATGTATTGCACAGTGATCTGAAGCAGTTTCCAGGCCAGAAACATGCAGAGATTCACCTTCTGAGTTTAAAACCTCAAGGAAGCGTGTTTATATGAAAGTGAGTTTGGCACAGTTTGAGAGCTCTAGCGCGTTTAATTAGAGAGATAGGAGAATATTCATTGTCATATAGTCACAATTCACTCATTTGTCCCCTTTCCCATTGAGTTACACACAGAATTAAAAATTTTGACAGGCAGAACTAAAAAAAAGAAAATTTTTGAAAAAGTGCATATCTTCACTTCAGAAGCTTAAATTCACTTCCAAAAGACTGTATAAGCACATTGGACCAAACGAGACCATATATGTATTGCACAGTGATCTGAAGCAGTTTCCAGGCCAGAAACATGCAGAGATTCACCTTCTGAGTTTAAAATCTCAAGGAAGCGTGTTTATATGAAAGTGCGTATAGCCACAGTTTCAGAGCTCTAGCGCGCTTAATGACAGAGATACGAGCATTTTCCCTACAATTCAGTCATTTAGTCACAATTCACTCAAGTTTGTCACTTTCCCACTGTTACACACAGAATGAAAATTTTTGCCAAGCAAAACTGAAAAAAAAATTTTTTTTGAAAAAGTGCGTATCTTCACTTCAGAAGCTTATATTCACTTTCGAATGACCATTCAAGCACATTGGACCAAACGAGACCATATATGCATTGCACTGTGATCTGAAGCAGTTCCCAGGCCAGAAACACGCACAGATTCACCTTCTGAGTTTTAAATCTCAAGGAAGCGTGTTTTCATGAAAGTGCGTATAGCCACAGTTTCAGAGCTCTAGCTCGTTTAATTACAGAGATACGAGCATTTTCACTCCAATTCAGTCGTGTAGTCACAATTCACTCAAGTTTGTGACTTTCCCACTGTTACACACAGAATGAAAATTTTTGCCAAGCAAAACTTAAAAAAAAAAAAAAAGTTTTTGAAAAAGTGCATATCTTCACTTCAGAAGCTTATATTCACTTCCAAATGACCATTCAAGCACATTGGACCAAACGAGACCATATATGCATTGCACTGTGATCTGAAGCAGTTTCCAGGCCAGAAACACGCACAGATTCACCTTCTGAGTTTAAAACCTCAAGGAAGCGTGTTTATATGAAAGTCCGTATAGGCACAGTTTCAGAGCTCTAGCGCGCTTAATTAGAGAGATAGGAACATTTTCACTCCAATTCAGTCGTGTAGTCACAATTCACTCAAGTTTGTCACTTTCCCACTGAGTTACACACAGAATTAAAAATTGACAAGCAGAACTAAAAAAAAGAAAGTTTTTGAAAAAGTGCAAATCTTCACACCAGAAGCTTATATTCACTTCCAAATGACCGAACGAGCACATTGGACCAAAGGAGACCATATATGCATTGCACTGTGATCTGAAGCAGTTTCCAGGCCAGAAACACGCACAGATTCACCTTCTGAGTTTAAAACCTCAAGGAAGCGTGTTTATATGAAAGTCCGTATAGGCACAGTTTCAGAGCTCTAGCGCGCTTAATTAGAGAGATAGGAACATTTTCACTCCAATTCAGTCGTGTAGTCACAATTCACTCAAGTTTGTCACTTTCCCACTGAGTTACACACAGAATGAAAAATTTTGACAAGCAGAACTAAAAAAAAGAAAGTTTTTGAAAAAGTGCAAATCTTCACTTCAGAAGCTTATATTCACTTCCAAATGACCGAACGAGCACATTGGACCAAACAAGACCATATATGTATTGCACAGTGATCTGAAGCAGTTTCCAGGCCAGAAACATGCAGAGATTCACCTCCTGAGTTTAAAACCTCAAGGAAGCGTGTTTTCATGAAAGTGCGTATAGCCACAGTTTCAGAGCTCTAGCGCGCTTAATTACAGAGATACGAGCATTTTCCCTACAATTCAGTCATTTAGTCACAATTCACTCAAGTTTGTCAATTTCCCACAGAGTTACACACAGAATGAAAATTTTTGCCAAGCAAAACTTAAAAAAAAAAAGTTTTTGAAAAAGTGCATATCTTCACTTCAGAAGCTTTTTTTCACTTCCAAATGACCATTCAAGCACATTGGACCAAACGAGACCATATATGCATTGCACTGTTATCTGAAGCAGTTTCCAGGCCAGAAACACGCACAGATTCACCTTCTGAGTTTAAAACCTCAAGAAAGCGTGTTTATATGAAAGTGCGTATAGGCACAGTTTCAGAGCTCTAGCGCGCTTAATTAGAGAGATAGGAGCATATTCATTCTAATTTAGTCATATAGTCACAATTCACTCGTTTGTCCCCTTTCCCATTGAGTTACACACAGAATTAAAAATTTTGAAAGGCAGAAATAAAAAAAAGAAAGTTTTTGAAAAAGTGCAAATCTTCACTTCAGGAGCTTATATTAAATGGGACACTTGTGAGACTGGTTTAGATGTGTTCATATGCGTAAATGTGATACTGGTGAAGAGTAAATGAAGATGGCACACAGAAAAAAATTTAAAAATGTAGATTCGGCTAAATAAAAAAGCATTTTCAGGATGAATATCCCCTTGAAAATGATGCAGCGTCAGCTCTAAACCTTTATCAGACCATAGTACAACATCTGAACATTATCTCTGCAAAGGTTGACTCTGATAAAGTGAAGTAGAACAAAATTAGAGAGGTCTCAGGACAGACTGTTCAGGCGACATCTCCAAAATGGCCATTTTGGCACAGTTTGGCACCATCTATGCCATTTGAATTTTCTCCTGTACAACACTATATATTTCATTTTTATATCTCTAATGGTGATCAATACATCCAACAGTTTTTGGCAATTTTTTGAAAATTCAACCAGACCTCTATTTAGTTCCCATTCCAAAAATGACCACACATCAACTGAATGTTGATTCCAAATAGAGCAGATTTACTTCAGTAAAACTGTAAACATTTCTGCAACAATACAAACAGTAAAAAAAAAAAAAATACTAGAACTTCTACTAAATTTACACAGTTCTACATTGTGCAGATTTTGAAAAACTTTCTGTAAAATTGCAAACCAAAATGAAATTCCTGGAGCCAGGCATCTGACCAGGAGTGGTTTTTGAATAAAAAAAGACAGCCTTTGAGTGCGGCTTCCTTTTTTCGCTTTCGTAATTCTCAGTTTTAGTAGTTTACGCACTAGGCGAAACAACTTATATATATATATATATATATATCCAAGACGCAGACGCCAACTCTCCTTTATGCTATAAATATGAGTATATATATACTCAAACATGCACATGCACGCACGCACACAGGCATTCAAATACCCGTGCACATACAAACACAAACACAGTATCGCGTGTCATAACACGAGACCATATCACTAAGCTGGCTTTTTGGGCCGAAAAAACAGCGAGCTCCAACTACATTGAAATTTTGACAGCAATAGATCTTTCAATACAACATTTATAATACATTCGACCATTTCGAAGACGGACGGTAGCTAACCAGAGTAACCGCGTTGTCCGGTGAATGACATAGGCACTCGTCCTCTTGCGAGACACACAGCGTGCTGTCAGCAATCTGCCGCAGTAGTTTTAAGACTTTTTCGGCAGTAAAACGTCTGTTGAACCCCAGCTTGGCCATATTTCTCACACAATTTAGTAAAATGTCGAGAAAGAAAGGAATCAAACGATCAAGAAACAATTGGAAAGAAGCCAATCCGTGCGCTCTGCTTCCAACTGCGCGTCCTGTGCGCCAGGCTACTTGGCGAATACCTATGCAGTCAATACGCGTTGCTTTATCTCCGCCACGGATTAGTCGATTTGGACCATCTACCCCTCGTTGGAATCGTTAGAGCCAATAGAATACGGCTAAACTCACCAAAATGAGATTGACAGTACTGTCGGCCAATTGTAATCAGCAGAACGCTGGCATTGGGGAAGTACTACCTGATGCATACGTACATTGCGAGGCTTCCCGTGGGTCCTGAAGACTACCATAGAAAGCCGAAAAGTTTTGGAACGCAACATAGGAAATAGGACTTACTGAATCAAGCGTGGATTTTACAGAAAAATAAACTTTTCTCGCCCGAACAGCGAAGGTCAGATAAATTTTACTACTATAGTTTGGAAAAGCGATTTCTGTTTTTGTGATTCTTTGGCCTGGTTCTCTCTGATACTTTGGCATAGATCGCTTTGCATTACATCATTGGAATCTGTGGAGTCTTAGCTGTCATTTGACGCCTCGCTCGTGTGTTCGGCATGAACTTCTGTTGCGGTAGAGCTGGCAGTATGTCGAGTGGGTTGACACAGCGGAGCTGTCGAGAGTTTGATATGTCGTAATTTATTTAGTTATTATTTGAGTCGTGTTTAGGGCACGTAAAAAACGTTTATATCGCCCTGTAGTTTAGGTTCTGCTGTTTAATTTGATGGCCAACATCACTGTATTCTCAGGTGATGAGTGTGTTATTTCACGCTATTTTGCCTGTGCCTTCCCAAAGTCCCCCAATTGGGGGACTCTCGGTTACTAATTAATTAGAGAGATAGGAGCATATTCATTCTAATTCAGTCATATAGTCACAATTCACTCGTTTGTCCCCTTTCCCATTGAGTTACACACAGAATTAAAAATTTTGACAGGCAGAAATAAAAAAAAAAAGTTTTTGAAAAAGTGCAATTCTTCACTTCAGAAGCTTAAATTCACTTCCAAAAGACTGTACAAGCACATTGGACCAAACGAGACCATATATGTATTGCACAGTGATCTGAAGCAGTTTCCAGGCCAGAAACATGCAGAGATTCACCTTCTGAGTTTAAAACCTCAAGGAAGCGTGTTTATATGAAAGTGCGTATAGCCACAGTTTCAGCGCTCTAGCGCGCTTAATTAGAGAGATAGGAGCATTTTCACTCCAATTCAGTCATTTAGTCAATATTCACTCAAGTTTGTCACTTTCCCACTGAGTTACACACAGAATGAAAATTTTTGAAAAAGTGCATATCTTCACCTCAGAAGCTTATATTCACTTTCAAATGACCATTCAAGCACATTGGACCAAACGAGACCATATATGCATTGCACTGTGATCTGAAGCAGTTTCCAGGCCAGAAATATGCAGAGATTCACCTTCTGAGTTTAAAACCTCAAGGAAGCGTGTTTATATGAAAGTGCATATAGGCACAGTTTCAGAGCACTAGCGCGCTTAATTAGAGAGATAGGAGCATTTTCACTCCAATTCAGTCGTGTAGTCACAATTCACTCAAGTTTGTCACTTTTCCACTGAGTTACATACAGAATGATAAATTTTGACAAGCATAAATAAAAAAAGAAAGTTTTTGAAAAAGTGCAAATCTTCACTTCAGAAACTTATATTCACTTCCAAATGACCGTACGAGCACATTGGACCAAACGAGACCATATATGCATTGCACTGTGATCTGAAGCAGTTTCCAGGCCAGAAACACGCACAGATTCACCTTCTGAGTTTAAAACCTCAAGGAAGCGTGTTTATATGAAAGTCCGTATAGGCACAGTTTCAGCGCTCTAGCGCACTTAATTACAGAGATACGAGCATTTTCACTCCAATTCAGTCGTGTAGTCACAATTCACTCAAGTTTGTCACTTTCCCACTGTTACACACAGAATGAAAATTTTTGAAAAAGTGCATATCTTCACCTCAGAAGCTTATATTCACTTTCAAATGACCATTCAAGCACATTGGACCAAACGAGACCATATATGCATTGCACTGTGATCTGAAGCAGTTCCCAGGCCAGAAACACGCACAGATTCACCTTCTGAGTTTAAAACCTCAAGGAAGCGTGTTTATATGAAAGTGCGTATAGGCACAGTTTCAGAGCTCTAGCGCGCTTAATTAGAGAGATAGGAGCATTTTCACTCCAATTCAGTCGTGTAGTCACAATTCACTCAAGTTTGTCACTTTCCCACTGAGTTACACACAGAATGAAAAATTTTGACAAGCATAAATAAAAAAAAGAAAGTTTTTGAAAAAGTGCAAATCTTCACTTCAGAAGCTTATATTCACTTCCAAATCACCGTACGAGCACATTGGACCAAACGAGACCATATATGCATTGCACTTTTATCTGAAGCAGTTTCCAGGCCAGAAACACGCCCAGGTTCACCTTCTGAGTTTAAAACCTCAAGGAAGCGTGTTTATATGAAAGTGCGCATAGGCACAGTTTCAGAGCTCGAGCGCGCTTAATTAGAGATATAGGAGCATATTCATTCTAATTTAGTCATATAGTCACAATTCACTCGTTTGTCCCCTTTCCCATTGAGTTACACACAGAATTAAAAATTTTAACAAGCAGAACTAAAAAAAAGAAAGTTTTTGAAAAAGTGCATATCTTCACTTCAGAAGCTTATATTCACTTCCAAATGACCGAACGAGCACATTGGACCAAAGGAGACCATATATGTATTGCACAGTGATCTGAAGCAGTTTCCAGGCCAGAAACACGCACAGATTCACCTTCTGAGTTTAAAACCTCAAGGAAGCGTGTTTATATGAAAGTGCGAATAGGCACAGTTTCAGAGCTCCAGCGCGCTTAATTAGAGATATAATTTAGTCATATAGTCACAATTCACTCGTTTGTCCCCTTTCCCATTGAGTTACACGCAAAATTAAAAATTTTGACAGGCAGAACCAAAAAAAAGAAAGTTTTTGAAAAAGTGCATATCTTCACTTCAGAAGCTTAAATTCACTTCCAAAAGACTGCACAAGCACATTGGACCAAACGAGACCATATATGCATTGCACAGTGATCTGAAGCAGTTTCCAGGCCAGAAACACGCACAGATTCACCTTCTGATTTTAAAACCTCAAGGAAGCGTGTTTTCAATGAAAGTGCGTATTGCCACAGTTTCAGAGCTCTAGCGCGTTTAATTACAGAGATACGAGCATTTTCACTCCAATTCAGTCGTGTAGTCACAATTCACTCAAGTTTGTCACTTTCCCACTGAGTTACACACAGAATGAAAAATTTTGACAAGCAGAACTAAAAAAAAGAAAGTTTTTGAAAAAGTGCATATCTTCACTTCGGAAGCTTATATTCACTTCCAAATGACCATTCAAGCACATTGGACCAAACGAGACCATATATGCATTGCACTGTGATCTGAAGCAGTTTCCAGGCCAGAAACACGCCCAGGTTCACCTTCTGAGTTTAAAACCTCAAGGAAGCGTGTTTATATGAAAGTGCGCATAGGCACAGTTTCAGAGCTCTAGCACGCTTAATTAGAGAGATAGGAGAATATTCATTGTAATTTAGTCATATAGTCACAATTCACTCGTTTGTCCCCTTTCCCATTAAGTTACACACAGAATAAAAAATTTTGACAGGCAGAAATAAAAAAAAAAGTTTTTGAAAAAGTGCAAATCTTCACTTCAGAAGCTTATATTTGTAGAACCTGAAAGTTTGATTTGGCTGGATTTTACTCAAAATACGTGTCAATTCATATTGTTGGAACACAGGCACATTCCATGTGTAAAATTTGGTTGATTTAACAGCAAGCTTATACGACCTGGATGCTCTGTTGCCTGCCTCGAATCTCCTTTGTTCTGCCCAGCAGGGGGTTTGGAGCCATTTGCTCTGGCCCTCTGAAACTCACAGACCTCTTCTCAATTAAAGTCAGGATCAGTTACTTTTAAGCTGCTTAAAACGATCTTAACCTCTATCAAATTCATACTATATTTCTGTTCAATATCCTAGGAAGGAACCTGTTATATATTGATAATGCAATTGGGCTATAATATTCCATCTTAAGGCTTTTCCATGACAACTGCATCATTTTAATACATATTCATATCATGTTTGGTCTCTTTATTCTCGGGGGAGTCCAAGGAGTTGAATGGAACATGTTTAATTTCCCTTGGAATTATGGTTCGTTTGTAAGATTCATTCAAGCAACTACCCTAGTCTCCCTGTGCAAATTATCTTATCACCTAGGCCAGTAAAACTCTGATTCGGCCAACCTTCCCTCTACCTTTTTCGGAGGCGTGGTTTGGAGTCTTTAAAGGTACGAGATCCTGAGGGGGCGTTTTCTTCTCTTTTCTTCTCTCTTCGCTCTTATTCTGTCCTGTCCTTCTCTGTCAACATCTGACGCGCTTAGGTGAGTTGGGGAGGGGTCACATGTTGCCTTGTTCCGGAGCGGGGGAACATTTGAGTTCTCCCCGACCACGTGGAGCGACTTCAGCTCCGCGTGGTCATTCATCTTTTCCAGGTATGAAAATACTCTAAATCCTTCTAAATTATATTTGACGGTAATTGGCTTATCATTGATTTGTTTGATTCAAGTTGTGCCTACCTGGTGAATTAAATTATTGTTATTCCTTTTCCAGCTTGCGTGTTCTCATTGTATATTCTTTCTGGCCTTGTTGCGATTGGGACTTAAGGGGAGACTCCTACCAAGACGTGTAGGTAGCGATACTTCTAAGTTAGATTGAGATTGGGTTCTACCTATTAAGGGGATATGAAATTACCGGCTCTTAAGATTTAGCTATTGGTTGTTAATCTTCCTAAGGGGCCCTTTGATATGCATAAACCTAGGTTCGTGGTACGTTCATACTCAGAGCCATTTGCCTGATGTTGCTACCATGACAGTCTCCTCTATCCAATGGATTTATCGTCGAATTAGACCAGGCAGAGACGCCTATTTTAATCCTAGGGGGTGTTCTGCTTAGTGACAATGGTTTTCGCAGACAGAGTTTGGGTGCGTAACTGCCCTGAGATTCACGCATGCTGTTTCAAAATTATCAATTCTAATTCTAATTTGGAGTCAGATTTTTAACGAGATTATTGCTAAATTTTGCATTCTAACTGTTATATGGAGTCAGATAAATCGTAACCATTGCGTTTTCATGCCCCGTCCTCGGACGGTGAAAAAAATATCCATTATATTGTGATTCACACCAGCCAGAAGAATGCTCTAATTAAAGTTAGACTAAGAGAACACGTGAGGCCTTCACCCCGGCAATATCCGCCGTTTGGTTATTGCTTTTTTGGGGTTTTACATATTCACTTCTAAATGACCGTACGAGTACATTGGACCAAACGAGACCATATATGTATTGCACTGTGATCTGAAGCAGTTTCCAGGCCAGAGACACGCACAGATTCATCTTCTGATTTTAAAACCTCAAGGAAGCGTGTTTTCATGAAAGTGCGTATAGCCACAGTTTCAGAGCTCTAGCGCGCTTAATTACAGAGATACCAGCATTTCCCCTACAATTCAGTCGTTTAGTCTCAATTCACTCAAGTTTGTCACTTTCCCACTGTTACACACAGGATGAACATTTTTGCCAAGCAAAACTTTAAAAAAAAAGTTTTTGAAAAAGTGCATATCTTCACTTCAGAAGCTTAAATTCACTTCCAAAAGACTGTACAAGCACATTGGACCAAACGAGACCATATATGTATTGCACTGTGATCTGAAGCAGTTTCCAGGCCAGAAACATGCACAGATTCACCTTCTGAGTTTAAAACCTCAAAAAGCGTGTTTTCATGAAAGTGCGTATAGGCACAGTTTCAGAGCTCTAGCGCGTTTAATTACAGAGATACGAGCATTTTCACTCCAATTCAGTCGTGTAGTCACAATTCACTCAAGTTTGTCACTTTCCCACAGAGTTACATACAGAATGATAAATTTTAACATGCAGAACTAAAAAAAAGAAAGTTTTTGAAAAAGTGCAAATCTTCACTTCAGAAGCTTATATTCACTTCCAAATGACCGTACGAGCACATTGGACCAAACGAGACCATATATGCATTGCACTGTGATCTGAAGCAGTTCCCAGGCCAGAAACACGCCCAGATTCACCTTCTGAGTTTAAAACCTCAAGGAAGCGTGTTTTCATGAAAGTGCGTATAGCCACAGTTTCAGAGCTCTAGCGCGCTTAATTACAGAGATACCAGCATTTTCCCTACAATTCAGTCGTTTAGTCACAATTCACTCAAGTTTGTCACTTTCCCACTGTTACACACAGAATGAACATTTTTGCCAAGCAAAACTTAAAAAAAAAAAAGTTTTTGAAAAAGTGCATATCTTCACCTCAGATGCTTATATTCACTTTCAAATGACCATTCAAGCACATTGGACCAAACGAGACCATATATGCATTGCACTGTGATCTGAAGCAGTTTCCAGGCCAGAAACACGCACAGATTCACCTTCTGAGTTTAAAACCTCAAGGAAGCGTGTTTATATGAAAGTCCGTACAGGCACAATTTCAGAGCTCTAGCGCGCTTAATTAGAGAGATAGGAGCATTTTCACTCCAATTCAGTCGTGTAGTCACAATTCACTCAAGTTTGTCACTTTCCCACTGAGTTACACACAGAATGAAAAATTTTGACAAGCAGAAATAAAATAAAGAAAGTTTTTGAAAAAGTGCAAATCTTCACTTCAGAAGCTTATATTCACTTCCAAATGACCTAACGAGCACATTGGACCAAACGAGACCATATATGCATTGCACTGTGATCTGAAGCAGTTTCCAGGCCAGAAACACGCACAGATTCACCTTCTGAGTTTAAAACCTCAAGGAAGCGTGTTTATATGAAAGTGCGTATAGGCACAGTTTCAAAGCTCTAGCGCGCTTAATTACAGAGATACCAGCATTTTCCCTACAATTCAGTCGTTTAGTCACAATTCACTCAAGTTTGTCACTTTCCCACTGTTACACACAGAATGAACATTTTTGCCAAGCAAAACTTAAAAAAAAAGAAAGTTTTTGAAAAAGTGCATATCTTCACCTCAGATGCTTATATTCACTTTCAAATGACCATTCAAGCACATTGGACCAAACGAGACCATATATGCATTGCACTGTGATCTGAAGCAGTTTCCAGGCCAGAAACACGCACAGATTCACCTTCTGAGTTTAAAACCTCAAGGAAGCGTGTTTATATGAAAGTGCGTATAGGCACAGTTTCAAAGCTCTTGCGCGCTTAATTAGAGAGATAGGAGCATTTTCACTCCAATTCAGTCGTGTAGTCACAATTCACTCAAGTTTGTCACTTTCCCACTGAGTTACACACAGAATGAAAAATTTTGACAAGCAGAACTAAAAAAAAGAAAGTATTTGAAAAAGTGCATATCTTCACTTCAGAAGCTTATATTCACTTCCAAATGACCATTCAAGCACATTGGACCAAACGAGACCATATATGCATTGCACTGTGATCTGAAGCAGTTTCCAGGCCAGAAACTCGCACAGATTCACCTTCTGAGTTTAAAACCTCAAGGAAGCGTGTTTATATGAAAGTGCGTATAGGCACAGTTTCAGAGCTCTAGCACGCTTAATTAGAGAGATAGGAGAATTTTCATTCTAATTTAGTCATATAGTCACAATTCACTCGTTTGTCCCCTTTTCCATTGAGTTACACACAGAATTAAAAATTTTGACTGGCAGAAATAAAAAAAAAAGTTTTTGAAAAAGTGCAAATCTTCACTTCAGAAGCTTATATTCACTTCCAAATGACCGAACGAGCACATTGGACCAAACAAGACCATATATGCATTGCACTGTGATCTGAAGCAGTTTCCAGGCCAGAAACACGCACAGATTCATCTTCTGATTTTAAAACCTCAAGGAAGCGTGTTTTCATGAAAGTGCGTAAAGCCACAGTTTCAGAGCTCTAGCGCGCTTAATTACAGAGATACCAGCATTTTCCCTACAATTCAGTCGTTTAGTCACAATTCACTCAAGTTTGTCACTTTCCCACTGTTACACACGGAATGAAAATTTTTGCCAAGCAAAACTTAAAAAAAAAAAGTTTTTGAAAAAGTGCAAATCTTCACTTCAGAAGCTTATATTCACTTCCAAATGACCGAACGAGCACATTGGACCAAACAAGACCATATATGCATTGCACTGTGATCTGAAGCAGTTTCCAGGCCAGAAACACGCACAGATTCATCTTCTGATTTTAAAACCTCAAGGAAGCGTGTTTTCATGAAAGTGCGTAAAGCCACAGTTTCAGAGCTCTAGCGCGCTTAATTACAGAGATACCAGCATTTTCCCTACAATTCAGTCGTTTAGTCACAATTCACTCAAGTTTGTCACTTTCCCACTGTTACACACAGAATGAACATTTTTGCCAAGCAAAACTTAAAAAAAAAAAAGTTTTTGAAAAAGTGCATATCTTCACCTCAGATGCTTATATTCACTTTCAAATGACCATTCAAGCACATTGGACCAAACGAGACCATATATGCATTGCACTGTGATCTGAAGCAGTTTCCAGGCCAGAAACACGCACAGATTCACCTTCTGAGTTTAAAACCTCAAGGAAGCGTGTTTATATGAAAGTGCGTATAGGCACAGTTTCAAAGCTCTTGCGCGCTTAATTAGAGAGATAGGAGCATTTTCACTCCAATTCAGTCGTGTAGTCACAATTCACTCAAGTTTGTCACTTTCCCACTGAGTTACACACAGAATGAAAAATTTTGACAAACAGAACTAAAAAAAAGAAAGTATTTGAAAAAGTGCATATCTTCACTTCAGAAGCTTATATTCACTTCCAAATGACCATTCAAGCACATTGGACCAAACGAGACCATATATGCATTGCACTGTGATCTGAAGCAGTTTCCAGGCCAGAAACTCGCACAGATTCACCTTCTGAGTTTAAAACCTCAAGGAAGCGTGTTTATATGAAAGTGCGTATAGGCACAGTTTCAGAGCTCTAGCACGCTTAATTAGAGAGATAGGAGAATTTTCATTCTAATTTAGTCATATAGTCACAATTCACTCGTTTGTCCCCTTTTCCATTGAGTTACACACAGAATTAAAAATTTTGACTGGCAGAAATAAAAAAAAAAGTTTTTGAAAAAGTGCAAATCTTCACTTCAGAAGCTTATATTCACTTCCAAATGACCGTACGAGTACATTGGACCAAACGAGACCATATATGTATTGCACTGTGATCTGAAGCAGTTTCCAGGCCAGAAACACGCACAGATTCATCTTCTGATTTTAAAACCTCAAGGAAGCGTGTTTTCATGAAAGTGCGTAAAGCCACAGTTTCAGAGCTCTAGCGCGCTTAATTACAGAGATACCAGCATTTTCCCTACAATTCAGTCGTTTAGTCACAATTCACTCAAGTTTGTCACTTTCCCACTGTTACACACGGAATGAAAATTTTTGCCAAGCAAAACTTAAAAAAAAAAAGTTTTTGAAAAAGTGCAAATCTTCACTTCAGAAGCTTATATTCACTTCCAAATGACCGAACGAGCACATTGGACCAAACAAGACCATATATGCATTGCACTGTGATCTGAAGCAGTTTCCAGGCCAGAAACACGCACAGATTCACCTTCTGAGTTTAAAACCTCAAGGAAGCGTGTTTATATGAAGGTGCGTATAGGCACAGTTTCAAAGCTCTAGCTCGCTTAATTAGAGAGATAGGAGCATTTTCACTCCAATTCAGTCGTGTAGTCACAATTCACTCAAGTTTGTCACTTTCCCACTGAGTTACACACTGAATGAAAAATTTTGACAAGCAGAACTAAAAAAAAGAAAGTTTTTGAAAAAGTGCAAATCTTCACTTCAGAAGCTTATATTCACTTCCAAATGACCGTACGAGCACATTGGACCAAACGAGACCATATATGCATTGCACTGTGATCTGAAGCAGTTTCTAGGCCAGAAACACGGACAGATTCACCTTCTGAGTTTAAAACCTCAAGGAAGCGTGTTTATATGAAAGTGCGTATAGCCACAGTTTCAGGGCTCTCGCTCGCTTAATTACAGAGATACGAGCATTTTCCCTACAATTCAGTCATTTAGTCACAATTCACTCAAGTTTGTCACTTTCCCACTGTAACACACAGAATGAAAATTTTTGCCAAGCAAAACTTAAAAAAAAAAAGTTTTTGAAAAAGTGCATATCTTCACCTTAGAAGCTTAAATTCACTTCCAAAAGACTGTACAAGCACATTTGACCAAACAAGACCATTTATGTATTGCACAGTGATCTGAAGCAGTTTCCAGGCCAGAAACATGCAGAGATTCACCTTCTGAGTTTAAAACCTCAAGGAAGCGTGTTTTCATGAAAGTGCGTATAGGCACAGTTTCAGAGCTCTAGCGCGCTTAATTACAGAGATACGAGCATTTTCACTCCAATTCAGTCCTGTATTCACAATTCACTCAAGTTTGTCACTTTCCCACTGTTACACACAGAATGAAAATTTTTGCCAAGCAAAACTTAAAAAAAAAAGGTTTTTGAAAAAGTGCATATCTTCACTCCAGAAGCTTATATTCACTTTCAAATGACCATTCAAGCACATTGGACCAAACGAGACCATATATGCATTGCACTGTGATCTGAAGCAGTTCCCAGGCCAGAAACACGCACAGATTCACCTTCTGAGTGTAAAACCTCAAGGAAGCGTGTTTATATGAAAGTGCGTATAGGCACAGTTTCAGAGCTCTAGCGCGCTTAATTAGAGAGATAGGAGCATTTTCACTCCAATTCAGTCGTGTAGTCACAATTCACTCAATTTTGTCACTTTCCCACTGAGTTACACACAGAATGAAAAATTTTGACAAGCAGAACTAAAAAAAAGAAAGTTTTTGAAAAAGTGCAAATCTTCACTTCAGAAGCTTAAATTCACTTCCAAAAGACTGTACAAGCACATTGGACCAAACGAGACCATATGTGTATTGCACAGTGATCTGAAGTAGTTTCCAGGCCAGAAACACGCAGAGATTCACCTTCTGAGTTTGAAACCTCAAGGAAGCGTGTTTTCATGAAAGTGCGTATAGGCACGGTTTCAGAGCTCTAGCGCGCTTAATGACAGAGATACGAGCATTTTCCCTACAATTCAGTCATTTAGTCACAATTCACTCAAGTTTGTCACTTTCCCTCTGAGTTACACACAGAATGAAAAATTTTGACAGGCATAAATAAAAAAAAAAAAAGTTTTTGAAAAAGTGCAAATCTTCACTTCAGAAGCTTATATTCACTTCCAAATGACCGTACGAGTACATTGGACCAAACGAGACCATATATGTATTGCACTGTGATCTGAAGCAGTTTCCAGGCCAGAAACACGCACAGATTCACCTTCTGAGTTTAAAACCTCAAGGAATCGTGTTTATATGAAGGTGCGTATTGGCACAGTTTCAGAGCTCTAGCGCGCTTAATTAGAGAGATAGGAGCATTTTCACTCCAATTCAGTCGTGTAGTCACAATTCACTCAAGTTTGTCACTTTCCCACTGAGTTACACACAGAATGAAAAATTTTGACAAGCAGAAATAAAAAAAAGAAAGTTTTTGAAAAAGTGCAAATCTTCACTTCAGAAGCTTATATTCACTTCCAAATGACCTAACGAGCACATTGGACCAAACAAGACCATATATGCATTGAACTGTGATCTGAAGCAGTTTCCAGGCCAGAAACACGCACAGATTCACCTTCTGAGTTTAAAACCTCAAGGAAGCGTGTTTATATGAAGGTGCGTATAGGCACAGTTTCAAAGCTCTAGCGCGCTTAATTAGAGAGATAGGAGCATTTTCACTCCAATTCAGTCGTGTAGTCACAATTCACTCAAGTTTGTCACTTTCCCACTGAGTTACACACAGAATGAAAAATTTTGACAAGCAGAACTAAAAAAAAGAAAGTATTTGAAAAAGTGCAAATCTTCACTTCAGATGCTTATATTCACTTCCAAATGACCATTCAAGCACATTGGACCAAACGAGACCATATATGCTTTGCACTGTGATCTGAAGCAGTTTCCAGGCCAGAAACTCGCACAGATTCACCTTCTGAGTTTAAAACCTCAAGGAAGCGTGTTTATATGAAAGTGCGTATAGGCACAGTTTCAGAGCTCTAGCACGCTTAATTAGAGAGATAGGAGAATTTTCATTCTAATTTAGTCATATAGTCACAATTCACTCGTTTGTCCCCTTTTCCATTGAGTTACACACAGAATTAAAAATTTTGACTGGCAGAAATAAAAAAAAAAATTTTTTATGAAAAAGTGCAAATCTTCACTTCAGAAGCTTAAATTCACTTCCAAAAGACTGTACAAGCACATTGGACCAAACGAGACCATATGTGTATTGCACAGTGATCTGAAGTAGTTTCCAGGCCAGAAACACGCAGAGATTCACCTTCTGAGTTTGAAACCTCAAGGAAGCGTGTTTTCATGAAAGTGCGTATAGGCACGGTTTCAGAGCTCTAGCGCGCTTAATGACAGAGATACGAGCATTTTCCCTACAATTCAGTCATTTAGTCACAATTCACTCAAGTTTGTCACTTTCCCTCTGAGTTACACACAGAATGAAAAATTTTGACAGGCATAAATAAAAAAAAAAAAAGTTTTTGAAAAAGTGCAAATCTTCACTTCAGAAGCTTATATTCACTTCCAAATGACCGTACGAGTACATTGGACCAAACGAGACCATATATGTATTGCACTGTGATCTGAAGCAGTTTCCAGGCCAGAAACACGCACAGATTCACCTTCTGAGTTTAAAACCTCAAGGAATCGTGTTTATATGAAGGTGCGTATTGGCACAGTTTCAGAGCTCTAGCGCGCTTAATTAGAGAGATAGGAGCATTTTCACTCCAATTCAGTCGTGTAGTCACAATTCACTCAAGTTTGTCACTTTCCCACTGAGTTACACACAGAATGAAAAATTTTGACAAGCAGAAATAAAAAAAAGAAAGTTTTTGAAAAAGTGCAAATCTTCACTTCAGAAGCTTATATTCACTTCCAAATGACCTAACGAGCACATTGGACCAAACAAGACCATATATGCATTGAACTGTGATCTTAAGCAGTTTCCAGGCCAGAAACACGCACAGATTCACCTTCTGAGTTTAAAACCTCAAGGAAGCGTGTTTATATGAAGGTGCGTATAGGCACAGTTTCAGAGCTCTAGCGCGCTTAATTAGAAAGATAGGAGCATTTTCACTCCAATTCAGTCGTGTAGTCACAATTCACTCAAGTTTGTCACTTTCCCACTGAGTTACACACAGAATAAAAAATTTTGACAAGCAGAACTAAAAAAAAGAAAGTTTTTGAAAAAGTGCAAATCTTCACTTCAGAAGCTTATATTCACTTCCAAATTACCGTACGAGCACATTGGACCAAACGAGACCATATTTGCATTGCACTGTGATCTGAAGCAGTTTCCAGGCCAGAAACACGCCCAGGTTCACCTTCTGAGTTTAAAACCTCAAGGAATCGTGTTTATATGAAAGTGCGCATAGGCACAGTTTCAGAGCTCTAGCACGCTTAATTAGAGAGATAGGAGCATATTCATTCTAATTTAGTCATATAGACACAATTCACTCAAGTTTGTCCCCTTTCCCATTGAGTTACACACAGCATTAAAAATTTTGACAGGTAGAAATAAAAAAAAGAAAGTTTTTGAAAAAGTGCAAATCTTCACTTCAGAAGCTTATATTCAATTCCAAATTACCGTACGAGCACATTAGACCAAACGAGACCATATATGCATTGCACTGTGATCTGAAGCAGTTTCCAGGCCAGAAACACGCACAGATTCACCTTCTGAGTTTAAAACCTCAAGGAAGCGTGTTTATATGAAAGTGCGTATATGCACAGTTTCAGAGCTCTCGCGCGCTTAATTACAGGGATACGAGCATTTTCACTCAAATTCAGTCGTGTAGTCACAATTCACTCAAGTTTGTCACTTTCCCACTGAGTTACACACAGAATGAAAAATTTTGACAAGCAGAACTAAAAAAAAGAAAGTTTTTGAAAAAGTGCAAATCTTCACTTCAGAAGCTTATATTCACTTCCAAATGACCGAACGAGCACATTGGACCAAACGAGACCATATATGTATTGCACTGTGATTTGAAGCAGTTTCCAGGCCAGAAACACGCACAGATTCACCTTCTGAGTTTAAAACCTCAAGGAAGCGTGTTTTCATGAAAGTGCGTATAGCCACAGTTTCAGAGCTCTAGCGCGCTTAATTACAGAGATAGGAGCATTTTCACTCCAATTCAGTCGTGTAGTCACAATTCACTCAAGTTTGTCACTTTCCCACTGACACATACAGAATGATAAATTTTAACAAGCAGAACTAAAAAAAAGAAAGTTCTTGAAAAAGTGCATATCTTCACTTCAGAAGCTTATATTCACTTCCAAATGACCGAACAAGCACATTGGACCAAAAAAGACCATATATGCATTGCACTGTGATCTGAAGCAGTTTCCAGGCCAGAAACACGCACAGATTCACCTTCTGAGTTTAAAACCTCAAGGAAGCGTGTTTTTATGAAAGTGCGTATATGCACAGTTTCAGAGCTCTAGCGCGCTTAATTACAGAGATACGAGCATTTTCACTCCAATTCAGTCGTGTAGTCACAATTCACTCAAGTTTGTCACTTTCCCACTGAGTAACACACAGAATGAAAAATTTTGACAAGCAGAACTAAAAAAAAGAAAGTTTTTGAAAAAGTGCATATCTTCACTTCAGAAGCTTATATTCACTTCCAAATGACCATTCAAGCACATTGGACCAAACGAGACCATATATGCATTGCACTGTGATCTGAAGCAGTTTCCAGGCCAGAAACACGCACAGATTCACCTTCTGAGTTTAAAACCTCAAGGAAGCGTGTTTATATGAAAGTGCATATTGGCACAGTTTCAGAGCTCTAGCGTGCTTAATTTCAGAGATACCAGCATTTTCCCTACAACTCAGTCGTTTAGTCACAATTAACTCAAGTTTGTCACTTTCACACAGAGTTACACACAGAATGAAAATTTTTGACAAGCAGAACTAAAAAAAAGAAAGTTTTTGAAAAAGTGCAAATCTTCACTTCAGAAGCTTATATTCACTTCCAAATGACCGAACGAGCACATTGGACCAAACGAGACCATATATGTATTGCACAGTGATCTGAAGCAGTTTCCAGGCCAGAAACATGCAGAGATTCCCCTTCTGAGTTTGAAACCTCAAGGAAGCGTGTTTATATGAAAGTGCGTATAGGCACAGTATCAGAGCTCTAGCGCGCTTAATTAGAAAGACAGGAGCATTTTCACTCCAATTCAGTCGTGTAGTCACAATTCACTCAAGTTTGTCACTTTCCCACTGAGTTACACACAGAATGAAAAATTTTGACAAGCAGAACTAAAAAAAAGAAAGTTTTTGAAAAAGTGCATATCTTCACTTCAGAAGCTTATATTCACTTCCAAATGACCATTCAAGCACATTGGACCAAACGAGACCATATATGCATTGCACTGTGATCTGAAGCAGTTTCCAGGCCAGAAACACGCACAGATTCACCTTCTGATTTTAAAACCTCAAGGAAGCTTTTTTTCATGAATCGGTATCGCCACAGTTTCAGAGCTCTAGCGCGCTTAATTACAGAGATACCAGCATTTTCCCTACAATTCAGTCGTTTAGTCACAATTCACTCAAGTTTGTCACTTTCACACAGAGTTACACACAGAATGAAAATTTTTGCCAAGCAAAACTTAAAAAAAAAAAGTTTTCGAAAAAGTGCATATCTTCACTTCAGAAGCTTAAATTCACTTCCAAAAGACTGTACAAGCACATTGGACCAAACGAGACCATATATGTATTGCACAGTGATCTGAAGCAGTTTCCAGGCCAGAAACATGCAGAGATTCACCTTCTGAGCTAAAACCTCAAGGAAGCGTGTTTATATGAAAGTGCGTATAGGCACAGTTTCAGAGCTCTAGCGCGCTTAATTAGAAAGATAGGAGCATTTTCACTCCAATTCAGTCGTGTAGTCACAATTCACTCAAGTTTGTCACTTTCCCACTGAGTTACACACAGAATGAAAAATTTTGACAAGCAGGACTAAAAAAAAAAAAAGTTTTTGAAAAAGTGCAAATCTTCACTTCAGAAGCTTGTATTCACTTCCAAATGACTATTCAAGCACATTGGACCAAACGAGACCATATATGCATTGCACTGTGATCTGAAGCAGTTTCCAGGCCAGAAACATGCACAGATTCACCTTCTGAGTTTAAAACCTCAAGGAAGCGTGTTTATATGAAAGTGCGTATAGGCACAGTTTCAGAGCTCTAGCACGCTTAATTACAGAGATACGAGCATTTTCACTCCAATTCAGTCGTGTAGTCACAATTCACTGAAGTTTGTCACTTTCCCACTGAGTTACACAAAGAATGAAAAATTTTGACAAGCAGAACTAAAAAAAAGAAAGTTTTTGAAAAAGTGCAAATCTTCACTTCAGAAGCTTATATTCACTTCCAAATGAAGGTACGAGCACATTGGACCAAACGAGACTATATATGCATTGCACTGTGATCTGAAGCAGTTTCCAGGCCAGAAACACGCACAGATTCACCTTTTGATTTTAAAACCTCAAGGAAGCGTGTTTTCATGAAAGTGCGTATAGCCACAGTTTCAGAGCTCAAGCGCGCTTAATTACAGAGATACGAGCCTTTTCCCTACAATTCAGTCATTTAGTCACAATTCACTAAAGTTTGTCACTTTCCCACTGTTACACACAGAATGGAAATTTTTGCCAAGCAAAACTTAAAAAAAAAAAGTTTTTGAAAAAGTGCATATCTTCACTTCAGAAGCTTATATTCACTTTCAAATGACCATTCAAGCACATTGGACCAAACGAGACCATATATGCATTGCACTGTGATCTGAAGCAGTTCCCAGGCCAGAAACACGCACAGATTCACCTTCTGAGTTTAAAACCTCAAGGAAGCGTGTTTATATGAAAGTGCGTATAGGCACAGTTTCAGAGCTCTAGCGCGCTTAATTAGAGAGATAGGAGCATTTTCACTCCAATTCAGTAGTGTAGTCACAATTCACTCAAGTTTGTCACTTTCCCACTGAGTTACACACAGAATGAAAATTTTTGCCAAGCAGAACTAAAAAAAAGAAAGTTTTTGAAAAAGTGCAAATCTTCACTTCAGAAGCTTATATTCACTTCCAAATGACCGAACGAGCACATTGGACCAAACGAGACCATATATGTATTGCACAGTGATCTGAAGCAGTTTCCAGGCCAGAAACATGCAGAGATTCCCCTTCTGAGTTTGAAACCTCAAGGAAGCGTGTTTATATGAAAGTGCGTATAGGCACAGTATCAGAGCTCTAGCGCGCTTAATTAGAGAGATAGGAGCATTTTCACTCCAGTTCAGTCGTGTAGTCACAATTCACTCAAGTTTGTCACTTTCCCACTGAGTTCCACACAGAATGAAAAATTTGGACAAGCAGAACTAAAAAAAAGAAAGTTTTTGAAAAAGTGCATATCTTCACTTCAGAAACTTATATTCACTTCCAAATGACCATTCAAGCACATTGGACCAAACGACACCATATATGCATTGCACTGTGATCTGAAGCAGTTTCATGGCCAGAAACATGCACAGATTCACCTTCTGAGTTTAAAACCTCAAGGAAGCGTGTTTATATGAAAGTGCATATAGGCACAGTTTCAGAGCTCTAGCGCGCTTAATTAGAGAGATAGGAGCATTTTCACTCCAATTCAGTCGTGTAGTCACAATTCACTCAAGTTTGTCACTTTCCCACTGAGTTACACACAGAATGAAAAATTTTGACAAGCAGAACTAAAAAAAAGAAAGTTTTTGAAAAAGTGCATATCTTCAATTCAGAAGCTTATATTCACTTCCAAATGACCATTCAAGCACATTGGACCAAACGAGACCATATATGCATTGCACTGTGATCTGAAGCAGTTTCCTGGCCAGAAAAACGCACAGATTCACCTTCTGAGTTTAAAACCTCAAGAAAGCGTGTTTATATGAAAGTGCGTATAGGCACAGTTTCAGGGCTCTAGCGCGCTTAATTAGAGATATAGGAGCATATTCATTCTAATTTAGTCATCTAGTCACAATTCACTCGTTTGTCCCCTTTCCCATTGAGTTACACACAGAATTAAAAATTTTGACAGGCAGAACTAAAAAAAAGAAAGTGTTTGAAAAAGTGCATATCTTCACTTCAGAAGCTTATATTCACTTCCAAATGACCATTCAAGCACATTGGACCAAACGAGACCATATATGTATTGCACTGTGATCTGAAGCAGTTCTGGCCAGAAACATGCAGAGATTCACCTTCTGAGTTTAAAACCTCAAGGAAGCGTGTTTTCATGAAAGTGCGTATTGCCACAGTTTCAGAGCTCTAGCGCGCTTAGTTACAGAGATACGAGCATTTTCCCTACAATTCAGTCATTTAGTCACAATTCACTGAAGTTTGTCACTTTCCCACTGTAACACACAGAATGAAAATTTTTGCCAAGCAAAACTTAAAAAAAAAAAGTTTTTGAAAAAGTGCATATCTTCACCTCAGAAGCTTATATTCACTTTCAAATGACCATTCAAGCACATTGGACCAAACGAGACCATATATGCATTGCACTGTGATCTGAAGAAGTTTCCAGGCCAGAAACACGCACAGATTCACCTTCTGAGTTTAAAACCTCAAGGAAGCGTGTTTATATGAAAGTGCGTATAGGCACAGTTTTAGAGCTGTAGCGCGTTTAATTAGAGATATAGGAGCATTTTCACTCCAATTCAGTCGTGTAGTCACAATTTACTCGTTTGTCCCCTTTCCCATTCAGTTACACACAGAATGAAAAATTTTAACAAGCAGAACTTAAAAAAAGAAAGTTTTTGAAAAAGTGCAAATCTTCACTTCAGAAGCTTATATTCACTTCCAAATGACCGAACGAGCACATTGGACCAAACGAGACCATATATGCATTGCACTGTGATCTGAAGCAGTTTCCAGGCCAGAAACACACACAGATTCACCTTCTGAGTTTAAAACCTCAAGGAAGCGTGTTTTCATGAAAGTGCGTTTTGCCACAGTTTCAGAGCTCTAGCGCGCTTACTTACAGAGATACGAGCATTTTCCCTACAATTCAGTCATTTAGTCACAATTCACTCGAGTTTGTCACTTTCCCACTGTTACACACAGCATGAAAATTTTTGCCAAGCAAAACTTAAAAAAAAAAAGTTTTGGAAAAAGTGCATATCTTCACCTCAGAAGCTTATATTCACTTTCAAATGACCATTCAAGCACATTGGACCAAACGAGACCATATATGCATTGCACTGTGATCTGAAGCAGTTCCCAGGCCAGAAACACGCACAGATTCACCTTCTGAGTTTAAAACCTCAAGGAAGCATGTTTATATGAAAGTGCGTATAGGCACAGTTTCAGAGCTCTAGCGCGCTTAATCAGAGAGATAGGAGCATTTTCACTCCAATTCAGTCGTGTAGTCACAATTCACTCAAGTTTGTCACTTTCCCACTGAGTTACACACAGAATGAAAAATTTTGACAAGCAGAACTAAAAAAAAGAAAGTTTTTGAAAAAGTGCAAATCTTCACTGCAGAAGCTTATATTCACTTCCAAATGACCGAACGAGCACATTGGACCAAAGGAGACCATATACGCATTGCACTGTGATCTGAAGCAGTTTCCAGGCCAGAAACACGCACAGATTCACCTTCTGAGTTTAAAACCTCAAGGAAGCGTGTTTATATGAAAGTGCGTATAGGCACAGTTTCAGAGCTCTAGCGCGCTTAATTAGAGAGATAGGAGCATTTTCACTCCAGTTCAGTCGTTTCGTCACAATTCACTCAAGTTTGTCACTTTCCCACTGAGTTACACACAGAATGAAAAATTTGGACAAGCAGAACTAAAAAAAAGAAAGTTTTTGAAAAAGTGCATATCTTCACTTCAGAAGCTTATATTCACTTCCAAATGACCATTCAAGCACATTGGACCAAACGAGACCATATATGCATTGCACTGTGATTTGAAGCAGTTTCCAGGCCAGAAACACGCACAGATTCACCTTCTGAGTTTAAAACTTCAAGGAAGCGTGTTTTCATGAAAGTGCGTATAGGCACAGTTTCAGAGCTCTAGCGCGCTTAATTAGAGAGATAGGAGCATTTTCACTCCAATTCAGTCGTGTAGTCACAATTCACTCAAGTTTGTCACTTTCCCACTGAGTTACACACAGAATGAAAATTTTTGCCAAGCAAAACTTAAAAAAATAAGTTCTTGAAAAAGTGCATATCTTAACCTCACAAGCTTATATTCACTTTCAAATGACCATTCAAGCACATTGGACCAAACGAGACCATATATGCATTGCACTGTGATCTGAAGCAGTTCCCAGGCCAGAAACACGCACAGATTCACCTTCTGAGTTTAAAACCTCAAGGAAGCGTGTTTATATGAAAGTGCGTATAGGCACAGTATCAGAGCTCTAGCGAGCTTAATTAGAGAGATAGGAGCATTTTCACTCCAGTTCAGTCGTGTAGTCACAATTCACTCAAGTTTGTCACTTTCCCACTGAGTTACACACAGAATGAAAAATTTTGACAAGCAGAACTAAAAAAAGAAAGTTTTTGAAAAAGTGCAAATCTTCACTTCAGAAGCTTATATTCACTTCCAAATGACCGAACGACCACACTGGACCAAACGAGACCATATATGCATTGCACTGTGATCTGAAGCAGTTTCCAGGCCAGAAACACGCACAGATTCACCTTCTGAGTTTAAAACCTCAAGGAAGCGTGTTTATATGAAAGTGCGTATAGGCACAGTTTCAGAGCTCTAGCGCGCTTAATTAGAGAGATAGGAGCATTTTCACTCCAATTCAGTCGTGTAGTCACAATTCACTCAAGTTTGTCACTTTCCCACTGAGTTACACACAGAATGAAAAATTTTAACAAGCAGAACTAAAAAAAAGAGTTTTTGAAAAAGTGCAAATCTTCACTTCAGAAGCTTATATTCACTTCCAAATGACCATTCAAGCACATTGGACCAAACGAGACCATATATGCATTGCACTGTGATCTGAAGCAGTTTCCAGGCCAGAAACATGCACAGATTCACCTTCTGAGTTTAAAACCTCAAGGAAGCGTGTTTATATGAAAGTGCATATAGGCACAGTTTCAGAGCTCTAGCGAGCTTAATTCGAGAGATAGGAGCATTTTCACTCCAATTCAGTCGTGTAGTCACAATTCACTCAAGTTTGTCACTTTCCCACTGAGTTACACACAGAATGAAAAATTTGGACAAGCAGAACTAAAAAAAAGAAAGTTTTTGAAAAAGTGCAAATCTTCACTTCAGAAGCTTATATTCACTTCCAAATGACCGAACGAGCACACTGGACCAAACGAGACCATATATGCATTGCACTGTGATCTGAAGCAGTTTCCAGGCCAGAAACACGCACAGATTCACCTTCTGAGTTTAAAACCTCAAGGAAGCGTGTTTATATGAAAGTGCGTATAGGCACAGTTTCAGAGCTCTAGCGCGCTTAATTAGAGAGATAGGAGCATTTTCACTCCAATTCAGTCGTGTAGTCACAATTCACTCAAGTTTGTCACTTTCCCACTGAGTTACACACAGAATGAAAAATTTTAACAAGCAGAACTAAAAAAAAGAGTTTTTGAAAAAGTGCAAATCTTCACTTCAGAAGCTTATATTCACTTCCAAATGACCGTACGAGCACATTGGACCAAACGAGACCATATATGCATTGCACTGTGATCTGAAGCAGTTTCCAGGCCAGAAACATGCAGAGATTCACCTTCTGAGTTTCAAACCTCAAGGAAGTGTGTTTCTATGAAAGTGCGTATAGGCACAGCTTCAGAGCTCTAGCGCGCTTAATTAGAGAGATAGGAGCATTTTCACTCCAATTCAGTCGTGTAGTCACAATTCACTCAAGTTTGTCACTTTCCCACTGAGTTACACACAGAATCAAAAATTTTGACAAGCAGAACTAAAAAAAAGAAAGTTTTTGAAAAAGTGCAAATCTTCACTTCAGAAGCTTATATTCACTTCCAAATGACCGAACGAGCACATTGGACCAAACGAGACCATATATGCATTGCACTGTGATCTGAAGCAGTTTCCAGGCCAGAAACATGCACAGATTCACCTTCTGAGTTTAAAACCTCAAGGAAGCGTGTTAATATG
Source organism: Gymnothorax reevesii (assembly GCA_029721435.1). Lineage (NCBI taxonomy): Eukaryota > Metazoa > Chordata > Actinopteri > Anguilliformes > Muraenidae > Gymnothorax > Gymnothorax reevesii. The sequence goes on along the minus strand of CM056580.1, from coordinate 111,891,157 downwards.
AAAGTGCGTATAGGCACAGTTTCAGAGCTCTAGCGCGCTTAATTACAGAGATACGAGCATTTTCTCTACAATTCAGTTATTTAGTCACAATTCACTCAAGTTTGTCACTTTCCCACTGTTACACACAGAATGAAAATTTTTGCTAAGCAAAACTAAAAAAAAAAAAGTTTTTGAAAAAGTGCATATCTTCACCTCAGAAGCTTATATTCACTTTCAAATCACCATTCAAGCACATTGGACCAAGCGAGACCATATATGCATTGCACTGTGATCTGAAGCAGTTCCCAGGCCAGAAACACACACAGATTCACCTTCTGAGTTTAAAACCTCAAGGAAGCGTGTTTATATGAAAGTTCGTATAGGCACAGTTTCAGCGCTCTAGCGCGCTTAATTAGAGAGATAGGAGCATTTTCACTCCAATTCAGTCGTGTAGTCACAATTCACTCAAGTTTGTCACTTTCCCACTGAGTTACACACAGAATCAAAAATTTTGACAAGCAGAACTAAAAAAAAGAAAGTTTTTGAAAAAGTGCAAATCTTCACTTCAGAAGCTTATATTCATTTCCAAATGACCGAACGAGCACATTGGACCAAACGAGACCATATATGTATTGCACAGTGATCTGAAGCAGTTTCCAGGCCAGAAACACGCACAGATTCACCTTCTGAGTTTAAAACCTCAAGGAAGCGTGTTTATATGAAAGTTCGTATAGGCACAGTTTCAGAGCTCTAGCGCGCTTAATTAGAGAGATAGGAGCATTTTCACTCCAATTCAGTCGTGTAGTCACAATTCACTCAAGTTTGTCACTTTCCAACTGAGTTACATACAGAATGATAAATTTTAACAAGCAGAACTAAAAAAAAGAAAGTTTTTGAAAAAGTGCATATCTTCACTTCAGAAGCTTATATTCACTTCCAAATGACCGAACGAGCACATTGGACCAAAGGAGACCATATATGTATTGCACAGTGATCTGAAGCAGTTTCCAGGCCAGAAACACGCACAGATTCACCTTCTGAGTTTAAAACCTCAAGGAAGCGTGTTTATATGAAAGTGCGTATAGGCACAGTTTCAGAGCTCTAGCGCGCTTAATTAGAGAGATAGGAGCATTTTCACTCCAATTCAGTCGTGTAGTCACAATTCACTCAAGTTTGTCACTTTCCAACTGAGTTACATACAGAATGATAAATTTTAATAAGCAGAACTAAAAAAAAGAAAGTTTTTGAAAAAGTGCATATCTTCACTTCAGAAGCTTATATTCACTTCCAAATGACCGAACGAGCACATTGGACCAAACGAGACCATATATGTATTGCACAGTGATCTGAAGCAGTTTCCAGGCCAGAAACACGCACAGATTCACCTTCTGAGTTTAAAACCTCAAGGAAGCGTGTTTATATGAAAGTGCGTATAGGCACAGTTTCAGCGCTCTAGCGCGCTTAATTAGAGAGATAGGAGCATTTTCACTCCAATTCAGTCGTGTAGTCACAATTCACTCAAGTTTGTCACTTTCCCACTGAGTTACATACAGAATGATAAATTTTAACAAGCAGAACTAAAAAAAAAAAAGTTTTTGAAAAAGTGCATATCTTCACTTCAGAAGCTTTTATTCACTTCCAAATGACCGAACGAGCACATTGGACCAAAGGAGACAATATATGCATTGCACTGTGATCTGAAGCAGTTTCCAGGCCAGAAACACGGACAGATTCACCTTCTGAGTTTAAAACCTCAAGGAAGCGTGTTTATATGAAAGTGCGAATAGGCAAAGTTTCAGAGCTCTAGCGCGCTTAATTAGAGAGATAGGAGCATTTTCACTCCAATTCAGTCGTGTAGTCACAATTCACTCAAGTTTGTCACTTTCCCACTGAGTTACACACAGAATTAAAAATTTTGACAGGCAGAACTAAAAAAAAGAAAGTTTTTGAAAAAGTGTATATCTTCACTTCAGAAGCTTAAATTCACTTCCAAAAGACTGTACAAGCCCATTGGACCAAACGAGACCATATATGTATTGCACAGTGATCTGAAGCAGTTTCCAGGCCAGAAACATGCAGAAATTCACCTTCTGAGTTTAAAACCTCAAGGAAGCGTGTTTTCATGAAAGTGCGTATAGCCACAGTTTCAGAGCTCTAGCGCGCTTAATTACAGAGATACGAGCATTTTCCCTACAATTCAGTCATTTAGTCACAATTCACTCAAGTTTGTCACTTTCCCACTGTTACACACAGAATGAAAATTTTTGCCAAGCAAAACTTCAAAAAAAAAAAAGTTTTTGAAAAAGTGCATATCTTCACTTCAGAAGCTTATATTCACTTTCAAATGACCATTCAAGCACATTGGACCAAACGAGACCATATATGCATTGCACTGTGATCTGAAGCAGTTCCCAGGCCAGAAACACGCACAGATTCACCTTCTGAGTTTAAAACCTCAAGGAAGCGTGTTTATATGAAAGTCCGTATAGGCACAGTTTCAGAGCTCTAGCGCGCTTAATTAGAGAGATAGGAGCATTTTCACTCCAATTCAGTCGTGTAGTCACAATTCACTCAAGTTTGTCACTTTCCCACTGAGTTACATACAGAATGATAAATTTTAACAAGCAGAACTAAAAAAAAAAAGTTTTTGAAAAAGTGCATATCTTCACTTCAGAAGCTTTTATTCACTTCCAAATGACCGAACGAGCACATTGGACCAAAGGAGACCATATATGCATTGCACTGTGATCTGAAGCAGTTTCCAGGCCAGAAACACGCACAGATTCACCTTCTGAGTTTAAAACCTCAAGGAAACGTGTTTATATGAAAGTGCGTATAGCCACAGTATCAGAGCTCTAGCGCGCTTAATTAGAGAGATAGGAGCATTTTCACTCCAATTCAGTCATGTAGTCACAATGCACTCAAGTTTGTCACTTTCCCACTGAGTTACACGCAGAATTAAAAATTTTGACAGGCAGAAGTAAAAAAAAGAAAGTTTTTGCAAAAGTGCATATCTTCACTTCAGAAGCTTAAATTCACTTCCAAAGGACTGTACAAGCCCATTGGACCAAACGAGACCATATATGTATTGCACAGTGATCTGAAGCAGTTTCCAGGCCAGAAACATGCAGAAATTCACCTTCTGAGTTTAAAACCTCAAGGAAGCGTGTTTATATGAAAGTGCGTATAGGCACAGTTTCAGAGCTCTAGCGCGCTGAATTACAGAGATACGAGCATTTTCCCTACAATTCAGTCGTGTAGTCACAATTCACTCAAGTTTGTCACTTTCCCACTGAGTTACACGCAGAATTAAAAATTTTGACAGGCAGAACTAAAAAAAAAAAGTTTTTGAAAAAGTGCATATCTTCACTTCAAAAGCTTATATTCACTTTCAAATGACCATTCAAGCACATTGGACCAAACGAGACCATATATGCATTGCACTGTGATCTGAAGCAGTTTCCAGGCCAGAAACACGCACAGATTCACCTTCTGAGTTTAAAACCTCAAGGAAGTGTGTTTATATGAAAGTGCGTATAGGCACAGTTTCAGAGCTCTAGCGCGCTTAATTAGAGAGATAGGAGCATTTTCACTCCAATTCAGTCGTGTAGTCACAATCCACTCAAGTTTGTCACTTTCCCACTGAGTTACATACAGAATGATAAATTTTAACAAGCAGAACTAAAAAAAAAGAAAGTTTTTGAAAAAGTGCATATCTTCACTTCAGAAGCTTATATTCACTTCCAAATGACCGAACGAGCACATTGGACCGAAGGAGACCATATATGCATTGCACTGTGATCTGAAGCAGTTTCCAGGCCAGAAACACGCACAGATTCACCTTCTGAGTTTAAAACCTCAAGGAAGCGTGTTTATATGAAAGTGCGTATAGGCACAGTTTCAGCGCTCTAGCGCGCTTAATTAGAGAGATAGGAGCATTATCACTCCAATTCAGTCGTGTAGTCACAATTCACTCAAGTTTGTCACTTTCCCACTGAGTTACACACAGAATTAAAAATTTTGACAGGCAGAACTAAAAAAAAGAAAGTTTTTGAAAAAGTGCATATCTTCACTTCAGAAGCTTATATTCACTTCCAAAAGACTGTACAAGCCCATTGGACCAAACGAGACCATATATGTATTGCACAGTGATCTGAAGCAGTTTCCAGGCCAGAAACATGCAGAAATTCACCTTCTGAGTTTAAAACCTCAAGGAAGCGTGTTTTCATGAAAGTGCGTATAGCCACAGTTTCAGAGCTCTAGCGCGCTTAATTACAGAGATACGAGCATTTTCCCTACAATTCAGTCATTTAGTCACAATTCACTCAAGTTTGTCACTTTCCCACTGTTACACACAGAATGAAAATTTTTGCCAAGCAAAACTTAAAAAAAAAAGTTTTTGAAAAAGTGCATATCTTCACTTCAGAAGCTTATATTCACTTTCAAATGACCATTCAAGCACATTGGACCAAACGAGACCATATATGCATTGCACTGTGATCTGAAGCAGTTTCCAGGCCAGAAACACGCACAGATTCACCTTCTGAGTTTAAAACCTCAAGGAAGCGTGTTAATATGAAAGTGCGTATAGGCACAGTTTCAGCGCTCTAGCGCGCTTAATTAGAGAGATAGGAGCATTTTCACTCCAATTCAGTCGTGTAGTCACAATTCACTCAAGTTTGTCACTTTCCCACTGAGTTACATACAGAATGATAAATTTTAACAAGCAGAACTAAAAAAAAAAAAGTTTTTGAAAAAGTGCATATCTTCACTTCAGAAGCTTTTATTCACTTCCAAATGACCGAACGAGCACATTGGACCAAAGGAGACAATATATGCATTGCACTGTGATCTGAAGCAGTTTCCAGGCCAGAAACACGCACAGATTCACCTTCTGAGTTTAAAACCTCAAGGAAGCGTGTTTATATGAAAGTGCGTATAGGCACAGTTTCAGCGCTCTAGCGCGCTTAATTAGAGAGATAGGAGCATTTTCACTCCAATTCAGTCGTGTAGTCACAATTCACTCAAGTTTGTCACTTTCCCACTGACACATACAGAATGATAAATTTTAACAAGCAGAACTAAAAAAAAGAAAGTTCTTGAAAAAGTGCATATCTTCACTTCAGAAGCTTATATTCACTTCCAAATGACCGAACAAGCACATTGGACCAAAAAAGACCATATATGCATTGTACTGTGATCTGAAGCAGTTTCCAGGCCAGAAACACGCACAGATTCACCTTCTGAGTTTAAAACCTCAAGGAAGCGTGTTTATATGAAAGTCCGTATAGGCACAGTTTCAGCGCTCTAGCGCGCTTAATTAGAGAGATAGGAGCATTATCACTCCAATTCAGTCGTGTAGTCACAATTCACTCAAGTTTGTCACTTTCCCACTGAGTTACACACAGAATTAAAAATTTTGACAGGCAGAACTAAAAAAAAGAAAGTTTTTGAAAAAGTGCATATCTTCACTTCAGAAGCTTAAATTCACTTCCAAAAGACTGTACAAGCCCATTGGACCAAACGAGACCATATATGTATTGCACAGTGATCTGAAGCAGTTTCCAGGCCAGAAACATGCAGAAATTCACCTTCGGAGTTTAAAACCTCAAGGAAGAGTGTTTTGATGAAAGTGCGTATAGCCACAGTTTCAGAGCTCTAGCGCGCTTAATTACAGAGATACGAGCATTTTCCCTACAATTCAGTCATTTAGTCACAATTCACTCAAGTTTGTCACTTTCCCACTGTTACACACAGAATGAAAATTTTTGCCAAGCAAAACTTAAAAAAAAAAAGTTTTTGAAAAAGTGCATATCTTCACTTCAGAAGCTTATATTCACTTTCAAATGACCATTCAAGCACATTGGACCAAAGGAGACCATATATGCATTGCACTGTGATCTGAAGCAGTTTCCAGGCCAGAAACACGCACAGATTCACCTTCTGAGTTTAAAACCTCAAGGAAGCGTGTTTATATGAAAGTGCGTATAGGCACAGTTTCAGCGCTCTAGCGCGCTTAATTAGAGAGATAGGAGCATTTTCACTCCAATTCAGTCGTGTAGTCACAATTCACTCAAGTTTGTCACTTTCCCACTGAGTTACACACAGAATTAAAAATTTTGACAGGCAGAACTAAAAAAAAGAAAGTTTTTGAAAAAGTGCATATCTTCACTTCAGAAGCTTAAATTCACTTCCAAATGACCGAACGAGCACATTGGACCAAAAGAGACCAGAAATGCATTGCACTGTGATCTGAAGCAGTTTCCAGGCCAGAAACACGCACAGATTCACCTTCTGAGTTTAAAACCTCAAGGAAGCATGTTAATATGAAAGTGCGTATAGGCACAGTTTCAGCGCTCTAGCGTGCTTAATTAGAGAGATAGGAGCATTTTCACTCCAATTCAGTCGTGTAGTCACAATTCACTCAAGTTTGTCACTTTCCCACTGAGTTACACACAGAATTAAAAATTTTGACAGGCAGAAATAAAAAAAATTAAAGTTTTTGAAAAAGTGCATATCTTCACTTCAGAAGCTTAAATTCACTTCCAAAAGACTGTCCAAGCCCATTGGACCAAACGAGACCATATATGTATTGCACAGTGATCAGAAGCAGTTTCCAGGCCAGAAACATGCAGAAATTCACCTTTTGAGTTTAAAACCTCAAGGAAGCGTGTTTTCATGAAAGTGCGTATAGCCACGGTTTCAGAGCTCTAGCGCGCTTAATTACAGAGATACGAGCATTTTCCCTACAATTCAGTCATTTAGTCACAATTCACTCAAGTTTGTCACTTTCCCACTGTTACACACAGAATGAAAATTTTTGCCAAGCAAAACTTAAAAAAAAAAAAAGTTTTTGAAAAAGTGCATATCTTCACTTCAGAAGCTTATATTCACTTTCAAATGACCATTCAAGCACATTGGACCAAACGAGACCATATATGCATTGCACTGTGATCTGAAGCAGTTCCCAGGCCAGAAACACGCACAGATTCACCTTCTGAGTTTAAAACCTCAAGGAAGCGTGTTTATATGAAAGTGCGTATAGGCACAGTTTCAGAGCTCTAGCGCGCTTAATTAGAGAGATAGGAGCATTTTCACTCCAATTCAGTCGTGTAGTCACATTTCACTCAAGTTTGTCACTTTCCCATTGAGTTACATACAGAATGATAAATTTTAACAAGCAGAACTAAAAAAAAGAAAGTTTTTGAAAAAGTGCATATCTTCACTTCAGAAGCTTATATTCACTTCCAAATGACCGAACGAGCACATTGGACCAAAGGAGCCCATATATGCATTGCACTGTGATCTGAAGCAGTTTCCAGGCCAGAAACACGCACAGATTCACCTTCTGAGTTTAAAACCTCAAGGAAGCGTGTTTATATGAAAGTGCGTATAGGCACAGTTTCAGCGCTCTAGCGCGCTTAATTAGAGAGATAGGAGCATTTACACTCCAATTCAGTCGTGTAGTCACAATTCACTCAAGTTTGTCACTTTCCCACTGAGTTACACACAGAATTAAAAATTTTGACAGGCAGAACTAAAAAAAAGAAAGTTTTTGAAAAAGTGCATAACTTCACTTCAGAAGCTTAAATTCACTTCCAAAAGACTGTACAACCCCATTGGACCAAACGAGACCATATATGTATTGCACAGTGATCTGACGCAGTTTCCAGGCCAGAAACATGCAGAAATTCACCTTCTGAGTTTAAAACCTCAAGGAAGCGTGTTTTGATGAAAGTGCGTATAGCCACAGTTTCAGAGCTCTAGCGCGCTTAATTACAGAGATACGAGCATTTTCCCTACAATTCAGTCATTTAGTCACAATTCACTCAAGTTTGTCACTTTCCCACTGTTACACACAGAATGAAAATTTTTGCCAAGCAAAACTTAAAAAAAAAAAGTTTTTGAAAAAGTGCATATCTTCACTTCAGAAGCTTATATTCACTTTCAAATGACCATTCAAGCACATTGGACCAAAGGAGACCATATATGCATTGCACTGTGATCTGAAGCAGTTTCCAGGCCAGAAACACGCACAGATTCACCTTCTGAGTTTAAAACCTCAAGGAAGCGTGTTTATATGAAAGTGCGTATAGGCACAGTTTCAGCGCTCTAGCGCGCTTAATTAGAGAGATAGGAGCATTTTCACTCCAATTCAGTCGTGTAGTCACAATTCACTCAAGTTTGTCACTTTCCCACTGAGTTACACACAGAATTAAAAATTTTGACAGGCAGAACTAAAAAAAAGAAAGTTTTTGAAAAAGTGCATATCTTCACTTCAGAAGCTTAAATTCACTTCCAAAAGACTGTACAAGCCCATTGGACCAAACGAGACCATATATGTATTGCACAGTGATCTGAAGCAGTTTCCAGGCCAGAAACATGCAGAAATTCACCTTCTGAGTTTAAAACCTCAAGGAAGCGTGTTTTCATGAAAGTGCGTATCGCCACAGTTTCAGAGCTCTAGCGCGCTTAATTACAGAGATACGAGCATTTTCCCTACAATTCAGTCATTTAGTCACAATTCACTCAAGTTTGTCACTTTCCCACTGTTACACACAGAATGAAAATTTTAGCCAAGCAAAACTTAAAAAAAAAAAGTTTTTGAAAAAGTGCATATCTTCACTTCAGAAGCTTATATTCACTTTCAAATGACCATTCAAGCACATTGGACCAAACGAGACCATATATGCATTGCACTGTGATCTGAAGCAGGTTCCAGGCCAGAAACACGCACAGATTCACCTTCTGAGTTTAAAACCTCAAGGAAGCGTGTTTATATGAAAGTCCGTATAGGCACAGTTTCAGCGCTCTTGCGCGCTTAATTAGAGAGATAGGAGCATTTACACTCCAATTCAGTCGTGTAGTCACAATTCACTCAAGTTTGTCACTTTCCCACTGAGTTACACACAGAATTAAAAATTTTGACAGGCAGAACTAAAAAAAAGAAAGTTTTTGAAAAAGTGCATATCTTCACTTCAGAAGCTTAAATTCACTTCCAAAAGACTGTACAAGCCCATTGGACCAAACGAGACCATATATGTATTGCACAGTGATCTGAAGCAGTTTCCAGGCCAGAAACATGCAGAAATTCACCTTCTGAGTTTAAAACCTCAAGGAAGCGTGTTTTCATGAAAGTGCGTATAGCCACAGTTTCAGAGCTCTAGCGCGCTTAATTACAGAGATACGAGCATTTTCCCTACAATTCAGTCATTTAGTCACAATTCACTCAAGTTTGTCACTTTCTCACTGAGTTACATACAGAATGATAAATTTTAACAAGCAGAACTAAAAAAAAGAAAGTTTTTGAAAAAGTGCATATCTTCACTTCAGAAGCTTAAATTCACTTCCAAATGACCGAACGAGCACATTGGACCAAAAGAGACCAGAAATGCATTGCACTGTGATCTGAAGCAGTTTCCAGGCCAGAAACACGCACAGATTCACCTTCTGAGTTTAAAACCTCAAGGAAGCGTGTTTATATGAAAGTCCGTATAGGCACAGTTTCAGCGCTCTAGCGCGCTTAATTAGAGAGATAGGAGCATTTACACTCCAATTCAGTCGTGTAGTCACAATTCACTCAAGTTTGTCACTTTCCCACTGAGTTACACACAGAATTAAAAATTTTGACAGGCAGAACTAAAAAAAAGAAAGTTTTTGAAAAAGTGCATAACTTCACTTCAGAAGCTTAAATTCACTTCCAAAAGACTGTACAAGCACATTTGACCAAACGAGACCATATATGTATTGCACAGTGATCTGAAGCAGTTTCCAGGCCAGAAACATGCAGAAATTCACCTTCTGAGTTTAAAACCTCAAGGAAGCGTGTTTTCATGAAAGTGCGTATAGCCACAGTTTCAGAGCTCTAGCGCGCTTAATTACAGAGATACGAGCATTTTCCCTACAATTCAGTCATTTAGTCACAATTCACTCAAGTTTGTCACTTTCCCACTGTAACACACAGAATGAAAATTTTTGCCAAGCAAAACTTAAAAAAAAAAAAGTTTTTGAAAAAGTGCATATCTTCACTTCAGAAGCTTATATTCACTTTCAAATGACCATTCAAGCACATTGGACCAAACGAGACCATATATGCATTGCACTGTGATCTGAAGCAGTTTCCAGGCCAGAAACACGCACAGATTCACCTTCTGAGTTTAAAACCTCAAGGAAGCGTGTTTATATGAAAGTGCGTATAGGCACAGTTTCAGAGCTCTAGCGCGCTTAATTAGAGAGATAGGAGCATTTTCACTCCAATTCAGTCGTGTAGTCACAATTCACTCAAGTTTGTCACTTTCCCACTGAGTTACATACAGAATGATAAATTTTAACAAGCAGAACTAAAAAAAAGAAAGTTTTTGAAAAAGTGCATATCTTCACTTCAGAAGCTTATATTCACTTCCAAATGACCGAACGAGCACATTGGACCAAAGGAGACCATATATGCATTGCACTGTGATCTGAAGCAGTTTCCAGGCCAGAAACACGCACAGATTCACCTTCTGAGTTTAAAACCTCAAGGAAGCGTGTTTATATGAAAGTGCGTATAGGCACAGTTTCAGAGCTCTCGCGCGCTTAATTAGAGAGATAGGAGCATTATCACTCCAATTCAGTCGTGTAGTCACAATTCACTCAAGTTTGTCACTTTCCCACTGAGTTACACACAGAATTAAAAATTTTGACAGGCAGAACTAAAAAAAAGAAAGTTTTTGAAAAATTGCATATCTTCACTTCAAAGCTTAAATTCACTTCCAAAAGACTGTACAAGCCCATTGGACCAAACGAGACCATATATGTATTGCACAGTGATCTGAAGCAGTTTCCAGGCCAGAAACATGCAGAAATTCACCTTCTGAGTTTAAAACCTCAAGGAAGCGTGTTTTCATGAAAGTGCGTATAGGCACAGTTTCAGCGCTCTAGCGCGCTTAATTACAGAGATACGAGCATTTTCACTCCAATTCAGTCGTGTAGTCACAATTCACTCAAGTTTGTCACTTTCCCACTGAGATACACACAGAATTAAAAATTTTGACAGGCAGAACTAAAAAAAAGAAAGTTTTTGAAAAAGTGCATATCTTCACTTCAGAAGCTTAAATTCACTTCCAAATGACCGAACGAGCACATTGGACCAAAAGAGACCAGAAATGCATTGCACTGTGATCTGAAGCAGTTTCCAGGCCAGAAACACGCACAGATTCACCTTCTGAGTTTAAAACCTCAAGGAAGCGTGTTTATATGAAAGTCCGTATAGGCACAGTTTCAGCGCTCTAGCGCGCTTAATTAGAGAGATAGGAGCATTTACACTCCAATTCAGTCGTGTAGTCACAATTCACTCAAGTTTGTCACTTTCCCACTGAGTTACACACAGAATTAAAAATTTTGACAGGCAGAACTAAAAAAAAGAAAGTTTTTGAAAAAGTGCATATCTTCACTTCAGAAGCTTAAATTCACTTCCAAAAGACTGTACAAGCCCATTGGACCAAACGAGACCATATATGTATTGCACAGTGATCTGAAGCAGTTTCCAGGCCAGAAACATGCAGAAATTCACCTTCTGAGTTTAAAACCTCAAGGAAGCGAGTTTTCATGAAAGTGCGTATAGCCACAGTTTCAGAGCTCTAGCGCGCTTAATTACAGAGATACGAGCATTTTCCCGACAATTCAGTCGTGTAGTCACAATTCACTCAAGTTTGTCACTTTCCCACTGAGTTACATACAGAATGATAAATTTTAACAAGCAGAACTAAAAAAAAGAAAGTTTTGGAAAAAGTGCATATCTTCACTTCAGAAGCTTATATTCACTTCCAAATGACCGAACGAGCACATTGGACCAAAGGAGCCCATATATGCATTGCACTGTGATCTGAAGCAGTTTCCAGGCCAGAAACACGCACAGATTCACCTTCTGAGTTTAAAACCTCAAGGAAGCGTGTTTATATGAAAGTGCGTATAGGCACAGTTTCAGAGCTCTAGAGCGCTTAATTAGAGAGATAGGAGCATTTTCACTCCAATTCAGTCGTGTAGTCACAATTCACTCAAGTTTGTCACTTTCCCACTGAGTTACATACAGAATGATAAATTTTAACAAGCAGAACTAAAAAAAAGAAAGTTTTTGAAAAAGTGCATATCTTCACTTCAGAAGCTTAAATTCACTTCCAAATGACCGAACGAGCACATTGGACCAAAAGAGACCAGAAATGCATTGCACAGTGATCTGAAGCAGTTTCGAGGCCAGAAACACGCACAGATTCACCTTCTGAGTTTAAAACCTCAAGGAAGCGTGTTTATATGAAAGTGCGTATAGGCACAGTTTCAGCGCTCTAGCGCGCTTAATTAGAGAGATAGGAGCATTTACACTCCAATTCAGTCGTGTAGTCACAATTCACTCAAGTTTGTCACTTTCCCACTGAGTTACACACAGAATTAAAAATTTTGACAGGCAGAACTAAAAAAAAGAAAGTTTTTGAAAAAGTGCATATCTTCACTTCAAAGCTTAAATTCACTTCCAAAAGACTGTACAAGCCCATTGGACCAAACGAGACCATATATGTATTGCACAGTGATCTGAAGCAGTTTCCAGGCCAGAAACATGCAGAAATTCACCTTCTGAGTTTAAAACCTCAAGGAAGCGTTTTTTCATGAAAGTGCGTATAGGCACAGTTTCAGCGCTCTAGCGCGCTTAATTACAGAGATACGAGCATTTTCCCTACAATTCAGTCATTTAGTCACAATTCACTCAAGTTTGTCACTTTCCCACTGTTACACACAGAATGAAAATTTTTGCCAAGCAAAACTTAAAAAAAAAAAAGTTTTTGAAAAAGTGCATATCTTCACTTCAGAAGCTTATATTCACTTTCAAATGACCATTCAAGCACATTGGACCAAACGAGACCATATATGCATTGCACTGTGATCTGAAGCAGTTTCCAGGCCAGAAACACGTACAGATTCACCTTCTGAGTTTAAAACCTCAAGGAAGCGTGTTTATATGAAAGTGCGTATAGGCACAGTTTCAGCGCTCTAGCGCGCTTAATTAGAGAGATAGGAGCATTTTCACTCCAATTCAGTCGTGTAGTCACAATTCACTCAAGTTTGTCACTTTCCCACTGTTACACACAGAATTAAAAATTTTGCCAAGCAAAACTTAAAAAAAAAAAAAGTTTTTGAAAAAGTGCATATCTTCTCTTCAGAAGCTTATATTCACTTTCAAATGACCATTCAAGCACATTGGACCAAACGAGACCATATATGCATTGCACTGTGATCTGAAGCAGTTCCCAGGCCAGAAACACGCACAGATTCACCTTCTGAGTTTAAAACCTCAAGGAAGCGTGTTTATATGAAAGTGCGTATAGGCACAGTTTCAGAGCTCTAGCGCGCTTAATTAGAGAGATAGGAGCATTTTCACTCCAATTCAGTCGTGTAGTCACAATTCACTCAAGTTTGTCACTTTCCCTCTGAGTTACATACAGAATGATAAATTTTAACAGGCAGAACTAAAAAAAAGAAAGTTTTTGAAAAAGTGCATATCTCCACTTCAGAAGCTTATATTCACTTCCAAATGACCGAACAAGCACATTGGACCAAAGGAGACCATATATGCATTGCACTGTGATCTGAAGCAGTTTCCAGGCCAGAAACACGCACAGATTCACCTTCTGAGTTTAAAACCTCAAGGAAGCGTGTTTATATGAAAGTGCGTATAGGCACAGTTTCAGAGCTCTAGCGCGCTTAATTAGAGAGATAGGAGCATTTTCACTCCAATTCAGTCGTGTAGTCACAATTCACTCAAGTTTGTCACTTTCCCACTGTTACATACAGAATGAAAAATTTTAACAAGCAGAACTAAAAAAAAGAAAGTTTTTGAAAAAGTGCATATCTCCACTTCAGAAGCTTATATTCACTTCCAAATGACCGAACAAGCACATTGGACCAAAGGAGACAATATATGCATTGCACTGTGATCTGAAGCAGTTTCCAGGCCAGAAACACGCACAGATTCACCTTCTGAGTTTAAAACCTCAAGGAAGCGTGTTTATATGAAAGTGCGTATAGGCACAGTTTCAGAGCTCTAGCGCGCTTAATTAGAGAGATAGGAGCATTTTCACTCCAATTCAGTCGTGTAGTCACAATTCACTCAAGTTTGTCACTTTCCCACTGAGTTACATACAGAATGATAAATTTTAACAAGCAGAACTAAAAAAAAGAAAGTTTTTGAAAAAGTGCATATCTTCACTTCAGAAGCTTATATTCACTTCCAAATGACCGAACGAGCACATTGGACCAAAGGAGACCATATATGCATTGCACTGTGATCTGAAGCAGTTTCCAGGCCAGAAACACGCACAGATTCACCTTCTGAGTTTAAAACCTCAAGGAAGCGTGTTTATATGAAAGTGCGTATAGGCACAGTTTCAGCGCTCTAGCGCGCTTAATTACAGAGATACGAGCATTTTCCCTACAATTCAGTCATTTAGTCACAATTCACTCAAGTTTGCCACTGTTACACACAGAATGAAAATTTTTGCCAAGCAAAACTTAAAAAAAAAAAAGTTTTTGAAAAAGTGCATATCTTTACTTCAGAAGCTTATATTCACTTTCAAATGACCATTCAAGCACATTGGACCAAACGAGACCATATATGCATTGCACTGTGATCTGAAGCAGTTTCCAGGCCAGAAACACGCACAGATTCACCTTCTGAGTTTAAAACCTCAAGGAAGTGTGTTTATATGAAAGTCCGTATAGGCACAGTATCAGAGCTCTAGCGCGCTTAATTAGAGAGATAGGAGCATTTTCACTCCAATTCAGTCGTGTAGTCACAATTCACTCAAGTTTGTCACTTTCCCACTGAGTTACATACAGAATGATAAATTTTAACAAGCAGAACTAAAAAAAAAGAAAGTTTTTGAAAAAGTGCAAATCTTCACTTCAGAAGCTTATATTCACTTCCAAATGACCGAACGAGCACATTGGACCAAACGAGACCATATATGCATTGCACTGTGATCTGAAGCAGTTCCCAGGCCAGAAACACGCACAGATTCACCTTCTGAGTTTAAAACCTCAAGGAAGCGTGTTTATATGAAAGTGCGTATAGGCACAGTTTCAGAGCTCTAGCGCGCTTAATTAGAGAGATAGGAGCATTTTCACTCCAATTCAGTCGTGTAGTCACAATTCACTCAAGTTTGTCACTTTCCCACTGAGTTACATACAGAATGATAAATTTTAACAAGCAGAACTAAAAAAAAAGAAAGTTTTTGAAAAAGTGCATATCTTCACTTCAGAAGCTTATATTCACTTCCAAATGACCGAACAAGCACATTGGACCAAAGGAGACCATATATGCATTGCACTGTGATCTGAAGCAGTTTCCAGGCCAGAAACACGCACAGATTCACCTTCTGAGTTTAAAACCTCAAGGAAGCGTGTTTATATGAAAGTGCGTATAGGCACAGTTTCAGAGCTCTAGCGCGCTTAATTAGAGAGATAGGAGCATTTTCACTCCAATTCAGTCATTTAGTCACAATTCACTCAAGTTTGTCACTTTCCCACTGAGTAACATACAGAATGATAAATTTTAACAAGCAGAACTAAAAAAAAAAAAAGTTTTTGAAAAAGTGCATATCTTCACTTCAGAAGCTTATATTCACTTCCAAATGACCGAACGAGCACATTGGACCAAAGGAGACCATATATGCATTGCACTGTGATCTGAAGCAGTTTCCAGGCCAGAAACACGCACAGATTCACCTTCTGAGTTTAAAACCTCAAGGAAGCGTGTTTATATGAAAGTGCGTATAGGCACAGTTTCAGCGCTCTAGCGCGCTTAATTACAGAGATACGAGCATTTTCCCTACAATTCAGTCATTTAGTCACAATTCACTCAAGTTTGCCACTGTTACACACAGAATGAAAATTTTTGCCAAGCAAAACTTAAAAAAAAAAAAAGTTTTTGAAAAAGTGCATATCTTCACTTCAGAAGCTTATATTCACTTTCAAATGACCATTCAAGCACATTGGACCAATCGAGACCATATATGCATTGCACTGTTATCTTAAGCAGTTCCCAGGCCAGAAACACGCACAGATTAACCTTCTGAGTTTAAAACCTCAAGGAAGCGTGTTTATATGAAAGTCCGTATAGGCACAGTTTCAGAGCTCTAGCGCGCTTAATTAGAGAGATAGGAGCATTTTCACTCCAATTCAGTCGTGTAGTCACAATTCACTCAAGTTTGTCACTTTCCCACTGAGTTACACACAGAATTAAAAATTTTGACAGGCAGAACTAAAAAAAAGAAAGTTTTTGAAAAAGTGCTTATCTTCACTTCAGAAGCTTATATTCACTTCCAAATGACCGAACGAGCACATTGGACCAAAGGAGACCATATATGCATTGCACTGTGATCTGAAGCAGTTTCCAGGCCAGAAACACGCACAGATTCACCTTCTGAGTTTAAAACCTCAAGGAAGCGTGTTTATATGAAAGTGCGTATAGGCACAGTTTCAGCGCTCTAGCGCGCTTAATTACAGAGATACGAGCATTTTCCCTACAATTCAGTCATTTAGTCACAATTCACTCAAGTTTGCCACTGTTACACACAGAATGAAAATTTTTGCCAAGCAAAACTTAAAAAAAAAAAAAAAGTTTTTGAAAAAGTGCATATCTTCACTTCAGAAGCTTATATTCACTTTCAAATGACCATTCAAGCACATTGGACCAAAGGAGACCATATATGCATTGCACTGTGATCTGAAGCAGTTTCCAGGCCAGAAACACGCACAGATTCACCTTCTGAGTTTAAAACCTCAAGGAAGCGTGTTTATATGAAAGTGCGTATAGGCACAGTTTCAGAGCTCTAGCGCGCTTAATTAGAGAGATAGGAGCATTTTCACTCCAATTCAGTCGTGTAGTCACAATTCACTCAAGTTTGTCACTTTCCCACTGAGTTACATACAGAATGATAAATTTTAACAAGCAGAACTAAAAAAAAGAAATTTTTTGAAAAAGTGCATATCTTCACTTCAGAAGCTTATATTCACTTCCAAATGACCGAACGAGCACATTGGACCAAACGAGACCATATATGCATTGCACTGTGATCTGAAGCAGTTCCCAGGCCAGAAACACGCACAGATTCACCTTCTGAGTTTAAAACCTCAAGGAAGCGTGTTTATATGAAAGTCCGTATAGGCACAGTTTCAGAGCTCTAGCGCGCTTAATTAGAGAGATAGGAGCATTTTCACTCCAATTCAGTCGTGTAGTCACAATTCACTCAAGTTTGTCACTTTCCCACTGAGTTACATACAGAATGATAAATTTTAACAAGCAGAACTAAAAAAAAGAAAGTTTTTGAAAAAGTGCATATCTTCACTTCAGAAGCTTATATTCACTTCCAAATGACCGAACGAGCACATTGGACCAAACGAGACCATATATGCATTGCACTGTGATCTGAAGCAGTTTCCAGGCCAGAAACACGCACAGATTCACCTTCTGAGTTTAAAACCTCAAGGAAGCGTGTTTATATGAAAGTGCGTATAGGCACAGTTTCAGAGCTCTAGCGCGCTTAATTAGAGTGATAGGAGCATTTTCACTCCAATTCAGTCGTGTAGTCACAATTCACTCAAGTTTGTCACTTTCCCACTGAGTTACATACAGAATGATAAATTTTAACAAGCAGAACTAAAAAAAAGAAAGTTTTTGAAAAAGTGCATATCTTCACTTCAGAAGCTTATATTCACTTCCAAATGACCGAACGAGCACATTGGACCAAAGGAGACCATATATGCATTGCACTGTGATCTGAAGCAGTTTCCAGGCCAGAAACACGCACAGATTCACCTTCTGAGTTTAAAACCTCAAGGAAGCGTGTTTATATGAAAGTGCGTATAGGCACAGTTTCAGAGCTCTCGCGCGCTTAATTAGAGAGATAGGAGCATTATCACATCAATTCAGTCGTGTAGTCACAATTCACTCAAGTTTGTCACTTTCCCACTGAGTTACACACAGAATTAAAAATTTTGACAGGCAGAACTAAAAAAAAGAAAGTTTTTGAAAAATTGCATATCTTCACTTCAAAGCTTAAATTCACTTCCAAAAGACTGTACAAGCCCATTGGACCAAACGAGACCATATATGTATTGCACAGTGATCTGAAGCAGTTTCCAGGCCAGAAACATGCAGAAATTCACCTTCTGAGTTTAAAACCTCAAGGAAGCGTGTTTTCATGAAAGTGCGTATAGCCACAGTTTCAGAGCTCTAGCGCGCTTAATTACAGAGATACGAGCATTTTCCCTACAATTCAGTCATTTAGTCACAATTCACTTAAGTTTGTCACTTTCCCACTGTTTCACACAGAATGAAAATTTTTGCCAAGCAAAACTTAAAAAAAAAAAAGTTTTTGAAAAAGTGCATATCTTCACTTCAGAAGCTTATATTCACTTTCAAATGACCATTCAAGCACATTGGACCAAACGAGACCATAAATGCATTGCACTGTGATCTGAAGCAGTTTCCAGGCCAGAAACACGCACAGATTCACCTTCTGAGTTTAAAACCTCAAGGAAGCGTGTTTATATGAAAGTCCGTATAGGCACAGTTTCAGCGCTCTAGCGCGCTTAATTAGAGAGATAGGAGCATTTACACTCCAATTCAGTCGTGTAGTCACAATTCACTCAAGTTTGTCACTTTCCCACTGAGTTACACACAGAATTAAAAATTTTGACAGGCAGAACTAAAAAAAAGAAAGTTTTTGAAAAAGTGCATATCTTCACTTCAGAAGCTTAAATTCACTTCCAAAAGACTGTACAAGCCCATTGGACCAAACGAGACCATATATGTATTGCACAGTGATCTGAAGCAGTTTCCAGGCCAGAAACATGCAGAAATTCACCTTCTGAGTTTAAAACCTCAAGGAAGCGTGTTTTCATGAAAGTGCGTATAGCCACAGTTTCAGAGCTCTAGCGCGCTTAATTACAGAGATACGAGCATTTTCCCTACAATTCAGTCATTTAGTCACAATTCACTCAAGTTTGTCACTTTCCCACTGTTGCACACAGAATGAAAATTTTTGCCAAGCAAAACTTAAAAAAAAAAAAAGTTTTTGAAAAAGTGCATATCTTCACTTCAGAAGCTTATATTCACTTTCAAATGACCATTCAAGCACATTGGACCAAACGAGACCATATATGCATTGCACTGTGATCTGAAGCAGTTTCCAGGCCAGAAACACGCACAGATTCACCTTCTGAGTTTAAAACCTCAAGGAAGCGTGTTTATATGAAAGTGCGTATAGGCACAGTTTCAGAGCTCTAGCGCGCTTAATTAGAGTGATAGGAGCATTTTCACTCCAATTCAGTCGTGTAGTCACAATTCACTCAAGTTTGTCACTTTCCCACTGAGTTACATACAGAATGATAAATTTTAACAAGCAGAACTAAAAAAAAGAAAGTTTTTGAAAAAGTGCATATCTTCACTTCAGAAGCTTATATTCACTTCCAAATGACCGAACGAGCACATTGGACCAAAGGAGACCATATATGCATTGCACTGTGATCTGAAGCAGTTTCCAGGCCAGAAACACGCACAGATTCACCTTCTGAGTTTAAAACCTCAAGGAAGCGTGTTTATATGAAAGTGCGTATAGGCACAGTTTCAGAGCTCTCGCGCGCTTAATTAGAGAGATAGGAGCATTATCACTCCAATTCAGTCGTGTAGTCACAATTCACTCAAGTTTGTCACTTTCTCACTGAGTTACACACAGAATTAAAAATTTTGACAGGCAGAACTAAAAAAAAGAAAGTTTTTGAAAAATTGCATATCTTCACTTCAAAGCTTAAATTCACTTCCAAAAGACTGTACAAGCCCATTGGACCAAACGAGACCATATATGTATTGCACAGTGATCTGAAGCAGTTTCCAGGCCAGAAACATGCAGAAATTCACCTTCTGAGTTTAAAACCTCAAGGAAGCGTGTTTTCATGAAAGTGCGTATAGGCACAGTTTCAGCGCTCTAGCGCGCTTAATTACAGAGATACGAGCATTTTCCCTACAATTCAGTCATTTAGTCACAATTCACTTAAGTTTGTCACTTTCCCACTGTTACACACAGAATGAAAATTTTTGCCAAGCAAAACTTAAAAAAAAAAAAGTTTTTGAAAAAGTGCATATCTTCACTTCAGAAGCTTTTTTCACTTTCAAATGACCATTCAAGCACATTGGACCAAACGAGACCATATATGCATTGCACTGTGATCTGAAGCAGTTTCCAGGCCAGAAACACGCACAGATTCACCTTCTGAGTTTAAAACCTCAAGGAAGCGTGTTTATATGAAAGTGCGTATAGGCACAGTTTCAGAGCTCTCGCGCGCTTAATTAGAGAGATAGGAGCATTATCACTCCAATTCAGTCGTGTAGTCACAATTCACTCAAGTTTGTCACTTTCTCACTGAGTTACACACAGAATTAAAAATTTTGACAGGCAGAACTAAAAAAAAGAAAGTTTTTGAAAAAGTGCATATCTTCACTTCAGAAGCTTAAATTCACTTCCAAATGACCGAACGAGCACATTGGACCAAAAGAGACCAGAAATGCATTGCACTGTGATCTGAAGCAGTTTCCAGGCCAGAAACACGCACAGATTCACCTTCTGAGTTTAAAACCTCAAGGAAGCGTGTTTATATGAAAGTCCGTATAGGCACAGTTTCAGCGCTCTAGCGCGCTTAATTAGAGAGATAGGAGCATTTACACTCCAATTCAGTCGTGTAGTCACAATTCACTCAAGTTTGTCACTTTCCCACTGAGTTACACACAGAATTAAAAATTTTGACAGGCAGAACTAAAAAAAAGAAAGTTTTTGAAAAAGTGCATATCTTCACTTCAGAAGCTTAAATTCACTTCCAAAAGACTGTACAAGCCCATTGGACCAAACGAGACCATATATGTATTGCACAGTGATCTGAAGCAGTTTCCAGGCCAGAAACATGCAGAAATTCACCTTCTGAGTTTAAAACCTCAAGGAAGCGTGTTTTCATGAAAGTGCGTATAGCCACAGTTTCAGAGCTCTAGCGCGCTTAATTACAGAGATACGAGCATTTTCCCTACAATTCAGTCGTGTAGTCACAATTCACTCAAGTTTGTCACTTTCCCACTGAGTTACATACAGAATGATAAATTTTAACAAGCAGAACTAAAAAAAAAGAAAGTTTTTGAAAAAGTGCAAATCTTCACTTCAGAAGCTTATATTCACTTCCAAATGACCGAACGAGCACATTGGACCAAACGAGACCATATATGCATTGCACAGTGATCTGAAGCAGTTTTGAGGCCAGAAACACGCACAGATTCACCTTCTGAGTTTAAAACCTCAAGGAAGCGTGTTTATATGAAAGTGCGTATAGGCACAGTTTCAGCGCTCTAGCGCGCTTAATTAGAGAGATAGGAGCATTTACACTCCAATTCAGTCGTGTAGTCACAATTCACTCAAGTTTGTCACTTTCCCACTGAGTTACACACAGAATTAAAAATTTTGACAGGCAGAACTAAAAAAAAGAAAGTTTTTGAAAAAGTGCATATCTTCACTTCAAAGCTTAAATTCACTTCCAAAAGACTGTACAAGCCCATTGGACCAAACGAGACCATATATGTATTGCACAGTGATCTGAAGCAGTTTCCAGGCCAGAAACATGCAGAAATTCACCTTCTGAGTTTAAAACCTCAAGGAAGCGTTTTTTCATGAAAGTGCGTATAGGCACAGTTTCAGCGCTCTAGCGCGCTTAATTACAGAGATACGAGCATTTTCCCTACAATTCAGTCATTTAGTCACAATTCACTCAAGTTTGTCACTTTCCCACTGTTACACACAGAATGAAAATTTTTGCCAAGCAAAACTTAAAAAAAAAAAAGTTTTTGAAAAAGTGCATATCTTCACTTCAGAAGCTTATATTCACTTTCAAATGACCATTCAAGCACATTGGACCAAACGAGACCATATATGCATTGCACTGTGATCTGAAGCAGTTTCCAGGCCAGAAACACGTACAGATTCACCTTCTGAGTTTAAAACCTCAAGGAAGCGTGTTTATATGAAAGTGCGTATAGGCACAGTTTCAGCGCTCTAGCGCGCTTAATTAGAGAGATAGGAGCATTTTCACTCCAATTCAGTCGTGTAGTCACAATTCACTCAAGTTTGTCACTTTCCCACTGTTACACACAGAATTAAAAATTTTGCCAAGCAAAACTTAAAAAAAAAAAAAGTTTTTGAAAAAGTGCATATCTTCTCTTCAGAAGCTTATATTCACTTTCAAATGACCATTCAAGCACATTGGACCAAACGAGACCATATATGCATTGCACTGTGATCTGAAGCAGTTCCCAGGCCAGAAACACGCACAGATTCACCTTCTGAGTTTAAAACCTCAAGGAAGCGTGTTTATATGAAAGTGCGTATAGGCACAGTTTCAGAGCTCTAGCGCGCTTAATTAGAGAGATAGGAGCATTTTCACTCCAATTCAGTCGTGTAGTCACAATTCACTCAAGTTTGTCACTTTCCCTCTGAGTTACATACAGAATGATAAATTTTAACAGGCAGAACTAAAAAAAAGAAAGTTTTTGAAAAAGTGCATATCTCCACTTCAGAAGCTTATATTCACTTCCAAATGACCGAACAAGCACATTGGACCAAAGGAGACCATATATGCATTGCACTGTGATCTGAAGCAGTTTCCAGGCCAGAAACACGCACAGATTCACCTTCTGAGTTTAAAACCTCAAGGAAGCGTGTTTATATGAAAGTGCGTATAGGCACAGTTTCAGAGCTCTAGCGCGCTTAATTAGAGAGATAGGAGCATTTTCACTCCAATTCAGTCGTGTAGTCACAATTCACTCAAGTTTGTCACTTTCCCGCTGAGTTACATACAGAATGATAAATTTTAACAAGCAGAACTAAAAAAAAGAAAGTTTTTGAAAAAGTGCATATCTTCACTTCAGAAGCTTATATTCACTTCCAAATGACCGAACGAGCACATTGGACCAAAGGAGACCATATATGCATTGCACTGTGATCTGAAGCAGTTTCCAGGCCAGAAACACGCACAGATTCACCTTCTGAGTTTAAAACCTCAAGGAAGCGTGTTTATATGAAAGTGCGTATAGGCACAGTTTCAGCGCTCTAGCGCGCTTAATTACAGAGATACGAGCATTTTCCCTACAATTCAGTCATTTAGTCACAATTCACTCAAGTTTGCCACTGTTACACACAGAATGAAAATTTTTGCCAAGCAAAACTTAAAAAAAAAAAAAGTTTTTGAAAAAGTGCATATCTTTACTTCAGAAGCTTATATTCACTTTCAAATGACCATTCAAGCACATTGGACCAAACGAGACCATATATGCATTGCACTGTGATCTGAAGCAGTTCCCAGGCCAGAAACACGCACAGATTCACCTTCTGAGTTTAAAACCTCAAGGAAGCGTGTTTATATGAAAGTGCGTATAGGCACAGTTTCAGAGCTCTAGCGCGCTTAATTAGAGAGATAGGAGCATTTTCACTCCAATTCAGTCGTGTAGTCACAATTCACTCAAGTTTGTCACTTTCCCACTGAGTTACATACAGAATGATAAATTTTAACAAGCAGAACTAAACAAAAAGAAAGTTTTTGAAAAAGTGCATATCTTCACTTCAGAAGCTTATATTCACTTCCAAATGACCGAACAAGCACATTGGACCAAAGGAGACCATATATGCATTGCACTGTGATCTGAAGCAGTTTCCAGGCCAGAAACACGCACAGATTCACCTTCTGAGTTTAAAACCTCAAGGAAGCGTGTTTATATGAAAGTGCGTATAGGCACAGTTTCAGAGCTCTAGCGCGCTTAATTAGAGAGATAGGAGCATTTTCACTCCAATTCAGTCGTGTAGTCACAATTCACTCAAGTTTGTCACTTTCCCACTGAGTTACACACAGAATTAAAAATTTTGACAGGCAGAACTAAAAAAAAGAAAGTTTTTGAAAAAGTGCTTATCTTCACTTCAGAAGCTTATATTCACTTCCAAATGACCGAACGAGCACATTGGACCAAAGGAGACCATATATGCATTGCACTGTGATCTGAAGCAGTTTCCAGGCCAGAAACACGCACAGATTCACCTTCTGAGTTTAAAACCTCAAGGAAGCGTGTTTATATGAAAGTGCGTATAGGCACAGTTTCAGCGCTCTAGCGCGCTTAATTACAGAGATACGAGCATTTTCCCTACAATTCAGTCATTTAGTCACAATTCACTCAAGTTTGCCACTGTTACACACAGAATGAAAATTTTTGCCAAGCAAAACTTAAAAAAAAAAAAAAGTTTTTGAAAAAGTGCATATCTTCACTTCAGAAGCTTATATTCACTTCCAAATGACCGAACAAGCACATTGGACCAAAGGAGACCATATATGCATTGCACTGTGATCTGAAGCAGTTTCCAGGCCAGAAACACGCACAGATTCACCTTCTGAGTTTAAAACCTCAAGGAAGCGTGTTTATATGAAAGTGCGTATAGGCACAGTTTCAGAGCTCTAGCGCGCTTAATTAGAGAGATAGGAGCATTTTCACTCCAATTCAGTCGTGTAGTCACAATTCACTCAAGTTTGTCACTTTCCCACTGAGTTACATACAGAATGATAAATTTTAACAAGCAGAACTAAAAAAAAGAAATTTTTTGAAAAAGTGCATATCTTCACTTCAGAAGCTTATATTCACTTCCAAATGACCGAACGAGCACATTGGACCAAACGAGACCATATATGCATTGCACTGTGATCTGAAGCAGTTCCCAGGCCAGAAACACGCACAGATTCACCTTCTGAGTTTAAAACCTCAAGGAAGCGTGTTTATATGAAAGTCCGTATAGGCATAGTTTCAGAGCTCTAGCGCGCTTAATTAGAGAGATAGGAGCATTTTCACTCCAATTCAGTCGTGTAGTCACAATTCACTCAAGTTTGTCACTTTCCCACTGAGTTACACACAGAATTAAAAATTTTGACAGGCAGAACTAAAAAAAAGAAAGTTTTTGAAAAAGTGCATATCTTCACTTCAGAAGCTTATATTCACTTCCAAATGACCGAACAAGCACATTGGACCAAAGGAGACCATATTTGCATTGCACTGTGATCTGAAGCAGTTTCCAGGCCAGAAACACGCACAGATTCACCTTCTGAGTTTAAAACCTCAAGGAAGCGTGTTTATATGAAAGTGCGTATAGGCACAGTTTCAGAGCTCTAGCGCGCTTAATTAGAGAGATAGGAGCATTTTCACTCCAATTCAGTCGTGTAGTCACAATTCACTCAAGTTTGTCACTTTCCCACTGAGTTACATACAGAATGATAAATTTTAACAAGCAGAACTAAAAAAAAAAAAGTTTTTGAAAAAGTGCATATCTTCACTTCAGAAGCTTATATTCACTTCCAAATGACCGAACAAGCACATTGGACCAAAGGAGACCATATTTGCATTGCACTGTGATCTGAAGCAGTTTCCAGGCCAGAAACACGCACAGATTCACCTTGTGAGTTTAAAACCTCAAGGAAGCGTGTTTTTATGAAAGTGCGTATAGGCACAGTTTCAGCGCTCTAGCGCGCTTAATTACAGAGATACAAGCATTTTCACGACAATTCAGTCATTGAGTCACAATTCACTCAAGTTTGCCACTGTTACACACAGAATGAAAATTTTTGCCAAGCAAAACTTAAAAAAAAAAAAAGTTTTTGAAAAAGTGCATATCTTCACTTCAGAAGCTTATATTCACTTCCAAATGACCGAACAAGCACATTGGACCAAAGGAGACCATATATGCATTGCACTGTGATCTGAAGCAGTTTCCAGGCCAGAAACACGCACAGATTCACCTTCTGAGTTTAAAACCTCAAGGAAGCGTGTTTATATGAAAGTGCGTATAGGCACAGTTTCAGAGCTCTAGCGCGCTTAATTAGAGAGATAGGAGCATTTTCACTCCAATTCAGTCGTGTAGTCACAATTCACTCAAGTTTGTCACTTTCCCACTGAGTAACATACAGAATGATAAATTTTAACAAGCAGAACTAAAAAAAAAAAAAGTTTTTGAAAAAGTGCATATCTTCACTTCAGAAGCTTATATTCACTTCCAAATGACCGAACGAGCACATTGGACCAAAGGAGACCATATATGCATTGCACTGTGATCTGAAGCAGTTTCCAGGCCAGAAACACGCACAGATTCACCTTCTGAGTTTAAAACCTCAAGGAAGCGTGTTTATATGAAAGTGCGTATAGGCACAGTTTCAGCGCTCTAGCGCGCTTAATTACAGAGATACGAGCATTTTCCCTACAATTCAGTAATTTAGTCACAATTCACTCAAGTTTGCCACTGTTACACACAGAATGAAAATTTTTGCCAAGCAAAACTTAAAAAAAAAAAAAGTTTTTGAAAAAGTGCATATCTTCACTTCAGAAGCTTATATTCACTTTCAAATGACCATTCAAGCACATTGGACCAAAGGAGACCATATATGCATTGCACTGTGATCTGAAGCAGTTTCCAGGCCAGAAACACGCACAGATTCACCTTCTGAGTTTAAAACCTCAAGGAAGCGTGTTTATATGAAAGTGCGTAAAGGCACAGTTTCAGAGCTCTAGCGCGCTTAATTAGAGAGATAGGAGCATTTTCACTCCAATTCAGTCGTGTAGTCACAATTCACTCAAGTTTGTCACTTTCCCACTGAGTTACATACAGAATGATAAATTTTAACAAGCAAAACAAAAAAAAAGAAAGTTTTTGAAAAAGTGCATATCTTCACTTCAGAAGCTTATATTCACTTCCAAATGACCGAACGAGCACATTGGACCAACAAAGACCATATATGCATTGCACTGTGATCTGAAGCAGTTTCCAGGCCAGAAACACGCACAGATTCACCTTCTGAGTTTAAAACCTCAAGGAAGCGTGTTTATATGAAAGTGCGTATAGGCACAGTTTCAGAGCTCTAGCGCGCTTAATTAGAGAGATAGGAGCATTTCACTCCAATTCAGTCGTGTAGTCACAATTCACTCAAGTTTGTCACTTTCCCACTGAGTTACATACAGAATGATAAATTTTAACAAGCAGAACTAAAAAAAAGAAATTTTTTGAAAAAGTGCATATCTTCACTTCAGAAGCTTATATTCACTTCCAAATGACCAAACGAGCACATTGGACCAAAGGAGACCATATATGCATTGCACTGTGATCTGAAGCAGTTTCCAGGCCAGAAACACGCACAGATTCACCTTCTGAGTTTAAAACCTCAAGGAAGCGTGTTTATATGAAAGTGCGTATAGGCACAGTTTCAGAGCTCTAGCGCGCTTAATTAGAGAGATAGGAGCATTTTCACTCCAATTCAGTCGTGTAGTCACAATTCACTCAAGTTTGTCACTTTCCCACTGAGTTACATACAGAATGATAAATTTTAACAAGCAGAACTAAAAAAAAAAAGTTTTTGAAAAAGTGCATATCTTCACTTCAGAAGCTTATATTCACTTCCAAATGACCGAACGAGCACATTGGACCAAAGGAGACCATATATGCATTGCACTGTGGTCTGAAGCAGTTTCCAGGCCAGAAACACGCACAGATTCACCTTCTGAGTTTAAAACCTCAAGGAAGCGTGTTTATATGAAAGTGCGTATAGGCACAGTTTCAGCGCTCTAGCGCGCTTAATTACAGAGATACAAGCATTTTCACGACAATTCAGTCATTGAGTCACAATTCACTCAAGTTTGCCACTGTTACACACAGAATGAAAATTTTTGCCAAGCAAAACTTAAAAAAAAAAAAAGTTTTTGAAAAAGTGCATATCTTCACTTCAGAAGCTTATATTCACTTTCAAATGACCATTCAAGCACATTGGACCAAACGAGACCATATATGCATTGCACTGTGATCTTAAGCAGTTCCCAGGCCAGAAACACGCACAGATTCACCTTCTGAGTTTAAAACCTCAAGGAAGCGTGTTTATATGAAAGTGCGAATAGGCACAGTTTCAGCGCTCTAGCGCGCTTAATTAGAGAGATAGGAGCATTTTCACTCCAATTCAGTCGTGTAGTCACAATTCACTCAAGTTTGTCACTTTCCCACAGAGTTACATACAGAATGATAAATTTTAACATGCAGAACTAAAAAAAAGAAAGTTTTGGAAAAAGTGCATATCTTCACTTCAGAAGCTTATATTCACTTCCAAATGACCGAACAAGCACATTGGACCAAAAGAGACCATATGTGCATTGCACTGTGATCTGAAGCAGTTTCCAGGCCAGAAACACGCACAGATTCAACATCTGAGTTTAAAACCTCAAGGAAGCGTGTTTATAGGAAAGTGCGTATAGGCACAGTTTCAGCGCTCTAGCGCGCTTAATTACAGAGATACGAGCATTATCCCTACAATTCAGTCATTTAGTCACAATTCACTCAAGTTTGTCACTTTTCCACTGTTACACACAGAATGAAAATTTTTGCCAAGCAAAACTTAAAAAAAAAAAAGTTTTTGAAAAAGTGCATATCTTCACTTCAGAAGCTTATATTCACTTTCAAATGACCATTCAAGCACATTGGACCAAACGAGACCATATATGCATTGCACTGTGATCTGAAGCAGTTTCCAGGCCAGAAACACGCACAGATTCACCTTCTGAGTTTAAAACCTCAAGGAAGCGTGTTTATATGAAAGTGCGTATAGGCACAGTTTCAGAGCTCTAGCGCGCTTAATTAGAGAGATAGGAGCATTTTCACTCCAATTCAGTCGTGTAGTCACAATTCACTCAAGTTTGTCTTTTTCCCACTGAGTTACATACAAAATGATAAATTTTAACAAGCAGAACTAAAAAAAAAAAAAGTTTTTGAAAAAGTGCATATCTTCACTTCAGAAGCTTATATTCACTTCCAAATGACCGAACGAGCACATTGGACCAAAGGAGACCATATATGCATTGCACTGTGATCTGAAGCAGTTTCCAGGCCAGAAACACGCACAGATTCACCTTCTGAGTTTAAAACCTCAAGGAAGCGTGTTTATATGAAAGTGCGAATAGGCACAGTTTCAGCGCTCTAGCGCGCTTAATGAGAGATATAGGAGCATTTTCACTCCAATTCAGTCGTGTAGTCACAATTCACTCAAGTTTGTCACTTTCCCACAGAGTTACATACAGAATGATAAATTTTAACATGCAGAACTAAAAAAAAGAAAGTTTTGGAAAAAGTGCATATCTTCACTTCAGAAGCTTATATTCACTTCCAAATGACCGAACAAGCACATTGGACCAAAGGAGACCATATATGCATTGCACTGTGATCTGAAGCAGTTTCCAGGCCAGAAACACGCACAGATTCACCATCTGAGTTTAAAACCTCAAGGAAGCGTGTTTATAGGAAAGTGCGTATAGGCACAGTTTCAGAGCTCTAGCGCGCTTAATTAGAGAGATACGAGCATTATCCCTACAATTCAGTCATTTAGTCACAATTCACTCAAGTTTGTCACTTTTCCACTGTTACACACAGAATGAAAATTTTTGCCAAGCAAAACTTAAAAAAAAAAAAGTTTTTGAAAAAGTGCTTATCTTCACTTCAGAAGCTTATTTTCACTTCCAAATGACCGAACGAGCACATTGGACCAAAGGGGACCATATATGCATTGCACTGTGATCTGAAGCAGTTTCCAGGCCAGAAACACGCACAGATTCACCTTCTGAGTTTAAAACCTCAAGGAAGCGTGTTTATATGAAAGTGCGAATAGGCACAGTTTCAGAGCTCTAGCGCGCTTAATTAGAGAGATAGGAGCATTTTCACTCCAATTCAGTCGTGTAGTCACAATTCACTCAAGTTTGTCACTTTCCCACTGAGTTACATACAGAATGATAAATTTTAACAAGCAGAACTAAAAAAAAGAAATTTTTTGAAAAAGTGCATATCTTCACTTCAGAAGCTTATATTCACTTCCAAATGACCGAACGAGCACATTGGACCAAAGGAGACCATATATGCATTGCACTGTGATCTGAAGCAGTTCCCAGGCCAGAAACACGCACAGATTCACCTTCTGAGTTTAAAACCTCAAGGAAGCGTGTTTATATGAAAGTGCATATCGGCACAGTTTCAGCGCTCTAGCGCGCTTAATTACAGAGATACAAGCATTTTCACGACAATTCAGTCATTTAGTCACAATTCACTCAAGTTTGCCACTGTTACACGCAGAATGAAAATTTTTGCCAAGCAAAACTTAAAAAAAAAAAAAACTTTTTGAAAAAGTGCATATCTTCACTTCAGAAGCTTATCTTCACTTTCAAATGACCATTCAAGCACATTGGACCAAACGAGACCATATATGCATTGCACTGTGATCTTAAGCAGTTCCCAGGCCAGAAACACGCACAGATTCACCTTCTGAGTTTAAAACCTCAAGGAAGCGTGTTTATATGAAAGTCCGTATAGGCACAGTTTCAGAGCTCTAGCGCGCTTAATTAAAAGATAGGAGCATTTTCACTCCAATTCAGTCGTGTAGTCACAATTCACTCAAGTTTGTCACTTTCCCACTGAGTTACACACAGAATTAAAAATTTTGACAGGCAGAACTTAAAAAAAGAAAGTTTTTGAAAAAGTGCTTATCTTCACTTCAGAAGCTTATATTCACTTCCAAATGACCGAACGAGCACATTGGACCAAAGGAGACCATATATGTATTGCACTGTGATCTGAAGCAGTTTCCAGGCCAGAAACACGCACAGATTCACCTTCTGAATTTAAAACCTCAAGGAAGCGTGTTTATATGAAAGTGCGTATAGGCACAGTTTCAGAGCTCTAGCGCGCTTAATTAGAGAGATAGGAGCATTTTCACTCCAATTCAGTCGTGTAGTCACAATTCACTCAAGTTTATCACTTTCCCACTGAGTTACATACAGAATAATAAATTTTAACAAGCAGAACTAAAAAAAAGAAATTTTTTGAAAAAGTGCATATCTTCACTTCAGAAGCTTATATTCACTTCCAAATGACCGAACGAGCACATTGGACCAAAGGAGACCATATATGCATTGCACTGTGATCTGAAGCAGTTTCCTGGCCAGAAACACGCACAGATTCACCTTCTGAGTTTAAAACCTCAAGGAAGCGTGTTTATATGAAAGTGCGAATAGGCACAGTTTCAGCGCTCTAGCGCGCTTAATTAGAGAGATAGGAGCATTTTCACTCCAATTCAGTCGTGTAGTCACAATTCACTCAAGTTTGTCAGTTTCCCACAGAGTTACATACAGAATGATAAATTTTAACATGCAGAACTAAAAAAAAGAAAGTTTTGGAAAAAGTGCATATCTTCACTTCAGAAGCTTATATTCACTTCCAAATGACCGAACAACCACATTGGACCAAAGGAGACCATATATGCATTGCACTGTGATCTGAAGCAGTTTCCAGGCCAGAAACACGCACCGATTCACCTTCTGAGTTTAAAACCTCAAGGAAGCGTGTTTATATGAAAGTGCGTATGGGCACAGTTTCAGAGCTCTAGCGCGCTTAATTACAGAGATAGGAGCATTTTCACTCCAATTCAGTCGTGTAGTCACAATTCACTCAAGTTTTTCACTTTCCCACTGAGTTACATTCAGAATGATAAATTTTAACAAGCAGAACTAAAAAAAAAAAAGTTTTTGAAAAAGTGCATATCTTCACTTCAGAAGCTTATATTCACTTCCAAATGACCGAACAAGCACATTGGACCAAAAGAGACCATATATGCATTGCACTGTGATCTGAAGCAGTTTCCAGGCCAGAAACACGCACAGATTCACCATCTGAGTTTAAAACCTCAAGGAAGCGTGTTTATAGGAAAGTGCGTATAGGCACAGTTTCAGAGCTCTAGCGCGCTTAATTAGAGAGATACGAGCATTATCCCTACAATTCAGTCATTTAGTCACAATTCACTCAAGTTTGTCACTTTTCCACTGTTACACACAGAATGAAAATTTTTGCCAAGCAAAACTTAAAAAAAAAAAAGTTTTTGAAAAAGTGCATATCTTCACTTCAGAAGCTTATATTCACTTTCAAATGACCATTCAAGCACATTGGACCAAACGAGACCATATATGCATTGCACTGTGATCTGAAGCAGTTCCCAGGCCAGAAACACGCACAGATTCACCTTCTGAGTTTAAAACCTCAAGGAAGCGTGTTTATATGAAAGTGCGTATAGGCACAGTTTCAGAGCTCTAGCGCGCTTAATTAGAGAGATAGGAGCATTTTCACTCCAATTCAGTCGTGTAGTCACAATTCACTCAAGTTTGTCACTTTCCCACTGAGTTACACACAGAATTAAAAATTTTGACAGGCAGAACTAAAAAAAAGAAAGTTTTTGAAAAAGTGCTTATCTTCACTTCAGAAGCTTATATTCACTTCCAAATGACCGAACGAGCACATTGGACCAAAGGAGACCATATATGCATTGCACTGTGATCTGAAGCAGTTTCCAGGCCAGAAACACGCACAGATTCACCTTCTGATTTTAAAACCTCAAGGAAGCGTGTTTATATGAAAGTGCGTATAGGCACAGTTTCAGAGCTCTAGCGCGCTTAATTAGAGAGATAGGAGCATTTTCACTCCAATTCAGTCGTGTAGTCACAATTCACTCAAGTTTCTCACTTTCCCACTGAGTTACATACAAAATGATAAATTTTAACAAGCAGAACTAAAAAAAAGAAAGTTTTTGAAAAAGTGCATATCTTCACTTCAGAAGCTTATATTCACTTCCAAATGACCGAACGAGCACATTGGACCAACAAAGACCATATATGCATTGCACTGTGATCTGAAGCAGTTTCCAGGCCAGAAACACGCACAGATTCACCTTCTGAGTTTAAAACCTCAAGGAAGCGTGTTTATATGAAAGTCCGTTTCGGCACAGTTTCAGAGCTCTAGCGCGCTTAATAAGAGAGATAGGAGCATTTTCACTCCAATTCAGTCGTGTAGTCACAATTCACTCAAGTTTGTCACTTTCCCACTGAGTTACATACAGAATGATAAATTTTAACAAGCAGAACTAAAAAAAAAAAAGTTTTTGAAAAAGTGCATATCTTCACTTCAGAAGCTTATATTCACTTCCAAATGACCGAACAAGCACATTGGACCAAAGGAGACCATATATGCATTGCACTGTGATCTGAAGCAGTTTCCAGGCCAGAAACACGCACAGATTCACCTTCTGAGTTTAAAACCTCAAGGAAGCGTGTTTATATGAAAGTGCGTATAGGCACAGTTTCAGAGCTCTAGAGCGCTTAATTAGAGAGATAGGAGCATTTTCACTCCAATTCAGTCGTGTAGTCACAATTCACTCAAGTTTGTCACTTTCCCACTGAGTTACATACAGAATGATAAATTTTAACAAGCAGAACTAAAAAAAAAAAAGTTTTTGAAAAAGTGCATATCTTCACTTCAGAAGCTTATATTCACTTCCAAATGACGGAACGAGCACATTGGACCAAAGGAGACCATATATGCATTGCACTGTGATCTAAAGCAGTTTCCAGGCCAGAAACACGCACAGATTCACCTTCTGAGTTTAAAACCTCAAGGAAGCGTGTTTATATGAAAGTCCGAATAGGCACAGTTTCAGAGCTCAAGCGCGCTTAATTAGAGAGATAGGAGCATTTTCACTCCAATTCAGTCGTGTAGTCACAATTCACTCAAGTTTGTCACTTTCCCACTGAGTTACACACAGAATTAAAAATTTTGACAGGCAGAACTAAAAAAAAGAAAGTTTTTGAAAAAGTGCTTATCTTCACTTCAGAAGCTTATATTCACTTCCAAATGACCGAACGAGCACATTGGACCAAAGGAGACCATATATGCATTGCACTGTGATCTGAAGCAGTTCCCAGGCCAGAAACACGCACAGATTCACCTTCTGATTTTAAAACCTCAAGGAAGCGTGTTTATATGAAAGTGCGAATAGGCACAGTTTCAGAGCTCTAGCGCGCTTAATTAGTGAGATAGGAGCATTTTCACTCCAATTCAGTCGTGTAGTCACAATTCACTCAAGTTTGTCACTTTCCCACTGAGTTACATACAGAATGATAAATTTTAACAAGCAGAACTAAAAAAAAGAAATTTTTTGAAAAAGTGCATATCTTCACTTCAGAAGCTTATATTCACTTCCAAATGACCGAACGAGCACATTGGACCAAAGAAGACCATATTTGCATTGCACTGTGATCTGAAGCAATTTCCAGGCCAGAAACACGCACAGATTCACCTTCTGAGTTTAAAACCTCAAGGAAGCGTGTTTATATGAAAGTGCGAATAGGCACAGTTTCAGCGCTCTAGCGCGCTTAATTAGAGAGATAGGAGCATTTTCACTCCAATTCTGTCGTGTAGTCACAATTCACTCAAGTTTGTCACTTTCCCACAGAGTTACATACAGAATGATAAATTTTAACATGCAGAACTAAAAAAAAGAAAGTTTTTGAAAAGTGCATATCTTCACTTCAGAAGCTTATATTCACTTCCAAATGACCGAACAAGCACATTCGACCAAAGGAGACCATATATGCATTGCACTGTGATCTGAAGCAGTTTCCAGGCCAGAAACACGCACAGATTCACCTTCTGAGTTTAAAACCTCAAGGAAGCGTGTTTATATGAAAGTGCGTATAGGCACAGTTTCAGCGCTCTCGCGCGCTTAATGACAGAGATACAAGCATTTTCACGACAATTCAGTCATTTAGTCACAATTCACTCAAGTTTGCCACTGTTACACACAGAATGAAAATTTTTGCCAAGCAAAACTTAAAAAAAAAAAAAGTTTTTGAAAAAGTGCATATCTTCACTTCAGAAGCTTATATTCACTTTCAAATGACCATTCAAGCACATTGGACCAAACGAGACCATATATGCATTGCACTGTTATCTTAAGCAGTTCCCAGGCCAGAAACACGCACAGATTAACCTTCTGAGTTTAAAACCTCCAGGAAGCGTGTTTCTATGAAAGTCCGTATAGGCACAGTTTCAGAGCTCT
This sequence comes from Gymnothorax reevesii, assembly GCA_029721435.1. Taxonomy (NCBI): domain Eukaryota; kingdom Metazoa; phylum Chordata; class Actinopteri; order Anguilliformes; family Muraenidae; genus Gymnothorax; species Gymnothorax reevesii. The sequence continues at coordinate 111,856,129 of CM056580.1, read as the reverse complement.
AGCGCGCTTAATTAGAGAGATAGGAGCATTTTCACTCCAATTCAGTCGTGTTGTCACAATTCACTCAAGTTTGTCACTTTCCCACTGAGTTACACACAGAATTAAAAATTTTGACAGGCAGAACTAAAAAAAAGAAAGTTTTTGAAAAAGTGCTTATCTTCACTTCAGAAGCTTATATTCACTTTCAAATGACCATTCAAGCACATTGGACCAAACGAGACCATATATGCATTGCACTGTTATCTTAAACAGTTCCCAGGCCAGAAACACGCACAGGTTAACCTTCTGAGTTTAAAACCTGCAGGAAGCGTGTTTATATGAAAGTCCGTATAGGCACAGTTTCAGAGCTCTAGCGCGCTTAATTTGAGAGATAGGAGCATTTTCACTCCAATTCAGTCGTGTTGTCACAATTCACTCAAGTTTGTCACTTTCCCACTGAGTTACATACAGAATTAAAAATTTTGACAGGCAGAACTAAAAAAAAGAAAGTTTTTGAAAAAGTGCTTATCTTCACTTCAGAAGCTTATATTCACTTCCAAATGACCGAACGAGCACATTGGACCAAACGAGACCATATATGCATTGCACTATGATCTGAAGCAGTTTCCAGGCCAGAAACACGCACAGATTCACCTTCTGATTTTAAAACCTCAAGGAAGCGTGTTTATATGAAAGTGCGTATTGGCACAGTTTCAGAGCTCTAGCGCGCTTAATTAGAGAGATAGGAGCATTTTCACTCCAATTCAGTCGTGTAGTCACAATTCACTCAAGTTTGTCACTTTCCCACTGAGTTACATACAAAATGATAAATTTTAACAAGCAGAACTAAAAAAAAAAAGTTTTTGAAAAAGTGCATATCTTCACTTCAGAAGCTTATATTCACTTCCAAATGACCGAACGAGCACATTGGACCAACAAAGACCATATATGCATTGCACTGTGATCGGAAGCAGTTTCCAGGCCAGAAACACGCACAGATTCACCTTCTGAGTTTAAAACCTCAAGGAAGCGTGTTTATATGAAAGTGCGTATAGGCACAGTTTCAGCGCTCAAGCGCGCTTAATTTCAGAGATACGAGCATTTTCCCTACAATTCAGTCATTTAGTTACAATTCACTCAAGTTTGCCACTGTTACACACAGAATGAAACTTTTTGCCAAGCAAAACTTAAAAAAAAAAAAAAGTTTTTGAAAAAGTGCATATCTTCACTTCAGAAGCTTATATTCACTTTCAAATGACCATTCAAGCACATTGGACCAAACGAGACCATATATGCATTGCACTGTGATCTGAAGCAGTTCCCAGGCCAGAAACACGCACAGATTCACCTTCTGAGTTTAAAACCTCAAGGAAGCGTGTTTATATGAAAGTGCGTATAGGCACAGTTTCAGAGCTCAAGCGCGCTTAATTAGAGAGATAGGAGCATTTCACTCCAATTCAGTCGTGTAGTCACAATTCACTCAAGTTTGTCACTTTCCCACTGAGTTACACACAGAATTAAAAATTTTGACAGGCAGAACGAAAAAAAAGAAAGTTTTTGAAAAAGTGCTTATCTTCACTTCAGAAGCTTATATTCACTTCCAAATGACCGAACGAGCACATTGGACCAAAGGAGACCATATATGCATTGCACTGTGATCTGCAGCAGTTTCCAGGCCAGAAACACGCACAGATTCACCTTCTGAGTTTAAAACCTCAAGGAAGCGTGTTTAAATGAAAGTGCGTATAGGCACAGTTTCAGAGCTCTAGCGCGCTTAATTAGAGAGATATGAGCATTTTCACTCCAATTCAGTCGTGTAGTCACAATTCACTCAAGTTTGTCACTTTTCCACTGAGTTACATACAAAATGATAAATTTTAACAAGCAGAACTAAAAAAAAGAAAGTTTTTGAAAAAGTGCATATCTTCACTTCAGAAGCTTATATTCACTTCCAAATGACCGAACGAGCACATTGGACCAACAAAGACCATATATGCATTGCACTGTGATCTGAAGCAGTTTCCAGGCCAGAAACACGCACAGATTCACCTTCTGAGTTTAAAACCTCAAGGAAGCGTGTTTATATGAAAGTGCGAATAGGCACAGTTTCAGAGCTCTAGCGCGCTTAATTAGAGAGATAGGAGCATTTTCACTCCAATTCAGTCGTGTAGTCACAATTCACTCAAGTTTGTCACTTTCCCACTGAGTTACATACAGAATGATAAATTTTAACAAGCAGAACTAAAAAAAAGAAATTTTTTGAAAAAGTGCATATCTTCACTTCAGAAGCTTATATTCACTTCCAAATGACCGAACGAGCACATTGGACCAAAGGAGACCATATATGCATTGCACTGTGATCTGAAGCAGTTTCCAGGCCAGAAACAAGCACAGATTCACCTTCTGAGTTTAAAACCTCAAGGAAGCGTGTTTATATGAAAGTGCGAATAGGCACAGTTTCAGCGCTCTAGCGCGCTTAATTAGAGAGATAGGAGCATTTTCACTCCAATTCAGTCGTGTAGTCACAATTCACTCAAGTTTGTCACTTTCCCACAGAGTTACATACAGAATGATAAATTTTAACATGCAGAACTAAAAAAAAGAAAGTTTTTGAAAAAGTGCATATCTTCACTTCAGAAGCTTATATTCACTTCCAAATGACCGAACGAGCACATTGGACCAAAGGATACCATATATGCATTGCACTGTGATCTGAAGCAGTTTCCAGGCCAGAAACACGCACAGATTCACCTTCTGAGTTTAAAACCTCAAGGAAGCGTGTTTATAGGAAAGTGCGTATAGGCACAGTTTCAGCGCTCTAGCGCGCTTAATTACAGAGATACGAGCATTATCCCTACAATTCAGTCATTTAGTCACAATTCACTCAAGTTTGTCACTTTTCCACTGTTACACACAGAATGAAAATTTTTGCCAAGCAGAACTAAAAAAAAGAAAGTTTTTGAAAAAGTGCATATCTCCACTTCAGAAGCTTATATTCACTTCCAAATGACCGAACAAGCACATTGGACCAAAGGAGACAATATATGCATTGCACTGTGATCTGAAGCAGTTTCCAGGCCAGAAACACACACAGATTCACCTTCTGAGTTTAAAACCTCAAGGAAGCGTGTTTATATGAAAGTGCGTATAGGCACAGTTTCAGAGCTCTAGCGCGCTTAATTAGAGAGATAGGAGCATTTTCACTCCAATTCAGTCGTGTAGTCACAATTCACTCAAGTTTGTCACTTTCCCACTGAGTTACATACAGAATGATAAATTTTAACATGCAGAACTAAAAAAAAGAAAGTTTTTGAAAAGTGCATATCTTCACTTCAGAAGCTTATATTCACTTCCAAATGACCGAACAAGCACATTGGACCAAAGGAGACCATATATGCATTGCACTGTGATCTGAAGCAGTTTCCAGGCCAGAAACACGCACAGATTCACCTTCTGAGTTTAAAACCTCAAGGAAGCGTGTTTATATGAAAGTGCGTATAGGCACAGTTTCAGCGCTCTAGCGCGCTTAATTACAGAGATACGAGCATTATCCCTACAATTCAGTCATTTAGTCACAATTCACTCAAGTTTGCCACTGTTACACACAGAATGAAAATTTTTGCCAAGCAAAACTTAAAAAAAAAAAAAGTTTTTGAAAAAGTGCATATCTTCACTTCAGAAGCTTATATTCACTATCAAATGACCATTCAAGCACATTGGACCAAACGAGACCATATATGCATTGCACTGTTATCTTAAGCAGTTCCCAGGCCAGAAACACGCACAGATTAACCTTCTGAGTTTAAAACCTCCAGGAAGCGTGTTTATATGAAAGTCCGTATAGGCACAGTTTCAGAGCTCTAGCGCGCTTAATTAGAGAGATAGGAGCATTTTCACTCCAATTCAGTCGTGTTGTCACAATTCACTCAAGTTTGTCACTTTCCCACTGAGTTACACACAGAATTAAAAATTTTGACAGGCAGAACTAAAAAAAAGAAAGTTTTTGAAAAAGTGCTTATCTTCACTTCAGAAGCTTATATTCACTTCCAAATGACCGAACGAGCACATTGGACCAAAGGAGACCATATATGCATTGCACTGTGATCTGAAGCAGTTCCCAGGCCAGAAACACGCACAGATTCACCTTCTGATTTTAAAACCTCAAGGAAGCGTTTTTATATGAAAGTGCAAATCGGCACAGTTTCAGAGCTTTAGCGCGCTTAATTAGAGAGATAGGAGCATTTTCACTCCAATTCAGTCGTGTAGTCACAATTCACTCAAGTTTGTCACTTTTCCACTGAGTTACATACAAAATGATAAATTTTAACAAGCAGAACTAAAAAAAAGAAAGTTTTTGAAAAAGTGCATATCTTCACTTCAGAAGCTTATATTCACTTCCAAATGACCGAACGAGCACATTGGACCAACAAAGACCATATATGCATTGCACTGTGATCTGAAGCAGTTTCCAGGCCAGAAACACGCACAGATTCACCTTCTGAGTTTAAAACCTCAAGGAAGCGTGTTTATATGAAAGTGCGAATAGGCACAGTTTCAGAGCTCTAGCGCGCTTAATTAGAGAGATAGGAGCATTTTCACTCCAATTCAGTCGTGTAGTCACAATTCACTCAAGTTTGTCACTTTTCCACTGAGTTACATACAAAATGATAAATTTTAACAAGCAGAACTAAAAAAAAGAAAGTTTTTGAAAAAGTGCATATCTTCACTTCAGAAGCTTATATTCACTTCCAAATGACCGAACGAGCACATTGGACCAAAGGAGACCATATATGCATTGCACTGTGATCTGAAGCAGTTTCCAGGCCAGAAACACGCACAGATTCACCTTCTGAGTTTAAAACCTCAAGGAAGCGTGTTTATATGAAAGTGCGAATAGGCACAGTTTCAGCGCTCTAGCGCGCTTAATTAGAGAGATAGGAGCATTTTCACTCCAATTCAGTCGTGTAGTCACAATTCACTCAAGTTTGTCACTTTCCCACAGAGTTACATACAGAATGATAAATTTTAACATGCAGAACTAAAAAAAAGAAAGTTTTTGAAAAAGTGCATATCTTCACTTCAGAAGCTTATATTCACTTCCAAATGACCGAACGAGCACATTGGACCAAAAGAGACCATATATGCATTGCACTGTGATCTGAAGCAGTTTCCAGGCCAGAAACACGCACAGATTCACCTTCTGAGTTTAAAACCTCAAGGAAGCGTGTTTATAGGAAAGTGCGTATAGGCACAGTTTCAGCGCTCTAGCGCGCTTAATTACAGAGATACGAGCATTATCCCTACAATTCAGTCATTTAGTCACAATTCACTCAAGTTTGTCACTTTTCCACTGTTACACACAGAATGAAAATTTTTGCCAAGCAGAACTAAAAAAAAGAAAGTTTTTGAAAAAGTGCATATCTCCACTTCAGAAGCTTATATTCACTTCCAAATGACCGAACAAGCACATTGGACCAAAGGAGACAATATATGCATTGCACTGTGATCTGAAGCAGTTTCCAGGCCAGAAACACGCACAGATTCACCTTCTGAGTTTAAAACCTCAAGGAAGCGTGTTTATATGAAAGTGCGTATAGGCACAGTTTCAGAGCTCTAGCGCGCTTAATTAGAGAGATAGGAGCATTTTCACTCCAATTCAGTCGTGTAGTCACAATTCACTCAAGTTTGTCACTTTCCCACTGAGTTACATACAGAATGATAAATTTTAACAAGCAGAACTAAAAAAAAGAAATTTTTTGAAAAAGTGCATATCTTCACTTCAGAAGCTTATATTCACTTCCAAATGACCGAACGAGCACATTGGACCAAAGGAGACCATATATGCATTGCACTGTGATCTGAAGCAGTTTCCAGGCCAGAAACACGCACAGATTCACCTTCTGAGTTTAAAACTTCAAGGAAGCGTGTTTATAGGAAAGTGCGTATAGGCACAGTTTCAGCGCTCTAGCGCGCTTAATTACAGAGATACGAGCATTATCCCTACAATTCAGTCATTTAGTCACAATTCACTCAAGTTTGTCACTTTTCCACTGTTACACACAGAATGAAAATTTTTGCCAAGCAGAACTAAAAAAAAGAAAGTTTTTGAAAAAGTGCATATCTCCACTTCAGAAGCTTATATTCACTTCCAAATGACCGAACAAGCACATTGGACCAAAGGAGACAATATATGCATTGCACTGTGATCTGAAGCAGTTTCCAGGCCAGAAACACACACAGATTCACCTTCTGAGTTTAAAACCTCAAGGAAGCGTGTTTATATGAAAGTGCGTATAGGCACAGTTTCAGAGCTCTAGCGCGCTTAATTAGAGAGATAGGAGCATTTTCACTCCAATTCAGTCGTGTAGTCACAATTCACTCAAGTTTGTCACTTTCCCACTGAGTTACATACAGAATGATAAATTTTAACATGCAGAACTAAAAAAAAGAAAGTTTTTGAAAAGTGCATATCTTCACTTCAGAAGCTTATATTCACTTCCAAATGACCGAACAAGCACATTGGACCAAAGGAGACCATATATGCATTGCACTGTGATCTGAAGCAGTTTCCAGGCCAGAAACACGCACAGATTCACCTTCTGAGTTTAAAACCTCAAGGAAGCGTGTTTATATGAAAGTGCGTATAGGCACAGTTTCAGCGCTCTAGCGCGCTTAATTACAGAGATACGAGCATTATCCCTACAATTCAGTCATTTAGTCACAATTCACTCAAGTTTGCCAATGTTACACACAGAATGAAAATTTTTGCCAAGCAAAACTTAAAAAAAAAAAAAATTTTTGAAAAAGTGCATATCTTCACTTCAGAAGCTTATATTCACTATCAAATGACCATTCAAGCACATTGGACCAAACGAGACCATATATGCATTGCACTGTTATCTTAAGCAGTTCCCAGGCCAGAAACACGCACAGATTAACCTTCTGAGTTTAAAACCTCCAGGAAGCGTGTTTATATGAAAGTCCGTATAGGCACAGTTTCAGAGCTCTAGCGCGCTTAATTAGAGAGATAGGAGCATTTTCACTCCAATTCAGTCGTGTTGTCACAATTCACTCAAGTTTGTCACTTTCCCACTGAGTTACACACAGAATTAAAAATTTTGACAGGCAGAACTAAAAAAAAGAAAGTTTTTGAAAAAGTGCTTATCTTCACTTCAGAAGCTTATATTCACTTCCAAATGACCGAACGAGCACATTGGACCAAAGGAGACCATATATGCATTGCACTGTGATCTGAAGCAGTTCCCAGGCCAGAAACACGCACAGATTCACCTTCTGATTTTAAAACCTCAAGGAAGCGTTTTTATATGAAAGTGCGTATAGGCACAATTTCAGAGCTCTAGCGCGCTTAATTAGAGAGATAGGAGCATTTTCACTCCAATTCAGTCGTGTAGTCACAATTCACTCAAGTTTGTCACTTTCCCACTGAGTTACATACAAAATGATAAATTTTAACAAGCAGAACTAAAAAAAAAAAAGTTTTTGAAAAAGTGCATATCTTCACTTCAGAAGCTTATATTCACTTCCAAATGACCGAACGAGCACATTGGACCAACAAAGACCATATATGCATTGCACTGTGATCTGAAGCAGTTTCCAGGCCAGAAACACGCACAGATTCACCTTCTGAGTTTAAAACCTCAAGGAAGCGTGTTTATATGAAAGTGCAAATCGGCACAGTTTCAGAGCTCTAGCGCGCTTAATTAGAGAGATAGGAGCATTTTCACTCCAATTCAGTCGTGTAGTCACAATTCACTCAAGTTTGTCACTTTTCCACTGAGTTACATACAAAATGATAAATTTTAACAAGCAGAACTAAAAAAAAGAAAGTTTTTGAAAAAGTGCATATCTTCACTTCAGAAGCTTATATTCACTTCCAAATGACCGAACGAGCACATTGGACCAACAAAGACCATATATGCATTGCACTGTGATCTGAAGCAGTTTCCAGGCCAGAAACACGCACAGATTCACCTTCTGAGTTTAAAACCTCAAGGAAGTGTGTTTATATGAAAGTGCGAATAGGCACAGTTTCAGAGCTCTAGCGCGCTTAATTAGAGAGATAGGAGCATTTTCACTCCAATTCAGTCGTGTAGTCACAATTCACTCAAGTTTGTCACTTTTCCACTGAGTTACATACAAAATGATAAATTTTAACAAGCAGAACTAAAAAAAAGAAAGTTTTTGAAAAAGTGCATATCTTCACTTCAGAAGCTTATATTCACTTCCAAATGACCGAACGAGCACATTGGACCAAAGGAGACCATATATGCATTGCACTGTGATCTGAAGCAGTTTCCAGGCCAGAAACACGCACAGATTCACCTTCTGAGTTTAAAACCTCAAGGAAGCGTGTTTATATGAAAGTGCGAATAGGCACAGTTTCAGAGCTCTAGCGCGCTTAATTAGAGAGATAGGAGCATTTTCACTCCAATTCAGTCGTGTAGTCACAATTCACTCAAGTTTGTCACTTTTCCACTGAGTTACATACAAAATGATAAATTTTAACAAGCAGAACTAAAAAAAAGAAAGTTTTTGAAAAAGTGCATATCTTCACTTCAGAAGCTTATATTCACTTCCAAATGACCGAACGAGCACATTGGACCAAAGGAGACCATATATGCATTGCACTGTGATCTGAAGCAGTTTCCAGGCCAGAAACACGCACAGATTCACCTTCTGAGTTTAAAACCTCAAGGAAGCGTGTTTATATGAAAGTGCGAATAGGCACAGTTTCAGCGCTCTAGCGCGCTTAATTAGAGAGATAGGAGCATTTTCACTCCAATTCAGTCGTGTAGTCACAATTCACTCAAGTTTGTCACTTTCCCACAGCGTTACATACAGAATGATAAATTTTAACATGCAGAACTAAAAAAAAGAAAGTTTTTGAAAAAGTGCATATCTTCACTTCAGAAGCTTATATTCACTTCCAAATGACCGAACGAGCACATTGGACCAAAAGAGACCATATATGCATTGCACTGTGATCTGAAGCAGTTTCCAGGCCAGAAACACGCACAGATTCACCTTCTGAGTTTAAAACCTCAAGGAAGCGTGTTTATAGGAAAGTGCGTATAGGCACAGTTTCAGCGCTCTAGCGCGCTTAATTACAGAGATACGAGCATTATCCCTACAATTCAGTCATTTAGTCACAATTCACTCAAGTTTGTCACTTTTCCACTGTTACACACAGAATGAAAATTTTTGCCAAGCAGAACTAAAAAAAAGAAAGTTTTTGAAAAAGTGCATATCTCCACTTCAGAAGCTTATATTCACTTCCAAATGACCGAACAAGCACATTGGACCAAAGGAGACAATATATGCATTGCACTGTGATCTGAAGCAGTTTCCAGGCCAGAAACAAGCACAGATTCACCTTCTGAGTTTAAAACCTCAAGGAAGCGTGTTTATATGAAAGTGCGTATAGGCACAGTTTCAGAGCTCTAGCGCGCTTAATTAGAGAGATAGGAGCATTTTCACTCCAATTCAGTCGTGTAGTCACAATTCACTCAAGTTTGTCACTTTCCCACTGAGTTACATACAGAATGATAAATTTTAACAAGCAGAACTAAAAAAAAGAAATTTTTTGAAAAAGTGCATATCTTCACTTCAGAAGCTTATATTCACTTCCAAATGACCGAACGAGCACATTGGACCAAAGGAGACCATATATGCATTGCACTGTGATCTGAAGCAATTTCCAGGCCAGAAACACGCACAGATTCACCTTCTGAGTTTAAAACCTCAAGGAAGCGTGTTTATATGAAAGTGCGTATAGGCACAGTTTCAGCGCTCTAGCGCGCTTAATGACAGAGATACAAGCATTTTCACGACAATTCAGTCATTTAGTCACAATTCACTCAAGTTTGCCACTGTTACACACAGAATGAAAATTTTTGCCAAGCAAAACTTAAAAAAAAAAAAAGTTTTTGAAAAAGTGCATATCTTCACTTCAGAAGCTTATATTCACTTTCAAATGACCATTCAAGCACATTGGACCAAACGAGACCATATATGCATTGCACTGTGATCTGAAGCAGTTCCCAGGCCAGAAACACGCACAGATTCACCTTCTGATTTTAAAACCTCAAGGAAGCGTGTTTATATGAAAGTGCGTATAGGCACAGTTTCAGAGCTCTAGCGCGCTTAATTAGAGAGATAGGAGCATTTTCACTCCAATTCAGTCGTGTAGTCACAATTCACTCAAGTTTGTCACTTTCCCACTGAGTTACACACAGAATTAAAAATTTTGAGAGGCAGAACTAAAAAAAAGAAAGTTTTTGAAAAAGTGCATATCTTCACTTCAGAAGCTTATATTCACTTCCAAATGACCGAACAAGCACATTGGACCAAAGGAGACCATATATGCATTGCACTGTGATCTGAAGCAGTTTCCAGGCCAGAAACACGCACAGATTCACCTTCTGAGTTTAAAACCTCAAGGAAGCGTGTTTATATGAAAGTGCGTATAGGCACAGTTTCAGCGCTCTAGCGCGCTTAATGACAGAGATACAAGCATTTTCACGACAATTCAGTCATTTAGTCACAATTCACTCAAGTTTGCCACTGTTACACACAGAATGAAAATTTTTGCCAAGCAAAACTTAAAAAAAAAAAAGTTTTTGAAAAAGTGCATATCTTCACTTCAGAAGCTTATATTCACTTTCAAATGACCATTCAAGCACATTGGACCAAACGAGACCATATATGCATTGCACTGTTATCTTAAGCAGTTCCCAGGCCAGAAACACGCACAGATTAACCTTCTGAGTTTAAAACCTCCAGGAAGCGTGTTTATATGAAAGTCCGTATAGGCACAGTTTCAGAGCTCTAGCGCGCTTAATTAGAGAGATAGGAGCATTTTCACTCCAATTCAGTCGTGTTGTCACAATTCACTCAAGTTTGTCACTTTCCCACTGAGTTACACACAGAATTAAAAATTTTGACAGGCAGAACTAAAAAAAAGAAAGTTTTTGAAAAAGTGCTTATCTTCACTTCAGAAGCTTATATTCACTTCCAAATGACCGAACGAGCACATTGGACCAAAGAAGACCATATATGCATTGCACTGTGATCTGAAGCAGTTCCCAGGCCAGAAACACGCACAGATTCACCTTCTGATTTTAAAACCTCAAGGAAGCGTGTTTATATGAAAGTGCGTATAGGCACAGTTTCAGCGCTCTAGCGCGCTTAATTTCAGAGATACGAGCATTTTCCCTACAATTCAGTCATTTAGTCACAATTCACTCAAGTTTGCCACTGTTACACACAGAATGAAAATTTCTGCCAAGCAAAACTTAAAAAAAAAAAAGTTTTTGAAAAAGTGCATATCTTCACTTCAGAAGCTTATATTCACTTTCAAATGACCATTCAAGCACATTGGACCAAACGAGACCATATATGCATTGCACTGTTATCTTAAGCAGTTCCCAGGCCAGAAACACGCACAGATTCACCTTCTGAGTTTAAAACCTCAAGGAAGCGTGTTTATATGAAAGTCCGTATAGGCACAGTTTCAGAGCTCAAGCGCGCTTAATTAGAGAGATAGGAGCATTTCACTCCAATTCAGTCGTGTAGTCACAATTCACTCAAGTTTGTCACTTTCCCACTGAGTTACACACAGAATTAAAAATTTTGACAGGCAGAACTAAAAAAAAGAAAGTTTTTGAAAAAGTGCTTATCTTCACTTCAGAAGCTTATATTCACTTCCAAATGACCGAACGAGCACATTGGACCAAAGGAGACCATATATGCATTGCACTGTGATCTGAAGCAGTTTCCAGGCCAGAAACACGCACAGATTCACCTTCTGAGTTTAAAACCTCAAGGAAGCGTGTTTAAATGAAAGTGCGTATAGGCACAGTTTCAGAGCTCTAGCGCGCTTAATTAGAGAGATAGGAGCATTTTCACTCCAATTCAGTCGTGTAGTCACAATTCACTCAAGTTTGTCACTTTTCCACTGAGTTACATACAAAATGATAAATTTTAACAAGCAGAACTAAAAAAAAGAAAGTTTTTGAAAAAGTGCATATCTTCACTTCAGAAGCTTATATTCACTTCCAAATGACCGAACGAGCACATTGGACCAAAAGAGACCATATATGCATTGCACTGTGATCTGAAGCAGTTTCCAGGCCAGAAACACGCACAGATTCACCTTCTGAGTTTAAAACCTCAAGGAAGCGTGTTTAAATGAAAGTGCGTATAGGCACAGTTTCAGAGCTCTAGCGCGCTTAATTAGAGAGATAGGAGCATTTTCACTCCAATTCAGTCGTGTAGTCACAATTCACTCAAGTTTGTCACTTTTCCACTGAGTTACATACAGAATGAAAAATTTTAACAAGCAGAACTAAAAAAAAAAAAGTTTTTGAAAAAGTGCATATCTTCACTTCAGAAGCTTATATTCACTTCCAAATGACCGAACGAGCACTTTGGACCAACAAAGACCATATATGCATTGCACAGTGATCTGAAGCAGTTTCCAAGCCAGAAACATGCACAGATTCACCTTCTGAGTTTAAAACCTCAAGGAAGCGTGTTTATATGAAAGTGCGTATAGGCACAGTTTCAGCGCTCTAGCGCGCTTAATTACAGAGATACAAGCATTTTCCCGACAATTCAGTCATTTAGTCACAATTCACTCAAGTTTGTCACTGTTACACACAGAATGAAAATTTTTGCCAAGCAAAACTTAAAAAAAAAAAAAAGTTTTTGAAAAAGTGCATATCTTCACCTCAGAAGCTTATATTCACTTTCAAATGACCTTTCAAGCACATTGGATCAAACGAGACCATATATGCATTGCACTGTGATCTGAAGCAGTTCCCAGGCCAGAAACACGCACAGATTCACCTTCTGAGTTTAAAACCTCAAGGAAGCGTGTTTATATGAAAGTGCGTATAGGCACAGTTTCAGAGCTCTAGCGCGCTTAATTAGAGAGATAGGAGCATTTTCACTCCAATTCAGTCGTGGAGTCACAATTCACTCAAGTTTGTCACTTTCCCACTGAGTTACACACAGAATTAAAAATTTTGACAGGCAGAACTAAAAAAAGAAAGTTTTTGAAAAAGTGCATATCTTCACTTCAGAAGCTTATATTCACTTCCAAATGACCGAACGAGCACATTGGACCAACAAAGACCATATATGCATTGCACTGTGATCTGAAGCAGTTTCCAGGCCAGAAACACGCACAGATTCACCTTCTGAGTATAAAACCTCAAGGAAGCGTGTTTATATGAAAGTGCGTATAGGCACAGTTTCAGAGCTCTAGCGCGCTTAATTACAGAGATAGGAGCATTTTCACTCCAATTCAGTCGTGTAGTCACAATTCACTCAAGTTTGTCACTTTCCCACTGAGTTACATACAGAATGATAAATTTTAACAAGCAGAACAAAAAAAAAGAAATTTTTTGAAAAAGTGCATATCTTCACTTCAGAAGCTTATATTCACTTCCAAATGACCGAACGAGCACATTGGACCAAAGGAGACCATATATGCATTGCACTGTGATCTGAACCAGTTTCCAGGCCAGAAACACGCACAGATTCACCTTCTGAGTTTAAAACCTCAAGGAAGCGTGTTTATATGAAAGTGCGTATGGGCACAGTTTCAGAGCTCTAGCGCGCTTAATTAGAGAGATAGGAGCATTTTCACTCCAATTCAGTCGTGTAGTCACAATTCACTCAAGTTTGTCACTTTCCCACTGAGTTACACACAGAATTAAAAATTTTAACAAGCAGAACTAAAAAAAAAAAGTTTTTGAAAAAGTGCATATCTTCACTTCAGAAGCTCATATTCACTTCCAAATGACCGAACAAGCACATTGGACCAAACGAGACCATATATGTATTGCACTGTGATCTGAAGCAGTTTCCAGGCCAAAAACACGCACAGATTCACCTTCTGAGTTTAAAACCTCAAGGAAGCGTGTTTATAGGAAAGTGCGTATAGGCACAGTTTCAGCGCTCTAGCGCGCTTAATTACAGAGATACGAGCATTATCCCTACAATTCAGTCATTTAGTCACAATTCACTCAAGTTTGTCACTTTTCCACTGTTACACACAGAATGAAAATTTTTGCCAAGCAAAACTTAAAAAAAAAAAAGTTTTTGAAAAAGTGCATATCTTCACTTCAGAAGCTTATATTCACTTTCAAATGACCATTCAAGCACATTGGACCAAACGAGACCATATATGCATTGCACTGTGATCTGAAGCAGTTCCCAGGCCAGAAACACGCACAGATTCACCTTCTGAGTTTAAAACCTCAAGGAAGCGTGTTTATATGAAAGTCCGTATAGGCACAGTTTCAGAGCTCTAGCGCGCTTAATTAGAGAGATAGGAGCATTTTCACTCCAATTCAGTCGTGTAGTCACAATTCACTCAAGTTTGTCACTTTCCCACTGAGTTACACACAGAATTAAAAATTTTGAGAGGCAGAACTAAAAAAAAGAAAGTTTTTGAAAAAGTGCTTATCTTCACTTCAGAAGCTTATATTCACTTCCAAATGACCGAACGAGCACATTGGACCAATAAAGACCATATATGCATTGCACTGTGATCTGAAGCAGTTTCCAGGCCAGAAACACGCACAGATTCACCTTCTGAGTTTAAAACCTCAAGGAAGCGTGTTTATATGAAAGTGCGAATAGGCACAGTTTCAGAGCTCTAGCGCGCTTAATTAGAGAGATAGGAGCATTTTCACTCCAATTCAGTCGTGTAGTCACAATTCACTCAAGTTTGTCACTTTCCCACTGAGTTACACACAGAATGATAAATTTTAACAAGCAGAACTAAAAAAAAGAAAGTTTTTGAAAAAGTGCATATCTTCACTTCAGAAGCTCATATTCACTTCCAAATGACCGAACAAGCACATTGGACCAAACGAGACCATATATGCATTGCACTGTGATCTGAAGCAGTTTCCAGGCCAGAAACACGCACAGATTCACCTTCTGAGTTTAAAACCTCAAGGAAGCGTGTTTATATGAAAGTGCGTATAGGCACAGTTTCAGAGCTCTAGTGCGCTTAATTAGAGAGATAGGAGCATTTTCACTCCAATTCAGTCGTGTAGTCACAATTCACTCAAGTTTGTCACTTTCCCACAGAGTTACATACAGAATGATAAATTTTAACATGCAGAACTAAAAAAAAGAAAGTTTTTGAAAAAGTGCATATCTTCACTTCAGAAGCTTATATTCACTTCCAAATGACCGAACGAGCACATTGGACCAAAGGAGACCATATATGCATTGCACTGTGATCTGAAGCAGTTTCCAGGCCAGAAACACGCACAGATTCACCTTCTGAGTTTAAAACCTCAAGGAAGCGTGTTTATATGAAAGTGCGTATCGGCACAGTTTCAGAGCTCTAGCGCGCTTAATTAGAGAGATAGGAGCATTTTCACTCCAATTCAGTCGTGTAGTCACAATTCACTCAAGTTTGTCACTTTCCCACTGAGTTACATACAGAATGATAAATTTTAACAAGCAGAACTAAAAAAAAGAAAGTTTTTGAAAAAGTGCATATCTTCACTTCAGAAGCTTATATTCACTTCCAAATGACCGAACGAGCACATTGGACCAAAGGAGACCATATATGCATTGCACTGTGATCTGAAGCAGTTTCCAGGCCAGAAACACGCACAGATTCACCTTCTGAGTTTAAAACCTCAAGGAAGCGTGTTTATATGAAAGTGCGAATAGGCACAGTTTCAGCGCTCTAGTGCGCTTAATTAGAGAGATAGGAGCATTTTCACTCCAATTCAGTCGTGTAGTCACAATTCACTCAAGTTTGTCACTTTCCCACAGAGTTACATACAGAATGATAAATTTTAACATGCAGAACTAAAAAAAAGAAAGTTTTTGAAAAAGTGCATATCTTCACTTCAGAAGCTTATATTCACTTCCAAATGACCAAACAAGCACATTGGATCAAACGAGACCATAAATGTATTGCACAGTGATCTGAAGCAGTTTCCAGGCCAGAAACACGCACAGATTCACCTTCTGAGTTTAAAACCTCAAGGAAGCGTGTTTATATGAAAGTGCGTATAGGCACAGTTTCAGAGCTCTAGCGCGCTTAATTAGAGAGATAGGAGCATTTTCACTCCAATTCAGTCGTGTAGTCACAATTCACTCAAGTTTGTCACTTTCCCACAGAGTTACATACAGAATGATAAATTTTAACATGCAGAACTAAAAAAAAGAAAGTTTTGGAAAAAGTGCATATCTTCACTTCAGAAGCTTATATTCACTTCCAAATGACCGAACAAGCACATTGGACCAAAGGAGACCATATATGCATTGCACTGTGATCTGAAGCAGTTTCCAGGCCAGAAACACGCACAGATTCACCTTCTGAGTTTAAAACCTCAAGGAAGCGTGTTTATAGGAAAGTGCGTATAGGCACAGTTTCAGCGCTCTAGCCCGCTTAATTACAGAGATACGAGCATTATCCCTACAATTCAGTCATTTAGTCACAATTCACTCAAGTTTGTCACTTTTCCACTGTTACACACAGAATGAAAATTTTTGCCAAGCAAAACTTAAAAAAAAAAAAAGTTTTTGAAAAAGTGCATATCTTCACTTCAGAAGCTTATATTCACTTTCAAATGACCATTCAAGCACATTGGACCAAACGAGACCATATATGCATTGCACTGTGATCTGAAGCAGTTTCCAGGCCAGAAACACGCACAGATTCACCTTCTGATTTTAAAACCTCAAGGAAGCGTGTTTATATGAAAGTGCGTATAGGCACAGTTTCAGAGCTCTAGCGCGCTTAATTAGAGAGATAGGAGCATTTTCACTCCAATTCAGTCGTGTAGTCACAATTCACTCAAGTTTGTCACTTTCCCACTGAGTTACATACAGAATGAAAAATTTTAACAAGCAGAACTAAAAAAAAAAAGTTTTTGAAAAAGTGCATATCTTCACTTCAGAAGCTTATATTCACTTCCAAATGACCGAACGAGCACATTGGACCAACAAAGACCATATATGCATTGCACTGTGATCTGAAGCAGTTTCCAGGCCAGAAACATGCACAGATTCACCTTCTGAGTTTAAAACCTCAAGGAAGCGTGTTTATATGAAAGTGCGTATAGGCACAGTTTCAGCGCTCTAGCGCGCTTAATTACAGAGATACAAGCATTTTCCCGACAATTCAGTCATTTAGTCACAATTCACTCAAGTTTGTCACTGTTACACACAGAATGAAAATTTTTGCCAAGCAAAACTTAAAAAAAAAAAAAAGTTTTTGAAAAAGTGCATATCTTCACTTCAGAAGCTTATATTCACTTTCAAATGACCTTTCAAGCACATTGGATCAAACGAGACCATATATGCATTGCACTGTGATCTGAAGCAGTTCCCAGGCCAGAAACACGCACAGATTCACCTTCTGAGTTTAAAACCTCAAGGAAGCGTGTTTATATGAAAGTCCGTATAGGCACAGTTTCAGAGCTCTAGCGCGCTTAATTAGAGAGATAGGAGCATTTTCACTCCAATTCAGTCGTGTAGTCACAATTCACTCAAGTTTGTCACTTTCCCACTGAGTTACACACAGAATTAAAAATTTTGACAGGCAGAACTAAAAAAAGAAAGTTTTTGAAAAAGTGCATATCTTCACTTCAGAAGCTTATATTCACTTCCAAATGACCGAACGAGCACATTGGACCAACAAAGACCATATATGCATTGCACTGTGATCTGAAGCAGTTTCCAGGCCAGAAACACGCACAGATTCACCTTCTGAGTATAAAACCTCAAGGAAGCGTGTTTATATGAAAGTGCGTATAGGCACAGTTTCAGAGCTCTAGCGCGCTTAATTACAGAGATAGGAGCATTTTCACTCCAATTCAGTCGTGTAGTCACAATTCACTCAAGTTTGTCACTTTCCCACTGAGTTACACACAGAATGAAAAATTTTAACAAGCAGAACAAAAAAAAAGAAAGTTTTTGAAAAAGTGCATATCTTCACTTCAGAAGCTTATATTCACTTCCAAATGACCGAACGAGCTCATTGGACCAAAGGAGACCATATATGCATTGCACTGTGATCTGAAGCAGTTCCCAGGCCAGAAACACGCACAGATTCACCTTCTGAGTTTAAAACCTCAAGGAAGCGTGTTTATATGAAAGTGCGTATGGGCACAGTTTCAGAGCTCTAGCGCGCTTAATTAGAGAGATAGGAGCATTTTCACTCCAATTCAGTCGTGTAGTCACAATTCACTCAAGTTTGTCACTTTCCCACTGAGTTACATACAGAATGATAAATTTTAACAAGCAGAACTAAAAAAAAAAAAGTTTTTGATAAAGTGCATATCTTCACTTCAGAAGCTTATATTCACTTCCAAATGACCGAACAAGCACATTGGACCAAAAGAGACCATATATGCATTGCACTGTGATCTGAAGCAGTTTCCAGGCCAAAAACACGCACAGATTCACCTTCTGAGTTTAAAACCTCAAGGAAGCGTGTTTATATGAAAGTGCGTATAGGCACAGTTTCAGCGCTCTTGCGCGCTTAATTACAGAGATACGAGCATTATCCCTACAATTCAGTCATTTAGTCACAATTCACTCAAGTTTGTCACTTTTCCACTGTTACACACAGAATGAAAATTTTTGCCAAGCAAAACTTAAAAAAAAAAAAGTTTTTGAAAAAGTGCATATCTTCACTTCAGAAGCTTATATTCACTTTCAAATGACCATTCAAGCACATTGGACCAAACGAGACCATATATGCATTGCACTGTGATCTGAAGCAGTTCCCAGGCCAGAAACACGCACAGATTCACCTTCTGAGTTTAAAACCTCAAGGAAGCGTGTTTATATGAAAGTCCGTATAGGCACAGTTTCAGAGCTCTAGCGCGCTTAATTAGAGAGATAGGAGCATTTTCACTCCAATTCAGCTGTGTAGTCACAATTCACTCAAGTTTGTCACTTTCCCACTGAGTTACACACAGAATTAAAAATTTTGAGAGGCAGAACTAAAAAAAAGAAAGTTTTTGAAAAAGTGCTTATCTTCACTTCAGAAGCTTATATTCACTTCCAAATGACCGAACGAGCACATTGGACCAATAAAGACCATATATGCATTGCACTGTGATCTGAAGCAGTTTCCAGGCCAGAAACACGCACAGATTCAACTTCTGAGTTTAAAACCTCAAGGAAGCGTGTTTATATGAAAGTGCGAATAGGCACAGTTTCAGCGCTCTAGCGCGCTTAATTAGAGAGATAGGAGCATTTTCACTCCAATTCAGTCGTGTAGTCACAATTCACTCAAGTTTGTCACTTTCCCACAGAGTTACATACAGAATGATAAATTTTAACATGCAGAACTAAAAAAAAGAAAGTTTTTGAAAAAGTGCATATCTTCACTTCAGAAGCTTATATTCACTTCCAAATGACCGAACGAGCACATTGGACCAAAGGAGACCATATATGCATTGCACTGTGATCTGAAGCAGTTTCCAGGCCAGAAACACGCACAGATTCACCTTCTGAGTTTAAAACCTCAAGGAAGCGTGTTTTTATGAAAGTGCGTATCGGCACAGTTTCAGAGCTCTAGCGCGCTTAATTAGAGAGATAGGAGCATTTTCACTCCAATTCAGTCGTGTAGTCACAATTCACTCAAGTTTGTCACTTTCCCACTGAGTTACATACAGAATGATAAATTTTAACAAGCAGAACTAAAAAAAAGAAAGTTTTTGAAAAAGTGCATATCTTCACTTCAGAAGCTTATATTCACTTCCAAATGACCAAACAAGCACATTGGACCAAAGGAGACCATATATGCATTGCACTGTGATCTGAAGCAGTTTCCAGGCCAGAAACACGCACAGATTCACCTTCTGAGTTTAAAACCTCAAGGAAGCGTGTTTATATGAAAGTGCGAATAGGCACAGTTTCAGCGCTCTAGTGCGCTTAATTAGAGAGATAGGAGCATTTTCACTCCAATTCAGTCGTGTAGTCACAATTCACTCAAGTTTGTCACTTTCCCACAGAGTTACATACAGAATGATAAATTTTAACATGCAGAACTAAAAAAAAGAAAGTTTTTGAAAAAGTGCATATCTTCACTTCAGAAGCTTATATTCACTTCCAAATGACCAAACAAGCACATTGGACCAAAGGAGACCATATATGCATTGCACTGTGATCTGAAGCAGTTTCCAGGCCAGAAACACGCACAGATTCACCTTCTGAGTTTAAAACCTCAAGGAAGCGTGTTTATATGAAAGTGCGTATAGGCACAGTTTCAGAGCTCTAGCGCGCTTAATTAGAGAAATAGGAGCATTTACACTCCAATTCAGTCGTGTAGTCACAATTCACTCAAGTTTGTCACTTTCCCACTGAGTTACACACAGAATTAAAAATTTTAACAAGCAGAACTAAAAAAAAAAAGTTTTTGAAAAAGTGCATATATTCACTTCAGAAGCTTATATTCACTTCCAAATGACCGAACAAGCACATTGGACCAAAGGAGACCATATATGCATTGCACTGTGATCTGAAGTAGTTTCCAGGCCAGAAACACGCACAGATTCACCTTCTGAGTTTAAAACCTCAAGGAAGCGTGTTTATATGAAAGTGCGAATAGGCACAGTTTCAGCGCTCTAGTGCGCTTAATTAGAGAGATAGGAGCATTTTCACTCCAATTCAGTCGTGTAGTCACAATTCACTCAAGTTTGTCACTTTCCCACAGAGTTACATACAGAATGATAAATTTTAACATGCAGAACTAAAAAAAAGAAAGTTTTTGAAAAAGTGCATATCTTCACTTCAGAAGCTTATATTCACTTCCAAATGACCAAACAAGCACATTGGACCGAAGGAGACCATATATGCATTGCACTGTGATCTGAAGCAGTTTCCAGGCCAGAAACACGCACAGATTCACCTTCTGAGTTTAAAACCTCAAGGAAGCGTGTTTATATGAAAGTGCGTATAGGCACAGTTTCAGAGCTCTAGCGCGCTTAATTAGAGAGATAGGAGCATTTTCACTCCAATTCAGTCGTGTAGTCACAATTCACTCAAGTTTGTCACTTTCCCACTGAGTTACACACAGAATTAAAAATTTTAACAAGCAGAACTAAAAAAAAAAAGTTTTTGAAAAAGTGCATATATTCACTTCAGAAGCTTATATTCACTTCCAAATGACCGAACGAGCACATTGGACCAAAGGAGACCATATATGCATTGCACTGTGATCTGAAGCAGTTTCCAGGCCAGAAACACGCACAGATTCACCTTCTGAGTTTAAAACCTCAAGGAAGCGTGTTTATATGAAAGTGCGTATAGGCACAGTTTCAGAGCTCTAGCGCGCTTAATTAGAGAGATAGGAGCATTTTCACTCCAATTCAGTCGTGTAGTCACAATTCACTCAAGTTTGTCACTTTCCCACTGTTACACACAGAATGAAAATTTTTGCCAAGCAAAACTTAAAAAAAAAAAAAGTTTTTGAAAAAGTGCATATCTTCACTTCAGAAGCTTATATTCACTTTCAAATGACCATTAAATTACATTGGACCAAACGAGACCATATATGCATTGCACTGTGATCTGAAGCAGTTCCCAGGCCAGAAACACGCACAGATTCACCTTCTGAGTTTAAAACCTCAAGGAAGCGTGTTTATATGAAAGTCCGTATAGGCACAGTTTCAGAGCTCTAGCGCGCTTAATCAGAGAGATAGGAGCATTTTCACTCCAATTCAGTCGTGTAGTCACAATTCACTCAAGTTTGTCACTTTCCCACTGAGTTACACACAGAATTAAAAATTTTGACAGGCAGAACTAAAAAAAAGAAAGTTTTTGAAAAAGTGCTTATTTACACTTCAGAAGCTTATATTCACTTCCAAATGACCGAACGAGCACATTGGACCAAAGGAGACCATATATGCATTGCACTGTGATCTGAAGCAGTTTCCAGGCCAGAAACACGCACAGATTCACCTTCTGAGTTTAAAACCTCAAGGAAGCGTGTTTATATGAAAGTGCGAATAGGCACAGTTTCAGCGCTCTAGCGCGCTTAATTAGAGAGATAGGAGCATTTTCACTCCAATTCAGTCGTGTAGTCACAATTCACTCAAGTTTGTCACTTTCCCACAGAGTTACATACAGAATGATAAATTTTAACATGCAGAACTAAAAAAAAGAAAGTTTTTGAAAAAGTGCATATCTTCACTTCAGAAGCTTATATTCACTTCCAAATGACCGAACAAGCACATTGGACCAAAGGAGACCATATATGCATTGCACTGTGATCTGAAGCAGTTTCCAGGCCAGAAACACGCACAGATTCACCTTCTGAGTTTAAAACCTCAAGGAAGCGTGTTTATATGAAAGTGCGTATAGGCACAGTTTCAGAGCTCTAGCGCGCTTAATTAGAGAGATAGGAGCATTTTCACTCCAATTCAGTCGTGTAGTCACAATTCACTCAAGTTTGTCACTTTCCCACTGAGTTACATACAGAATGATAAATTTTAACATGCAGAACTAAAAAAAAGAAAGTTTTTGAAAAAGTGCTTATCTTCACTTCAGAAGCTTATATTCACTTCCAAATGACCGAACGAGCACATTGGACCAAAGGAGACCATATATGCATTGCACTGTGATCTGAAGCAGTTTCCAGGCCAGAAACACGCACAGATTCACCTTCTGAGTTTAAAACCTCAAGGAAGCGTGTTTATATGAAAGTGCGTATAGGCACAGTTTCAGAGCTCTAGCGCGCTTAATTAGAGAGATAGGAGCATTTTCACTCCAATTCAGTCGTGTAGTCACAATTCACTCAAGTTTGTCACTTTCCCACTGAGTTACATACAGAATGATAAATTTTAACATGCAGAACTAAAAAAAAGAAAGTTTTTGAAAAAGTGCTTATCTTCACTTCAGAAGCTTATATTCACTTCCAAATGACCGAACGAGCACATTGGACCAAAGGAGACCATATATGCATTGCACTGTGATCTGAAGCAGTTTCCAGGCCAGAAACACGCACAGATTCACCTTCTGAGTTTAAAACCTCAAGGAAGCGTGTTTATATGAAAGTGCGTATAGGCACAGTTTCAGAGCTCTAGCGCGCTTAATTAGAGAGATAGGAGCATTTTCACTCCAATTCAGTCGTGTAGTCACAATTCACTCAAGTTTGTCACTTTCCCACAGAGTTACATACAGAATGATACATTTTAACATGCAGAACTAAAAAAAAGAAAGTTTTGGAAAAAGTGCATATCTTCACTTCAGAAGCTTATATTCACTTCCAAATGACCGAACAAGCACATTGGACCAAAGGAGACCATATATGCATTGCACTGTGATCTGAAGCAGTTTCCAGGCCAGAAACACGCACAGATTCACCTTCTGAGTTTAAAACCTCAAGGAAGCGTGTTTATATGAAAGTGCGTATGGGCACAGTTTCAGAGCTCTAGCGCGCTTAATTAGAGAGATAGGAGCATTTTCACTCCAATTCAGTCGTGTAGTCACAATTCACTCAAGTTTGTCACTTTCCCACTGAGTTACATACAGAATGATAAATTTTAACAAGCAGAACTAAAAAAAAAAAAGTTTTTGAAAAAGTGCATATCTTCACTTCAGAAGCTTATATTCACTTCCAAATGACCGAACAAGCACATTGGACCAAAGGAGACCATATATGCATTGCACTGTGATCTGAAGCAGTTTCCAGGCCAGAAACACGCACAGATTCACCTTCTGAGTTTAAAACCTCAAGGAAGCGTGTTTATAGGAAAGTGCGTATAGGCACAGTTTCAGCGCTCTAGCGCGCTTAATTACAGAGATACGAGCATTATCCCTACAATTCAGTCATTTAGTCACAATTCACTCAAGTTTGTCACTTTTCCACTGTTACACACAGAATGAAAATTTTTGCCAAGCAAAACTTAAAAAAAAAAAAGTTTTTGAAAAAGTGCATATCTTCACTTCAGAAGCTTATATTCACTTTCAAATGACCATTCAAGCACATTGGACCAAACGAGACCATATATGCATTGCACTGTGATCTGAAGCAGTTCCCAGGCCAGAAACACGCACAGATTCACCTTCTGAGTTTAAAACCTCAAGGAAGCGTGTTTATATGAAAGTCCGTATAGGCACAGTTTCAGAGCTCTAGCGCGCTTAATTAGAGAGATAGGAGCATTTTCACTCCAATTCAGTCGTGTTGTCACAATTCACTCAAGTTTGTCACTTTCCCACTGAGTTACATACAGAATGATAAATTTTAACAAGCAGAACTTAAAAAAAAAAAGTTTTTGAAAAAGTGCATATCTTCACTTCAGAAGCTTATATTCACTTCCAAATGACCGAACGAGCACATTGGACCAAAGGAGACCATATATGCATTGCACTGTGATCTGAAGCAGTTTTCAGGCCAGAAACACGCACAGATTCACCTTCTGAGTTTAAAACCTCAAGGAAGCGTGTTTATATGAAAGTCCGTATAGGCACAGTTTCAGAGCTCTAGCGCGCTTAATTAGAGAGATAGGAGCATTTTCACTCCAATTCAGTCGTGTAGTCACAATTCACTCAAGTTTGTCACTTTCCCACTGAGTTACACACAGAATTAAAAATTTTAACAAGCAGAACTAAAAAAAAAAAAGTTTTTGAAAAAGTGCTTATTTTCACTTCAGAAGCTTATATTCACTTCCAAATGACCGAACAAGCACATTGGACCAAAGGAGACCATATATGCATTGCACTGTGATCTGAAGCAGTTTCCAGGCCAGAAACACGCACAGATTCACCTTCTGAGTTTAAAACCTCAAGGAAGCGTGTTTATATGAAAGTGCGAATAGGCACAGTTTCAGCGCTCTAGCGCGCTTAATTACAGAGATACCAGCATTTTCACTCCAATTCAGTCGTGTAGTCACAACTCACTCAAGTTTGTCACTTTCCCACTGAGTTACATACAGAATGATAAATTTTAACAAGCAGAACTAAAAAAAAGAAAGTTTTTGAAAAAGTGCATATCTTCACTTCAGAAGCTTAAATTCACTTCCAAAAGACTGTACAAGCCCATTGGACCAAACAAGACCATATATGTATTGCACAGTGATCTGAAGCAGTTTCCAGGCCAGAAACATGCACAAATTCACCTTCTGAGTTTAAAACCTCAAGGAAGCGTGTTTATATGAAAGTCCGTATAGCCACAGTTTCAGAGATCTAGCGCGCTTAATTACAGAGATACGAGCATTTTCACTCCAATTCAGTCGTGTAGTCACAATTCACTCAAGTTTGTCACTTTCCCACAGAGTTTCATGCAGAATGATAAATTTTTGCAAAGCAAAACTTAAAAAAAAAAAAGTTTTTGAAAAAGAGCATATCTTCACTTCAGAAGCTTATATTCACTTTCAAATGACCATTCAAGCACATTGGACCAAAGGAGACCATATATGCATTGCACTGTGATCTGAAGCAGTTTCCAGGCCAGAAACACGCACAGATTCACCTTCTGAGTTTAAAACCTCAAGGAAGCGTGTTTATATGAAAGTGCGTATAGGCACAGTTTCAGAGCTCTAGCGCGCTTAATTAGAGAGATAGGAGCATATTCACTCCAATTCAGTCGTGTAGTCACAATTCACTCAAGTTTGTCACTTTCCCACTGAGTTACACACAGAATGAAAAATTTTTACAAGCAGAACTAAAAAAAAGAAAGTTTTTTAAAAAAAAGTGCATATCTTCACTTCAGAAGCTTATATTCACTTCCAAATGACCGAACGAGCACATTGGACCAGAAGAGACCATATATGCATTGCACTGTGATCTGAAGCAGTTTCCAGGCCAGAAACACGCACAGATTCACCTTCTGAGTTTAAAACCTCAAGGAAGCGTGTTTATATGAAAGTGCGTATAGGCACAGTTTCAGCGCTCTAGCGCGCTTAATTAGAGAGATAGGAGCATATTCACTCCAATTCAGTCGTGTAGTCACAATTCACTCAAGTTTGTCACTTTCCCACTGAGTTACATACAGAATGATAAATTTTAACAAGCAGAACTAAAAAAAAAGAAATTTTTTGAAAAAGTGCATATCTTCACTTCAGAAGCTTATATTCACTTCCAAATGACCGAATGAGCACATTGGACCAAAGGAGACCATATATGCATTGCACTGTGATCTGAAGCAGTTTCCAGGCCAGAAACACACACAGATTCACCTTCTGAGTTTAAAACCTCAAGGAAGCGTGTTTATATGAAAGTGCGAATAGGCACAGTTTCAGCGCTCTAGCGCGCTTAATTAGAGAGATAGGAGCATTTTCACTCCAATTCAGTCGTGTCGTCACAATTCACTCAAGTTTGTCACTTTCCCACAGAGTTACATACAGAATGATAAATTTTAACATGCAGAACTAAAAAAAAGAAAGTTTTTGAAAAAGTGCATATCTTCACTTCAGAAGCTTATATTCACTTCCAAATGACCGAACAAGCACATTGGACCAAAGGAGACCATATATGCATTGCACTGTGATCTGAAGCAGTTTCCAGGCCAGAAACACGCACAGATACACCTTCTGAGTTTAAAACCTCAAGGAAGCGTGTTTATATGAAAGTGCGAATAGGCACAGTTTCAGAGCTCTAGCGCGCTTAATTAGAGAGATAGGAGCATTTTCACTCCAATTCAGTCGTGTAGTCACAATTCACTCAAGTTTGTCACTTTCCCACTGAGTTACATACAGAATGATAAATTTTAACAAGCAGAACTAAAAAAAAAAAAGTTTTTGAAAAAGTGCATATCTTCACTTCAGAAGCTTATATTCACTTCCAAATGACCGAACGAGCACATTGGACCAAAGGAGACCATATATGCATTGCACTGTGATCTGAAGCAGTTTCCAGGCCAGAAACACGCACAGATTCACCTTCTGAGTTTAAAACCTCAAGGAAGCGTGTTTATATGAAAGTGCGTATAGGCACAGTTTCAGAGCTCTAGCGCGCTTAATTAGAGAGATAGGAGCATTTTCACTCCAATTCAGTCGTGTAGTCACAATTCACTCAAGTTTGTCACTTTCCCACAGAGTTTCATGCAGAATGATAAATTTTAACATGCAGAACTAAAAAAAAGAAAGTTTTTGAAAAAGTGCATATCTTCACTTCAGAAGCTTATATTCACTTCCAAATGACCAAACAAGCACATTGGACCAAAGGAGACCATATATGCATTGCACTGTGATCTGAAGCAGTTTCCAGGCCAGAAACACGCACAGATTCACCTTCTGAGTTTAAAACCTCAAGGAAGCGTGTTTATATGAAAGTGCGTATAGGCACAGTTTCAGAGCTCTAGCGCGCTTAATTAGAGAGATACGAGCATTTTCACTCTAATTCAGTCATTTTGTCACAATTCACTCAAGTTTGTCACTTTCCCACTGTTACACACAGAATGAAAAATTTTGACAAGCAAAACTAAAAAAAAAGAAAGTTTTTGAAAAAGTGCATATCTTCACTTCAGAAGCTTATATTCACTTCCAAATGACCATTCAAGCACATTGGACCAAGCGAGACCATATATGCATTGCACAGTGATCTGAAGCAGTTCCCAGGCCAGAAACATGCACAGATTCACCTTCTGAGTTTAAAACCTCAAGGAAGCCTGTTTATATGAAAGTGCGAATAGGCACAGTTTCAGCGCTCTAGCGCGCTTAATTAGAGAGATAGGAGCATTTTCACTCCAATTCAGTCGTGTAGTCACAATTCACTCAAGTTTGTCACTTTCCCACAGAGTTACATACAGAATGATAAATTTTAACATGCAGAACTAAAAAAAAAGAAAGTTTTTGAAAAAGTGCATATCTTCACTTCAGAAGCTTAAATTCACTTCCAAATGACCGAACAAGCACATTGGACCAAAAGAGACCATATATGCATTGCACTGTGATCTGAAGCAGTTTCCAGGCCAGAAACACGCACAGATTCACCTTCTGAGTTTAAAACCTCAAGGAAGCGTGTTTATATGAAAGTGCGTATAGGCACAGTTTCAGAGCTCTAGCGCGCTTAAGTAGAGAGATAGGAGCATTTTCACTCCAATTCAGTCGTGTAGTCACAATTCACTCAAGTTTGTCACTTTCCCACTGAGTTACAAACAGAATGATAAATTTTAACAAGCAGAACTAAAAAAAAGAAAGTTTTTGAAAAAGTGCATATCTTCACTTCAGAAGCTTATATTCACTTCCAAATGACCGAACAAGCACATTGGACCAAAGGAGACCATATATGCATTGCACTGTGATCTGAAGCAGTTTCCAGGCCAGAAACACGCACAGATACACCTTCTGAGTTTAAAACCTCAAGGAAGCGTGTTCATATGAAAAGTGCGAATAGGCACAGTTTCAGAGCTCTAGCGCGCTTAATTAGAGAGATAGGAGCATTTTCACTCCAATTCAGTCGTGTAGTCACAATTCACTCAAGTTTGTCACTTTCCCACTGAGTTACATACAGAATGATAAATTTTAACAAGCAGAACTAAAAAAAAAAAAGTTTTTGAAAAAGTGCATATCTTCACTTCAGAAGCTTATATTCACTTCCAAATGACCGAACGAGCACATTGGACCAAACGAGACCATATATGCATTGTACTGTGATCTGAAGCAGTTTCCAGGCCAGAAACACGCACAGATTCACCTTCTGAGTTTAAAACCTCAAGGAAGCGTGTTTATATGAAAGTCCGTATAGGCACAGTTTCAGAGCTCTAGCGCGCTTAATTAAAGAGATAGGAGCATTTTCACTCCAATTCAGTCGTGTAGTCACAATTCACTCAAGTTTGTCACTTTCCCACTGAGTTACACACAGAATTAAAAATTTTGAGAGGCAGAACTAACAAAAAGAAAGTTTTTGAAAAAGTGCATATCTTCACTTCAGAAGCTTATATTCACTTCCAAATGACCGAACGAGCACATTGGACCAAACGAGACCATATATGCATTGCACTGTGATCTGAAGCAGTTTCCAGGCCAGAAACACGCACAGATTCACCATCTGAGTTTAAAACCACAAGGAAGCGTGTTTATATGAAAGTGCGAATAGGCACAGTTTCAGCGCTCTAGCGCGCTTAATTAGAGAGATAGGAGCATTTTCACTCCAATTCAGTCGTGTAGTCACAATTCACTCAAGTTTGTCACTTTCCCACAGAGTTTCATGCAGAATGATAAATTTTAACATGCAGAACTAAAAAAAAGAAAGTTTTTGAAAAAGTGCATATCTTCACTTCAGAAGCTTATATTCACTTCCAAATGACCGAACAAGCCCATTGGACCAAGCGAGACCATATATGCATTGCACTGTGATCTGAAGCAGTTCCCAGGCCAGAAACACGCACAGATTCACCTTCTGAGTTTAAAACCTCAAGGAAGCGTGTTTATATGAAAGTGCGTATAGGCACAGTTTCAGCGCTCCAGCGCGCTTAATTAGAGAGATAGGAGCATTTTCACTCCAATTCAGTCGTGTAGTCACAATTCACTCAAGTTTGTCACTTTCCCACAGAGTTACATACAGAATGATAAATTTTAACATGCAGAACTAAAAAAAAGAAAGTTTTTGAAAAAGTGCATATCTTCACTTCAGAAGCTTATATTCACTTCCAAATGACCGAACGAGCACATTGGACCAAAAGAGACCATATATGCATTGCACTGTGATCTGAAGCAGTTTCCAGGCCAGAAACACGCACAGATTCACCTTCTGAGTTTAAAACCTCAAGGAAGCGTGTTTATATGAAAGTGCGTATAGGCACAGTTTCAGAGCTCTAGCGCGCTTAAGTAGAGAGATAGGAGCATTTTCACTCCAATTCAGTCGTGTAGTCACAATTCACTCAAGTTTGTCACTTTCCCACTGAGTTACAAACAGAATGATAAATTTTAACAAGCAGAACTAAAAAAAAAGAAAGTTTTTGAAAAAGTGCATATCTTCACTTCAGAAGCTTATATTCACTTCCAAATGACCGAACAAGCACATTGGACCAAAGGAGACCATATATATCTATTGCACAGTGATCTGAAGCAGTTTCCAGGCCAGAAACACGCACAGATTCACCTTCTGAGTTTAAAACCTCAAGGAAGCGTGTTTATATGAAAGTGCGTATAGGCACAGTTTCAGAGCTCTAGCGCGCTTAATTACAGAGATACGAGCATTTTCCCTACAATTCAGTCATTTAGTCACAATTCACTCAAGTTTGTCACTTTCCCACTGTTACACACAGAATGAAAATTTTTGCCAAGCAAATCTTAAAAAAAAAAAAGTTTTTGAAAAAGTGCATATCTTCACTTCTGAAGCTTATATTCACTTTCAAATGACCATTCAAGCACATTGAAACAAAAGAGACCATATATGCATTGCACTGTGATCTGAAGCAGTTCCCAGGCCAGAAACACGCACAGATTCACCTTCTGAGTTAAAAACCTCAAGGAAGCGTGTTTATATGAAAGTGCGTATAGGCACAGTTTCAGAGCTCTAGCGCGCTTAATTAGAGAGATAGGAGCATTTTCACTCCAATTCAGTCGTGTAGTCACAATTCACTCAAGTTTGTCACTTTCCCACTGAGTTACACACAGAATTAAAAATTTTGAGAGGCAGAACTAACAAAAAGAAAGTTTTTGAAAAAGTGCATATCTTCACTTCAGAAGCTTATATTCACTTCCAAATGACCGAACGAGCACATTGGACCAAACGAGACCATATATGCATTGCACTGTGATCTGAAGCAGTTTCCAGGCCAGAAACACGCACAGATTCACCATCTGAGTTTAAAACCACAAGGAAGCGTGTTTATATGAAAGTGCGAATAGGCACAGTTTCAGCGCTCTAGCGCGCTTAATTAGAGAGATAGGAGCATTTTCACTCCAATTCAGTCGTGTAGTCACAATTCACTCAAGTTTGTCACTTTCCCACAGAGTTTCATGCAGAATGATAAATTTTAACATGCAGAACTAAAAAAAAGAAAGTTTTTGAAAAAGTGCATATCTTCACTTCAGAAGCTTATATTCACTTCCAAATGACCGAACAAGCCCATTGGACCAAGCGAGACCATATATGCATTGCACTGTGATCTGAAGCAGTTCCCAGGCCAGAAACACGCACAGATTCACCTTCTGAGTTTAAAACCTCAAGGAAGCGTGTTTATATGAAAGTGCGTATAGGCACAGTTTCAGCGCTCCAGCGCGCTTAATTAGAGAGATA
Organism: Gymnothorax reevesii; assembly: GCA_029721435.1. Taxonomy (NCBI): domain Eukaryota; kingdom Metazoa; phylum Chordata; class Actinopteri; order Anguilliformes; family Muraenidae; genus Gymnothorax; species Gymnothorax reevesii. The sequence continues at coordinate 111,824,944 of CM056580.1, read as the reverse complement.
GGAGCATTTTCACTCCAATTCAGTCGTGTAGTCACAATTCACTCAAGTTTGTCACTTTCCCACAGAGTTACATACAGAATGATAAATTTTAACATGCAGAACTAAAAAAAAGAAAGTTTTTGAAAAAGTGCATATCTTCACTTCAGAAGCTTATATTCACTTCCAAATGACCGAACGAGCACATTGGACCAAAAGAGACCATATATGCATTGCACTGTGATCTGAAGCAGTTTCCAGGCCAGAAACACGCACAGATTCACCTTCTGAGTTTAAAACCTCAAGGAAGCGTGTTTATATGAAAGTGCGTATAGGCACAGTTTCAGAGCTCTAGCGCGCTTAAGTAGAGAGATAGGAGCATTTTCACTCCAATTCAGTCGTGTAGTCACAATTCACTCAAGTTTGTCACTTTCCCACTGAGTTACAAACAGAATGATAAATTTTAACAAGCAGAACTAAAAAAAAAGAAAGTTTTTGAAAAAGTGCATATCTTCACTTCAGAAGCTTATATTCACTTCCAAATGACCGAACAAGCACATTGGACCAAAGGAGACCATATATATCTATTGCACAGTGATCTGAAGCAGTTTCCAGGCCAGAAACACGCACAGATTCACCTTCTGAGTTTAAAACCTCAAGGAAGCGTGTTTATATGAAAGTGCGTATAGGCACAGTTTCAGAGCTCTAGCGCGCTTAATTACAGAGATACGAGCATTTTCCCTACAATTCAGTCATTTAGTCACAATTCACTCAAGTTTGTCACTTTCCCACTGTTACACACAGAATGAAAATTTTTGCCAAGCAAATCTTAAAAAAAAAAAAGTTTTTGAAAAAGTGCATATCTTCACTTCTGAAGCTTATATTCACTTTCAAATGACCATTCAAGCACATTGAAACAAAAGAGACCATATATGCATTGCACTGTGATCTGAAGCAGTTCCCAGGCCAGAAACACGCACAGATTCACCTTCTGAGTTAAAAACCTCAAGGAAGCGTGTTTATATGAAAGTGCGTATAGGCACAGTTTCAGAGCTCTAGCGCGCTTAATTAGAGAGATAGGAGCATTTTCACTCCAATTCAGTCGTGTAGTCACAATTCACTCAAGTTTGTCACTTTCCCACTGAGTTACATACAGAATGATAAATTTTAACAAGCAGAACTAAAAAAAAAAAAGTTTTTGAAAAAGTGCATATCTTCACTTCAGAAGCTTATATTCACTTCCAAATGACCGAACGAGCACATTGGACCAAACGAGACCATATATGCATTGTACTGTGATCTGAAGCAGTTTCCAGGCCAGAAACACGCACAGATTCACCTTCTGAGTTTAAAACCTCAAGGAAGCGTGTTTATATGAAAGTCCGTATAGGCACAGTTTCAGAGCTCTAGCGCGCTTAATTAAAGAGATAGGAGCATTTTCACTCCAATTCAGTCGTGTAGTCACAATTCACTCAAGTTTGTCACTTTCCCACTGAGTTACACACAGAATTAAAAATTTTGAGAGGCAGAACTAACAAAAAGAAAGTTTTTGAAAAAGTGCATATCTTCACTTCAGAAGCTTATATTCACTTCCAAATGACCGAACGAGCACATTGGACCAAACGAGACCATATATGCATTGCACTGTGATCTGAAGCAGTTTCCAGGCCAGAAACACGCACAGATTCACCATCTGAGTTTAAAACCACAAGGAAGCGTGTTTATATGAAAGTGCGAATAGGCACAGTTTCAGCGCTCTAGCGCGCTTAATTAGAGAGATAGGAGCATTTTCACTCCAATTCAGTCGTGTAGTCACAATTCACTCAAGTTTGTCACTTTCCCACAGAGTTTCATGCAGAATGATAAATTTTAACATGCAGAACTAAAAAAAAGAAAGTTTTTGAAAAAGTGCATATCTTCACTTCAGAAGCTTATATTCACTTCCAAATGACCGAACAAGCCCATTGGACCAAGCGAGACCATATATGCATTGCACTGTGATCTGAAGCAGTTCCCAGGCCAGAAACACGCACAGATTCACCTTCTGAGTTTAAAACCTCAAGGAAGCGTGTTTATATGAAAGTGCGTATAGGCACAGTTTCAGCGCTCCAGCGCGCTTAATTAGAGAGATAGGAGCATTTTCACTCCAATTCAGTCGTGTAGTCACAATTCACTCAAGTTTGTCACTTTCCCACAGAGTTACATACAGAATGATAAATTTTAACATGCAGAACTAAAAAAAAGAAAGTTTTTGAAAAAGTGCATATCTTCACTTCAGAAGCTTATATTCACTTCCAAATGACCGAACGAGCACATTGGACCAAAAGAGACCATATATGCATTGCACTGTGATCTGAAGCAGTTTCCAGGCCAGAAACACGCACAGATTCACCTTCTGAGTTTAAAACCTCAAGGAAGCGTGTTTATATGAAAGTGCGTATAGGCACAGTTTCAGAGCTCTAGCGCGCTTAAGTAGAGAGATAGGAGCATTTTCACTCCAATTCAGTCGTGTAGTCACAATTCACTCAAGTTTGTCACTTTCCCACTGAGTTACAAACAGAATGATAAATTTTAACAAGCAGAACTAAAAAAAAAGAAAGTTTTTGAAAAAGTGCATATCTTCACTTCAGAAGCTTATATTCACTTCCAAATGACCGAACAAGCACATTGGACCAAAGGAGACCATATATATCTATTGCACAGTGATCTGAAGCAGTTTCCAGGCCAGAAACACGCACAGATTCACCTTCTGAGTTTAAAACCTCAAGGAAGCGTGTTTATATGAAAGTGCGTATAGGCACAGTTTCAGAGCTCTAGCGCGCTTAATTACAGAGATACGAGCATTTTCCCTACAATTCAGTCATTTAGTCACAATTCACTCAAGTTTGTCACTTTCCCACTGTTACACACAGAATGAAAATTTTTGCCAAGCAAATCTTAAAAAAAAAAAAGTTTTTGAAAAAGTGCATATCTTCACTTCTGAAGCTTATATTCACTTTCAAATGACCATTCAAGCACATTGAAACAAAAGAGACCATATATGCATTGCACTGTGATCTGAAGCAGTTCCCAGGCCAGAAACACGCACAGATTCACCTTCTGAGTTAAAAACCTCAAGGAAGCGTGTTTATATGAAAGTGCGTATAGGCACAGTTTCAGAGCTCTAGCTCGCTTAATTAGAGAGATAGGAGCATTTTCACTCCAATTCAGTCGTGTAGTCACAATTCACTCAAGTTTGTCACTTTCCCACTGAGTTACATACAGAATGATAAATTTTAACAAGCAGAACTAAAAAAAAGAAAGTTTTTGAAAAAGTGCATATCTTCACTTCAGAAGCATATATTCACTTCCAAATGACCGAACGAGCACATTGGACCAAAAGAGACCATATATGCATTGCACTGTGATCTGAAGCAGTTTCCAGGCCAGAAACACGCACAGATTCACCTTCTGAGTTTAAAACCTCAAGGAAGCGTGTTTATATGAAAGTGCGTATAGGCACAGTTTCAGCGCTCTAGCGCGCTTAATTAGAGAGATAGGAGCATTTTCACACCAATTCAGTCGTGTAGTCACAATTCACTCAAGTTTGTCACTTTCCCACTGAGTTACACACAGAATTAAAAATTTTGACAGGCAGAACTGAAAAAAAGAAAGTTTTTGAAAAAGTGCATATCTTCACTTCAGAAGCTTATATTCACTTCCAAATGACCGAACAAGCACATTGGACCAAACGAGACCATATATGCATTGCACTGTGATCTGAAGCAGTTTCCAGGCCAGAAACACGCACAGATTCACCTTCTGAGTCTAAAACCTCAAGGAAGCGTGTTTATATGAAAGTGCGTATAGGCACAGTTTCAGAGCTCTAGCGCGCTTAATTAGAGAGATAGGAGCATTTTCACTCCAATTCAGTCGTGTAGTCACAATTCACTCAAGTTTGTCACTTTCCCACTGAGTTACACACAGAATTAAAAATTTTGACAGGCAGAACTAAAAAAAAGAAAGTTTTTGAAAAAGTGCATATCTTCACTTCAGAAGCTTAAATTCACTTCCAAAAGACAGTACAAGCCCATTGGACCAAACGAGACCATATATGTATTGCACTGTGATCTGAAGCAGTTTCCAGGCCAGAAACAAGCAGAAATTCACCTTCTGAGTTTAAAACCTCAAGGAAGCGTGTTTTCATGAAAGTGCGTATAGCCACAGTTTCAGAGCTCTAGCGCGCTTAATTACAGAGATACGAGCATTTTCCCTACAATTCAGTCATTTAGTCATAATTCACTCAAGTTTGTCACTTTCCCACTGTTACACACAGAATGAAAATTTTTGCAAAGCAAAACTTAAAAAAAAAAAAGTTTTTGAAAAAGTGCATATCTTCACTTCAGAAGCTTATATTCACTTTCAAATGACCGAACGAGCACATTGGACCAAACGAGACCATATATGCATTGCACTGTGATCTGAAGCAGTTCCCAGGCCAGAAACACGCACAGATTCACTTTCTGAGTTTAAAACCTCAAGGAAGCGTGTTTATATGAAAGTCCGGAAAGGCACAGTTTCAGAGCTCTAGCGCGCTTAATTAGAGAGATAGGAGCATTTTCACTCCAATTCAGTCGTGTAGTCAGAATTCACTCAAGTTTGTCACTTTCCCACTGAGTTACATACAGAATGATAAATTTTAACAAGCTGAACTAAAAAAAAGAAAGTTTTTGAATAAGTGCATATCTTCACTTCAGAAGCATATATTCACTTCCAAATGACCATTCAAGCACATTGGACCAAACGAGACCATATATGCATTGCACTGTGATCTGAAGCAGTTCCCAGGCCAGAAACACGCACAGATTCACCTTCTGAGTTTAAAACCTCAAGGAAGCGTGTTTATATGAAAGTGCGTATAGGCACAGTTTCAGAGCTCTAGCGCGCTTAATTAGAGAGATAGGAGCATTTTCACTCCAATTCATTCGTGTAGTCACAATTCACTCAAGTTTGTCACTTTCCCACTGAGTTACACACAGAATTAAAAATTTTGAGAGGCAGAACTAAAAAAAAGAAAGTTTTTGAAAAAGTTGTATATCTTCACTTCAGAAGCTTATATTCACTTCCAAATGACCGAACGAGCACATTGGACCAAACGAGACCATATATGCATTGCACTGTGATCTGAAGCAGTTCCCAGGCCAGAAACACGCACAGATTCACCTTCTGAGTTTAAAACCTCAAGGAAGCGTGTTTATATGAAAGTGCGTATAGGCACAGTTTCAGAGCTCTAGCGCGCTTAATTAGAGAGATAGGAGCATTTTCACTCCAATTCAGTCGTGTAGTCACAATTCACTCAAGTTTGTCACTTTCCCACTGAGTTACATACAGAATGATAAATTTTAACAATCAGAACTAAAAAAAAGAAAGTTTTTGAAAAAGTGCATATCTTCACTTCAGAAGCTTATATTCACTTCCAAATGACCGAACAAGCACATTGGACCAAAGGAGACCATATATGCATTGCACTGTGATCTGAAGCAGTTTCCAGGCCAGAAACACGCACAGATTCACCTTCTGAGTGTAAAACCTCAAGGAAGCGTGTTTATATGAAAGTGCGAATAGGCACAGTTTCAGCGCTCTAGTGCGCTTAATAAGAGAGATAGGAGCATTTTCACTCCAATTCAGTCGTGTAGTCACAATTCACTCAAGTTTGTCACTTTCCCACAGAGTTACATACAGAATGACAAATTTTAACATGCAGAACTAAAAAAAAGAAAGTTTTTGAAAAAGTGCATATCTTCACTTCAGAAGCTTATATTCACTTCCAAATGACCAAACAAGCACATTGGACCAAAGGAGACCATATATGCATTGCACTGTGATCTGAAGCAGTTTCCAGGCCAGAAACACGCACAGATTCACCTTCTGAGTTTAAAACCTCAAGGAAGCGTGTTAATATGAAAGTGCGTATAGGCACAGTTTCAGAGCTCTAGCGCGCTTAATTAGAGAGATAGGAGCATTTTCACTCCAATTCAGTCGTGTAGTCACAATTCACTCAAGTTTGTCACTTTCCCACTGAGTTACATACAGAATGATAAATTTTAACAAGCAGAACTAAAAAAAAAAAAAGTTTTTGAAAAAGTGCATATCTTCACTTCAGAAGCTTATATTCACTTCCAAATGACCGAACGAGCACATTGGACCAAAGGAGACCATATATGCATTGCACTGTGATCTGAAGCAGTTTCCAGGCCAGAAACACGCACAGATTCACCTTCTGAGTTTAAAACCTCAAGGAAGCGTGTTTATATGAAAGTCCGTATAGGCACAGTTTCAGAGCTCTAGCGAGCTTAATTAGAGAGATAGGAGCATTTTCACTCCAATTCAGTCGTGTAGTCACAATTCACTCAAGTTTGTCACTTTCCCACTGAGTTACACACAGAATTAAAAATTTTAACAAGCAGAACTAAAAAAAAAAAAAGTTCTTGAAAAAGTGCATATATTCACTTCAGAAGCTTATATTCACTTCCAAATGACCGAACGAGCACATTGGACCAAAGGAGACCATATATGCATTGCACTGTGATCTGAAGCAGTTTCCAGGCCAGAAACACGCACAGATTCACCTTCTGAGTTTAAAACCTCAAGGAAGCGTGTTTATATGAAAGTGCGTATAGGCACAGTTTCAGTGCTCTAGCGCGCTTAATTACAGAGATACGAGCATTTTCCCTACAATTCAGTCATTTAGTCACAATTCACTCAAGTTTGTCACTTTCCCACTGAGTTACACACAGAATTAAAAATTTTGAGAGGCAGAACTAAAAAAAAGAAAGTTTTTGAAAAAGTGCTTATCTTCACTTCAGAAGCTTATATTCACTTCCAAATGACCGAACGAGCACATTGGACCAAAGGAGACCATATATGCATTGCACTGTGATCTGAAGCAGTTTCCAGGCCAGAAACACGCACAGATTCACCTTCTGAGTTTAAAACCTCAAGGAAGCGTGTTTATATGAAAGTGCGTATGGGCACAGTTTCAGTGCTCTAGCGCGCTTAATTAGAGAGATAGGAGCATTTTCACTCCAATTCAGTCGTGTAGTCACAATTAACTCAAGTTTGTCACTTTCCCACTGAGTTACATACAGAATGATAAATTTTAACAAGCTGAACTAAAAAAAAGAAAGTTTTTGAATAAGTGCATATCTTCACTTCAGAAGCTTATATTCACTTCCAAATGACCGAACAAGCACATTGGACCAAAGGAGACCATATTTGCATTGCACAGTGATCTGAAGCAGTTTCCAGGCCAGAAACACGCACAGATTCACCTTCTGAGTTTAAAACCTCAAGGAAGCGTGTGTTCATGAAAGTGCGTATAGCCACAGTTTCAGAGCTCTAGCGTGCTTAATTACAGAGATACGAGCATTTTCACTCCAATTCAGTCATTTAGTCACAATTCACTCAAGTTTGTCACTTTCCCACTGTTACACACAGAATGAAAATTTTTGCCAAGCAAAACTTAAAAAAAAAAAAGTTTTTGAAAAAGTGCATATCTTCACTTCAGAAGCTTATATTCACTTTCAAATGACCATTCAAGCACATTGGACCAAAGGAGACCATATATGCATTGCACTGTGATCTGAAGCAGTTCCCAGGCCAGAAACACGCACAGATTCACCTTCTGAGTTTAAAACCTCAAGGAAGCGTGTTTATATGAAAGTGCGTATAGGCACAGTTTCAGAGCTCTAGCACGCTTAATTAGAGAGATAGGAGCATTTTCACTCCAATTCATTCGTGTAGTCACAATTCACTCAAGTTTGTCACTTTCCCACTGAGTTACACACAGAATTAAAAATTTTGAGAGGCAGAACTAAAAAAAAGAAAGTTTTTGAAAAAGTTGTATATCTTCACTTCAGAAGCTTATATTCACTTCCAAATGACCGAACGAGCACATTGGACCAAACGAGACCATATATGCATTGCACTGTGATCTGAAGCAGTTCCCAGGCCAGAAACACGCACAGATTCACCTTCTGAGTTTAAAACCTCAAGGAAGCGTGTTTATATGAAAGTGCGTATAGGCACAGTTTCAGAGCTCTAGCGCGCTTAATTAGAGAGATAGGAGCATTTTCACTCCAATTCAGTCGTGTAGTCACAATTCACTCAAGTTTGTCACTTTCCCACTGAGTTACATACAGAATGATAAATTTTAACAATCAGAACTAAAAAAAAGAAAGTTTTTGAAAAAGTGCATATCTTCACTTCAGAAGCTTATATTCACTTCCAAATGACCGAACAAGCACATTGGACCAAAGGAGACCATATATGCATTGCACTGTGATCTGAAGCAGTTTCCAGGCCAGAAACACGCACAGATTCACCTTCTGAGTGTAAAACCTCAAGGAAGCGTGTTTATATGAAAGTGCGAATAGGCACAGTTTCAGCGCTCTAGTGCGCTTAATAAGAGAGATAGGAGCATTTTCACTCCAATTCAGTCGTGTAGTCACAATTCACTCAAGTTTGTCACTTTCCCACAGAGTTACATACAGAATGACAAATTTTAACATGCAGAACTAAAAAAAAGAAAGTTTTTGAAAAAGTGCATATCTTCACTTCAGAAGCTAATATTCACTTCCAAATGACCGAACGAGCACATTGGACCAAAGGAGACCATATATGCATTGCACTGTGATCTGAAGCAGTTTCCAGGCCAGAAACACGCACAGATTCACCTTCTGAGTTTAAAACCTCAAGGAAGCGTGTTTATATGAAAGTCCGTATAGGCACAGTTTCAGAGCTCTAGCGAGCTTAATTAGAGAGATAGGAGCATTTTCACTCCAATTCAGTCGTGTAGTCACAATTCACTCAAGTTTGTCACTTTCCCACTGAGTTACACACAGAATTAAAAATTTTAACAAGCAGAACTAAAAAAAAAAAAAGTTCTTGAAAACGTGCATATATTCACTTCAGAAGCTTATATTCACTTCCAAATGACCGAACGAGCACATTGGACCAAAGAGACCATATATGCATTGCACTGTGATCTGAAGCAGTTTCCAGGCCAGAAACACGCACAGATTCACCTTCTGAGTTTAAAACCTCAAGGAAGCGTGTTTATATGAAAGTGCGTATAGGCACAGTTTCAGTGCTCTAGCGCGCTTAATTACAGAGATACGAGCATTTTCCCTACAATTCAGTCATTTAGTCACAATTCACTCAAGTTTGTCACTTTCCCACTGAGTTACACACAGAATTAAAAATTTTGAGAGGCAGAACTAAAAAAAAGAAAGTTTTTGAAAAAGTGCTTATCTTCACTTCAGAAGCTTATATTCACTTCCAAACGACCGAACGAGCACATTGGACCAAAGGAGACCATATATGCATTGCACTGTGATCTGAAGCAGTTTCCAGGCCAGAAACACGCACAGATTCAACTTCTGAGTTTAAAACCTCAAGGAAGCGTGTTTATATGAAAGTGCGTATGGGCACAGTTTCAGTGCTCTAGCGCGCTTAATTAGAGAGATAGGAGCATTTTCACTCCAATTCAGTCGTGTAGTCACAATTCACTCAAGTTTGTCACTTTCCCACTGAGTTACATACAGAATGATAAATTTTAACAAGCAGAACTAAAAAAAAGAAAGTTTTTGAAAAAGTGCATATCTTCACTTCAGAAGCTTATATTCACTTCCAAATGACCGAACGAGCACATTGGACCAAAAGAGACCATATATGCATTGCACTGTGATCTGAAGCAGTTTCCAGGCCAGAAACACGCACAGATTCACCTTCTGAGTTTAAAACCTCAAGGAAGCGTGTTTATATGAAAGTGCGTATAGGCACAGTTTCAGCGCTCTAGCGCGCTTAATTAGAGAGATAGGAGCATTTTCACTCCAATTCAGTCGTGTAGTCACAATTCACTCAAGTTTGTCACTTTCCCACTGAGTTACACACAGAATTAAAAATTTTGACAGGCAGAACTAAAAAAAAGAAAGTTTTTGAAAAAGTGCATATCTTCACTTCAGAAGCTTAAATTCACTTCCAAAAGACTGTACAAGCCCATTGGACCAAACGAGACCATATATGTATTGCACAGTGATCTGAAGCAGTTTCCAGGCCAGAAACATGCAGAAATTCACCTTCTGAGTTTAAAACCTCAAGGAAGCGTGTTTTCATGAAAGTGCGTATAGCCACAGTTTCAGAGCTCTAGCGCGCTTAATTACAGAGATACGAGCATTTTCCCTACAATTCAGTCATTTAGTCATAATTCACTCAAGTTTGTCACTTTCCCACTGTTACACACAGAATGAAAATTTTTGCAAAGCAAAACTTAAAAAAAAAAAAGTTTTTGAAAAAGAGCATATCTTCACTTCAGAAGCTTATATTCACTTTCAAATGACCATTCAAGCACATTGGACCAAAGGAGACCAGATATGCATTGCACTGTGATCTGAAGCAGTTCCCAGGCCAGAAACACGCACAGATTCACCTTCTGAGTTTAAAACCTCAAGGAAGCGTGTTTATATGAAAGTGCGTATAGGCACAGTTTCAGAACTCTAGCGCGCTTAATTAGAGAGATAGGAGCATTTTCACTCCAATTCAGTCGTGTAGTCACAATTCTCTCAAGTTTGTCACTTTCCCACTGAGTTACATACAGAATGATAAATTTTAACAAGCAGAACTAAAAAAAAAAAAAAGTTTTTGAAAAAGTGCATATCTTCTCTTCAGAAGCTTATATTCACTTCCAAATGACCGAACAAGCACATTGGACCAAAAGAGACCATATATGCATTGCACTGTGATCTGAAGCAGTTTCCAGGCCAGAAACACGCACAGATTCACCTTCTGAGTTTAAAACCTCAAGGAAGCGTGTTTATAGGAAAGTGCGTATAGGCACAGTTTCAGCGCTCTAGCGCGCTTAATTACAGAGATACGAGCATTATCCCTACAATTCAGTCATTTACTCACAATTCACTCAAGTTTGTCACTTTTCCACTGTTACACACAGAATGAAAATTTTTGCCAAGCAAAACTTAAAAAAAAAAGTTTTTGAAAAAGTGCATATCTTCACTTCAGAAGCTTATATTCACTTTCAAATGACCATTCAAGCACATTGGACCAAACGAGACCATATGTGCATTGCACTGTGATCTGAAGCAGTTCCCAGGCCAGAAACACGCACAGATTCACCTTCTGAGTTTAAAACCTCAAGGAAGCGTGTTGATATGAAAGTCCGTATCGGCACAGTTTCAGAGCTCTAGCGCGCTTAATTAGAGAGATAGGAGCATTTTCACTCCAATTCAGTCGTGTAGTCACAATTCACTCAAGTTTGTCACTTTCCCACTGAGTTACACACAGAATTAAAAATTTTGAGAGGCAGAACTAAAAAAAAGAAAGTTTTTGAAAAAGTGCATATCTTCACTTCAGAAGCTTATATTCACTTCCAAATGACCGAACGAGCACATTGGACCAAAGGAGACCATATATGCATTGCACTGTGATCTGAAGCAGTTTCCAGGCCAGAAACACGCACAGATTCACCTTCTGAGTTTAAAACCTCAAGGAAGCGTGTTTATATGAAAGTGCGTACAGCCACAGTTTCAGAGCTCTAGCGCGCTTAATTAGAGAGATAGGAGCATTTTCACTCCAATTCAGTCGTGTAGTCACAATTCACTCAAGTTTGTCACTTTCCCACAGAGTTTCATGCAGAATGATAAATTTTAACATGCAGAACTAAAAAAAAGAAAGTTTTTGAAAAAGTGCATATCTTCACTTCAGAAGCTTATATTCACTTCCAAATGACCAAACAAGCACATTGGACCAAAGGAGACCATATATGCATTGCACTGTGATCTGAAGCAGTTTCCAGGCCAGAAACACGCACAGATTCACCTTCTGAGTTTAAAACCTCAAGGAAGCGTGTTTATATGAAAGTGCGTATAGGCACAGTTTCAGAGCTCTAGCGCGCTTAATTAGAGAGATACGAGCATTTTCACTCTAATTCAGTCATTTTGTCACAATTCACTCAAGTTTGTCACTTTCCCACTGTTACACACAGAAAGAAAAATTTTGCCAAGCAAATCTTAAAAAAAAAGAAAGTTTTTGAAAAAGTGCATATCTTCACTTCAGAAGCTTATATTCACTTCCAAATGACCGAACGAGCACATTGGACCAAAGGAGACCATATATGCATTGCACTGTGATCTGAAGCAGTTTCCAGGCCAGAAACACGCACAGATTCACCTTCTGAGTTTAAAACCTCAAGGAAGCGTGTTTATATGAAAGTGCGTATAGCCACAGTTTCAGAGCTCTAGCGCGCTTAATTACAGAGATACGAGCATTTTCCCTACAATTCAGTCGTGTAGTCACAATTCACTCAAGTTTGTCACTTTCCCACTGAGTTACATACAGAATGATAAATTTTAACAAGCAGAACTAAAAAAAGAAAGTTTTTGAAAAAGTGCATATCTTCACTTCAGAAGCTCATATTCACTTCCAAATGACCGAACGAGCACATTGGACCAAACGAGACCATATATGCATTGCACTGTGATCTGAAGCAGTTCCCAGGCCAGAAACACGCACAGATTCACCTTCTGAGTTTAAAACCTCAAGGAAGCGTGTTTATATGAAAGTGCGTATAGGCACAGTTTCAGCGCTCTAGCGCGCTTAATAAGAGAGATAGGAGCATTTTCACTCCAATTCAGTCGTGTAGTCACAATTCACTCAAGTTTGTCACTTTCCCACTGAGTTACACACAGAATTAAAAATTTTGACAGGCAGAACTAAAAAAAAGAAAGTTTTTGAAAAAGTGCATATCTTCACTTCAGAAGCTTAAATTCACTTCCAAAAGACTGTACAAGCCCATTGGATCAAACGAGACCATATATGTATTGCACAGTGATCTGAAGCAGTTTCCAGGCCAGAAACATGCACAAATTCACCTTCTGAGTTTAAAACCTCAAGGAAGCGTGTTTTCATGAAAGTGCGTATAGCCACAGTTTCAGAGCTCTAGCGCGCTTAATTACAGAGATAAGAGCATTTTCCCTACAATTCAGTCATTTAGTCATAATTCACTCAAGTTTGTCACTTTCCCACTGTTACACACAGAATGAAAATTTTTGCAAAGCAAAACTTAAAAAAAAAAAAGTTTTTGAAAAAGTGCATATCTTCACTTCAGAAGCTTATATTCACTTTCAAATGACCATTCAAGCACATTGGACCAAACAAGACCATATATGCATTGCACTGTGATCTGAAGCAGTTCCCAGGCCAGAAACACGCACAGATTCACCTTCTGAGTTTAAAACCTCAAGGAAGCGTGTTTATATGAAAGTGCGTATAGGCACAGTTTCAGAGCTCTAGCGCGCTTAATTAGAGAGATAGGAGCATTTTCACTCCAATTCAGTCGTGTAGTCACAATTCACTCAAGTTTGTCACTTTCCCACTGAGTTACATACAGAATGATAAATTTTAACAAGCAGAACTAAAAAAAAGAAAGTTTTTGAAAAAGTGCATATCTTCACTTCAGAAGCTCATATTCACTTCCAAATGACCGAACGAGCACATTGGACCAAAAGAGACCATATATGCATTGCACTGTGATCTGAAGCAGTTTCCAGGCCAGAAACATGCACAGATTCACCTTCTGAGTTTAAAACCTCAAGGAAGCGTGTTTATATGAAAGTGCGTATAGGCACAGTTTCAGCGCTCTAGCGCGCTTAATTAGAGAGATAGGAGCATTTTCACTCCAATTCAGTCGTGTAGTCACAATTCACTCAAGTTTGTCACTTTCCCACTGAGTTACACAAAGAATTAAAAATTTTGACAGGCAGAACTAAAAAAAAGAAAGTTTTTGAAAAAGTGCATATCTTCACTTCAGAAGCTTATATTCACTTCCAAAAGACAGTACAAGCCCATTGGACCAAACGAGACCATATATGTATTGCACAGTGATCTGAAGCAGTTTCCAGGCCAGAAACAAGCAGAAATTCACCTTCTGAGTTTAAAACCTCAAGGAAGCGTGTTTTCATGAAAGTGCGTATAGCCACAGTTTCAGAGCTCGAGCACGCTAAATTACAGAGATACGAGCATTTTCCCTACAATTCAGTCATTTAGTCACAATTCACTCAAGTTTGTCACTTTCCCACTGTTACACACAGAATGAAAATTTTTGCAAAGCAATACTTAAAAAAAAAAAAAGTTTTTGAAAAAGTGCATATCTTCACTTCAGAAGCTTATATTCACTTTCAAATGACCATTCAAGCACATTGGACCAAACGAGACCATATATGCATTGCACTGTGATCTGAAGCAGTTCCCAGGCCAGAAACACACACAGATTCACTTTCTGAGTTTAAAACCTCAAGGAAGCGTGTTTATATGAAAGTCCGTATAGGCACAGTTTCAGAGCTCTAGCGCGCTTAATTAGAGAGATAGGAGCATTTTCACTCCAATTCAGTCGTGTAGTCACAATTCACTCAAGTTTGTCACTTTCCCACTGAGTTACATACAGAATGATAACTTTTAACAAGCTGAACTAAAAAAAAGAAAGTTTTTGAATAAGTGCATATCTTCACTTCAGAAGCTTATATTCACTTCCAAATGACCGAACAAGCACATTGGACCAAAGGAGACCATATATGCATTGCACAGTGATCTGAAGCAGTTTCCAGGCCAGAAACACGCACAGATTCACCTTCTGAGTTTAAAACCTCAAGGAAGCGTGTGTTCATGAAAGTGCGTATAGCCACAGTTTCAGAGCTCTAGCGTGCTTAATTACAGAGATACGAGCATTTTCCCTACAATTCAGTCATTTAGTCACAATTCACTCAAGTTTGTCACTTTCCCACTGTTACACACAGAATGAAAATTTTTGCCAAGCAAAACTTAAAAAAAAAAAAGTTTTTGAAAAAGTGCATATCTTCACTTCAGAAGCTTATATCCACTTTCAAATGACCATTCAAGCACATTGGACCAAACGAGACCATATATGCATTGCACTGTGATCTGAAGCAGTTCCCAGGCCAGAAACATGCACAGATTCACCTTCTGAGTTTAAAACCTCAAGGAAGCGTGTTTATATGAAAGTCCGTATTGGCACAGTTTCAGAGCTCTAGCGCGCTTAATTAGAGAGATAGGAGCATTTCACTCCAATTCAGTCGTGTAGTCACAATTCACTCAAGTTTGTCACTTTCCCACTGAGTTACATACAGAATGATAAATTTTAACAAGCAGAACTAAAAAAAAGAAAGTTTTTGAAAAAGTGCATATCTTCACTTCAGAAGCTTATATTCACTTCCAAATGACCGAACGAGCACATTGGACCAAAAGAGACCATATATGCATTGCACTGTGATCTGAAGCAGTTTCCAGGCCAGAAACACGCACAGATTCACCTTCTGAGTTTAAAACCTCAAGGAAGCGTGTTTATATGAAAGTGCGTATTGGCACAGTTTCAGCGCTCTTGCGCGCTTAATTAGAGAGATAGGAGCATTTTCACTCCAATTCAGTCGTGTAGTCACAATTCACTCAAGTTTGTCACTTTCCCACTGAGTTACACACAGAATTAAAAATTTTGACAGGCAGAACTAAAAAAAAGAAAGTTTTTGAAAAAGTGCATATCTTCACTTCAGAAGCTTAAATTCACTTCCAAAAGACTGTACAAGCCCATTGGACCAAACGAGACCATATATGTATTGCACAGTGATCTGAAGCAGTTTCCAGGCCAGAAACATGCAGAAATTCACCTTCTGAGTTTAAAACCTCAATGAAGCGTGTTTTCATGAAAGTGCGTATAGCCACAGTTTCAGAGCTCTAGCGCGCTTAATTACAGAGATACGAGCATTTTCCCTACAATTCAGTCATTTAGTCACAATTCACTCAAGTTTGTCACTTTCCCACTGTTACACACAGAATGAAAATTTTTGCAAAGCAAAACTTAAAAAAAAAAAAAAGTTTTTGAAAAAGTGCATATCTTCACTTCAGAAGCTTATATTCACTTTCAAATGACCATTCAAGCACATTGGACCAAACGAGACCATATATGCATTGCACTGTGATCTGAAGCAGTTCCCAGGCCAGAAACACGCACAGATTCACCTTCTGAGTTTAAAACCTCAAGGAAGCGTGTTTATATGAAAGTCCGTATAGGCACAGTTTCAGAGCTCTAGCGCGCTTAATTAGAGAGATAGGAGCATTTCACTCCAATTCAGTCGTGTAGTCACAATTCACTCAAGTTTGTCACTTTCCCACTGAGTTACATACAGAATGATAAATTTTAACAAGCAGAACTAAAAAAAAGAAAGTTTTTGAAAAAGTGCATATCTTCACTTCAGAAGCTTATATTCACTTCCAAATGACCGAACGAGCACATTGGACCAAAAGAGACCATATATGCATTGCACTGTGATCTGAAGCAGTTCCCAGGCCAGAAACACGCACAGATTCACCTTCTGAGTTTAAAACCTCAAGGAAGCGTGTTTATATGAAAGTGCGAATAGGCACAGTTTCAGCGCTCTAGCGCGCTTAATTAGAGAGATAGGAGCATTTTCACTCCAATTCAGTCGTGTAGTCACAATTCACTCAAGTTTGTCACTTTCCCACTGAGTTACATACAGAATGATAAATTTTAACAAGCAGAACTAAAAAAAAGAAAGTTTTTGAAAAAGTGCATATCTTCACTTCAAGAAGCTTAAATTCACTTCCAAAAGACTGTACAAGCCCATTGGACCAAACGAGACCATATATGTATTGCACAGTGATCTGAAGCAGTTTCCAGGCCAGAAACATGCAGAAATTCACCTTCTGAGTTTAAAACCTCAATGAAGCGTGTTTTCATGAAAGTGCGTATAGCCACAGTTTCAGAGCTCGAGCGCGCTTAATTACAGAGATACGAGCATTTTCCCTACAATTCAGTCATTTAGTCACAATTCACTCAAGTTTGTCACTTTCCCACTGTTACACACAGAATGAAAATTTTTGCAAAGCAATACTTAAAAAAAAAAAAAGTTTTTGAAAAAGTGCATATCTTCACTTCAGAAGCTTATATTCACTTTCAAATCACCATTCAAGCACATTGGACCAAACGAGACCATATATGCATTGCACTGTGATCTGAAGCAGTTCCCAGGCCAGAAACACGCACAGATTCACCTTCTGAGTTTAAAACCTCAAGGAAGCGTGTTTATATGAAAGTCCGTATAGGCACAGTTTCAGAGCTCTAGCGTGCTTAATTAGAGAGATAGGAGCATTTTCACTCCAATTCAGTCGTGTAGTCACAATTCACTCAAGTTTGTCACTTTCCAACTGAGTTACATACAGAATGATAAATTTTAACAAGCAGAACTAAAAAAAAGAAAGTTTTTGAAAAAGTGCATATCTTCACTTCAGAAGCTTATATTCACTTCCAAATGACCGAACGAGCACATTGGACCAAAGGAGACCATATATGCATTGCACTGTGATCTGAAGCAGTTTCCAGGCCAGAAACACGCAGAGATTCACCTTCTGAGTTTAAAACCTCAAGGAAGCGTGTTTTCATGAAAGTGCGTATAGCCACAGTTTCAGCGCTCTAGCGCGCTTAATTACAGAGATACGAGCATTATCCCTACAATTCAGTCATTTACTCACAATTCACTCAAGTTTGTCACTTTTCCACTCTTACACACAGAATGAAAATTTTTGCCAAGCAAAACTTAAAAAAAAAAGTTTTTGAAAAAGTGCATATCTTCACTTCAGAAGCTTATATTCACTTTCAAATGACCATTCAAGCACATTGGACCAAACGAGACCATATATGCATTGCACTGTGATCTGAAGCAGTTCCCAGGCCAGAAACACGCACAGATTCACCTTCTGAGTTTAAAACCTCAAGGAAGCGTGTTTATATGAAAGTCCGTATAGGCACAGTTTCAGAGCTCTAGCGCGCTTAATTAGAGAGATAGGAGCATTTTCACTCCAATTCAGTCGTGTAGTCACAATTCACTCAAGTTTGTCACTTTCCCACTGAGTTACACACAGAATGAAAATTTTGAGAGGCAGAACTAAAAAAAAGAAAGTTTTTGAAAAAGTGCATATCTTCACTTCAGAAGCTTATATTCACTTCCAAATGACCGAACGAGCACATTGGACCAAAGGAGACCATATATGCATTGCACTGTGATCTGAAGCAGTTTCCAGGCCAGAAACACGCACAGATTCACCTTCTGAGTTTAAAACCTCAAGGAAGCGTGTTAATATGAAAGTGCGAATAGGCACAGTTTCAGCGCTCTAGCGCGCTTAATTAGAGAGATAGGAGCATTTTCACTCCAATTCAGTCGTTTAGTCACAATTCACTCAAGTTTGTCACTTTCCCACAGAGTTTCATGCAGAATGATAAATTTTAACATGCAGAACTAAAAAAAAGAAAGTTTTTGAAAAAGTGCATATCTTCACTTCAGAAGCTTATATTCACTTCCAAATGACCAAACAAGCACATTGGACCAAAGGAGACCATATATGCATTGCACTGTGATCTGAAGCAGTTTCCAGGCCAGAAACACGCACAGATTCACCTTCTGAGTTTAAAACCTCAAGGAAGCGTGTTTATATGAAAGTGCGTATAGGCACAGTTTCAGAGCTTTAGCGCGCTTAATTAGAGAGATAGGAGCATTTTCACTCCAATTCAGTCGTGTAGTCACAATTCACTCAAGTTTGTCACTTTCCCACTGAGTTACACACAGAATTAAAAATTTTGACAGGCAGAACTAAAAAAAAGAAAGTTTTTGAAAAAGTGCTTATCTTCTCTTCAGAAGCTTATATTCACTTCCAAATGACCGAACGAGCACATTGGACCAAAGGAGACCATATATGCATTGCACTGTGATCTGATGCAGTTTCCAGGCCAGAAACACGCACAGATTCACCTTCTGAGTTTAAAACCTCAAGGAAGCGTGTTTATATGAAAGTGCGAATAGGCACAGTTTCAGAGCTCTAGCGCGCTTAATTAGAGAGATAGGAGCATTTTCACTCCAATTCAGTCGTGTAGTCACAATTCACTCAAGTTTGTCACTTTCCCACAGTGTTACATACAGAATGATAAATTTTAACATGCAGAACTAAAAAAAAGAAAGTTTTTGAAAAAGTGCATATCTTCACTTCAGAAGCTTATATTCACTTCCAAATGACCGAACAAGCACATTGGACCAAAAGAGACCATATATGCATTGCACTGTGATCTGAAGCAGTTTCCAGGCCAGAAACACGCACAGATTCACCTTCTGAGTTAAAAACCTCAAGGAAGCGTGTTTATATGAAAGTGCGTATAGGCACAGTTTCAGAGCTCTAGCGTGCTTAATTACAGAGATACGAGCATTTTCCCTACAATTCAGTCATTTAGTCACAATTCACTCAAGTTTGTCACTTTCCCACTGTTACACACAGAATGAAAATTTTTGCCAAGCAAATCTTAAAAAAAAAAAAGTTTTTGAAAAAGTGCATATCTTCACTTCAGAAGCTTAAATTCACTTTCAAATGACCATTCAAGCACATTGGACCAAACGAGACCATATATGCATTGCACTGTGATCTGAAGCAGTTTCCAGGCCAGAAACACGCACAGATTCACCTTCTGAGTTTAAAACCTCAAGGAAGCGTGTTTATATGAAAGTGCGTATAGGCACAGTTTCAGAGCTCTAGCGCGCTTAATTAGAGAGATAGGAGCATTTTCACTCCAATTCAGTCGTGTAGTCACAATTCACTCAAGTTTGTCACTTTCCCACTGAGTTACATACAGAATGATAAATTTTAACAAGCAGAACTAAAAAAAAGAAAGTTTTTGAAAAAGTGCATATCTTCACTTCAGAAGCTTATATTCACTTCCAAATGACCATTCAAGCACATTGGACCAAACGAGACCATATATGCATTGCACTGTGATCTGAAGCAGTTCCCAGGCCAGAAACACGCACAAATTCACCTTCTGAGTTTAAAACCTCAAGGAAGCGTGTTTTCATGAAAGTGCCTATAGCCACAGTTTCAGAGCTCTAGCGCGCTTAATTACAGAGATACGAGCATTTTCCCTACAATTCAGTCATTTAGCCATAATTCACTCAAGTTTGTCACTTTCCCACTGTTACACACAGAATGAAAATTTTTGCAAAGCAAAACTTAAAAAAAAAAAGTTTTTGAAAAAGTGCATATCTTCACTTCAGAAGCTTATATTCACTTTCAAATGACCATTCAAGCACATTGGACCAAACAAGACCATATATGCATTGCACTGTGATCTGAAGCAGTTCCCAGGCCAGAAACACGCACAGATTCACCTTCTGAGTTTAAAACCTCCAGGAAGCGTGTTTATATGAAAGTGCGTATAGGCACAGTTTCAGAGCTCTAGCGCGCTCAATTAGAGAGATAGGAGCATTTTCACTCCAATTCAGTCGTGTAATCACAATTCACTCAAGTTTGTCACTTTCCCACTGAGTTACATACAGAATGATAAATTTTAACAAGCAGAACTAAAAAAAAGAAAGTTTTTGAAAAAGTGCATATCTTCACTTCAGAAGCTCATATTCACTTCCAAATGACCGAACAAGCCCATTGGACCAAAGGAGACCATATATGCATTGCACTGTGATCTGATGCAGTTTCCAGGCCAGAAACACGCACAGATTCACCTTCTGAGTTTAAAACCTCAAGGAAGCGTGTTTATATGAAAGTGCGAATAGGCACAGTTTCAGAGCTCTAGCGCGCTTAATTAGAGAGATAGGAGCATTTTCACTCCAATTCAGTCGTGTAGTCACAATTCACTCAAGTTTGTCACTTTCTCACTGAGTTACACACAGAATTAAAAATTTTGACAGGTAGAACAAAAAAAAAGAAAGTTTTTGAAAAAGTGCATATCTTCACTTCAGAAGCTTAAATTCACTTCCAAAAGACAGTACAAGCCCATTGGACCAAACGAGACCATATCTGTATTGCACAGTGATCTGAAGCAGTTTCCAGGCCAGAAACAAGCAGAAATTCACCTTCTGAGTTAAAACCTCAAGGAAGCGTGTTTTCATGAAAGTGCGTATAGCCACAGTTTCAGAGCTCTAGCGCGCTTAATTACAGAGATACGAGCATTTTCCCTACAATTCAGTCATTTAGCCATAATTCACTCAAGTTTGTCACTTTCCCACTGTTACACACAGAATGAAAATTTTTGCAAAGCAAAACTTAAAAAAAAAAAGTTTTTGAAAAAGTGCATATCTTCACTTCAGAAGCTTATATTCACTTTCAAATGACCATTCAAGCACATTGGACCAAACAAGACCATATATGCATTGCACAGTGATCTGAAGCAGTTTCCAGGCCAGAAACACGCACAGATTCAACTTCTGAGTTTAAAACCTCAAGGAAGCGTGTTGATATGAAAGTGCGTATAGGCACAGTTTCAGCGCTCTAGCGCGCTTAATTAGAGAGATAGGAGCATTTTCACTCCAATTCAGTCGTGTAGTCACAATTCACTCAAGTTTGTCACTTTCTCACTGAGTTACACACAGAATTAAAAATTTTGACAGGTAGAACAAAAAAAAAGAAAGTTTTTGAAAAAGTGCATATCTTCACTTCAGAAGCTTAAATTCACTTCCAAAAGACAGTACAAGCCCATTGGACCAAACGAGACCATATCTGTATTGCACAGTGATCTGAAGCAGTTTCCAGGCCAGAAACAAGCAGAAATTCACCTTCTGAGTTAAAACCTCAAGGAAGCGTGTTTTCATGAAAGTGCGTATAGCCACAGTTTCAGAGCTCTAGCGCGCTTAATTACAGAGATACGAGCATTTTCCCTACAATTCAGTCATTTAGTCATAATTCACTCAAGTTTGTCACTTTCCCACTGTTACACACAGAATGAAAATTTTTGCAAAGCAAAACTTAAAAAAAAAAAAGTCTTTGAAAAAGTGCATATCTTCACTTCAGAAGCTTATATTCACTTTCAAATGACCATTCAAGCACATTGGACCAAACGAGACCATATATGCATTGCACTGTGATCTGAAGCAGTTCCCAGGCCAGAAACACGCACAGATTCACTTTCTGAGTTTAAAACCTCAAGGAAGCGTGTTTATATGAAAGTGCGTATCGGCACAGTTTCAGAGCTCTAGCGCGCTTAATTAGAGAGATAGGAGCATTTTCACTCCAATTCAGTCGTGTAGTCAGAATTCACTCAAGTTTGTCACTTTCCCACTGAGTTACATACAGAATGATAAATTTTAACAAGCTGAACTAAAAAAAAGAAAGTTTTTGAATAAGTGCATATCTTCACTTCAGAAGCTTATATTCACTTCCAAATGACCGAAAAAGCACATTGGACCAAAGGAGACCATATATGCATTGCACAGTGATCTGAAGCAGTTTCCAGGCCAGAAACACGCACAGATTCACCTTCTGAGTTTAAAACCTCAAGGAAGCGTGTGTTCATGAAAGTGCGTATAGCCACAGTTTCAGAGCTCTAGCGTGCTTAATTACAGAGATACGAGCATTTTCCCTACAATTCATTCATTTAGTCACAATTCACTCAAGTTTGTCACTTTCCCACTGAGTTACACACAGAATTAAAAATTTTGACAGGCAGACCTAAAAAAAAGAAAGTTTTTGAAAAAGTGCATATCTTCACTTCAGAAGCTTATATTCACTTCCAAATGACCGAACGAGCACATTGGACCAACAAAGACCATATATGCATTGCACTGTGATCTGAAGCAGTTTCCAGGCCAGAAACACGCACAGATTCACCTTCTGAGTTTAAAACCTCAAGGAAGCGTGTTTATATGAAAGTGCGAATAGGCACAGTTTCAGAGCTCTAGCGCGCTTAATTAGAGAGATAGGAGCATTTTCACTCCAATTCAGTCGTGTAGTCACAATTCACTCAAGTTTGTCACTTTCCCACTGAGTTACACACAGAATTAAAAATTTTGACAGGCAGAACTAAAAAAAAGAAAGTTTTTGAAAAAGTGCTTATCTTCTCTTCAGAAGCTTATATTCACTTCCAAATGACCGAACGAGCACATTGGACCAAAGGAGACCATATATGCATTGCACTGTGATCTGAAGCAGTTTCCAGGCCAGAAACACGCACAGATTCACCTTCTGAGTTTAAAACCTCAAGGAAGCGTGTTTATATGAAAGTGCGTATAGGCACAGTTTCAGAGCTCTAGCGCGCTTAATTAGAGAGATAGGAGCATTTTCACTCCAATTCAGTCGTGTAGTCACAATTCACTCAAGTTTGTCACTTTCCCACTGAGTTACATACAGAATGATAAATTTTAACAAGCAGAACTAAAAAAAAGAAAGTTTTTGAAAAAGTGCATATCTTCACTTCAGAAGCTTATATTCACTTCCAAATGACCGAACGAGCACATTGGACCAAAGGAGACCATATATGCATTGCACTGTGATCTGATGCAGTTTCCAGGCCAGAAACACGCACAGATTCACCTTCTGAGTTTAAAACCTCAAGGAAGCGTGTTTATATGAAAGTGCGAATAGGCACAGTTTCAGAGCTCTAGCGCGCTTAATTAGAGAGATAGGAGCATTTTCACTCCAATTCAGTCGTGTAGTCACAATTCACTCAAGTTTGTCACTTTCCCACAGTGTTACATACAGAATGATAAATTTTAACATGCAGAACTAAAAAAAAGAAAGTTTTTGAAAAAGTGCATATCTTCACTTCAGAAGCTTATATTCACTTCCAAATGACCGAACAAGCACATTGGACCAAAAGAGACCATATATGCATTGCACTGTGATCTGAAGCAGTTTCCAGGCCAGAAACACGCACAGATTCACCTTCTGAGTTAAAAACCTCAAGGAAGCGTGTTTATATGAAAGTGCGTATAGGCACAGTTTCAGAGCTCTAGCGTGCTTAATTACAGAGATACGAGCATTTTCCCTACAATTCAGTCATTTAGTCACAATTCACTCAAGTTTGTCACTTTCCCACTGTTACACACAGAATGAAAATTTTTGCCAAGCAAATCTTAAAAAAAAAAAAGTTTTTGAAAAAGTGCATATCTTCACTTCAGAAGCTTAAATTCACTTTCAAATGACCATTCAAGCACATTGGACCAAACGAGACCATATATGCATTGCACTGTGATCTGAAGCAGTTCCCAGGCCAGAAACACGCACAGATTCACCTTCTGAGTTAAAAACCTCAAGAAGCGTGTTTATATGAAAGTGCGTATAGGCACAGTTTCAGAGCTCTAGCGCGCTTAATTAGAGAGATAGGAGCATTTTCACTCCAATTCAGTCGTGTAGTCACAATTCACTCAAGTTTGTCACTTTCCCACTGAGTTACATACAGAATGATAAATTTTAACAAGCAGAACTAAAAAAAAGAAAGTTTTTGAAAAAGTGCATATCTTCACTTCAGAAGCTTATATTCACTTCCAAATGACCGAACGAGCACATTGGACCAAAAGAGACCATATATGCATTGCACTGTGATCTGAAGCAGTTTCCAGGCCAGAAACACGCACAGATTCACCTTCTGAGTTTAAAACCTCAAGGAAGCGTGTTTATATGAAAGTGCGTATAGGCACAGTTTCAGCGCTCTAGCGCGCTTAATTAGAGAGATAGGAGCATTTTCACTCCAATTCAGTCCTGTCGTCACAATTCACTCAAGTTTGTCACTTTCCCACTGAGTTACACACAGAATTATAAATTTTGACAGGCAGAACTGAAAAAAAGAAAGTTTTTGAAAAAGTGCATATCTTCACTTCAGAAGCTTAAATTCTCTTCCAAAAGACTGTACAAGCCCATTGGACCAAACGAGACCATATATGTATTGCACAGTGATCTGAAGCAGTTTGCAGGCCAGAAACACGCACAAATTCACCTTCTGAGTTTAAAACCTCAAGGAAGCGTGTTTTCATGAAAGTGCCTATAGCCACAGTTTCAGAGCTCTAGCGCGCTTAATTACAGAGATACGAGCATTTTCCCTACAATTCAGTCATTTAGCCATAATTCACTCAAGTTTGTCACTTTCCCACTGTTACACACAGAATGAAAATTTTTGCAAAGCAAAACTTAAAAAAAAAAAGTTTTTGAAAAAGTGCATATCTTCACTTCAGAAGCTTATATTCACTTCCAAATGACCGAACGAGCACATTGGACCAAAAGAGACCATATATGCATTGCACTGTGATCTGAAGCAGTTCCCAGGCCAGAAACACGCACAGATTCACCTTCTGAGTTTAAAACCTCCAGGAAGCGTGTTTATATGAAAGTGCGTATAGGCACAGTTTCAGAGCTCTAGCGCGCTCAATTAGAGAGATAGGAGCATTTTCACTCCAATTCAGTCGTGTAGTCACAATTCACTCAAGTTTGTCACTTTCCCACTGAGTTACATACAGAATGATAAATTTTAACAAGCAGAACTAAAAAAAAGAAAGTTTTTGAAAAAGTGCATATCTTCACTTCAGAAGCTCATATTCACTTCCAAATGACCGAACGAGCACATTGGACCAAAAGAGACCATATATGCATTGCACAGTGATCTGAAGCAGTTTCCAGGCCAGAAACACGCACAGATTCAACTTCTGAGTTTAAAACCTCAAGGAAGCGTGTTGATATGAAAGTGCGTATAGGCACAGTTTCAGCGCTCTAGCGCGCTTAATTAGAGAGATAGGAGCATTTTCACTCCAATTCAGTCGTGTAGTCACAATTCACTCAAGTTTGTCACTTTCTCACTGAGTTACACACAGAATTAAAAATTTTGACAGGTAGAACAAAAAAAAAGAAAGTTTTTGAAAAAGTGCATATCTTCACTTCAGAAGCTTAAATTCACTTCCAAAAGACAGTACAAGCCCATTGGACCAAACGAGACCATATCTGTATTGCACAGTGATCTGAAGCAGTTTCCAGGCCAGAAACAAGCAGAAATTCACCTTCTGAGTTAAAACCTCAAGGAAGCGTGTTTTCATGAAAGTGCGTATAGCCACAGTTTCAGAGCTCTAGCGCGCTTAATTACAGAGATACGAGCATTTTCCCTACAATTCAGTCATTTAGTCATAATTCACTCAAGTTTGTCACTTTCCCACTGTTACACACAGAATGAAAATTTTTGCAAAGCAAAACTTAAAAAAAAAAAAGTCTTTGAAAAAGTGCATATCTTCACTTCAGAAGCTTATATTCACTTTCAAATGACCATTCAAGCACATTGGACCAAACGAGACCATATATGCATTGCACTGTGATCTGAAGCAGTTCCCAGGCCAGAAACACGCACAGATTCACTTTCTGAGTTTAAAACCTCAAGGAAGCGTGTTTATATGAAACTGCGTATCGGCACAGTTTCAGAGCTCTAGCGCGCTTAATTAGAGAGATAGGAGCATTTTCACTCCAATTCAGTCGTGTAGTCAGAATTCACTCAAGTTTGTCACTTTCCCACTGAGTTACATACAGAATGATAAATTTTAACAAGCTGAACTAAAAAAAAGAAAGTTTTTGAATAAGTGCATATCTTCACTTCAGAAGCTTATATTCACTTCCAAATGACCGAACAAGCACATTGGACCAAAGGAGACCATATATGCATTGCACAGTGATCTGAAGCAGTTTCCAGGCCAGAAACACGCACAGATTCACCTTCTGAGTTTAAAACCTCAAGGAAGCGTGTGTTCATGAAAGTGCGTATAGCCACAGTTTCAGAGCTCTAGCGTGCTTAATTACAGAGATACGAGCATTTTCCCTACAATTCATTCATTTAGTCACAATTCACTCAAGTTTGTCACTTTCCCACTGTTACACACAGAATGAAAATTTTTGCCAAGCAAAACTTAAAAAAAAAAAAGTTTTTGAAAAAGTGCATATCTTCACTTCAGAAGCTTATATTCACTTCCAAATGACCATTCAAGCACATTGGACCAAACGAGACCATATATGTATTGCACAGTGATCTGAAGCAGTTTCCAGGCCAGAAACATGCAGAAATTCACCTTCTGAGTTTAAAACCTCAAGGAAGCGTGTGTTCATGAAAGTGCGTATAGCCACAGTTTCAGAGATCTAGCGTGCTTAATTACAGAGATACGAGCATTTTCCCTACAATTCAGTCATTTAGTCACAATTCACTCAAGTTTGTCACTTTCCCACTGTTACACACAGAATGAAAATTTTTGCCAAGCAAAACTTAAAAAAAAAAAAGTTTTTGAAAAAGTGCATATCTTCACTTCAGAAGCTTATATTCACTTCCAAATGACCATTCAAGCACATTGGACCAAACGAGACCATATATGCATTGCACTGTGATCTGAAGCAGTTCCCAGGCCAGAAACACGCACAGATTCACCTTCTGAGTTTAAAACCTCAAGGAAGCGTGTTTATATGAAAGTCCGTATAGGCACAGTTTCA
Organism: Gymnothorax reevesii; assembly: GCA_029721435.1. NCBI lineage: Eukaryota > Metazoa > Chordata > Actinopteri > Anguilliformes > Muraenidae > Gymnothorax > Gymnothorax reevesii. Next base: position 111,797,614 of record CM056580.1, on the reverse strand, counting down.
GAGCTCTAGCGCGCTTAATTAGAGAGATAGGAGCATTTTCACTCCAATTCAGTCATGTAGTCACAATTCACTCAAGTTTGTCACTTTCCCACTGAGTTACATACAGAATGATAAATTTTAACAAGCAGAACTAAAAAAAAAGAAAGTTTTTGAAAAAGTGCATATCTTCACTTCAGAAGCTTATATTCACTTCCAAATGACCGAACGAGCACATTGGACCAAAAGAGACCATATATGCATTGCACTGTGATCGGAAGCAGTTTCCAGGCCAGAAACACGCACAGATTCACCTTCTGAGTTTAAAACCTCAAGGAAGCGTGTTTATATGAAAGTGCGTATAGGCACAGTTTCAGCGCTCTAGCGCGCTTAATTAGAGAGATAGGAGCATTTTCACTCCAATTCAGTCGTGTAGTCACAATTCACTCAAGTTTGTCACTTTCCCACTGAGTTACACACAGAATTAAAAATTTTGACAGGCAGAACTAAAAAAAAGAAAGTTTTTGAAAAAGTGCATATCTTCACTTCAGAAGCTTAAATTCACTTCCAAAAGACTGTACAAGCCCATTGGACCAAACGAGACCATATATGTATTGCACAGTGATCTGAAGCAGTTTCCAGGCCAGAAACATGCAGAAATTCACCTTCTGAGTTTAAAACCTCAAGGAAGCGTGTGTTCATGAAAGTGCGTATAGCCACAGTTTCAGAGCTCTCGCGTGCTTAATTACAGAGATACGAGCATTTTCCCTACAATTCAGTCATTTAGTCACAATTCACTCAAGTTTGTCACTTTCCCACTGTTACACACAGAATGAAAATTTTTGCCAAGCAAAACTTAAAAAAAAAAAAGTTTTTGAAAAAGTGCATATCTTCACTTCAGAAGCTTATATTCACTTTCAAATGACCATTCAAGCACATTGGACCAAACGAGACCATATATGCATTGCACTGTGATCTGAAGCTGTTCCCAGGCCAGAAACACGCACAGATTCACCTTCTGAGTTTAAAACCTCAAGGAAGCGTGTTTTCATGAAAGTGCGTATAGCCACAGTTTCAGAGCTCTAGCGCACTTAATTAGAGAGATAGGAGCATTTTCACTCCAATTCAGTCGTGTAGTCACAATTCACTCAAGTTTGTCACTTTCCCACTGAGTTACACACAGAATGATAAATTTTAACAATCAGAACTAAAAAAAAGAAAGTTTTTGAATAAGTGCATATCTTCACTTCAGAAGCTTATATTCACTTCCAAATGACCGAACAAGCACATTGGACCAAAGGAGACCATATATGCATTGCACAGTGATCTGAAGCAGTTTCCAGGCCAGAAACATGCACAGATTCACCTTCTGAGTTTAAAACCTCAAGGAAGCGTGTGTTCATGAAAGTGCGTATAGGCACAGTTTCAGCGTTCTAGCGCGCTTAATTAGAGAGATAGGAGCATTTCACGCCAATTCAGTCGTGTAGTCACAATTCACTCAAGTTTGTCACTTTCCCACTGAGTTCCATACAGAATGATAAATTTTAACAAGCAGAACTAAAAAAAAGGAAGTTTTTGAAAAAGTGCATATCTTCACTTCAGAAGCTTATATTCACTTCCAAATGACCGAACGAGCACATTGGACCAAAAGAGACCATATATGTATTGCACAGTGATCTGAAGCAGTTTCCAGGCCAGAAACACGCACAGATTCACCTTCTGAGTTTAAAACCTCAAGAAAGCGTGTGTTCATGAAAGTGCGTATAGCCACAGTTTCAGAGCTCTAGCGCGCTTAATTACAGAGATACGAGCATTTTCCCTACAATTCAGTCATTTAGTCACAATTCACTCAAGTTTGTCACTTTCCCACTGTTACACACAGAATGAAAATTTTTGCCAAGCAAATCTTAAAAAAAAAAAAGTTTTTGAAAAAGTGCATCTCTTCACTTCAGAAGCTTATATTCACTTCCAAATGACCATTCAAGCACATTGGACCAAACGAGACCATATATGTATTGCACAGTGATCTGAAGCAGTTTCCAGGCCAGAAACATGCAGAAATTCACCTTCTGAGTTTAAAACCTCAAGGAAGCGTGTTTTCATGAAAGTGAGTATAGCCACAGTTTCAGAGCTCAAGCGCTTAATTACAGAGATACGAGCATTTTCCCGACAATTCAGTCATTTAGTCACAATTCACTCAAGTTTGTCACTTTCCCATTGTTACACACAGAATGAAAATTTTTGCAAAGCAAAACAAAAAAAAAAAAGTTTTTGAAAAAGTGCATATCTTCACTTCAGAAGCTTATATTCACTTCCAAATGACCGAACAAGCCCATTGGACCAAACGAGACCATATATGCATTGCACTGTGATCTGAAGCAGTTCCCAGGCCAGAAACACGCACAGATTCACCTTCTGAGTTTAAAACCTCAAGGAAGCGTGTTTATATGAAAGTCCGTATAGGCACAGTTTCAGAGCTCTAGCGGGCTTAATTAGAGAGATAGGAGCATTTTCACTCCAATTCAGTCATGTAGTCACAATTCACTCAAGTTTGTCACTTTCCCACTGAGTTACATACAGAATGATAAATTTTAACAAGCAGAACTAAAAAAAAGAAAGTTTTTGAAAAAGTGCATATCTTCACTTCAGAAGCTTATATTCACTTCCAAATGACCGAACGAGCACATTGGACCAAAAGAGACCATATATGCATTGCACTGTGATCTGAAGCAGTTTCCAGGCCAGAAACACGCACAGATTCACCTTCTGAGTTCAAAACCTCAAAGAAGCGTGTTTATATGAAAGTGCGTATAGGCACAGTTTCAGCGCTCTAGCGCGCTTAATTAGAGAGATAGGAGCATTTTCACTCCAATTCAGTCATGTAGTCACAATTCACTCAAGTTTGTCACTTTCCCACTGAGTTACACACAGAATTAAAAATTTTGACAGGCAGAACTAAAAAAAAGAAAGTTTTTGAAAAAGTGCATATCTTCACTTCAGAAGCTTAAATTCACTTCCAAAAGACTGTACAAGCCCATTGGACCAAACGAGACCATATATGTATTGCACAGTGATCTGAAGCAGTTTCCAGGCCAGAAACATGCAGAAATTCACCTTCTGAGTTTAAAACCTCAAGGAAGCGTGTGTTCATGAAAGTGCGTATAGCCACAGTTTCAGAGCTCTAGCGTGCTTAATTACAGAGATACGAGCATTTTCCCTACAATTCAGTCATTTAGTCACAATTCACTCAAGTTTGTCACTTTCCCACTGAGTTACATACAGAATGATAAAATTTAACAAGCAGAAGTAAAAAAAAAGATATGCACTTTTTCAAAAACTATCTTCACTTCAGAAGCTTATATTCACTTCCAAATGACCGAACGAGCACATTGGACCAAAAGAGACCATATATGCATTGCACTGTGATCGGAAGCAGTTTCCAGGCCAGAAACACGCACAGATTCACCTTCTGAGTTTAAAACCTCAAGGAAGCGTGTTTATATGAAAGTGCGTATAGGCACAGTTTCAGCGCTCTAGCGCGCTTAATTAGAGAGATAGGAGCATTTTCACTCCAATTCAGTCTGTTGTCACAATTCACTCAAGTTTGTCACTTTCCCACTGAGTTACACACAGAATTAAAAATTTTGACAGGCAGAACTAAAAAAAAGAAAGTTTTTGAAAAAGTGCATATCTTCACTTCAGAAGCTTAAATTCACTTCCAAAAGACTGTACAAGCCCATTGGACCAAACGAGACCATATATGTATTGCACAGTGATCTGAAGCAGTTTCCAGGCCAGAAACATGCAGAAATTCACCTTCTGAGTTTAAAACCTCAAGGAAGCGTGTTTTCATGAAAGTGCGTATAGGCACAGTTTCAGCGCTCTAGCGCGCTTAATTAGAGAGATAGGAGCATTTTCACTCCAATTCAGTCGTGTAGTCACAATTCACTCAAGTTTGTCACTCTCCCACTGAGTTACACACAGAATTAAAAATTTTGACAGGCAGAACTAAAAAAAAGAAAGTTTTTGAAAAAGTGCATATCTTCACTTCAGAAGCTTAAATTCACTTCCAAATGACCGAACAAGCACATTGGACCAAAGGAGACCATATATGCATTGCACAGTGATCTGAAGCAGTTTCCAGGCCAGAAACATGCAGAAATTCACCTTCTGAGTTTAAAACCTCAAGGAAGCGTGTTTTCATGAAAGTGCGTATAGCCACAGTTTCAGAGCTCTAGCGCGCTTAATTACAGAGATACGAGCATTTTCCCTACAATTCAGTCATTTAGTCAGAATTCACTCAAGTTTGTCACTTTCCCACTGTTACACACAGAATGAAAATTTTTGCAAAGCAAAACTTAAAAAAAAAAAAAGTTTTTGAAAAAGTGCAAATCTTCACTTCAGAAGCTTATATTCACTTTCAAATGACCATTCAAGCACATTGGACCAAACGAGACCATATATGCATTGCACTGTGATCTGAAGCAGTTCCCAGGCCAGAAACACGCACAGATTCACCTTCTGAGTTTAAAACCTTAAGGAAGCGTGTTTATATGAAAGTCCTTATAGGCACAGTTTCAGAGCTCTAGCGCGCTTAATTAGAGAGATAGGAGCATTTCACTCCAATTCAGTCGTGTAGTCACAATTCACTCAAGTTTGTCACTTTCCCACTGAGTTACATACAGAATGATAAATTTTAACAAGCAGAACTAAAAAAAGAAAGTTTTTGAAAAAGTGCAAATCTTCACTTCAGAAGCTTATATTCACTTCCAAATGACCGAACAAGCACATTGGACCAAAGGAGACCATATATGCATTGCACTGTGATCTGAAGCAGTTTCCAGGCCAGAAACACGCACAGATTCACCTTCTGAGTTTAAAACCTCAAGGAAGCGTGTTTATATGAAAGTGCGTATAGGCACAGTTTCAGCGCTCTAGCACGCTTAATTGGAGAGATAGGAGCATTTTCACTCCAATTCAGTCGTGTAGTCACAATTCACTCAAGTTTGTCACTTTCCCACTGAGTTACACACAGAATTAAAAATTTTGACAGGCAGAACTAAAAAAAAGAAAGTTTTTGAAAAAGTGCATATCTTCACTTCAGAAGCTTATATTCACTTTCAAATGACCATTCAAGCACATTGGACCAAACGAGACCATATATGCATTGCACTGTGATCTGAAGCAGTTTCCAGGCCAGAAACATGCAGAAATTCACCTTCTGAGTTTAAAACCTCAAGGAAGCGTGTTTTCATGAAAGTGCGTATAGCCACAGTTTCAGAGCTCTAGCGCGCTTAATTACAGAGATACGAGCATTTTCCCTACAATTCAGTCATTTAGTCACAATTCACTCAAGTTTGTCACTTTCCCACTGAGTTACACACAGAATGATAAATTTTAACAAGCAGAACTAAAAAAAAGAAAGTTTTTGAAAAAGTGCATATCTTCACTTCAGAAGCTTAAATTCACTTCCAAAAGACTGTACAAGTCCTTTGGACCTAACGAGACCATATATGTATTGCACAGTGATCTGAAGCAGTTTCCAGGCCAGAAACATGCAGAAATTCACCTTCTGAGTTTAAAACCTCAAGGAAGCGTGTTTTCATGAAAGTGCGTATAGCCACAGTTTTAGAGCTCTAGCGCGCTTAATTACAGAGATACGAGCATTTTCCCTACAATGCAGTCATTTAGTCAGAATTCACTCAAGTTTGTCACTTTCCCACTGTTACACACAGAATGAAAATTTTTGCAAAGCAAAACTTAAAAAAAAAAAAGTTTTTGAAAAAGTGCAAATCTTCACTTCAGAAGCTTATATTCACTTTCAAATGACCATTCAAGCACATTGGACCAAACGAGACCATATATGCATTGCACTGTGATCTGAAGCAGTTCCCAGGCCAGAAACACGCACAGATTCACCTTCTGAGTTTAAAACCTCAAGGAAGCGTGTTTATATGAAAGTCCGTATAGGCACAGTTTCAGAGCTCTAGCGCGCTTAATTAGAGAGATAGGAGCATTTCACTCCAATTCAGTCGTGTAGTCACAATTCACTCAAGTTTGTCACTTTCCCACTGAGTTACATACAGAATGATAAATTTTAACAAGCAGAACTAAAAAAAGAAAGTTTTTGAAAAAGTGCATATCTTCACTTCAGAAGCTTATATTCACTTTCAAATGACCATTCAAGCACATTGGACCAAACGAGACCATATATGCATTGCACAGTGATCTGAAGCAGTTTCCAGGCCAGAAACACGCACAGATTCACCTTCTGAGTTTAAAACCTCAAGGAAGCGTGTTTATATGAAAGTGCGTATAGGCACAGTTTCAGCGCTCTAGCGCGCTTAATTAGAGAGATAGGAGCATTTTCACTCCAATTCAGTCGTGTAGTCACAATTAACTCAAGTTTGTCCCTTTCCCACTGAGTTACACACAGAATTAAAAATTTTGACAGGCAGAACTAAAAAAAAGAAAGTTTTTGAAAAAGTGCATATCTTCACTTCAGAAGCTTAAATTCACTTCCAAAAGACTGTACAAGCCCATTGGACCAAACGAGACCATATATGTATTGCACAGTGATCTGAAGCAGTTTCCAGGCCAGAAACATGCAGAAATTCACCTTCTGAGTTTAAAACCTCAAGGAAGCGTGTTTTCATGAAAGTGAGTATAGCCACAGTTTCAGAGCTCTAGCGCGCTTAATTACAGAGATACGAGCATTTTCCCTTCAATTCAGTCGTGTAGTCACAATTCACTCAAGTTTGTCACTTTCCCACTGAGTTACACACAGAATTAAAAATTTTAACAAGCAGAACTAAAAAAAAAGAAAGTTTTTGAAAAAGTGCATGTCTTCACTTCAGAAGCTTAAATTCACTTCCAAATGACCGAACGAGCACATTGGACCAAAAGAGACCATATATGCATTGCACTGTGATCTGAAGCAGTTTCCAGGCCAGAAACACGCACAGATTCACCTTCTGAGTTTAAAACCTCAAGGAAGTGTGTTTATATGAAAGTGCGTATAGGCACAGTTTCAGAGCTCTAGCGCGCGTAATTACAGAGATACGAGCATTTTCACTCCAATTCAGTCATTTAGTCACAATTCACTCAAGTTTGTCACTTTCCCACTGTTACACACAGAATGAAAATTTTTGCAAAGCAAAACTTAAAAAAAAAAAAAGTTTTTGAAAAAGTGCATATCTTCACTTCAGAAGCTTATATTCACTTTCAAATGACCATTCAAGCACATTGGACCAAACGAGACCATATATGCATTGCACTGTGATCTGAAGCAGTTTCCAGGCCAGAAACACGCACAGATTCACCTTCTGAGTTTAAAACCTCAAGGAAGCGTGTTTATATGAAAGTCCGTATAGGCACAGTTTCAGAGCTCTAGCGCGCTTAATTAGAGAGATAGGAGCATTTTCACTCCAATTCAGTCGTGTAGTCACAATTCACTCAAGTTTGTCACTATCCCACTGAGTTACACACAGAATTAAAAATTTTGACAGGCAGAACTAAAAAAAAGAAAGTTTTTGAAAAAGTGCATATCTTCACTTCAGAAGCTTAAATTCACTTCCAAAAGACTGTACAAGCCCATTGGACCAAACGAGACCATATATGTATTGCACAGTGATCTGAAGCAGTTTCCAGGCCAGAAACATGCAGAAATTCACCTTCTGAGTTTAAAACCTCAAGGAAGCGTGTTTTCATGAAAGTGCGTATAGCCACAGTTTCAGAGCTCTAGCGTGCTTAATTACAGAGATACGAGCATTTTCCCTACAATTCAGTCATTTAGTCACAATTCACTCAAGTTTGTCACTTTCCCACTGTTACACACAGAATGAAAATTTTTGCCAAGCAAAACTTAAAAAAAAAAAAAGTTTTTGAAAAAGTGCATATCTTCACTTCAGAAGCTTATATTCACTTCCAAATGACCGAACGAGCACATTGGACCAAAAGAGACCATATATGCATTGCACTGTGATCTGAAGCAGTTTCCAGGCCAGAAACACGCACAGATTCACCTTCTGAGTTTAAAACCTCAAGGAAGCGTGTTTATATGAAAGTGCGTATAGCCACAGTTTCAGCGCTCTAGCGCGCTTAATTACAGAGATACGAGCATTTTCACTCCAATTCAGTCGTGTAGTCACAATTCACTCAAGTTTGTCACTTTCCCACTGAGTTACACACAGAATTAAAAATTTTGACAGGCAGAACTAAAAAAAAGAAAGTTTTTGAAAAAGTGCATATCTTCACTTCAGAAGCTTAAATTCACTTCCAAAAGACTGTACAAGCCCAATGGACCAAACGAGACCATATATGTATTGCACAGTGATCTGAAGCAGTTTCCAGGCCAGAAACATGCAGAAATTCACCTTCTGAGTTTAAAACCTCAATGAAGCGTGTTTTCATGAAAGTGCGTATAGCCACAGTTTCAGAGCTCTAGCGCGCTTAATTACAGAGATACGAGCATTTTCCGTACAATTCAGTCATTTAGTCACAATTCACTCAAGTTTGTCACTTTCCCACTGTTACACACAGAATGAAAATTTTCGCAAAGCAAAACTTAAAAAAAAAAAAAGTTTTTGAAAATGTGCATATCTTCACTTCAGAAGCTTATATTCACTTTCAAATGACCATTCAAGCACATTGGACCAAACGAGACCATATATGCATTGCACTGTGATCTGAAGCAGTTCCCAGGCCAGAAACACGCACAGATTCACCTTCTGAGTTTAAAACCTCAAGGAAGCGTGTTTATATGAAAGTCCGTATCGGCACAGTTTCAGAGCTCAAGCGCGCTTAATTAGAGAGATAGGAGCATTTCACTCCAATTCAGTCGTGTAGTCACAATTCACTCAAGTTTGTCACTTTCCCACTGAGTTACATACAGAATGATAAATTTTAACAAGCAGAACTAAAAAAAAGAATGTTTTTGAAAAAGTGCATATCTTCACTTCAGAAGCTTATATTCACTTCCTAATGACCGAACGAGCACATTGGACCAAAGGAGACAATATATGCATTGCACTGTGATCTGAAGCAGTTTCCAGGCAAGAAACACGCACAGATTCACCTTCTGAGTTTAAAACCTCAAGGAAGCGTGTTTATATGAAAGTGCGTATCGGCACAGTTTCAGAGCTCTAGCGCGCTTAATTAGAGAGATAGGAGCATTTTCACTCCAATTCTGTCGTGTAGTCACAATTCACTCAAGTTTGTCACTTTCCCACTGAGTTACATACAGAATGATAAATTTTAACAAGCAGAACTAAAAAAAGGAAGTTTTTGAAAAAGTGCATATCTTCACTTCAGAAGCTTATATTCACTTCCAAATGACCGAACGAGCACATTGGACCAAAAGAGACCATATATGTATTGCACAGTGATCTGAAGCAGTTTCCAGGCCAGAAACACGCACAGATTCACCTTCTGAGTTTAAAACCTCAAGAAAGCGTGTGTTCATGAAAGTGCGTATAGCCACAGTTTCAGAGCTCTAGCGTGCTTAATTACAGAGATACGAGCATTTTCCCTACAATTCAGTCATTTAGTCACAATTCACTCAAGTTTGTCACTTTCCCACTGTTACACACAGAATGAAAATTTTTGCCAAGCAAATCTTAAAAAAAAAAAAGTTTTTGAAAAAGTGCATCTCTTCACTTCAGAAGCTTATATTCACTTCCAAATGACCATTCAAGCACATTGGACCAAACGAGACCATATATGTATTGCACAGTGATCTGAAGCAGTTTCCAGGCCAGAAACATGCAGAAATTCACCTTCTGAGTTTAAAACCTCAAGGAAGCGTGTGTTCATGAAAGTGCGTATAGCCACAGTTTCAGAGATCTAGCGTGCTTAATTACAGAGATACGAGCATTTTCCCTACAATTCAGTCATTTAGTCACAATTCACTCAAGTTTGTCACTTTCCCACTGTTACACACAGAATGAAAATTTTTGCCAAGCAAAACTTAAAAAAAAAAAGTTTTTGAAAAAGTGCATATCTTCACTTCAGAAGCTTATATTCACTTTCAAATGACCATTCAAGCACATTGGACCAAAAGAGACCATATATGCATTGCACTGTGATCGGAAGCAGTTTCCAGGCCAGAAACACGCACAGATTCACCTTCTGAGTTTAAAACCTCAAGGAAGCGTGTTTATATGAAAGTGCGTATAGGCACAGTTTCAGAGCTCTAGCGCGCTTAATTAGAGAGATAGGAGCATTTTCACTCCAATTCAGTCGTGTAGTCACAATTCACTCAAGTTTGTCACTTTCCCACTGAGTTACATACAGAACGATAAATTTTAACAAGCAGAACTAAAAAAGAAAGTTTTTGAAAAAGTGCATATCTCCACTTCAGAAGCTTATATTCACTTCCAAATGACCGAACAAGCACATTGGACCAAAGGAGACCATATATGCATTGCACTGTGATCTGAAGCAGTTTCCAGGCCAGAAACACGCACAGATTCACCTTCTGAGTTTAAAACCTCAAGGAAGCGTGTTTATATGAAAGTGCGTATAGGCACAGTTTCAGAGCACTAGCGCGCTTAATTAGAGAGATAGGAGCATTTTCACTCCAATTCAGTCGTGTAGTCACAATTCACTCAAGTTTGTCACTCTCCCACTGAGTTACACACAGAATTAAAAATTTTGACAGGCAGAACTAAAAAAAAGAAAGTTTTTGAAAAAGTGCATATCTTCACTTCAGAAGCTTAAATTCACTTCCAAAAGACTGTACAAGCCCATTGGACCAAAGGAGACCATATATGTATTGCACAGTGATCTGAAGCAGTTTCCAGGCCAGAAACATGCAGAAATTCACCTTCTGAGTTTAAAACCTCAAGGAAGCGTGTTTATATGAAAGTGCGTATAGCCACAGTTTCAGAGCTCTAGCGAGCTTAATTACAGAGATACGAGCATTTTCCCTACAATTCAGTCATTTAGTCAGAATTCACTCAAGTTTGTCACTTTCCCACTGTTACACACAGAATGAAAATTTTTGCAAAGCAAAACTTAAAAAAAAAAAAAGTTTTTGAAAAAGTGCAAATCTTCACTTCAGAAGCTTATATTCACTTCCAAATGACCATTCAAGCGCATTGGGCCAAACGAGACCATATATGCATTGCACTGTGATCTGAAGCAGTTCCCAGGCCAGAAACACGCACAGATTCACCTTCTGAGTTTAAAACCTTAAGGAAGCGTGTTTATATGAAAGTCCGTATAGGCACAGTTTCAGAGCTCTAGCGCGCTTAATTAGAGAGATAGGAGCATTTTCACTCCAATTCAGTCGTGTAGTCACAATTCACTCAAGTTTGTCATTTTCCCACTGAGTTACATACAGAATGATAAATTTTAACAAGCTGTACTAAAAAAAGAAAGTTTTTGAATAAGTGCATATCTTCACTTCAGAAGCTTATATTCACTTCCAAATGACCGAACAAGCACATTGGACCAAAGGAGACCATATATGCATTGCACAGTGATCTGAAGCAGTTTCCAGGCCAGAAACACGCACAGATTCACCTTCTGAGTTTAAAACCTCAAGGAAGCGTGTTTATATGAAAGTCCGTATAGGCACAGTTTCAGAGCTCTAGCGCGCTTAATTAGAGAGATAGGACCATTTCACTCCAATTCAGTCGTGTAGTCACAATTCACTCAAGTTTGTCACTTTCCCACTGAGTTACATACAGAATGATAAATTTTAACAAGCAGAACTAAAAAAAGAAAGTTTTTGAATAAGTGCATATCTTCACTTCTGAAGCTTAAATTCACTTCCAAAAGACTGTACAAGCCCATTGGACCAAACGAGACCATATATGTATTGCACAGTGATCTGAAGCAGTTTCCAGGCCAGAAACATGCAGAAATTCACCTTCTGAGTTTAAAACCTCAAAGAAGCGTGTTTATATGAAAGTGCGTATAGGCACAGTTTCAGCGCTCTAGCGCGCTTAATTAGAGAGATAGGACCATTTTCACTCCAATTCAGTCGTGTAGTCACAATTCACTCAAGTTTGTCACTTTCCCACTGAGTTACACACAGAATGATAAATTTTAACAAGCAGAACTAAAAAAAAGAAAGTTTTTGAAAAAGTGCATATCTTCACTTCAGAAGCTTATATTCACTTTCAAATGACCATTCAAGCACATTGGACCAAACGAGACCATATATGCATTGCACAGTGATCTGAAGCAGTTTCCAGGCCAGAAACACGCACAGATTCACCTTCTGAGTTTAAAACCTCAAGGAAGCGTGTTTATATGAAAGTGCGTATAGGCACAGTTTCAGCGCTCTAGCGCGCTTAATTAGAGAGATAGGAGCATTTTCACTCCAATTCAGTCGTGTAGTCACAATTAACTCAAGTTTGTCCCTTTCCCACTGAGTTACACACAGAATTAAAAATTTTGACAGGCAGAACTAAAAAAAAGAAAGTTTTTGAAAAAGTGCATATCTTCACTTCAGAAGCTTAAATTCACTTCCAAAAGACTGTACAAGCCCATTGGACCAAACGAGACCATATATGTATTGCACAGTGATCTGAAGCAGTTTCCAGGCCAGAAACATGCAGAAATTCACCTTCTGAGTTTAAAACCTCAAGGAAGCGTGTTTTCATGAAAGTGAGTATAGCCACAGTTTCAGAGCTCTAGCGCGCTTAATTACAGAGATACGAGCATTTTCCCTTCAATTCAGTCGTGTAGTCACAATTCACTCAAGTTTGTCACTTTCCCACTGTTACACACAGAATTAAAAATTTTAACAAGCAGAACTAAAAATAAAGAAAGTTTTTGAAAAAGTGCATGTCTTCACTTCAGAAGCTTAAATTCACTTCCAAATGACCGAACGAGCACATTGGACCAAAAGAGACCATATATGCATTGCACTGTGATCTGAAGCAGTTTCCAGGCCAGAAACACGCACAGATTCACCTTCTGAGTTTAAAACCTCAAGGAAGTGTGTTTATATGAAAGTGCGTATAGGCACAGTTTCAGAGCTCTAGCGCGCGTAATTACAGAGATACGAGCATTTTCACTCCAATTCAGTCATTTAGTCACAATTCACTCAAGTTTGTCACTTTCCCACTGTTACACACAGAATGAAAATTTTTGCAAAGCAAAACTTAAAAAAAAAAAAAGTTTTTGAAAAAGTGCATATCTTCACTTCAGAAGCTTATATTCACTTTCAAATGACCATTCAAGCACATTGGACCAAACGAGACCATATATGCATTGCACTGTGATCTGAAGCAGTTTCCAGGCCAGAAACACGCACAGATTCACCTTCTGAGTTTAAAACCTCAAGGAAGCGTGTTTATATGAAAGTCCGTATAGGCACAGTTTCAGAGCTCTAGCGCGCTTAATTAGAGAGATAGGAGCATTTTCACTCCAATTCAGTCGTGTAGTCACAATTCACTCAAGTTTGTCACTTTCCCACTGAGTTACATACAGAATGAAAAATTTTGACAGGCAGAACTAAAAAAAAGAAAGTTTTTGAAAAAGTGCATATCTTCACTTCAGAAGCTTAAATTCACTTCCAAAAGACTGTACAAGCCCATTGGACCAAACGAGACCATATATGTATTGCACAGTGATCTGAAGCAGTTTCCAGGCCAGAAACATGCAGAAATTCACCTTCTGAGTTTAAAACCTCAAGGAAGCGTGTGTTCATGAAAGTGCGTATAGCCACAGTTTCAGAGCTCTAGCGTGCTTAATTACAGAGATACGAGCATTTTCCCTACAATTCAGTCATTTAGTCACAATTCACTCAAGTTTGTCACTTTCCCACTGTTACACACAGAATGAAAATTTTTGCCAAGCAAAACTTAAAAAAAAAAAAAGTTTTTGAAAAAGTGCATATCTTCACTTCAGAAGCTTATATTCACTTCCAAATGACCGAACGAGCACATTGGACCAAAAGAGACCATATATGCATTGCACTGTGATCTGAAGCAGTTTCCAGGCCAGAAACACGCACAGATTCACCTTCTGAGTTTAAAACCTCAAGGAAGCGTGTTTATATGAAAGTGCGTATAGCCACAGTTTCAGCGCTCTAGCGCGCTTAATTAGAGAGATAGGAGCATTTTCACTCCAATTCAGTCGTGTAGTCACAATTCACTCAAGTTTGTCACTTTCCCACTGAGTTACACACAGAATTAAAAATTTTGACAGGCAGAACTAAAAAAAAGAAAGTTTTTGAAAAAGTGCATATCTTCACTTCAGAAGCTTAAATTCACTTCCAAAAGACTGTACAAGCCCAATGGACCAAACGAGACCATATATGTATTGCACAGTGATCTGAAGCAGTTTCCAGGCCAGAAACATGCAGAAATTCACCTTCTGAGTTGAAAACCTCAATGAAGCGTGTTTTCATGAAAGTGCGTATAGCCACAGTTTCAGAGCTCTAGCGCGCTTAATTACAGAGATACGAGCATTTTCCGTACAATTCAGTCATTTAGTCACAATTCACTCAAGTTTGTCACTTTCCCACTGTTACACACAGAATGAAAATTTTCGCAAAGCAAAACTTAAAAAAAAAAAAAGTTTTTGAAAATGTGCATATCTTCACTTCAGAAGCTTATATTCACTTTCAAATGACCATTCAAGCACATTGGACCAAACGAGACCATATATGCATTGCACTGTGATCTGAAGCAGTTTCCAGGCAAGAAACACGCACAGATTCACCTTCTGAGTTTAAAACCTCAAGGAAGCGTGTTTATATGAAAGTGCGTATCGGCACAGTTTCAGAGCTCTAGCGCGCTTAATTAGAGAGATAGGAGCATTTTCACTCCAATTCTGTCGTGTAGTCACAATTCACTCAAGTTTGTCACTTTCCCACTGAGTTACATACAGAATGATAAATTTTAACAAGCAGAACTAAAAAAAGGAAGTTTTTGAAAAAGTGCATATCTTCACTTCAGAAGCTTATATTCACTTCCAAATGACCGAACGAGCACATTGGACCAAAAGAGACCATATATGTATTGCACAGTGATCTGAAGCAGTTTCCAGGCCAGAAACACGCACAGATTCACCTTCTGAGTTTAAAACCTCAAGAAAGCGTGTGTTCATGAAAGTGCGTATAGCCACAGTTTCAGAGCTCTAGCGTGCTTAATTACAGAGATACGAGCATTTTCCCTACAATTCAGTCATTTAGTCACAATTCACTCAAGTTTGTCACTTTCCCACTGTTACACACAGAATGAAAATTTTTGCCAAGCAAATCTTAAAAAAAAAAAAGTTTTTGAAAAAGTGCATCTCTTCACTTCAGAAGCTTATATTCACTTCCAAATGACCATTCAAGCACATTGGACCAAACGAGACCATATATGTATTGCACAGTGATCTGAAGCAGTTTCCAGGCCAGAAACATGCAGAAATTCACCTTCTGAGTTTAAAACCTCAAGGAAGCGTGTGTTCATGAAAGTGCGTATAGCCACAGTTTCAGAGATCTAGCGTGCTTAATTACAGAGATACGAGCATTTTCCCTACAATTCAGTCATTTAGTCACAATTCACTCAAGTTTGTCACTTTCCCACTGTTACACACAGAATGAAAATTTTTGCCAAGCAAAACTTAAAAAAAAAAAAGTTTTTGAAAAAGTGCATATCTTCACTTCAGAAGCTTATATTCACTTTCAAATGACCATTCAAGCACATTGGACCAAAAGAGACCATATATGCATTGCACTGTGATCGGAAGCAGTTTCCAGGCCAGAAACACGCACAGATTCACCTTCTGAGTTTAAAACCTCAAGGAAGCGTGTTTATATGAAAGTGCGTATAGGCACAGTTTCAGAGCTCTAGCGCGCTTAATTAGAGAGATAGGAGCATTTTCACTCCAATTCAGTCGTGTAGTCACAATTCACTCAAGTTTGTCACTTTCCCACTGAGTTACATACAGAACGATAAATTTTAACAAGCAGAACTAAAAAAGAAAGTTTTTGAAAAAGTGCATATCTCCACTTCAGAAGCTTATATTCACTTCCAAATGACCGAACAAGCACATTGGACCAAAGGAGACCATATATGCATTGCACTGTGATCTGAAGCAGTTTCCAGGCCAGAAACACGCACAGATTCACCTTCTGAGTTTAAAACCTCAAGGAAGCGTGTTTATATGAAAGTGCGTATAGGCACAGTTTCAGAGCACTAGCGCGCTTAATTAGAGAGATAGGAGCATTTTCACTCCAATTCAGTCGTGTAGTCACAATTCACTCAAGTTTGTCACTCTCCCACTGAGTTACACACAGAATTAAAAATTTTGACAGGCAGAACTAAAAAAAAGAAAGTTTTTGAAAAAGTGCATATCTTCACTTCAGAAGCTTAAATTCACTTCCAAAAGACTGTACAAGCCCATTGGACCAAAGGAGACCATATATGTATTGCACAGTGATCTGAAGCAGTTTCCAGGCCAGAAACATGCAGAAATTCACCTTCTGAGTTTAAAACCTCAAGGAAGCGTGTTTTCATGAAAGTGCGTATAGCCACAGTTTCAGAGCTCTAGCGAGCTTAATTACAGAGATACGAGCATTTTCCCTACAATTCAGTCATTTAGTCAGAATTCACTCAAGTTTGTCACTTTCCCACTGTTACACACAGAATGAAAATTTTTGCAAAGCAAAACTTAAAAAAAAAAAAAGTTTTTGAAAAAGTGCAAATCTTCACTTCAGAAGCTTATATTCACTTCCAAATGACCATTCAAGCGCATTGGACCAAACGAGACCATATATGCATTGCACTGTGATCTGAAGCAGTTCCCAGGCCAGAAACACGCACAGATTCACCTTCTGAGTTTAAAACCTTAAGGAAGCGTGTTTATATGAAAGTCCGTATAGGCACAGTTTCAGAGCTCTAGCGCGCTTAATTAGAGAGATAGGAGCATTTTCACTCCAATTCAGTCGTGTAGTCACAATTCACTCAAGTTTGTCATTTTCCCACTGAGTTACATACAGAATGATAAATTTTAACAAGCTGTACTAAAAAAAGAAAGTTTTTGAATAAGTGCATATCTTCACTTCAGAAGCTTATATTCACTTCCAAATGACCGAACAAGCACATTGGACCAAAGGAGACCATATATGCATTGCACAGTGATCTGAAGCAGTTTCCAGGCCAGAAACACGCACAGATTCACCTTCTGAGTTTAAAACCTCAAGGAAGCGTGTTTATATGAAAGTCCGTATAGGCACAGTTTCAGAGCTCTAGCGCGCTTAATTAGAGAGATAGGAGCATTTCACTCCAATTCAGTCGTGTAGTCACAATTCACTCAAGTTTGTCACTTTCCCACTGAGTTACATACAGAATGATAAATTTTAACAAGCAGAACTAAAAAAAGAAAGTTTTTGAATAAGTGCATATCTTCACTTCAGAAGCTTATATTCACTTCCAAATGACCGAACAAGCACATTGGACCAAAGGAGACCATATATGCATTGCACAGTGATCTGAAGCTGTTTCCAGGCCAGAAACACGCACAGATTCACCTTCTGAGTTTAAAACCTCAAGGAAGCGTGTTTATATGAAAGTCCGTATAGGCACAGTTTCAGAGCTCTAGCGCGCTTAATTAGAAAGATAGGAGCATTTCACTCCAATTCAGTCGTGTAGTCACAATTCACTCAAGTTTGTCACTTTCCCACTGAGTTACACACAGAATTAAAAATTTTGACAAGCAGAACTAAAAAAAAGAAAGTTTTTGAAAAAGTGCATTTCTTCACTTCTGAAGCTTAAATTCACTTCCAAAAGACTGTACAAGCCCATTGGACCAAACGAGACCATATATGTATTGCACAGTGATCTGAAGCAGTTTCCAGGCCAGAAACATGCAGAAATTCACCTTCTGAGTTTAAAACCTCAAGGAAGCGTGTTTTCATGAAAGTGCGTATAGCCACAGTTTCAGAGCTCTAGCGCGCTTAATTAGAAAGATAGGAGCATTTCACTCCAATTCAGTCGTGTAGTCACAATTCACTCAAGTTTGTCACTTTCCCACTGAGTTACACACAGAATTAAAAATTTTGACAAGCAGAACTAAAAAAAAGAAAGTTTTTGAAAAAGTGCATTTCTTCACTTCTGAAGCTTAAATTCACTTCCAAAAGACTGTACAAGCCCATTGGACCAAACGAGACCATATATGCATTGCACAGTGATCTGAAGCAGTTTCCAGGCCAGAAACACGCACAGATTCACCTTCTGAGTTTAAAACCTCAAGGAAGCGTGTGTTCATGAAAGTGCGTATAGGCACAGTTTCAGCGTTCTAGCGCGCTTAATTAGAGAGATAGGAGCATTTCACGCCAATTCAGTCGTGTAGTCACAATTCACTCAAGTTTGTCACTTTCCCACTGAGTTCCATACAGAATGATAAATTTTAACAAGCAGAACTAAAAAAAAGGAAGTTTTTGAAAAAGTGCATATCTTCACTTCAGAAGCTTATATTCACTTCCAAATGACCGAACGAGCACATTGGACCAAAAGAGACCATATATGTATTGCACAGTGATCTGAAGCAGTTTCCAGGCCAGAAACACGCACAGATTCACCTTCTGAGTTTAAAACCTCAAGAAAGCGTGTGTTCATGAAAGTGCGTATAGCCACAGTTTCAGAGCTCTAGCGCGCTTAATTACAGAGATACGAGCATTTTCCCTACAATTCAGTCATTTAGTCACAATTCACTCAAGTTTGTCACTTTCCCACTGTTACACACAGAATGAAAATTTTTGCCAAGCAAATCTTAAAAAAAAAAAAGTTTTTGAAAAAGTGCATCTCTTCACTTCAGAAGCTTATATTCACTTCCAAATGACCATTCAAGCACATTGGACCAAACGAGACCATATATGTATTGCACAGTGATCTGAAGCAGTTTCCAGGCCAGAAACATGCAGAAATTCACCTTCTGAGTTTAAAACCTCAAGGAAGCGTGTTTTCATGAAAGTGAGTATAGCCACAGTTTCAGAGCTCAAGCGCTTAATTACAGAGATACGAGCATTTTCCCGACAATTCAGTCATTTAGTCACAATTCACTCAAGTTTGTCACTTTCCCACTGTTACACACAGAATGAAAATTTTTGCAAAGCAAAACAAAAAAAAAAAAGTTTTTGAAAAAGTGCATATCTTCACTTCAGAAGCTTATATTCACTTCCAAATGACCGAACAAGCCCATTGGACCAAACGAGACCATATATGCATTGCACTGTGATCTGAAGCAGTTCCCAGGCCAGAAACACGCACAGATTCACCTTCTGAGTTTAAAACCTCAAGGAAGCGTGTTTATATGAAAGTCCGTATAGGCACAGTTTCAGAGCTCTAGCGGGCTTAATTAGAGAGATAGGAGCATTTCACTCCAATTCAGTCGTGTAGTCACAATTCACTCAAGTTTGTCACTTTCCCACTGAGTTACATACAGAATGATAAATTTTAACAAGCAGAACTAAAAAAAAGAAAGTTTTTGAAAAAGTGCAAATCTTCACTGCAGAAGCTTATATTCACTTCCAAATGACCGAACGAGCACATTGGACCAAAAGAGACCATATATGCATTGCACTGTGATCTGAAGCAGTTTCCAGGCCAGAAACACGCACAGATTCACCTTCTGAGTTTAAAACCTCAAAGAAGCGTGTTTATATGAAAGTGCGTATAGGCACAGTTTCAGCGCTCTAGCGCGCTTAATTAGAGAGATAGGAGCATTTTCACTCCAATTCAGTCATGTAGTCACAATTCACTCAAGTTTGTCACTTTCCCACTGAGTTACACACAGAATTAAAAATTTTGACAGGCAGAACTAAAAAAAAGAAAGTTTTTGAAAAAGTGCATATCTTCACTTCAGAAGCTTAAATTCACTTCCAAAAGACTGTACAAGCCCATTGGACCAAACGAGACCATATATGTATTGCACAGTGATCTGAAGCAGTTTCCAGGCCAGAAACATGCAGAAATTCACCTTCTGAGTTTAAAACCTCAAGGAAGCGTGTGTTCATGAAAGTGCGTATAGCCACAGTTTCAGAGCTCTAGCGTGCTTAATTTCAGAGATACGAGCATTTTCCCTACAATTCAGTCATTTAGTCACAATTCACTCAAGTTTGTCACTTTCCCACTGAGTTACATACAGAATGATAAAATTTAACAAGCAGAAGTAAAAAAAAAGATATGCACTTTTTCAAAAACTATCTTCACTTCAGAAGCTTATATTCACTTTCAAATGACCGAACGAGCACATTGGACCAAAAGAGACCATATATGCATTGCACTGTGATCGGAAGCAGTTTCCAGGCCAGAAACACGCACAGATTCACCTTCTGAGTTTAAAACCTCAAGGAAGCGTGTTTATATGAAAGTGCGTATAGGCACAGTTTCAGCGCTCTAGCGCGCTTAATTAGAGAGATAGGAGCATTTTCACTCCAATTCAGTCTGTTGTCACAATTCACTCAAGTTTGTCACTTTCCCACTGAGTTACACACAGAATTAAAAATTTTGATAGGCAGAACTAAAAAAAAGAAAGTTTTTGAAAAAGTGCATATCTTCACTTCAGAAGCTTAAATTCACTTCCAAAAGACTGTACAAGCCCATTGGACCAAAGGAGACCATATATGCATTGCACAGTGATCTGAAGCAGTTTCCAGGCCAGAAACATGCAGAAATTCACCTTCTGAGTTTAAAACCTCAAGGAGGCGTGTTTTCATGAAAGTGCGTATAGCCACAGTTTCAGAGCTCTAGCGCGCTTAATTAGAGAGGTAGGAGCATTTTCACTCCAATTCAGTCGTGTAGTCACAATTCACTCAAGTTTGTCACTTTCCCACTGAGTTACACACAGAATTAAAAATTTTGACAGGCAGAACTAAAAAAAAGAAAGTTTTTGAAAAAGTGCATATCTTCACTTCAGAAGCTTAAATTCACTTCCAAATGACCGAACAAGCACATTGGACCAAAGGAGACCATATATGCATTGCACAGTGATCTGAAGCAGTTTCCAGGCCAGAAACATGCAGAAATTCACCTTCTGAGTTTAAAACCTCAAGGAAGCGTGTTTTCATGAAAGTGCGTATAGCCACAGTTTCAGAGCTCTAGCGCGCTTAATTACAGAGATACGAGCATTTTCCCTACAATTCAGTCATTTAGTCAGAATTCACTCAAGTTTGTCACTTTCCCACTGTTACACACAGAATGAAAATTTTTGCAAAGCAAAACTTAAAAAAAAAAAGTTTTTGAAAAAGTGCAAATCTTCACTTCAGAAGCTTATATTCACTTTCAAATGACCATTCAAGCACATTGGACCAAACGAGACCATATATGCATTGCACTGTGATCTGAAGCAGTTCCCAGGCCAGAAACACGCACAGATTCACCTTCTGAGTTTATAACCTTAAGGAAGCGTGTTTATATGAAAGTCCTTATAGGCACAGTTTCAGAGCTCTAGCGCGCTTAATTAGAGAGATAGGAGCATTTTCACTCCAATTCAGTCGTGTAGTCACAATTCACTCAAGTTTGTCATTTTCCCACTGAGTTACATACAGAATGATAAATTTTAACAAGCTGTACTAAAAAAAGAAAGTTTTTGAATAAGTGCATATCTTCACTTCAGAAGCTTATATTCACTTCCAAATGACCGAACAAGCACATTGGACCAAAGGAGACCATATATGCATTGCACAGTGATCTGAAGCAGTTTCCAGGCCAGAAACACGCACAGATTCACCTTCTGAGTTTAAAACCTCAAGGAAGCGTGTTTATATGAAAGTCCGTATAGGCACAGTTTCAGCGCTCTAGCGCGCTTAATTAGAGAGATAGGAGCATTTCACTCCAATTCAGTCGTGTAGTCACAATTCACTCAAGTTTGTCACTTTCCCACTGAGTTACATACAGAATGATAAATTTTAACAAGCAGAACTAAAAAAAGAAAGTTTTTGAAAAAGTGCAAATCTTCACTTCAGAAGCTTATATTCACTTGCAAATGACCGAACAAGCACATTGGACCAAAGGAGACCATATATGCATTGCACTGTGATCTGAAGCAGTTTCCAGGCCAGAAACACGCACAGATTCACCTTCTGAGTTTAAAACCTCAAGGAAGCGTGTTTATATGAAAGTGCGTATAGGCACAGTTTCAGCGCTCTAGCGCGCTTAATTGGAGAGATAGGAGCATTTTCACTCCAATTCAGTCGTGTAGTCACAATTCACTCAAGTTTGTCACTTTCTCACTGAGTTACACACAGAATTAAAAATTTTGACAGGCAGAACTAAAAAAAAGAAAGTTTTTGAAAAAGTGCATATCTTCACTTCAGAAGCTTATATTCACTTTCAAATGACCATTCAAGCACATTGGACCAAACGAGACCATATATGCATTGCACTGTGATCTGAAGCAGTTTCCAGGCCAGAAACATGCAGAAATTCACCTTCTGAGTTTAAAACCTCAAGGAAGCGTGTTTTCATGAAAGTGCGTATAGCCACAGTTTCAGAGCTCTAGCGCGCTTAATTACAGAGATACGAGCATTTTCCCTACAATTCAGTCATTTAGTCACAATTCACTCAAGTTTGTCACTTTCCCACTGAGTTACACACAGAATGATAAATTTTAACAAGCAGAACTAAAAAAAAGAAAGTTTTTTAAAAAGTGCATATCTTCACTTCAGAAGCTTAAATTCACTTCCAAAAGACTGTACAAGTCCTTTGGACCTTACGAGACCATATATGTATTGCACAGTGATCTGAAGCAGTTTCCAGGCCAGAAACATGCAGAAATTCACCTTCTGAGTTTAAAACCTCAAGGAAGCGTGTTTTCATGAAAGTGCGTATAGCCACAGTTTTAGAGCTCTAGCGCGCTTAATTACAGAGATACGAGCATTTTCCCTACAATGCAGTCATTTAGTCAGAATTCACTCAAGTTTGTCACTTTCCCACTGTTACAGAATGAAAATTTTTGCAAAGCAAAACTTAAAAAAAAAAAAGTTTTTGAAAAAGTGCAAATCTTCACTTCAGAAGCTTATATTCACTTTCAAATGACCATTCAAGCACATTGGACCAAACGAGACCATATATGCATTGCACTGTGATCTGAAGCAGTTCCCAGGCCAGAAACACGCACAGATTCACCTTCTGAGTTTAAAACCTCAAGGAAGCGTGTTTATATGAAAGTCCGTATAGGCACAGTTTCAGAGCTCTAGCGCGCTTAATTAGAGAGATAGGAGCATTTCACTCCAATTCAGTCGTGTAGTCACAATTCACTCAAGTTTGTCACTTTCCCACTGAGTTACATACAGAATGATAAATTTTAACAAGCAGAACTAAAAAAAGAAAGTTTTTGAAAAAGTGCATATCTTCACTTCAGAAGCTTATATTCACTTCCAAATGACCGAACGAGCACATTGGACCAAAAGAGACCATATATGCATTGCACTGTGATCTGAAGCAGTTTCCAGGCCAGAAACACGCACAGATTCACCTTCTGAGTTTAAAACCTCAAAGAAGCGTGTTTATATGAAAGTGCGTATAGGCACAGTTTCAGCGCTCTAGCGCGCTTAATTAGAGAGATAGGACCATTTTCACTCCAATTCAGTCGTGTAGTCACAATTCACTCAAGTTTGTCACTTTCCCACTGAGTTACATACAGAATGATAAATTTTAACAAGCAGAACTAAAAAAAAGAAAGTTTTTGAAAAAGTGCATATCTTCACTTCAGAAGCTTATATTCACTTTCAAATGACCATTCAAGCACATTGGACCAAACGAGACCATATATGCATTGCACAGTGATCTGAAGCAGTTTCCAGGCCAGAAAAACGCACAGATTCACCTTCTGAGTTTAAAACCTCAAGGAAGCGTGTTTATATGAAAGTGCGTATAGGCACAGTTTCAGCGCTCTAGCGCGCTTAATTAGAGAGATAGGAGCATTTTCACTCCAATTCAGTCGTGTAGTCACAATTAACTCAAGTTTGTCCCTTTCCCACTGAGTTACACACAGAATTAAAAATTTTGACAGGCAGAACTAAAAAAAAGAAAGTTTTTGAAAAAGTGCATATCTTCACTTCAGAAGCTTAAATTCACTTCCAAAAGACTGTACAAGCCCATTGGACCAAACGAGACCATATATGTATTGCACAGTGATCTGAAGCAGTTTCCAGGCCAGAAACATGCAGAAATTCACCTTCTGAGTTTAAAACCTCAAGGAAGCGTGTTTTCATGAAAGTGAGTATAGCCACAGTTTCAGAGCTCTAGCGCGCTTAATTACAGAGATACGAGCATTTTCCCTTCAATTCAGTCGTGTAGTCACAATTCACTCAAGTTTGTCACTTTCCCACTGAGTTACACACAGAATTAAAAATTTTAACAAGCAGAACTAAAAAAAAAGAAAGTTTTTGAAAAAGTGCATGTCTTCACTTCAGAAGCTTAAATTCACTTCCAAATGACCGAACGAGCACATTGGACCAAAAGAGACCATATATGCATTGCACTGTGATCTGAAGCAGTTTCCAGGCCAGAAACACGCACAGATTCACCTTCTGAGTTTAAAACCTCAAGGAAGCGTGTTTATATGAAAGTCCGTATAGGCACAGTTTCAGAGCTCTAGCGCGCTTAATTAGAGAGATAGGAGCATTTTCACTCCAATTCAGTCGTGTAGTCACAATTCACTCAAGTTTGTCACTTTCCCACTGAGTTACATACAGAATGATAAATTTTAACAAGCAGAACTAAAAAAAAGAAAGTTTTTGAAAAAGTGCATATCTTCACTTCAGAAGCTTATATTCACTTCCAAATGACCGAACAAGCACATTGGACCAAAGGAGACCATATATGCATTGCACAGTGATCTGAAGCAGTTTCCAGGCCAGAAACACGCACAGATTCACCTTCTGAGTTTAAAACCTCAAGGAAGCGTGTTTATATGAAAGTGCGAATAGGCACAGTTTCAGAGCTCTAGCGCGCTTAATTAGAGAGATAGGAGCATTTTCACTCCAATTCAGTCGTGTAGTCACAATTCACTCCAGTTTGTCACTTTCCCACTGAGTTACATAGAGAATGATAAATTTTAACAAGCAGAACTAAAAAAAAGAAAGTTTTTGAAAAAGTGCATATCTTCACTTCAGAAGCTTATATTCACTTCCAAATGACCGAACGAGCACATTGGACCAAAGGAGACCATATATGCATTGCACTGTGATCTGAAGCAGTTTCCAGGCCAGAAACACGCACAGATTCACCTTCTGAGTTTAAAACCTCAAGGAAGCGTGTTTTTATGAAAGTGCGTATAGGCACAGTTTCAGCGCTCTAGCGCGCTTAATTAGAGAGATAGGAGCATTTTCACTCCAATTCAGTCATGTAGTCACAATTCACTCAAGTTTGTCACTTTCCCACTGAGTTACACACAGAATTAAAAATTTTGACAGGCAGAACTAAAAAAAAAGAAAGTTTTTGAAAAAGTGCATATCTTCACTTAAGAAACTTAAATTCACTTCCAAAAGACTGTACAAGCCCTTTGGACCAAACGAGACCATATATGTATTGCACAGTGATCTGAAGCAGTTTCCAGGCCAGAAACATGCAGAAATTCACCTTCTGAGTTTAAAACCTCAAGGAAGCGTGTTTTCATGAAAGTGCGTATAGCCACAGTTTCAGAGCTCTAGCGCGCTTAATTAGAGAGATTGGAGCATTTTCACTCCAATTCAGTCGTGTAGTCACAATTCACTCAAGTTTGTCACTTTCCCACTGAGTTACATACAGAATGATAAATTTTAACAAGCAGAACTAAAAAAAAGAAAGTTTTTGAAAAAGTGCATATCTTCACTTCAGAAGCTTATATTCACTTCCAAATGACCGAACAAACACATTGGACCAAAGAAGACCATATATGCATTGCACAGTGATCTGAAGCAGTTTCCAGGCCAGAAACACGCACAGATTCACCTTCTGAGTTTAAAACCTCAAGGAAGCGTGTGTTCATGAAAGTGCGTTTAGCCACAGTTTCAGAGCTCAAGCGTGCTTAAATACAGAGATATGAGCATTTTCCCTACAATTCAGTCATTTAGTCACAATTCACTCAAGTTTGTCACTTTCCCACTGCTACACACAGAATGAAAATTTTTACAAAGCAAAACTTAAAAAAAGAAAAGTTTTTGAAAAAGTGCATATCTTCACTTCAGAAGCTTATATTCACTTTCAAATGACCATTCAAGCACATTGGACCAAACGAGACCATATATGCATTGCACTGTGATCTGAAGCAGTTCCCAGGCCAGAAACACGCACAGATTCACCTTCTGAGTTTAAAACCTCAAGGAAGCGTGCTTATATGAAAGTCCGTATAGGCACAGTTTCAGAGCTCTAGCGCGCTTAATTAGAGATATAGGAGCATTTTCACTCCAATTCAGTCGTGTAGTCACAATTCACTCCAGTTTGTCACTTTCCCACTGAGTTACATACAGAATGATAAATTTTAACAAGCAGAACTAAAAAAAAAGAAAGTTTTTGAAAATGTGCATATCTTCACTTCAGAAGCTTATATTCACTTCCAAATGACCGAACAAGCACATTGGACCAAAGGAGACCATATATGCATTGCACAGTGATCTGAAGCAGTTTCCAGGCCAGAAACACGCACAGATTCACCTTCTGAGTTTAAAACCTCAAGGAAGCGTGTGTTCATGAAAGTGCGTATAGCCACAGTTTCAGAGCTCTAGCGTGCTTAATTAGAGAGATAGGAGCATTTTCACTCCAATTCAGTCGTGTAGTCACAATTTACTCAAGTTTGTCACTTTCCCACTGAGTTACATACAGAATGATAAATTTTAACAAGCAGAACTAAAAAAAAGAAAGTTTTTGAAAAAGTGCATATCTTCACTTCAGAAGCTTATATTCACTTCCAAATGACCGAACGAGCACATTGGACCAAAGGAGACCATATATGCATTGCACTGTGATCTGAAGCAGTTTCCAGGCCAGAAACACGCACAGATTCACCTTCTGAGTTTAAAACCTCAAGGAAGCGTGTTTTTATGAAAGTGAGTATAGGCACAGTTTCAGCGCTCTAGCGCGCTTAATTAGAGAGATAGGAGCATTTTCACTCCAATTCAGTCATGTAGTCACAATTCACTCAAGTTTGTCACTTTCCCACTGAGTTACACACAGAATTAAAAATTTTGACAGGCAGAACTAAAAAAAAAGAAAGTTTTTGAAAAAGTGCATATCTTCACTTCAGAAACTTAAATTCACTTCCAAAAGACTGTACAAGCCTTTTGGACCAAACGAGACCATATATGCATTGCACTGTGATCTGAAGCAGTTTCCAGGCCAGAAACATGCAGAAATTCACCTACTGAGTTTAAAACCTCAAGGAAGCGTGTTTTCATGAAAGTGCGTATAGCCACAGTTTCAGAGCTCTAGCGCGCTTAATTAGAGAGATTGGAGCATTTTCACTCCAATTCAGTCGTGTAGTCACAATTCCCTCAAGTTTGTCACTTTCCCACTGAGTTACATACAGAATGATAAATTTTAACAAGCAGAACTAAAAAAAAGAAAGTTTTTGAAAAAGTGCATATCTTCACTTCAGAAGCTTATATTCACTTCCAAATGACCGAACAAGCACATTGGACCAAAGAAGACCATATATGCATTGCACAGTGATCTGAAGCAGTTTCCAGGCCAGAAACACGCACAGATTCACCTTCTGAGTTTAAAACCTCAAGGAAGCGTGTGTTCATGAAAGTGCGTATAGCCACAGTTTCAGAGCTCGAGCGCGCTTAAATACAGAGATACGAGCATTTTCCCTACAATTCAGTCATTTAGTCACAATTCACTCAAGTTTGTCACTTTCCCACTGTTACACACAGAATGAAAATTTTTGCCAAGCAAAACTTAAAAAAAAAAAAGTTTTTGAAAAAGTGCATATCTTCACTTCAGAAGCTTATATTCACTTCCAAATGACCGAACAAGCACATTGGACCAAAAGAGACCATATATGCATTGCACTGTGATCTGAAGCAGTTTCCAGCCCAGAAACACGCACAGATTCACCTTCTGAGTTTAAAACCTCAAGGAAGCGTGTTTATATGAAAGTGCGTATAGGCACAGTTTCAGAGCTCTAGCGCGCTTAATTAGAGAGATAGGAGCATTTTCACTCCAATTCAGTCGTGTCGTCACAATTTACTCAAGTTTGTCACTTTCCCACTGAGTTACATACAGAATGATAAATTTTAACAAGCAGAACTAAAAAAAAGAAAGTTTTTGAAAAAGTGCATATCTTCACTTCAGAAGCTTATATTCACTTCCAAATGACCGAACAAGCACATTGGACCAAAGGAGACCATATATGCATTGCACTGTGATCTGAAGCAGTTTCCAGGCCAGAAACACGCACAGATTCACCTTCTGTGTTTAAAACCTCAAGGAAGCGTGTTTTTATGAAAGTGCGTATAGGCACAGTTTCAGCGCTCTAGCGCGCTTAATTAGAGAGATAGGAGCATTTTCACTCCAATTCAGTCGTGTAGTCACAATTCACTCAAGTTTGTCACTTTCCCACTGAGTTACATACAGAATGATAAATTTTAACAAGCTGTACTAAAAAAAGAAAGTTTTTGAATAAGTGCATATCTTCACTTCAGAAGCTTATATTCACTTCCAAATGACCGAACGAGCACATTGGACCAAAGGAGACCATATATGCATTGCACTGTGATCTGAAGCAGTTCCCAGGCCAGAAACACGCACAGATTCACCTTCTGAGTTTAAAACCTCAAGGAAGCGTGTTTTTATGAAAGTGCGTATAGGCACAGTTTCAGCGCTCTAGCGCGCTTAATTAGAGAGATAGGAGCATTTTCACTCCAATTCAGTCATGTAGTCACAATTCACTCAAGTTTGTCACTTTCCCACTGAGTTACACACAGAATTAAAAATTTTGACAGGCAGAACTAAAAAAAAAGAAAGTTTTTGAAAAAGTGCATATCTTCACTTCAGAAACTTAAATTCACTTCCAAAAGACTGTACAAGCCTTTTGGACCAAACGAGACCATATATGCATTGCACTGTGATCTGAAGCAGTTCCCAGGCCAGAAACACGCACAGATTCACCTTCTGAGTTTAAAACCTCAAGGAAGCGTGTTTTCATGAAAGTGCGTATAGCCACAGTTTCAGAGCTCTAGCGCGCTTAATTAGAGAGATTGGA
The DNA here is from genome assembly GCA_029721435.1 of Gymnothorax reevesii. NCBI lineage: Eukaryota > Metazoa > Chordata > Actinopteri > Anguilliformes > Muraenidae > Gymnothorax > Gymnothorax reevesii. The sequence continues at coordinate 111,768,499 of CM056580.1, read as the reverse complement.
GCATTTTCACTCCAATTCAGTCGTGTAGTCACAATTCCCTCAAGTTTGTCACTTTCCCACTGAGTTACATACAGAATGATAAATTTTAACAAGCAGAACTAAAAAAAAGAAAGTTTTTGAAAAAGTGCATATCTTCACTTCAGAAGCTTATATTCACTTCCAAATGACCGAACAAGCACATTGGACCAAAGAAGACCATATATGCATTGCACAGTGATCTGAAGCAGTTTCCAGGCCAGAAACACGCACAGATTCACCTTCTGAGTTTAAAACCTCAAGGAAGCGTGTGTTCATGAAAGTGCGTATAGCCACAGTTTCAGAGCTCGAGCGCGCTTAAATACAGAGATACGAGCATTTTCCCTACAATTCAGTCATTTAGTCACAATTCACTCAAGTTTGTCACTTTCCCACTGTTACACACAGAATGAAAATTTTTGCCAAGCAAAACTTAAAAAAAAAAAAGTTTTTGAAAAAGTGCATATCTTCACTTCAGAAGCTTATATTCACTTCCAAATGACCGAACAAGCACATTGGACCAAAAGAGACCATATATGCATTGCACTGTGATCTGAAGCAGTTTCCAGCCCAGAAACACGCACAGATTCACCTTCTGAGTTTAAAACCTCAAGGAAGCGTGTTTATATGAAAGTGCGTATAGGCACAGTTTCAGAGCTCTAGCGCGCTTAATTAGAGAGATAGGAGCATTTTCACTCCAATTCAGTCGTGTCGTCACAATTTACTCAAGTTTGTCACTTTCCCACTGAGTTACATACAGAATGATAAATTTTAACAAGCAGAACTAAAAAAAAGAAAGTTTTTGAAAAAGTGCATATCTTCACTTCAGAAGCTTATATTCACTTCCAAATGACCGAACAAGCACATTGGACCAAAGGAGACCATATATGCATTGCACTGTGATCTGAAGCAGTTTCCAGGCCAGAAACACGCACAGACTCACCTTCTGTGTTTAAAACCTCAAGGAAGCGTGTTTTTATGAAAGTGCGTATAGGCACAGTTTCAGCGCTCTAGCGCGCTTAATTAGAGAGATAGGAGCATTTTCACTCCAATTCAGTCGTGTAGTCACAATTCACTCAAGTTTGTCACTTTCCCACTGAGTTACACACAGAATTAAAAATTTTGACAGGCAGAACTAAAAAAAAGAAAGTTTTTGAAAAAGTGCATGTCTTCACTTCAGAAACTTAAATTCACTTCCAAAAGACTGTACAAGCCCTTTGGACCAAAGGAGACCATATATGCATTGCACAGTGATCTGAAGCAGTTTCCAGGCCAGAAACATGCAGAAATTCACCTTCTGAGTTAAAAACCTCAAGGAAGCGTGTTTTCATGAAAGTGCGTATAGCCACAGTTTCAGAGCTCTAGCGCGCTTAATTACAGAGATACGAGCATTTTCCCTACAATTCAGTCATTTAGTCACAATTCACTCAAGTTTGTCACTTTCCCACTGTTACACACAGAATGAAAATTTTTGCCAAGCAAAACTTAAAAAAAAAAAAGTTTTTGAAAAAGTGCATATCTTCAATTCAAAAGCTTATATTCACTTTCAAATGACCATTCAAGCACATTGGACCAAACGAGACCATATATGTATTGCACAGTGATCTGAAGCAGTTTCCAGGCCAGAAACACGCACAGATTCACCTTCTGAGTTTAAAACCTCAAGGAAGCGTGTTTTCATGAAAGTGCGTATAGCCACAGTTTCAGAGCTCTAGCGCGCTTAATTAGAGAGATAGGAGCATTTTCCCTACAATTCAGTCGTGTAGTCACAATTCACTCAAGTTTGTCACTTTCCCACTGAGTTACACACAGAATTAAAAATTTTGACAGGCAGAACTAAAAAAAAGAAAGTTTTTGAAAAAGTGCATATCTTCACTTCAGAAGCTTAAATTCACTTCCAAAAGACTGTACAAGCACATTGGACCAAACGAGACCATATATGCATTGCACTGTGATCTGAAGCAGTTTCCAGGCCAGAAACACGCACAGATTCACCTTCTGAGTTTAAAACCTCAAGGAAGCGTGTTTTCATGAAAGTGCGTATAGCCACAGTTTCAGAGCTCTAGCGCGCTTAATTTCAGAGATACGAGCATTTTCCCTACAATTCAGTCATTTAGTCATAATTCACTCAAGTTTGTCACTTTCCCACTGTTACACACAGAATGAAAATTTTTTCAAAGCAAAACTTAAAAAAAGAAAAGTTTTTGAAAAAGTGCATATCTTCACTTCAGAAGCTTATATTCACTTTCAAATGACCATTCAAGCACATTGGACCAAACGAGACCATATATGCATTGCACTGTGATCTGAAGCAGTTCCCAGGCCAGAAACACGCACAGATTCACCTTCTGAGTTTAAAACCTCAAGGAAGCGTGTTTTTATGAAAGCGCGTATAGGCACAGTTTCAGCGCTCTAGCGCGCTTAATTAGAGAGATAGGAGCATTTTCACTCCAATTCAGTCGTGTAGTCACAATTCACTCAAGATTGTCACTTTCCCACTGAGTTACATACAGAATGATAAATTTTAACAAGCAGAACTAAAAAAAAGAAAGTTTTTGAAAAAGTGCATATCTTCACTTCAGAAGCTTATATTCACTTCCAAATGACCGAACGAGCACATTGGACCAAAGGAGACCATATATGCATTGCATTGTGATCTGAAGCAGTTTCCAGGCCAGAAACACGCACAGATTCACCTTCTGAGTTTAAAACCTCAAGGAAGCGTGTTTTTATGAAAGTGCGTATAGGCACAGTTTCAGCGCTCTAGCGCGCTTAATTAGAGAGATAGGAGCATTTTCACTCCAATTCAGTCATGTAGTCACAATTCACTCAAGTTTGTCACTTTCCCACTGAGTTACACACAGAATTAAAAATTTTGACAGGCAGAACTAAAAAAAAAGAAAGTTTTTGAAAAAGTGCATATCTTCACTTCAGAAACTTAAATTCACTTCCAAAAGACTGTACAAGCCCTTTGGACCAAACGAGACCATATATGTATTGCACAGTGATCTGAAGCAGTTTCCAGGCCAGAAACATGCAGAAATTCACCTTCTGAGTTTAAAACCTCAAGGAAGCGTGTTTTCATGAAAGTGCGTATAGCCACAGTTTCAGAGCTCAAGCGCGCTGAATTAGAGAGATAGGAGCATTTTCACTCCAATTCAGTCGTGTAGTCACAATTCACTCAAGTTTGTCACTTTCCCACTGAGTTACATACAGAATGATAAATTTTAACAAGCAGAACTAAAAAAAAAAAGTTTTTGAAAAAGTGCATATCTTCACTTCAGAAGCTTATATTCACATTCAAATGACCATTCAAGCACATTGGACCAAAGGAGACCATATATGCATTGCACTGTGATCTGAAGCAGTTTCCAGGCCAGAAACATGCAGAAATTCACCTTCTGAGTTTAAAACCTCAAGGAAGCGTGTTTTTATGAAAGTGCGTATAGGCACAGTTTCAGCGCTCTAGCGCGCTTAATTAGAGAGATAGGAGCATTTTCACTCCAATTCAGTCATGTAGTCACAATTCACTCAAGTTTGTCACTTTCCCACTGAGTTACACACAGAATTAAAAATTTTGACAGGCAGAACTAAAAAAAAGAAAGTTTTTGAAAAAGTGCATATCTTCACTTCAGAAACTTAAATTCACTTCCAAAAGACTGTACAAGCCCTTTGGACCAAACGAGACCATATATGTATTGCACAGTGATCTGAAGCAGTTTCCAGTCCAGAAACATGCAGAAATTCACCTTCTGAGTTTAAAACCTCAAGGAAGCGTGTTTTCATGAAAGTCCGTATAGCCACAGTTTCAGAGCTCTAGCGCGCGTAATTACAGAGATACGAGCATTTTCACTCCAATTCAGTCATTTAGTCACAATTCACTCAAGTTTGTCACTTTCCCACTGTTACACACAGAATGAAAATTTTTGCAAAGCAAAACTTAAAAAAAAAAAAAGTTTTTGAAAAAGTGCATATCTTCACTTCAGAAGCTTATATTCACTTTCAAATGACCATTCAAGCACATTGGACCAAACGAGACCATATATGCATTGCACTGTGATCTGAAGCAGTTTCCAGGCCAGAAACACGCACAGATTCACCTTCTGAGTTTAAAACCTCAAGGAAGCGTGTTTATATGAAAGTCCGTATAGGCACAGTTTCAGAGCTCTAGCGCGCTTAATTAGAGAGATAGGAGCATTTTCACTCCAATTCAGTCGTGTAGTCACAATTCACTCAAGTTTGTCACTTTCCCACTGAGTTACATACAGAATGATAAATTTTAACAAGCTGTACTAAAAAAAGAAAGTTTTTGAATAAGTGCATATCTTCACTTCAGAAGCTTATATTCACTTCCAAATGACCGAACAAGCACATTGGACCAAAGGAGACCATATGTGCATTGCACAGTGATCTGAAGCAGTTTCCAGGCCAGAAACACGCACAGATTCACCTTCTGAGTTTAAAACCTCAAGGAAGCGTGTTTATATGAAAGTGCGTATAGGCACAGTTTCAGAGCTCTAGCGCGCTTAATTAGAGAGATAGGAGCATTTTCACTCCAATTCAGTCATGTAGTCACAATTCACTCAAGTTTGTCACTTTCCCACTGAGTTACACACAGAATTAAAAATTTTGACAGGCAGAACTAAAAAAAAAGAAAGTTTTTGAAAAAGTGCATATCTTCACTTCAGAAACTTAAATTCACTTCCAAAAGACTGTACAAGCCCTTTGGACCAAACGAGACCATATATGTATTGCACAGTGATCTGAAGCAGTTTCCAGGCCAGAAACATGCAGAAATTCACCTTCTGAGTTTAAAACCTCAAGGAAGCGTGTTTTCATGAAAGTGCGTAAAGCCACAGTTTCAGAGCTCTAGCGCGCTTAATTAGAGAGATTGGAGCATTTTCACTCCAATTCAGTCGTGTAGTCACAATTCACTCAAGTTTGTCACTTTCCCACTGAGTTACATACAGAATGATAAATTTTAACAAGCAGAACTAAAAAAAAGAAAGTTTTTGAAAAAGTGCATATCTTCACTTCAGAAGCTTATATTCACTTCCAAATGACCGAACAAGCACATTGGACCAAAGAAGACCATATATGCATTGCACAGTGATCTGAAGCAGTTTCCAGGCCAGAAACACGCACAGATTCACCTTCTGAGTTTAAAACCTCAAGGAAGCGTGTGTTCATGAAAGTGCGTATAGCCACAGTTTGGGAGCGCGCTTAAATACAGAGATATGAGCATTTTCCCTACAATTCAGTCATTTAGTCACAATTCACTCAAGTTTGTCACTTTCCCACTGTTACACACAGAATGAAAATTTTTGCCAAGCAAAACTTAAAAAAAAAAAAGTTTTTGAAAAAGTGCATATCTTCACTTCAGAAGCTTATATTCACTTCCAAATGACCGAACAAGCACATTGGACCAAAAGAGACCATATATGCATTGCACTGTGATCTGAAGCAGTTTCCAGCCCAGAAACACGCACAGATTCACCTTCTGAGTTTAAAACCTCAAGGAAGCGTGTTTATATGAAAGTGCGTATAGGCACAGTTTCAGAGCTCTAGCGCGCTTAATTAGAGAGATAGGAGCATTTTCACTCCAATTCAGTCGTGTCGTCACAATTTACTCAAGTTTGTCACTTTCCCACTGAGTTACATACAGAATGATAAATTTTAACAAGCAGAACTAAAAAAAAGAAAGTTTTTGAAAAAGTGCATATCTTCACTTCAGAAGCTTATATTCACTTCCAAATGACCGAACGAGCACATTGGACCAAAGGAGACCATATATGCATTGCACTGTGATCTGAAGCAGTTTCCAGGCCAGAAACACGCACAGATTCACCTTCTGTGTTTAAAACCTCAAGGAAGCGTGTTTTTATGAAAGTGCGTATAGGCACAGTTTCAGCGCTCTAGCGCGCTTAATTAGAGAGATAGGAGCATTTTCACTCCAATTCAGTCGTGTAGTCACAATTCACTCAAGTTTGTCACTTTCCCACTGAGTTACACACAGAATTAAAAATTTTGACAGGCAGAACTAAAAAAAAGAAAGTTTTTGAAAAAGTGCATGTCTTCACTTCAGAAACTTAAATTCACTTCCAAAAGACTGTACAAGCCCTTTGGACCAAAGGAGACCATATATGCATTGCACAGTGATCTGAAGCAGTTTCCAGGCCAGAAACATGCAGAAATTCACCTTCTGAGATAAAAACCTCAAGGAAGCGTGTTTTCATGAAAGTGCGTATAGCCACAGTTTCAGAGCTCTAGCGCGCTTAATTACAGAGATACGAGCATTTTCCCTACAATTCAGTCATTTAGTCACAATTCACTCAAGTTTGTCACTTTCCCACTGTTACACACAGAATGAAAATTTTTGCCAAGCAAAACTTAAAAAAAAAAAAGTTTTTGAAAAAGTGCATATCTTCAATTCAAAAGCTTATATTCACTTTCAAATGACCATTCAAGCACATTGGACCAAACGAGACCAGATATGTATTGCACTGTGATCTGAAGCAGTTCCCAGGCCAGAAACACGCACAGATTCACCTTCTGAGTTTAAAACCTCAAGGAAGCGTGTTTATATGAAAGTCCGTATAGGCACAGTTTCAGAGCTCTAGCGCGCTTAATTAGAGAGATAGGAGCATTTTCACTCCAATTCAGTCGTGTAGTCACAATTCACTCAAGTTTGTCACTTTCCCACTGAGTTACACACAGAATTAAAAATTTTGACAGGCAGAACTAAAAAAAAGAAAGTTTTTGAAAAAGTGCATATCTTCACTTCAGAAGCTTAAATTCACTTCCAAAAGACTGTACAAGCCCATTGGACCAAACGAGACCATATATGTATTGCACAGTGATCTGAAGCAGTTTCCAGGCCAGAAACATGCAGAAATTCACCTTCTGAGTTTAAAACCTCAAGGAAGCGTGTTTTCATGAAAGTGCGTATAGCCACAGTTTCAGAGCTCTAGCGCGCTTAATTACAGAGATACGAGCATTTTCCCTACAATTCAGTCATTTAGTCACAATTCACTCAAGTTTGTCACTTTCCCACTGTTACACACAGAATGAAAATTTTTGCCAAGCAAAACTTAAAAAAAAAAAAGTTTTTGAAAAAGTGCATATCTTCACTTCAGAAGCTTATATTCACTTTCAAATGACCATTCAAGCACATTGGACCAAAGGAGACCATATATGCATTGCACTGTGATCTGAAGCAGTTCCCAGGCCAGAAACACGCACAGATACACCTTCTGAGTTTAAAACCTCAAGGAAGCGTGTTTATATGAAAGTGCGTATAGGCACAGTTTCAGAGCTCTAGCGCGCTTAATTAGAGAGATAGGAGCATTTTCACTCCAATTCAGTCGTGTAGTCACAATTTACTCAAGTTTGTCACTTTCCCACTGAGTTACATACAGAATGATAAATTTTAACAAGCAGAACTAAAAAAAAAAAGTTTTTGAAAAAGTGCATATCTTCACTTCAGAAGCTTATATTCACTTTCAAATGACCATTCAAGCACATTGGACCAAAGGAGACCATATATGCATTGCACTGTGATCTGAAGCAGTTCCCAGGCCAGAAACACGCACAGATACACCTTCTGAGTTTAAAACCTCAAGGAAGCGTGTTTATATGAAAGTGCGTATAGGCACAGTTTCAGCGCTCTAGCGCGCTTAATTAGAGAGATAGGAGCATTTTCACTCCAATTCAGTCGTGTAGTCACAATTCACTCAAGTTTGTCACTTTCCCACTGAGTTACACACAGAATTAAACATTTTGACAGGCAGAAATAAAAAAAAGAAAGTTTTTGAAAAAGTGCATATCTTCACTTGAGAAGCTTAAATTCACTTCCAAAAGACTGTACAAGCCCATTGGACCAAACGAGACCATATATGTATTGCACAGTGATCTGAAGCAGTTTCCAGGCCAGAAACATGCAGAAATTCACCTTCTGAGTTTAAAACCTCAAGGAAGCGTGTTTTCATGAAAGTGCGTATAGCCACAGTTTCAGAGCTCTAGCGCGCTTAATTACAGAGATACGAGCATTTTCCCTACAATTCAGTCATTTAGTCACAATTCACTCAAGTTTGTCACTTTCCCACTGTTACACACAGAATGAAAATTTTTGCCAAGCAAAACTTAAAAAAAAAAAGTTTTTGAAAAAGTGCATATCTTCACTTCAGAAGCTTATATTCACTTTCAAATGACCATTCAAGCACATTGGACCAAACGAGACCATATATGCATTGCACTGTGATCTGAAGCAGTTCCCAGGCCAGAAACACGCACAGATTCACCTTCTGAGTTTAGAACCTCAAGGAAGCGTGTTTATATGAAAGTGCGAATAGGCACAGTTTCAGAGCTCTAGCGCGCTTAATTAGAGAGATAGGAGCATTTTCACTCCAATTCAGTCGTGTAGTCACAATTCACTCAAGTTTGTCACTTTCCCACTGAGTTACATACAGAATGATAAATTTTAACTAGCAGAACTAAAAAAAAGAAAGTTTTTGAAAAAGTGCATATCTTCACTTCAGAAGCTTATATTCACTTCCAAATGACCGAACGAGCACATTGGACCAAAGGAGACCATATATGCATTGCACTGTGATCTGAAGCAGTTTCCAGGCCAGAAACACGCACAGATTCACCTTCTGAGTTTAAAACCTCAAGGAAGCGTGTTTATATGAAAGTGCGTATAGGCACAGTTTCAGCGCTCTAGCGCGCTTAATTAGAGAGATAGGAGCATTTTCACTCCAATTCAGTCGTGTAGTCACAATTCACTCAAGTTTGTCACTTTCCCACTGAGTTAGACACAGAATTAAAAATTTTGACAGGCAGAAATAAAAAAAAGAAAGTTTTTGAAAAAGTGCATATCTTCACTTGAGAAGCTTAAATTCACTTCCAAAAGACTGTACAAGCCCATTGGACCAAACGAGACCATATATGTATTGCAAAGTGATCTGAAGCAGTTTCCAGGCCAGAAACACGCAGAAATTCACCTTCTGAGTTTAAAACCTCAAGGAAGCGTGTTTATATGAAAGTGCGTTTCGGCACAGTTTCAGAGCTCTAGCGCGCTTAATTACAGAGATACGAGCATTTTCCCTACAATTCAGTCATTTAGTCACAATTCACTCAAGTTTGTCACTTTCCCACTGTTACACACAGAATGAAAATTTTTGCCAAGCAAAACTTAAAAAAAAAAAGTTTTTGAAAAAGTGCATATCTTCACTTCAGAAGCTTATATTCACTTTCAAATGACCATTCAAGCACATTGGACCAAACGAGACCATATATGCATTGCACTGTGATCTGAAGCAGTTCCCAGGCCAGAAACACGCACAGATTCACCTTCTGAGTTTAAAACCTCAAGGAAGCGTGTTTATATGAAAGTGCGTATAGGCACAGTTTCAGAGCTCTAGCGCGCTTAATTAGAGAGATAGGAGCATTTTCACTCCAATTCAGTCGTGTAGTCACAATTCACTCAAGTTTGTCACTTTCCCACTGAGTTACATACAGAATGATAAATTTTAACAAGCAGAACTAAAAAAAAGAAAGGTTTTGAAAAAGTGCATATCTTCACTTCAGAAGCTTATATTCACTTCCAAATGACCGAACGAGCACATTGGACCAAAGGAGACCATATATGCATTGCACTGTGATCTGAAGCAGTTCCCAGGCCAGAAACACGCACAGATTCACCTTCTGAGTTTAAAACCTCAAGGAAGCGTGTTTATATGAAAGTGCGTATAGGCACAGTTTCAGAGCTCTAGCGCGCTTAATTAGAGAGATAGGAGCATTTTCACTCCAATTCAGTCGTGTAGTCACAATTCACTCAAGTTTGTCCCTTTCCCACTGAGTTACACACAGAATTAAATATTTTGACAGGCAGAACTAAAAAAAAGAAAGTTTTGGAAAAAGTGCATATCTTCACTTCAGAAGCTTATATTCACTTCCAAATGACCGAACGAGCACATTGGACCAAAAGAGACCATATATGCATTGCACTGTGATCTGAAGCAGTTTCCAGGCCAGAAACACGCACAGATTCACCTTCTGAGTTTAAAACCTCAAGGAAGCGTGTTTATATGAAAGTGAGTATTGGCACAGTTTCAGCGCTCTAGCGCGCTTAATTAGAGAGATAGGAGCATTTTCACTCCAATTCAGTCGTGTAGTCACAATTCACTCAAGTTTGTCACTTTCCCACTGAGTTACACACAGAATTAAAAATTTTGACAGGCAGAAATAAAAAAAAGAAAGTTTTTGAAAAAGTGCATATCTTCACTTGAGAAGCTTAAATTCACTTCCAAAAGACTGTACAAGCCCATTGGACCAAACGAGACCATATATGTATTGCACAGTGATCTGAAGCAGTTTCCAGGCCAGAAACATGCAGAAATTCACCTTCTGAGTTTAAAACCTCAAGGAAGCGTGTTTTCATGAAAGTGCGTATTGCCACAGTTTCAGAGCTCTAGCGCGCTTAATTACAGAGATACGAGCATTTTCCCTACAATTCAGTCATTTTGTCACAATTCACTCAAGTTTGTCACTTTCCCACTGTTACACACAGAATGAAAATTTTTGCCAAACAAAACTTAAAAAAAAAAAGTTTTTGAAAAAGTGCACATCTTCACTTCAGAAGCTTATATTCACTTTCAAATGACCATTCAAGCACATTGGACCAAACGAGACCATATATGCATTGCACTGTGATCTGAAGCAGTTCCCAGGCCAGAAACACGCACAGATTCACCTTCTGAGTTTAAAACCTCAAGGAAGCGTGTTTATATGAAAGTGCGTATAGGCACAGTTTCAGAGCTCTAGCGCGCTTAATTAGAGAAATAGGAGCATTTTCACTCCAATTCAGTCGTGTAGTCACAATTCACTCAAGTTTGTCACTTTCCCAGTGAGTTACATACAGAATGATAAATTTTAACAAGCAGAACTAAAAAAAAGAAAGTTTTTGAAAAAGTGCATATCTTCACTTCAGAAGCTTATATTCACTTCCAAATGACCGAACGAGCACATTGGACCAAAAGAGACCATATATGCATTGCACTGTGATCTGAAGCAGTTTCCAGGCCAGAAACACGCACAGATTCACCTTCTGAGTTTAAAACCTCAAGGAAGCGTGTTTATATGAAAGTGCGTATAGGCACAGTTTCAGCGCTCTAGCGCGCTTAATTAGAGAGATAGGAGCATTTTCACTCCAATTCAGTCGTGTAGTCACAATTCACTCAAGTTTGTCACTTTCCCACTGAGTTACACACAGAATTAAAAATTTTGACAGGCAGAAATAAAAAAAAGAAAGTTTTTGAAAAAGTGCATATCTTCACTTGAGAAGCTTAAATTCACTTCCAAAAGACTGTACAAGCCCATTGGACCAAACGAGACCATATATGTATTGCACAGTGATCTGAAGCAGTTTCCAGGCCAGAAACATGCAGAAATTCACCTTCTGAGTTTAAAACCTCAAGGAAGCGTGTTTTCATGAAAGTGCGTATAGCCACAGTTTCAGAGCTCTAGCGCGCTTAATTAGAGAGATAGGAGCATTTTCACTCCAATTCAGTCGTGTAGTCACAATTCACTCAAGTTTGTCACTTTCCCACTGAGTTACATACAGAATGATAAATTTTAACAAGCAGAACTAAAAAAAAGAAAGTTTTTGAAAAAGTGCATATCTTCACTTCAGAAGCTTATATTCACTTCCAAATGACCGAACAAGCACATTGGACCAAAAGAGACCATATATGCATTGCACTGTGATCTGAAGCAGTTCCCAGGCCAGAAACACGCACAGATTCACCTTCTGAGTTTAAAACCTCAAGGAAGCGTGTTTATATGAAAGTGCGTATAGGCACAGTTTCAGCGCTCTAGCGCGCTTAATTAGAGAGATAGGAGCATTTTCACTCCAATTCAGTCGTGTAGTCACAATTCACTCAAGTTTGTCACTTTCCCACTGAGTTACACACAGAATTAAATATTTTGACAGGCAGAACTAAAAAAAAGAAAGTTTTGGAAAAAGTGCATATCTTCACTTCAGAAGCTTATATTCACTTCCAAATGACCGAACGAGCACATTGGACCAAAAGAGACCATATATGCATTGCACTGTGATCTGAAGCAGTTTCCTGGCCAGAAACACGCACAGATTCACCTTCTGAGTTTAAAACCTCAAGGAAGCGTGTTTATATGAAAGTGCGTATAGGCACAGTTTCAGCGCTCTAGCGCGCTTAATTAGAGAGATAGGAGCATTTTCACTCCAATTCAGTCGTGTAGTCACAATTCACTCAAGTTTGTCACTTTCCCACTGAGTTACACACAGAATTAAAAATTTTGACAGGCAGAAATAAAAAAAAGAAAGTTTTTGAAAAAGTGCATATCTTCACTTGAGAAGCTTAAATTCACTTCCAAAAGACTGTACAAGCCCATTGGACCAAACGAGACCATATATGTATTGCACAGTGATCTGAAGCAGTTTCCAGGCCAGAAACATGCAGAAATTCACCTTCTGAGTTTAAAACCTCAAGGAAGCGTGTTTTCATGAAAGTGCGTATTGCCACAGTTTCAGAGCTCTAGCGCGCTTAATTACAGAGATACGAGCATTTTCCCTACAATTCAGTCATTTAGTCACAATTCACTCAAGTTTGTCACTTTCCCACTGTTACACACAGAATGAAAATTTTTGCCAAGCAAAACTTAAAAAAAAAAAGTTTTTGAAAAAGTGCATATCTTCACTTCAGAAGCTTATATTCACTTTCAAATGACCATTCAAGCACATTGGACCAAACGAGACCATATATGCATTGCACTGTGATCTGAAGCAGTTCCCAGGCCAGAAACACGCACAGATTCACCTTCTGAGTTTAAAACCTCAAGGAAGCGTGTTTATATGAAAGTGCGTATAGGCACAGTTTCAGAGCTCTAGCGCGCTTAATTAGAGAAATAGGAGCATTTTCACTCCAATTCAGTCGTGTAGTCACAATTCACTCAAGTTTGTCACTTTCCCACTGAGTTACATACAGAATGATAAATTTTAACAAGCAGAACTAAAAAAAAGAAAGTTTTTGAAAAAGTGCATATCTTCACTTCAGAAGCTTATATTCACTTCCAAATGACCGAACGAGCACATTGGACCAAAAGAGACCATATATGCATTGCACTGTGATATGAAGCAGTTCCCAGGCCAGAAACACGCACAGATTCACCTTCTGAGTTTAAAACCTCAAGGAAGCGTGTTTATATGAAAGTGCGTATAGGCACAGTTTCAGAGCTCTAGCGCGCTTAATTAGAGAGATAGGAGCATTTTCACTCCAATTCAGTCGTGTAGTCACAATTCACTCAAGTTTGTCACTTTCCCACTGAGTTACATACAGAATGATAAATTTTAACAAGCAGAACTAAAAAAAAGAAAGTTTTTGAAAAAGTGCATATCTTCACTTCAGAAGCTTATATTCACTTCCAAATGATCGAACGAGCACATTGGACCAAAGGAGACCATATATGCATTGCACTGTGATCTGAAGCAGTTTCCAGGCCAGAAACACGCACAGATTCACCTTCTGAGTTTAAAACCTCAAGGAAGCGTATTTATATGAAAGTGCGTATAGGCACAGTTTCAGCGCTCTAGCGCGCTTAATTAGAGAGATAGGAGCATTTTCACTCCAATTCAGTCGTGTAGTCACAATTCACTCAAGTTTGTCACTTTCCCACTGAGTTACACACAGAATTAAAAATTTTGACAGGCAGAACTAAAAAAAAGAAAGTTTTTGAAAAAGTGCATATCTTCACTTCAGAAGCTTAAATTCACTTCCAAAAGACTGTACAAGCCCATTGGACCAAACGAGACCATATATGTATTGCACAGTGATCTGAAGCAGTTTCCAGGCCAGAAACTTGCAGAAATTCACCTTCTGAGTTTAAAACCTCAAGGAAGCGTGTTTTCATGAAAGTGCGTATTGCCACAGTTTCAGAGCTCTAGCGCGCTTAATTACAGAGATACGAGCATTTTCCCTACAATTCAGTCATTTAGTCACAATTCACTCAAGTTTGTCACTTTCCCACTGTTACACACAGAATGAAAATTTTTGCCAAGCAAAACTTAAAAAAAAAAAGTTTTTGAAAAAGTGCATATCTTCACTTCAGAAGCTTATATTCACTTCCAAATGACCGAACGAGCACATTGGACCAAAAGAGACCATATATGCATTGCACTGTGATCTGAAGCAGTTCCCAGGCCAGAAACACGCACAGATTCACCTTCTGAGTTTAAAACCTCAAGGAAGCGTGTTTATATGAAAGTGCGTATAGGCACAGTTTCAGCGCTCTAGCGCGCTTAATTAGAGAGATAGGAGCATTTTCACTCCAATTCAGTCGTGTAGTCACAATTCACTCAAGTTTGTCACTTTCCCACTGAGTTACACACAGAATTAAATATTTTGACAGGCAGAACTAAAAAAAAGAAAGTTTTGGAAAAAGTGCATATCTTCACTTCAGAAGCTTATATTCACTTCCAAATGACCGAACGAGCACATTGGACCAAAAGAGACCATATATGCATTGCACTGTGATCTGAAGCAGTTTCCAGGCCAGAAACACGCACAGATTCACCTTCTGAGTTTAAAACCTCAAGGAAGCGTGTTTATATGAAAGTGCGTATAGGCACAGTTTCAGCGCTCTAGCGCGCTTAATTAGAGAGATAGGAGCATTTTCACTCCAATTCAGTCGTGTAGTCACAATTCACTCAAGTTTGTCACTTTCCCACTGAGTTACACACAGAATTAAAAATTTTGACAGGCAGAAATAAAAAAAAGAAAGTTTTTGAAAAAGTGCATATCTTCACTTGAGAAGCTTAAATTCACTTCCAAAAGACTGTACAAGCCCATTGGACCAAACGAGACCATATATGTATTGCACAGTGATCTGAAGCAGTTTCCAGGCCAGAAACATGCAGAAATTCACCTTCTGAGTTTAAAACCTCAAGGAAGCGTGTTTTCATGAAAGTGCGTATTGCCACAGTTTCAGAGCTCTAGCGCGCTTAATTACAGAGATACGAGCATTTTCCCTACAATTCAGTCATTTAGTCACAATTCACTCAAGTTTGTCACTTTCCCACTGTTACACACAGAATGAAAATTTTTGCCAAGCAAAACTTAAAAAAAAAAAGTTTTTGAAAAAGTGCATATCTTCACTTCAGAAGCTTATATTCACTTCCAAATGACCGAACGAGCACATTGGACCAAAAGAGACCATATATGCATTGCACTGTGATCTGAAGCAGTTCCCAGGCCAGAAACACGCACAGATTCACCTTCTGAGTTTAAAACCTCAAGGAAGCGTGTTTATATGAAAGTGCGTATAGGCACAGTTTCAGCGCTCTAGCGCGCTTAATTAGAGAGATAGGAGCATTTTCACTCCAATTCAGTCGTGTAGTCACAATTCACTCAAGTTTGTCACTTTCCCACTGAGTTACACACAGAATTAAATATTTTGACAGGCAGAACTAAAAAAAAGAAAGTTTTGGAAAAAGTGCATATCTTCACTTCAGAAGCTTATATTCACTTCCAAATGACCGAACGAGCACATTGGACCAAAAGAGACCATATATGCATTGCACTGTGATCTGAAGCAGTTTCCTGGCCAGAAACACGCACAGATTCACCTTCTGAGTTTAAAACCTCAAGGAAGCGTGTTTATATGAAAGTGCGTATAGGCACAGTTTCAGCGCTCTAGCGCGCTTAATTAGAGAGATAGGAGCATTTTCACTCCAATTCAGTCGTGTAGTCACAATTCACTCAAGTTTGTCACTTTCCCACTGAGTTACACACAGAATTAAAAATTTTGACAGGCAGAAATAAAAAAAAGAAAGTTTTTGAAAAAGTGCATATCTTCACTTGAGAAGCTTAAATTCACTTCCAAAAGACTGTACAAGCCCATTGGACCAAACGAGACCATATATGTATTGCACAGTGATCTGAAGCAGTTTCCAGGCCAGAAACATGCAGAAATTCACCTTCTGAGTTTAAAACCTCAAGGAAGCGTGTTTTCATGAAAGTGCGTATTGCCACAGTTTCAGAGCTCTAGCGCGCTTAATTACAGAGATACGAGCATTTTCCCTACAATTCAGTCATTTAGTCACAATTCACTCAAGTTTGTCACTTTCCCACTGTTACACACAGAATGAAAATTTTTGCCAAGCAAAACTTAAAAAAAAAAAGTTTTTGAAAAAGTGCATATCTTCACTTCAGAAGCTTATATTCACTTTCAAATGACCATTCAAGCACATTGGACCAAACGAGACCATATATGCATTGCACTGTGATCTGAAGCAGTTCCCAGGCCAGAAACACGCACAGATTCACCTTCTGAGTTTAAAACCTCAAGGAAGCGTGTTTATATGAAAGTGCGTATAGGCACAGTTTCAGAGCTCTAGCGCGCTTAATTAGAGAAATAGGAGCATTTTCACTCCAATTCAGTCGTGTAGTCACAATTCACTCAAGTTTGTCACTTTCCCACTGAGTTACATACAGAATGATAAATTTTAACAAGCAGAACTAAAAAAAAGAAAGTTTTTGAAAAAGTGCATATCTTCACTTCAGAAGCTTATATTCACTTCCAAATGACCGAACGAGCACATTGGACCAAAAGAGACCATATATGCATTGCACTGTGATATGAAGCAGTTCCCAGGCCAGAAACACGCACAGATTCACCTTCTGAGTTTAAAACCTCAAGGAAGCGTGTTTATATGAAAGTGCGTATAGGCACAGTTTCAGAGCTCTAGCGCGCTTAATTAGAGAGATAGGAGCATTTTCACTCCAATTCAGTCGTGTAGTCACAATTCACTCAAGTTTGTCACTTTCCCACTGAGTTACATACAGAATGATAAATTTTAACAAGCAGAACTAAAAAAAAGAAAGTTTTTGAAAAAGTGCATATCTTCACTTCAGAAGCTTATATTCACTTCCAAATGATCGAACGAGCACATTGGACCAAAGGAGACCATATATGCATTGCACTGTGATCTGAAGCAGTTTCCAGGCCAGAAACACGCACAGATTCACCTTCTGAGTTTAAAACCTCAAGGAAGCGTATTTATATGAAAGTGCGTATAGGCACAGTTTCAGCGCTCTAGCGCGCTTAATTAGAGAGATAGGAGCATTTTCACTCCAATTCAGTCGTGTAGTCACAATTCACTCAAGTTTGTCACTTTCCCACTGAGTTACACACAGAATTAAAAATTTTGACAGGCAGAACTAAAAAAAAGAAAGTTTTTGAAAAAGTGCATATCTTCACTTCAGAAGCTTAAATTCACTTCCAAAAGACTGTACAAGCCCATTGGACCAAACGAGACCATATATGTATTGCACAGTGATCTGAAGCAGTTTCCAGGCCAGAAACTTGCAGAAATTCACCTTCTGAGTTTAAAACCTCAAGGAAGCGTGTTTTCATGAAAGTGCGTATTGCCACAGTTTCAGAGCTCTAGCGCGCTTAATTACAGAGATACGAGCATTTTCCCTACAATTCAGTCATTTAGTCACAATTCACTCAAGTTTGTCACTTTCCCACTGTTACACACAGAATGAAAATTTTTGCCAAGCAAAACTTAAAAAAAAAAAGTTTTTGAAAAAGTGCATATCTTCACTTCAGAAGCTTATATTCACTTCCAAATGACCGAACGAGCACATTGGACCAAAAGAGACCATATATGCATTGCACTGTGATCTGAAGCAGTTCCCAGGCCAGAAACACGCACAGATTCACCTTCTGAGTTTAAAACCTCAAGGAAGCGTGTTTATATGAAAGTGCGTATAGGCACAGTTTCAGCGCTCTAGCGCGCTTAATTAGAGAGATAGGAGCATTTTCACTCCAATTCAGTCGTGTAGTCACAATTCACTCAAGTTTGTCACTTTCCCACTGAGTTACACACAGAATTAAATATTTTGACAGGCAGAACTAAAAAAAAGAAAGTTTTGGAAAAAGTGCATATCTTCACTTCAGAAGCTTATATTCACTTCCAAATGACCGAACGAGCACATTGGACCAAAAGAGACCATATATGCATTGCACTGTGATCTGAAGCAGTTTCCAGGCCAGAAACACGCACAGATTCACCTTCTGAGTTTAAAACCTCAAGGAAGCGTGTTTATATGAAAGTGCGTATAGGCACAGTTTCAGCGCTCTAGCGCGCTTAATTAGAGAGATAGGAGCATTTTCACTCCAATTCAGTCGTGTAGTCACAATTCACTCAAGTTTGTCACTTTCCCACTGAGTTACACACAGAATTAAAAATTTTGACAGGCAGAAATAAAAAAAAGAAAGTTTTTGAAAAAGTGCATATCTTCACTTGAGAAGCTTAAATTCACTTCCAAAAGACTGTACAAGCCCATTGGACCAAACGAGACCATATATGTATTGCACAGTGATCTGAAGCAGTTTCCAGGCCAGAAACATGCAGAAATTCACCTTCTGAGTTTAAAACCTCAAGGAAGCGTGTTTTCATGAAAGTGCGTATTGCCACAGTTTCAGAGCTCTAGCGCGCTTAATTACAGAGATACGAGCATTTTCCCTACAATTCAGTCATTTAGTCACAATTCACTCAAGTTTGTCACTTTCCCACTGTTACACACAGAATGAAAATTTTTGCCAAGCAAAACTTAAAAAAAAAAAGTTTTTGAAAAAGTGCATATCTTCACTTCAGAAGCTTATATTCACTTTCAAATGACCATTCAAGCACATTGGACCAAACGAGACCATATATGCATTGCACTGTGATCTGAAGCAGTTCCCAGGCCAGAAACACGCACAGATTCACCTTCTGAGTTTAAAACCTCAAGGAAGCGTGTTTATATGAAAGTGCGTATAGCCACAGTTTCAGCGCTCTAGCGCGCTTAATTAGAGAGATAGGAGCATTTTCACTCCAATTCAGTCGTGTAGTCACAATTCACTCAAGTTTGTCACTTTCCCACTGAGTTACATACAGAATGATAAATTTTAACAAGCAGAACTAAAAAAAAGAAAGTTTTTGAAAAAGTGCATATCTTCACTTCAGAAGCTTATATTCACTTCCAAATGACCGAACGAGCACATTGGACCAAAAGAGACCATATATGCATTGCACTGTGATCTGAAGCAGTTCCCAGGCCAGAAACACGCACAGATTCACCTTCTGAGTTTAAAACCTCAAGGAAGCGTGTTTATATGAAAGTGCGTATAGGCACAGTTTCAGAGCTCTAGCGCGCTTAATTAGAGAGATAGGAGCATTTTCACTCCAATTCAGTCGTGTAGTCACAATTCACTCAAGTTTGTCACTTTCCCACTGAGTTACATACAGAATGATAAATTTTAACAAGCAGAACTAAAAAAAAGAAAGTTTTTGAAAAAGTGCATATCTTCACTTCAGAAGCTTATATTCACTTCCAAATGATCGAACGAGCACATTGGACCAAAGGAGACCATATATGCATTGCACTGTGATCTGAAGCAGTTTCCAGGCCAGAAACACGCACAGATTCACCTTCTGAGTTTAAAACCTCAAGGAAGCGTATTTATATGAAAGTGCGTATAGGCACAGTTTCAGCGCTCTAGCGCGCTTAATTAGAGAGATAGGAGCATTTTCACTCCATTTCAGTCGTGTAGTCACAATTCACTCAAGTTTGTCACTTTCCCACTGAGTTACACACAGAATTAAAAATTTTGACAGGCAGAACTAAAAAAAAGAAAGTTTTTGAAAAAGTGCATATCTTCACTTCAGAAGCTTAAATTCACTTCCAAAAGACTGTACAAGCCCATTGGACCAAACGAGACCATATATGTATTGCACAGTGATCTGAAGCAGTTTCCAGGCGAGAAACATGCAGAAATTCACCTTCTGAGTTTAAAACCTCAAGGAAGCGTGTTTTCATGAAAGTGCGTATAGCCACAGTTTCAGAGCTCTAGAGCGCTTAATTACAGAGATACGAGCATTTTCCCTACAATTCAGTCATTTAGTCACAATTCACTCAAGTTTGTCACTTTCCCACTGTTACACACAGAATGAAAATTTTTGCCAAGCAAAACTTAAAAAAAAAAAAAAGTTTTTGAAAAAGTGCATATCTTCACTTCAGAAGCTTATATTCACTTTCAAATGACCATTCAAGCACATTGGACCAAAGGAGACCATATATGCATTGCACTGTGATCTGAAGCAGTTTCCAGGCCAGAAACACGCTCAGATTCACCTTCTGAGTTTAAAACCTCAAGGAAGCGTGTTTATATGAAAGTGCGTATAGGCACAGTTTCAGAGCTCAAGCGCGCTTAATTAGAGAGATAGGAGCATTTTCACTCCAATTCAGTCGTGTAGTCACAATTCACTCAAGTTTGTCACTTTCCCACTGAGTTACATACAGAATGATACATTTTAACAAGCAGAACTAAAAAAAAGAAAGTTTTTGAAAAAGTGTATACCTACACTTCAGAAGCTTATATTCACTTCCAAATGACCGAACGAGCACATTGGACCAAAGGAGACCATATATGCATTGCACTGTGATCTGAAGCAGTTTCCAGGCCAGAAACACGCACAGATTCACCTTCTGAGTTTAAAACCTCAAGGAAGCGTGTTTATATGAAAGTGCGTATAGGCACAGTTTCAGCGCTCTAGCGCGCTTAATTAGAGAGATAGGAGCATTTTCACTCCAATTCAGTCGTGTAGTCACAATTCACTCAAGTTTGTCACTTTCCCACTGAGTTACACACAGAATTAAAAATTTTGACAGGCAGAACTAAAAAAAAGAAAGTTTTTGAAAAAGTGCATATCTTCACTTCAGAAGCTTAAATTCACTTCCAAAAGACTGTACAAGCCCATTGGACCAAACGAGACCATATATGTATTGCACAGTGATCTGAAGCAGTTTCCAGGCCAGAAACATGCAGAAATTCACCTTCTGAGTTTAAAACCTCAAGGAAGCGTGTTTTCATGAAAGTGCGTATAGCCACAGTTTCAGAGCTCTAGCGCGCTTAATTACAGAGATACGAGCATTTTCCCTACAATTCAGTCATTTAGTCACAATTCACTCAAGTTTGTCACTTTCCCACTGTTACACACAGAATGAAAATTTTTGCCAAGCAAAACTTAAAAAAAAAAAAAAGTTTTTGAAAAAGTGCATATCTTCACTTCAGAAGCTTATATTCACTTTCAAATGACCATTCAAGCACATTGGACCAAACGAGACCATATATGCATTGCACTGTGATCTGAAGCAGTTCCCAGGCCAGAAACATGCACAGATTCACCTTCTGAGTTTAAAACCTCAAGGAAGCGTGTTTATATGAAAGTCCGTATAGGCACAGTTTCAGAGCTCTAGCGCGCTTAATTAGAGAAATAGGAGCATTTTCACTCCAATTCAGTCGTGTAGTCACAATTCACTCAAGTTTGTCACTTTCCCACTGAGTTACATACAGAATGATAAATTTTAACAAGCAGAACTAAAAAAAAGAAAGTTTTTGAAAAAGTGCATATCTTCACTTCAGAAGCTTATATTCACTTCCAAATGACCGAACGAGCACATTGGACCAAAGGAGACCATATATGCATTGCACTGTGATCTGAAGCAGTTTCCAGGCCAGAAACACGCACAGATTCACCTTCTGAGTTTAAAACCTCAAGGAAGTGTGTTTATATGAAAGTGCGTATAGGCACAGTTTCAGCGCTCTAGCGCGCTAAATTAGAGAGATAGGAGCATTTTCACTCCAATTCAGTCGTGTAGTCACAATTCACTCAAGTTTGTCACTTTCCCACTGAGTTACACACAGAATTAAAAATTTTGACAGGCAGAACTAAAAAAAAGAAAGTTTTTGAAAAAGTGCATATCTTCACTACAGAAGCTTAAATTCACTTCCAAAAGACTGTACAAGCCCATTGGACCAAACGAGACCATATATGTATTGCACAGTGATCTGAAGCAGTTTCCAGGCCAGAAACTTGCAGAAATTCACCTTCTGAGTTTAAAACCTCAAGGAAGCGTGTTTTCATGAAAGTGCGTATAGCCACAGTTTCAGAGCTCTTGCGCGCTTAATTACAGAGATACGAGCATTTTCCCTGCAATTCAGTCATTTAGTCACAATTCACTCAAGTTTGTCACTTTCCCACTGTTACACACAGAATGAAAATTTTTGCCAAGCAAAACTTAAAAAAAAAAAAAAGTTTTTGAAAAAGTGCATATCTTCACTTCAGAAGCTTATATTCACTTTCAAATGACCATTCAAGCACATTGGACCAAACGAGACCATATATGCATTGCACTGTGATCTGAAGCAGTTCCCAGGCCAGAAACACGCACAGATTCACCTTCTGAGTTTAAAACCTCAAGGAAGCGTGTTTATATGAAAGTCCGTATAGGCACAGTTTCAGAGCTCTAGCGCGCTTAATTAGAGAGATAGGAGCATTTTCACTCCAATTCAGTCGTTTAGTCACAATTCACTCAAGTTTGTCACTTTCCCACTGAGTTACATACAGAATGATAAATTTTAACAAGCAGAACTAAAAAAAAGAAAGTTTTTGAAAAAGTGCATATCTTCACTTTAGAAGCTTATATTCACTTCCAAATGACCGAACGAGCACATTGGACCAAAGGAGACCATATATGCATTGCACTGTGATCTGAAGCAGTTTCCAGGCCAGAAACACGCACAGATTCACCTTCTGAGTTTAAAACCTCAAGGAAGCGTGTTTATATGAAAGTGCGTATAGGCACAGTTTCAGCGCTCTAGCGCGCTTAATTAGAGAGATAGGAGCATTTTCACTCCAATTCAGTCGTGTAGTCACAATTCACTCAAGTTTGTCACTTTCCCACTGAGTAACACACAGAATTAAAAATTTTGACAGGCAGAACTAAAAAAAAGAAAGTTTTTGAAAAAGTGCATATCTTCACTTCAGAAGCTTAAATTCACTTCCAAAAGACTGTACAAGCCCATTGGACCAAACGAGACCATATATGTATTGCACAGTGATCTGAAGCAGTTTCCAGGCCAGAAACTTGCAGAAATTCACCTTCTGAGTTTAAAACCTCAAGGAAGCGTGTTTTCATGAAAGTGCGTATAGCCACAGTTTCAGAGCTCTAGCGGGCTAAATTACAGAGATACGAGCATTTTCCCTACAATTCAGTCATTTAGTCACAATTCACTCAAGTTTGTCACTTTCCCACTGTTACACACAGAATGAAAATTTTTGCCAAGCAAAACTTAAAAAAAAAAAAAAGTTTTTGAAAAAGTGCATATCTTCACTTCAGAAGCTTATATTCACTTTCAAATGACCATTCAAGCACATTGGACCAAACGAGACCATATATGCATTGCACTGTGATCTGAAGCAGTTCCCAGGCCAGAAACACGCACAGATTCACCTTCTGAGTTTAAAACCTCAAGGAAGCGTGTTTATATGAAAGTGCGTATAGGCACAGTTTCAGAGCTCAAGCGCGCTTAATTAGAGAGATAGGAGCATTTTCACTCCAATTCAGTCGTGTAGTCACAATTCACTCAAGTTTGTCACTTTCCCACTGAGTTACATACAGAATGATACATTTTAACAAGCAGAACTAAAAAAAAGAAAGTTTTTGAAAAAGTGTATACCTACACTTCAGAAGCTTATATTCACTTCCAAATGACCGAACGAGCACATTGGACCAAAGGAGACCATATATGCATTGCACTGTGATCTGAAGCAGTTTCCAGGCCAGAAACACGCACAGATTCACCTTCTGAGTTTAAAACCTCAAGGAAGCGTGTTTATATGAAAGTGCGTATAGGCACAGTTTCAGCGCTCTAGCGCGCTTAATTAGAGAGATAGGAGCATTTTCACTCCAATTCAGTCGTGTAGTCACAATTCACTCAAGTTTGTCACTTTCCCACTGAGTTACACACAGAATTAAAAATTTTGACAGGCAGAACTAAAAAAAAGAAAGTTTTTGAAAAAGTGCATATCTTCACTTCAGAAGCTTAAATTCACTTCCAAAAGACTGTACAAGCCCATTGGACCAAACGAGACCATATATGTATTGCACAGTGATCTGAAGCAGTTTCCAGGCCAGAAACATGCAGAAATTCACCTTCTGAGTTTAAAACCTCAAGGAAGCGTGTTTTCATGAAAGTGCGTATAGCCACAGTTTCAGAGCTCTAGCGCGCTTAATTACAGAGATACGAGCATTTTCCCTACAATTCAGTCATTTAGTCACAATTCACTCAAGTTTGTCACTTTCCCACTGTTACACACAGAATGAAAATTTTTGCCAAGCAAAACTTAAAAAAAAAAAAAAGTTTTTGAAAAAGTGCATATCTTCACTTCAGAAGCTTATATTCACTTTCAAATGACCATTCAAGCACATTGGACAAAAACGAGACCATATATGCATTGCACTGTGATCTGAAGCAGTTCCCAGGCCAGAAACATGCACAGATTCACCTTCTGAGTTTAAAACCTCAAGGAAGCGTGTTTATATGAAAGTCCGTATAGGCACAGTTTCAGAGCTCTAGCGCGCTTAATTACAGAGATACGAGCATTTTCCCTACAATTCAGTCATTTAGTCACAATTCACTCAAGTTTGTCACTTTCCCACTGTTACACACAGAATGAAAATTTTTGCCAAGCAAAACTTAAAAAAAAAAAAAAGTTTTTGAAAAAGTGCATATCTTCACTTCAGAAGCTTATATTCACTTTCAAATGACCATTCAAGCACATTGGACAAAAACGAGACCATATATGCATTGCACTGTGATCTGAAGCAGTTCCCAGGCCAGAAACACGCACAGATTCACCTTCTGAGTTTAAAACCTCAAGGAAGCGTGTTTATATGAAAGTCCGTATAGGCACAGTTTCAGAGCTCTAGCGCGCTTAATTAGAGAAATAGGAGCATTTTCACTCCAATTCAGTCGTGTAGTCACAATTCAATCAAGTTAGTCACTTTCCCACTGAGTTACATACAGAATAATAAATTTTAACAAGCAGAACTAAAAAAAAGAAAGTTTTTGACAAAGTGCATATCTTCACTTCAGAAGCTTATATTCACTTCCAAATGACCGAACAAGCACATTGGACCAAAGGAGACCATATATGCATTGCACTGTGATCTGAAGCAGTTTCCAGGCCAGAAACACGCACAGATTCACCTTCTGAGTTTAAAACCTCAAGGAAGCGTGTGTTCATGAAAGTGCGTATAGCCACAGTTTCAGAGCTCTAGCGTGCTTAAATACAGAGATACGAGCATTTTCCCTACAATTCAGTCATTTAGTCACAATTCACTCAAGTTTGTCACTTTCCCACTGTTACACACAGAATGAAAATTTTTGCCAAGCAAAACTTAAAAAAAAAAAAAAGTTTTTGAAAAAGTGCATATCTTCACTTCAGAAGCTTATATTCACTTTCAAATGACCATTCAAGCACATTGGACCAAAGGAGACCATATATGCATTGCACTGTGATCTGAAGCAGTTTCCAGGCCAGAAACACGCTCAGATTCACCTTCTGAGTTTAAAACCTCAAGGAAGCGTGTTTATATGAAAGTGCGTATAGGCACAGTTTCAGAGCTCAAGCGCGCTTAATTAGAGAGATAGGAGCATTTTCACTCCAATTCAGTCGTGTAGTCACAATTCACTCAAGTTTGTCACTTTCCCACTGAGTTACATACAGAATGATACATTTTAACAAGCAGAACTAAAAAAAAGAAAGTTTTTGAAAAAGTGTATACCTACACTTCAGAAGCTTATATTCACTTCCAAATGACCGAACGAGCACATTGGACCAAAGGAGACCATATATGCATTGCACTGTGATCTGAAGCAGTTTCCAGGCCAGAAACACGCACAGATTCACCTTCTGAGTTTAAAACCTCAAGGAAGCGTGTTTATATGAAAGTGCGTATAGGCACAGTTTCAGCGCTCTAGCGCGCTTAATTAGAGAGATAGGAGCATTTTCACTCCAATTCAGTCGTGTAGTCACAATTCACTCAAGTTTGTCACTTTCCCACTGAGTTACACACAGAATTAAAAATTTTGACAGGCAGAACTAAAAAAAAGAAAGTTTTTGAAAAAGTGCATATCTTCACTTCAGAAGCTTAAATTCACTTCCAAAAGACTGTACAAGCCCATTGGACCAAACGAGACCATATATGTATTGCACAGTGATCTGAAGCAGTTTCCAGGCCAGAAACATGCAGAAATTCACCTTCTGAGTTTAAAACCTCAAGGAAGCGTGTTTTCATGAAAGTGCGTATAGCCACAGTTTCAGAGCTCTAGCGCGCTTAATTACAGAGATACGAGCATTTTCCCTACAATTCAGTCATTTAGTCACAATTCACTCAAGTTTGTCACTTTCCCACTGTTACACACAGAATGAAAATTTTTGCCAAGCAAAACTTAAAAAAAAAAAAAAGTTTTTGAAAAAGTGCATATCTTCACTTCAGAAGCTTATATTCACTTTCAAATGACCATTCAAGCACATTGGACCAAACGAGACCATATATGCATTGCACTGTGATCTGAAGCAGTTCCCAGGCCAGAAACATGCACAGATTCACCTTCTGAGTTTAAAACCTCAAGGAAGCGTGTTTATATGAAAGTCCGTATAGGCACAGTTTCAGAGCTCTAGCGCGCTTAATTAGAGAAATAGGAGCATTTTCACTCCAATTCAGTCGTGTAGTCACAATTCACTCAAGTTTGTCACTTTCCCACTGAGTTACATACAGAATGATAAATTTTAACAAGCAGAACTAAAAAAAAGAAAGTTTTTGAAAAAGTGCATATCTTCACTTCAGAAGCTTATATTCACTTCCAAATGACCGAACGAGCACATTGGACCAAAGGAGACCATATATGCATTGCACTGTGATCTGAAGCAGTTTCCAGGCCAGAAACACGCACAGATTCACCTTCTGAGTTTAAAACCTCAAGGAAGTGTGTTTATATGAAAGTGCGTATAGGCACAGTTTCAGCGCTCTAGCGCGCTAAATTAGAGAGATAGGAGCATTTTCACTCCAATTCAGTCGTGTAGTCACAATTCACTCAAGTTTGTCACTTTCCCACTGAGTTACACACAGAATTAAAAATTTTGACAGGCAGAACTAAAAAAAAGAAAGTTTTTGAAAAAGTGCATATCTTCACTACAGAAGCTTAAATTCACTTCCAAAAGACTGTACAAGCCCATTGGACCAAACGAGACCATATATGTATTGCACAGTGATCTGAAGCAGTTTCCAGGCCAGAAACTTGCAGAAATTCACCTTCTGAGTTTAAAACCTCAAGGAAGCGTGTTTTCATGAAAGTGCGTATAGCCACAGTTTCAGAGCTCTTGCGCGCTTAATTACAGAGATACGAGCATTTTCCCTGCAATTCAGTCATTTAGTCACAATTCACTCAAGTTTGTCACTTTCCCACTGTTACACACAGAATGAAAATTTTTGCCAAGCAAAACTTAAAAAAAAAAAAAAGTTTTTGAAAAAGTGCATATCTTCACTTCAGAAGCTTATATTCACTTTCAAATGACCATTCAAGCACATTGGACCAAACGAGACCATATATGCATTGCACTGTGATCTGAAGCAGTTCCCAGGCCAGAAACACGCACAGATTCACCTTCTGAGTTTAAAACCTCAAGGAAGCGTGTTTATATGAAAGTCCGTATAGGCACAGTTTCAGAGCTCTAGCGCGCTTAATTAGAGAGATAGGAGCATTTTCACTCCAATTCAGTCGTTTAGTCACAATTCACTCAAGTTTGTCACTTTCCCACTGAGTTACATACAGAATGATAAATTTTAACAAGCAGAACTAAAAAAAAGAAAGTTTTTGAAAAAGTGCATATCTTCACTTCAGAAGCTTATATTCAATTCCAAATGACCGAACGAGCACATTGGACGAAAGGAGACCATATATGCATTGCACTGTGATCTGAAGCAGTTTCCAGGCCAGAAACACGCACAGATTCACCTTCTGAGTTTAAAACCTCAAGGAAGCGTGTTTATATGAAAGTGCGTATAGGCACAGTTTCAGCGCTCTAGCGCGCTTAATTAGAGAGATAGGAGCATTTTCACTCCAATTCAGTCGTGTAGTCACAATTCACTCAAGTTTGTCACTTTCCCACTGAGTTACACACAGAATTAAAAATTTTGACAGGCAGAACTAAAAAAAAGAAAGTTTTTGAAAAAGTGCATATCTTCACTTCAGAAGCTTAAATTCACTTCCAAAAGACTGTACAAGCCCATTGGACCAAACGAGACCATATATGTATTGCACAGTGATCTGAAGCAGTTTCCAGGCCAGAAACTTGCAGAAATTCACCTTCTGAGTTTAAAACCTCAAGGAAGCGTGTTTTCATGAAAGTGCGTATAGCCACAGTTTCAGAGCTCTAGCGGGCTAAATTACAGAGATACGAGCATTTTCCCTACAATTCAGTCATTTAGTCACAATTCACTCAAGTTTGTCACTTTCCCACTGTTACACACAGAATGAAAATTTTTGCCAAGCAAAACTTAAAAAAAAAAAAAAGTTTTTGAAAAAGTGCATATCTTCACTTCAGAAGCTTATATTCACTTTCAAATGACCATTCAAGCACATTGGACCAAACGAGACCATATATGCATTGCACTGTGATCTGAAGCAGTTCCCAGGCCAGAAACACGCACAGATTCACCTTCTGAGTTTAAAACCTCAAGGAAGCGTGTTTATATGAAAGTGCGTATAGGCACAGTTTCAGAGCTCAAGCGCGCTTAATTAGAGAGATAGGAGCATTTTCACTCCAATTCAGTCGTGTAGTCACAATTCACTCAAGTTTGTCACTTTCCCACTGAGTTACATACAGAATGATACATTTTAACAAGCAGAACTAAAAAAAAGAAAGTTTTTGAAAAAGTGTATACCTACACTTCAGAAGCTTATATTCACTTCCAAATGACCGAACGAGCACATTGGACCAAAGGAGACCATATATGCATTGCACTGTGATCTGAAGCAGTTTCCAGGCCAGAAACACGCACAGATTCACCTTCTGAGTTTAAAACCTCAAGGAAGCGTGTTTATATGAAAGTGCGTATAGGCACAGTTTCAGCGCTCTAGCGCGCTTAATTAGAGAGATAGGAGCATTTTCACTCCAATTCAGTCGTGTAGTCACAATTCACTCAAGTTTGTCACTTTCCCACTGAGTTACACACAGAATTAAAAATTTTGACAGGCAGAACTAAAAAAAAGAAAGTTTTTGAAAAAGTGCATATCTTCACTTCAGAAGCTTAAATTCACTTCCAAAAGACTGTACAAGCCCATTGGACCAAACGAGACCATATATGTATTGCACAGTGATCTGAAGCAGTTTCCAGGCCAGAAACATGCAGAAATTCACCTTCTGAGTTTAAAACCTCAAGGAAGCGTGTTTTCATGAAAGTGCGTATAGCCACAGTTTCAGAGCTCTAGCGCGCTTAATTACAGAGATACGAGCATTTTCCCTACAATTCAGTCATTTAGTCACAATTCACTCAAGTTTGTCACTTTCCCACTGTTACACACAGAATGAAAATTTTTGCCAAGCAAAACTTAAAAAAAAAAAAAAGTTTTTGAAAAAGTGCATATCTTCACTTCAGAAGCTTATATTCACTTTCAAATGACCATTCAAGCACATTGGACCAAACGAGACCATATATGCATTGCACTGTGATCTGAAGCAGTTCCCAGGCCAGAAACATGCACAGATTCACCTTCTGAGTTTAAAACCTCAAGGAAGCGTGTTTATATGAAAGTCCGTATAGGCACAGTTTCAGAGCTCTAGCGCGCTTAATTAGAGAAATAGGAGCATTTTCACTCCAATTCAGTCGTGTAGTCACAATTCACTCAAGTTTGTCACTTTCCCACTGAGTTACATACAGAATGATAAATTTTAACAAGCAGAACTAAAAAAAAGAAAGTTTTTGAAAAAGTGCATATCTTCACTTCAGAAGCTTATATTCACTTCCAAATGACCGAACGAGCACATTGGACCAAAGGAGACCATATATGCATTGCACTGTGATCTGAAGCAGTTTCCAGGCCAGAAACACGCACAGATTCACCTTCTGAGTTTAAAACCTCAAGGAAGTGTGTTTATATGAAAGTGCGTATAGGCACAGTTTCAGCGCTCTAGCGCGCTAAATTAGAGAGATAGGAGCATTTTCACTCCAATTCAGTCGTGTAGTCACAATTCACTCAAGTTTGTCACTTTCCCACTGAGTTACACACAGAATTAAAAATTTTGACAGGCAGAACTAAAAAAAAGAAAGTTTTTGAAAAAGTGCATATCTTCACTACAGAAGCTTAAATTCACTTCCAAAAGACTGTACAAGCCCATTGGACCAAACGAGACCATATATGTATAGCACAGTGATCTGAAGCAGTTTCCAGGCCAGAAACTTGCAGAAATTCACCTTCTGAGTTTAAAACCTCAAGGAAGCGTGTTTTCATGAAAGTGCGTATAGCCACAGTTTCAGAGCTCTAGCGCGCTTAATTACAGAGATACGAGCATTTTCCCTGCAATTCAGTCATTTAGTCACAATTCACTCAAGTTTGTCACTTTCCCACTGTTACACACAGAATGAAAATTTTTGCCAAGCAAAACTTAAAAAAAAAAAAAAGTTTTTGAAAAAGTGCATATCTTCACTTCAGAAGCTTATATTCACTTTCAAATGACCATTCAAGCACATTGGACCAAACGAGACCATATATGCATTGCACTGTGATCTGAAGCAGTTTCCAGGCCAGAAACACGCACAGATTCACCTTCTGAGTTTAAAACCTCAAGGAAGCGTGTTTATATGAAAGTCCGTATAGGCACAGTTTCAGAGCTCTAGCGCGCTTAATTAGAGAGATAGGAGCATTTTCACTCCAATTCAGTCGTTTAGTCACAATTCACTCAAGTTTGTCACTTTCCCACTGAGTTACATACAGAATGATAAATTTTAACAAGCAGAACTAAAAAAAAGAAAGTTTTTGAAAAAGTGCATATCTTCACTTCAGAAGCTTATATTCACTTCCAAATGACCGAACGAGCACATTGGACCAAAGGAGACCATATATGCATTGCACTGTGATCTGAAGCAGTTTCCAGGCCAGAAACACGCACAGATTCACCTTCTGAGTTTAAAACCTCAAGGAAGCGTGTTTATATGAAAGTGCGTATAGGCACAGTTTCAGCGCTCTAGCGCGCTTAATTAGAGAGATAGGAGCATTTTCACTCCAATTCAGTCGTGTAGTCACAATTCACTCAAGTTTGTCACTTTCCCACTGAGTTACACACAGAATTAAAAATTTTGACAGGCAGAACTAAAAAAAAGAAAGTTTTTGAAAAAGTGCATATCTTCACTTCAGAAGCTTAAATTCACTTCCAAAAGACTGTACAAGCCCATTGGACCAAACGAGACCATATATGTATTGCACAGTGATCTGAAGCAGTTTCCAGGCCAGAAACTTGCAGAAATTCACCTTCTGAGTTTAAAACCTCAAGGAAGCGTGTTTTCATGAAAGTGCGTATAGCCACAGTTTCAGAGCTCTAGCGGGCTAAATTACAGAGATACGAGCATTTTCCCTACAATTCAGTCATTTAGTCACAATTCACTCAAGTTTGTCACTTTCCCACTGTTACACACAGAATGAAAATTTTTGCCAAGCAAAACTTAAAAAAAAAAAAAAGTTTTTGAAAAAGTGCATATCTTCACTTCAGAAGCTTATATTCACTTTCAAATGACCATTCAAGCACATTGGACCAAACGAGACCATATATGCATTGCACTGTGATCTGAAGCAGTTCCCAGGCCAGAAACACGCACAGATTCACCTTCTGAGTTTAAAACCTCAAGGAAGCGTGTTTATATGAAAGTCAGTATAGGCACAGTTTCAGAGCTCTAGCGCGCTTAATTAGAGAAATAGGAGCATTTTCACTCCAATTCAGTCGTGTAGTCACAATTCACTCAAGTTTGTCACTTTCCCACTGAGTTACATACAGAATGATAAATTTTAACAAGCAGAACTAAAAAAAAGAAAGTTTTTGACAAAGTGCATATCTTCACTTCAGAAGCTTATATTCACTTCCAAATGACCGAACAAGCACATTGGACCAAAGGAGACCATATATGCATTGCACTGTGATCTGAAGCAGTTCCCAGGCCAGAAACACGCACAGATTCACCTTCTGAGTTTAAAACCTCAAGGAAGCGTGTTTATATGAAAGTCAGTATAGGCACAGTTTCAGAGCTCTAGCGCGCTTAATTAGAGAAATAGGAGCATTTTCACTCCAATTCAGTCGTGTAGTCACAATTCACTCAAGTTTGTCACTTTCCCACTGAGTTACATACAGAATGATAAATTTTAACAAGCAGAACTAAAAAAAAGAAAGTTTTTGACAAAGTGCATATCTTCACTTCAGAAGCTTATATTCACTTCCAAATGACCAAACAAGCACATTGGACCAAAGGAGACCATATATGCATTGCACTGTGATCTGAAGCAGTTTCCAGGCCAGAAACACGCACAGATTCACCTTCTGAGTTTAAAACCTCAAGGAAGCGTGTTTTCATGAAAGTGCGTATAGCCACAGTTTCAGAGCTCTAGCGCGCTTAATTAAAGAGATACGAGCATTTTCCCTACAATTCAGTCATTTAGTCACAATTCACTCAAGTTTGTCACTTTCCCACTGTTACACACAGAATGAAAATTTTTGCCAAGCAAAACAAAAAAAAAAAAGTTTTTGAAAAAGTGCATATCTTCACTTCAGAAGCTTATATTCACTTTCAAATGACCATTCAAGCACATTGGACCAAAGGAGACCATATATGCATTGCACTGTGATCTGAAGCAGTTTCCAGGCCAGAAACACGCACAGATTCACCATCTGAGTTTAAAACCTCAAGGAAGCGTGTTTATATGAAAGTGCGTATAGGCACAGTTTCAGAGCTCTAGCGCGCATAATTAGAGAGATAGGAGCATTTTCACTCCAATTCAGTCGTGTAGTCACAATTCACTCAAGTTTGTCACTTTCCCACTGAGTTACATACAGAATGATACATTTTAACAAGCAGAACTAAAAAAAAGAAAGTTTTTGAAAAAGTGCATGTCTTCACTTCAGAAGCTTAAATTCACTTCCAAAAGACTGTACAAGCCCATTGGACCAAACGAGACCATATATGTATTGCACAGTGATCTGAAGCAGTTTCCAGGCCAGAAACATGCAGAAATTCACCTTCTGAGTTTAAAACGTCAAGGAAGCGTGTTTTCATGAAAGTGCGTATAGCCACAGTTTCAGAGCTCTAGCGCGCTTAATTACAGAGATACGAGCATTTTCCCTACAATTCAGTCATTTAGTCACAATTCACTCAAGTTTGTCACTTTCCCACTGTTACACACAGAATGAAAATTTTTGCCAAGCAATACTTAAAAAAAAAAAAAGTTTTTGAAAAAGTGCATATCTTCACTTCAGAAGCTTATATTCACTGTCAAATGACCATTCAAGCACATTGGACCAAACGAGACCATATATGCATTGCACTGTGATCTGAAGCAGTTCCCAGGGCAGAAACACGCACAGATTCACCTTCTGAGTTTAAAACCTCAAGGAAGCGTGTTTATATGAAAGTGCGTATTGGCACAGTTTCAGAGCTCTAGCGCGCTTAATTAGAGAGATACGAGCATTTTCACTCCAATTCAGTCGTGTAGTGACAATTCACTCAAGTTTGTCACTTTCCCACTGAGTTACATACAGAATGATAAATTTTAACAAGCAGAACTAAAAAAAAGAAAGTTTTTGAAAAAGTGCATATCTTCACTTCAGAAGCTTATATTCACTTCCAAATGACCGAACGAGCACATTGGACCAAAGGAGACCATATATGCATTGCACTGTGATCTGAAGCAGTTGCCAGGCCAGAAACACGCACAGATTCACCTTCTGAGTTTAAAACCTCAAGGAAGCGTGTTTATATGAAAGTGCGAATAGGCACAGTTTCAGCGCTCTCGCGCGCTTAATTACAGAGATACGAGCATTTTCCCTACAATTCAGTCATTTAGTCACAATTCACTCAAGTTTGTCACTTTCCCACTGTTACACACAGAATGAAAATTTTTGCCAAGCAAAACAAAAAAAAAAAAGTTTTTGAAAAAGTGCATATCTTCACTTCAGAAGCTTATATTCACTTCCAAATGACCATTCGAGCACATTGGACCAAAGGAGACCATATATGTATTGCACAGTGATCTGAAGCAGTTTCCAGGTCAGAAACATGCAGAAATTCACCTTCTGAGTTGAAAACCTCAAGGAAGCGTGTTTTCATGAAAGTGCGTATAGCCACAGTTTCAGAGCTCTAGCGCGCTTAATTACAGAGATACGAGCATTTTCCCTACAATTCAGTCATTTAGTCACAATTCACTCAAGTTTGTCACTTTCCCACTGTTACACACAGAATGAAAATTTTTGCCAAGCAAAACTTAAAAAAAAAAAAAAAGTTTTTGAAAAAGTGCATATCTTCACTTCAGAAGCTTATATTCACTTCCAAATGACCATTCAAGCACATTGGACCAAACGAGACCATATATGCATTGCACTGTGATCTGAAGCAGTTTCCAGGCCAGAAACACGCAGATTCACCTTCTGAGTTTAAAACCTCAAGGAAGCGTGTTTATATGAAAGTGCGTATAGGCACAGTTTCAGAGCTCTAGCGCGCTTATTGAGAGAGATAGGAGCATTTTCACTCCAATTCAGTCGTGTAGTCACAATTCACTCAAGTTTGTCACTTTCCCACTGAGTTACACACAGAATTAAAAATTTTGACAGGCAGAACTAAAAAAAAGAAAGTTTTTGACAAAGTGCATATCTTCACTTCAGAAGCTTATATTCACTTCCAAATGACCGAACAAGCACATTGGACCAAAGGAGACCATATATGCATTGCACTGTGATCTGAAGCAGTTTCCAGGCCAGAAACACGCACAGATTCACCTTCTGAGTTTAAAACCTCAAGGAAGCGTGTTTATATGAAAGTGCGTATAGGCACAGTTTCAGAGCTCTAGCGCGCTTAATTAGAGAGATAGGAGCATTTTCACTCCAATTCAGTCGTGTAGTCACAATTCACTCAAGTTTGTCACTTTCCCACTGAGTTACACACAGAATTAAAAATTTTGACAGGCAGAACTAAAAAAAAGAAAGTTTTTGAAAAAGTGCATATCTTCACTTCAGAAGCTTATATTCACTTCCCAATGACCGAACGAGCACATTGGACCAAAGGAGACCATTTATGCATTGCACTGTGATCTGAAGCAGTTTCCAGGCCAGAAACACGCACAGATTCACCTTCTGAGTTTAAAACCTCAAGGAAGCGTGTTTATATGAAAGTGCGTATAGGCACAGTTTCAGCGCTCTAGCGCGCTTAATTAGAGAGATAGGAGCATTTTCACTCCAATTCAGTCGTGTAGTCACAATTCACTCAAGTTTGTCACTTTCCCACTGAGTTACATACAGAATGATAAATTTTAACAAGCAGAACTAAAAAAAAGAAAGTTTTTGACAAAGTGCATATCTTCACTTCAGAAGCTTATATTCACTTCCAAATGACCGAACAAGCACATTGGACCAAAGGAGACCATATATGCATTGCACTGTGATCTGAAGCAGTTTCCAGGCCAGAAACACGCACAGATTCACCTTCTGAGTTTAAAACCTCAAGGAAGCGTGTTTATATGAAAGTGCGTATAGGCACAGTTTCAGAGCTCTAGCGCGCTTAATTAGAGAGATAGGAGCATTTTCACTCCAATTCAGTCGTGTAGTCACAATTCACTCAAGTTTGTCACTTTCCCACTGAGTTACACACAGAATTAAAAATTTTGACAGGCAGAACTAAAAAAAAGAAAGTTTTTGAAAAAGTGCATATCTTCACTTCAGAAGCTTATATTCACTTCCCAATGACCGAACGAGCACATTGGACCAAAGGAGACCATTTATGCATTGCACTGTGATCTGAAGCAGTTTCCAGGCCAGAAACACGCACAGATTCACCTTCTGAGTTTAAAACCTCAAGGAAGCGTGTTTATATGAAAGTGCGTATAGGCACAGTTTCAGCGCTCTAGCGCGCTTAATTAGAGAGATAGGAGCATTTTCACTCCAATTCAGTCGTGTAGTCACAATTCACTCAAGTTTGTCACTTTCCCACTGAGTTACATACAGAATTATACATTTTAACAAGCAGAACTAATAAAAAAGAAAGTTTTTGAAAAAGTGCATATCTTCACTTCAGAAGCTTATATTCACTTCCAAATGACCGAACAAGCACATTGGACCAAAAAAGACCATATATGCATTGCACTGTGATCTGAACCAGTTTCCAGGCCAGAAACACGCACAGATTCACCTTCTGAGTTTAAAACCTCAAGGAAGCGTGTTTATATGAA
Organism: Gymnothorax reevesii; assembly: GCA_029721435.1. NCBI lineage: Eukaryota > Metazoa > Chordata > Actinopteri > Anguilliformes > Muraenidae > Gymnothorax > Gymnothorax reevesii. The sequence goes on along the minus strand of CM056580.1, from coordinate 111,732,070 downwards.
AGTGCGTATAGGCACAGTTTCAGAGCTCTAGCGCACTTAATTAGAGAGATAGGAGCATTTTCACTCCAATTCAGTCGTGTAGTCACAATTCACTCAAGTTTGTCACTTTCCCACTGAGTTACATACAGAATGATAAATTTTGACAGGCAGAACTAAAAAATAGAAAGTTTTTGAAAAAGTGCATATCTTCACTTCAGAAGCTTATATTCACTTCCCAATGACCGAACGAGCACATTGGACCAAAGGAGACCATTTATGCATTGCACTGTGATCTGAAGCAGTTTCCAGGCCAGAAACACGCACAGATTCACCTTCTGAGTTTAAAACCTCAAGGAAGCGTGTTTATATGAAAGTGCGTATAGGCACAGTTTCAGCGCTCTAGCGCGCTTAATTAGAGAGATAGGAGCATTTTCACTCCAATTCAGTCGTGTAGTCACAATTCACTCAAGTTTGTCACTTTCCCACTGAGTTACACACAGAATTAAAAATTTTGACAGGCAGAACTAAAAAAAAGAAAGTTTTTGAAAAAGTGCATATCTTCACTTGAGAAGCTTAAATTCACTTCCAAAAGACTGTACAAGCCCATTGGACCAAACGAGACCATATATGTATTGCACAGTGATCTGAAGCAGTTTCCAGGCCAGAAACATGCAGAAATTCACCTTCTGAGTTTAAAACCTCAAGGAAGCGTGTTTTCATGAAAGTGCGTATAGCCACAGTTTCAGAGCTCTAGCGCGCTTAATTACAGAGATACGAGCATTTCCCCTACAATTCAGTCATTTAGTCACAATTCACTCAAGTTTGTCACTTTCCCACTGTTACACACAGAATGAAAATTTTTGCCAAGCAAAACTTAAAAAAAAAAAGTTTTTGAAAAAGTGCATATCTTCACTTCAGAAGCTTATATTCACTTTCAAATGACCATTCAAGCACATTGGACCAAACGAGACCATATATGCATTGCACTGTGATCTGAAGCAGTTCCCAGGCCAGAAACACGCACAGATTCACCTTCTGAGTTTAAAACCTCAAGGAAGCGTGTTTATATGAAAGTGCGTATAGGCACAGTTTCAGAGCTCTAGCGCGCTTAATTAGAGAGATAGGAGCATTTTCACTCCAATTCAGTCGTGTAGTCACAATTCACTCAAGTTTGTGACTTTCCCACTGAGTTACACACAGAATTAAAAATTTTGACAGGCAGAACTAAAAAAAAGAAAGTTTTTGAAAAAGTGCATATCTTCACTTCAGAGGCTTATATTCACTTTCAAATGACCATTCAAGCACATTGGACCAAACGAGACCATATATGCATTGCACTGTGATCTGAAGCAGTTCCCAGGCCAGAAACACGCACAGATTCACCTTCTGAGTTTAAAACCTCAAGGAAGCGTGATTATATGAAAGTCCGTATAGGCACAGTTTCAGAGCTCTAGCGCGCTTAATTATAGAGATAGGAGCATTTTCACTCCAATTCAGTCGTGTAGTCACAATTCACTCAAGTTTGTCACTTTCCCACTGAGTTACATACAGAATGATAAATTTTAACAAGCAGAACTAAAAAAAAGAAAGTTTTTGAAAAAGTGCATATCTTCACTTCAGAAGCTTATATTCACTTCCAAATGACCGAACGAGCACATTGGACCAAAGGAGACCATATATGCATTGCACTGTGATCTGAAGCAGTTTCCAGGCCAGAAACACGCACAGATTCACCTTCTGAGTTTAAAACCTCAAGGAAGCGTGTTTATATGAAAGTGCGTATAGGCACAGTTTCAGCGCTCTAGCGCGCTTAATTAGAGAGATAGGAGCATTTTCCCTACAATTCAGTCGTGTAGTCACAATTCACTCAAGTTTGTCACTTTCCCACTGAGTTACATACAGAATGATACATTTTAACAAGCAGAACTAAAAAAAAGAAAGTTTTTGAAAAAGTGCATATCTTCACTTCAGAAGCTTATATTCACTTCCAAATGACCGAACGAGCACATTGGACCAAAGGAGACCATATATGCATTGCACTGTGATCTGAAGCAGTTTCCAGGCCAGAAACACGCACAGATTCACCTTCTGAGTTTAAAACCTCAAGGAAGCGTGTTTATATGAAAGTCCGTATAGGCACAGTTTCAGAGCTCTAGCGCGCTTAATTAGAGAGATAGGAGCATTTTCACTCCAATTCAGTCGTGTAGTCACAATTCACTCAAGTTTGTCACTTTCCCACTGAGTTACACACAGAATTAAAAATTTTGAAAGGCAGAACTAAAAAAAAGAAAGTTTTTGAAAAAGTGCATATCTTCACTTCAGAAGCTTAAATTCACTTCCAAAAGACTGTACAAGCCCATTGGACCAAACGAGACCATATATGTATTGCACAGTGATCTGAAGCAGTTTCCAGGACAGAAACATGCAGAAATTCACCTTCTGAGTTGAAAACCTCAAGGAAGCGTGTTTTCATGAAAGTGCGTATAGCCACAGTTTCAGAGCTCTAGCGCGCTTAATTACAGAGATACGAGCATTTTCCCTACAATTCAGTCATTTAGTCACAATTCACTCAAGTTTGTCACTTTCCCACTGTTACACACAGAATGAAAATTTTTGCCAAGCAAAACTTAAAAAAAAAAAAAGTTTTTGAAAATGTGCATATCTTCACTTCAGGAGCTTATATTCACTTTCAAATGACCATTCAAGCACATTGGACCAAACGAGACCATATATGCATTGCACTGTGATCTGAAGCAGTTCCCAGGCCAGAAACAGGCACAGATTCACCTTCTGAGTTAAAAACCTCAAGGAAGCGTGTTTATATGAAAGTGCGTATAGGCACAGTTTCAGCGCTCTAGCGTGCTTAATTAGAGAGATAGGAGCATTTTCACTCCAATTCAGTCGTGTAGTCACAATTCACTCAAGTTTGTCACTTTCCCACTGAGTTACACACAGAATTAAAAATTTTAACAAGCAGAACTAAAAAAAAGAAAGTTTTTGAAAAAGTGCATATCTTCACTTCAGAAGCTTATATTCACTTCCAAATGACCGAACAAGCACATTGGACCAAAAGAGACCATATATGCATTGCACTGTGATCTGAAGCAGTTTCCAGGCCAGAAACACGCACAGATTCACCTTCTGAGTTTAAAACCTCAAGGAAGCGTGTTTATATGAAAGTGCGTATAGGCACAGTTTCAGAGCTCTAGCGCGCTTAATTAGAGAGATAGGAGCATTTTCACTCCAATTCAGTCGTGTAGTCACAATTCACTCAAGTTTGGCACTTTCCCACTGAGTTACATACAGAATGATAAATTTTAACAAGCAGAACTAAAAAAAAGAAAGTTTTTGACAAAGTGCATATCTTCACTTCAGAAGCTTATATTCACTTCCAAATGACCGAACAAGCACATTGGACCAAAGGAGACCATATATGCATTGCACTGTGATCTGAAGCAGTTTCCAGGCCAGAAACACGCACAGATTCACCTTCTGAGTTTAAAACCTCAAGGAAGCGTGTTTTCATGAAAGTTCGTATAGCCACAGTTTCAGAGCTCTAGTGCGCTTAATTAAAGAGATACGAGCATTTTCCCTACAATTCAGTCATTTAGTCACAATTCACTCAAGTTTGTCACTTTCCCACTGTTACACACAGAATGAAAATTTTTGCCTAGCAAAACAAAAAAAAAAAAGTTTTTGAAAAAGTGCATATCTTCACTTCAGAAGCTTATATTCACTTTCAAATGACCATTCAAGCACATTGGACCAAAGGAGACCATATATGCATTGCACTGTGATCTGAAGCAGTTTCCAGGCCAGAAACACGCTCAGATTCACCTTCTGAGTTTAAAACCTCAAGGAAGCGTGTTTATATGAAAGTGCGTATAGGCACAGTTTCAGAGCTCTAGCGCGCTTAATTAGAGAGATAGGAGCATTTTCACTCCAATTCAGTCGTGTAGTCACAATTCACTCAAGTTTGTCACTTTCCCACTGAGTTACATACAGAATGATAAATTTTAACAAGCAGAACTAAAAAAAAGAAAGTTTTTGAAAAAGTGCATATCTTCACTTCAGAAGCTTATATTCACTTCCAAATGACCGAACGAGCACATTGGACCAAAGGAGACCATTTATGCATTGCACTGTGATCTGAAGCAGTTTCCAGGCCAGAAACACGCACAGATTCACCTTCTGAGTTTAAAACCTCAAGGAAGCGTGTTTATATGAAAGTGCGTATAGGCACAGTTTCAGCGCTCTAGCGCGCTTAATTAGAGAGATAGGAGCATTTTCACTCCAATTCAGTCGTGTAGTCACAATTCACTCAAGTTAGTCACTTTCCCACTGAGTTACATACAGAATGATAAATTTTAACAAGCAGAACTAAAAAAAAAAGAAAGTTTTTGAAAAAGTGCATATCTTCACTTCAGAAGCTTATATTCACTTCCAAATGACCGAACAAGCACATTGGACCAAAAAAGACCATATATGCATTGCACTGTGATCTGAACCAGTTTCCAGGCCAGAAACCCGCACAGATTCACCTTCTCAGTTTAAAACCTCAAGGAAGCGTGTTTATATGAAAGTGCGTATAGGCACAGTTTCAGCGCTCTAGCGCGCTTAATTAGAGAGATAGGAGCATTTTCACTCCAATTCAGTCGTGTAGTCACAATTCACTCAAGTTTGTCACTTTCCCACTGAGTTACACACAGAATTAAAAATTTTGACAGGCAGAACTAAAAAAAAGAAAGTTTTTGAAAAAGTGCATATCTTCACTTGAGAAGCTTAAATTCACTTCCAAAAGACTGTACAAGCCCATTGGACCAAACGAGACCATATATGTATTGCACAGTGATCTGAAGCAGTTTCCAGGCCAGAAACATGCAGAAATTCACCTTCTGAGTTTAAAACCTCAAGGAAGCGTGTTTTCATGAAAGTGCGTATTGCCACAGTTTCAGAGCTATAGCGCGCTTAATTACAGAGATACGAGCATTTTCCCTACAATTCAGTCATTTAGTCACAATTCACTCAAGTTTGTCACTTTCCCACTGTTCCACACAGAATGAAAATTTTTGCCAAGCAAAACTTAAAAAAAAAAAAAAGTTTTTGAAAAAGTGCATATCTTCACTTCAGAAGCTTATATTCACTTTCAAATGACCATTCAAGCACATTGGACCAAACGAGACCATATATGCGTTGCACTGTGATCTGAAGCAGTTCCCAGGCCAGAAACACGCACAGATTCACCTTCTGAGTTTAAAACCTCAAGGAAGCGTGTTTATATGAAAGTGCGTATAGGCACAGTTTCAGAGCTCTAGCGCGCTTAATTAGAGAGATAGGAGCATTTTCACTCCAATTCAGTCGTGTAGTCACAATTCACTCAAGTTTGTGACTTTCCCACTGAGTTACACACAGAATTAAAAATTTTGACAGGCAGAACTAAAAAAAAGAAAGTTTTTGAAAAAGTGCATATCTTCACTTCAGAGGCTTATATTCACTTTCAAATGACCATTCAAGCACATTGGACCAAACGAGACCATATATGCATTGCACTGTGATCTGAAGCAGTTCCCAGGCCAGAAACACGCACAGATTCACCTTCTGAGTTTAAAACCTCAAGGAAGCGTGATTATATGAAAGTCCGTATAGGCACAGTTTCAGAGCTCTAGCGCGCTTAATTATAGAGATAGGAGCATTTTCACTCCAATTCAGTCGTGTAGTCACAATTCACTCAAGTTTGTCACTTTCCCACTGAGTTACATACAGAATGATAAATTTTAACAAGCAGAACTAAAAAAAAGAAAGTTTTTGAAAAAGTGCATATCTTCACTTCAGAAGCTTATATTCACTTCCAAATGACCGAACGAGCACATTGGACCAAAGGAGACCATATATGCATTGCACTGTGATCTGAAGCAGTTTCCAGGCCAGAAACACGCACAGATTCACCTTCTGAGTTTAAAACCTCAAGGAAGCGTGATTATATGAAAGTCCGTATAGGCACAGTTTCAGAGCTCTAGTGCGCTTAATTAAAGAGATACGAGCATTTTCCCTACAATTCAGTCATTTAGTCACAATTCACTCAAGTTTGTCACTTTCCCACTGTTACACACAGAATGAAAATTTTTGCCTAGCAAAACAAAAAAAAAAAAGTTTTTGAAAAAGTGCATATCTTCACTTCAGAAGCTTATATTCACTTTCAAATGACCATTCAAGCACATTGGACCAAAGGAGACCATATATGCATTGCACTGTGATCTGAAGCAGTTTCCAGGCCAGAAACACGCTCAGATTCACCTTCTGAGTTTAAAACCTCAAGGAAGCGTGTTTATATGAAAGTCCGTATAGGCACAGTTTCAGAGCTCTAGCGCGCTTAATTAGAGAAATAGGAGCATTTTCACTCCAATTCAGTCGTGTAGTCACAATTCACTCAAGTTTGTCACTTTCCCACTGAGTTACATACAGAATGATAAATTTTAACAAGCAGAACTAAAAAAAAGAAAGTTTTTGAAAAAGTGCATATCTTCACTTCAGAAGCATATATTCACTTCCAAATGACCGAACGAGCACATTGGACCAAAGGAGACCATATATGCATTGCACTGTGATCTAAAGCAGTTTCCAGGCCAGAAACACGCACAGATTCACCTTCTGAGTTTAAAACCTCAAGGAAGCGTGTTTATATGAAAGTGCGTATAGGCACAGTTTCAGAGCTCTAGCGTGCTTAATTAGAGAGATAGGAGCATTTTCACTCCAATTCAGTCGTGTAGTCACAATTCACTCAAGTTTGTCACTTTCCCACTGAGTTACATACAGAATGATAAATTTTAACAAGCAGAACTAAAAAAAAGAAAGTTTTTGAAAAAGTGCATATCTTCACTTCAGAAGCTTATATTCACTTCCAAATGACCGAACAAGCACATTGGACCAAAGGAGACCATATATGCATTGCACTGTGATCTGAAGCAGTTTCCAGGCCAGAAACATGCAGAAATTCACCTTCTGAGTTTAAAACCTCAAGGAAGCGTGTTTTTATGAAAGTGCGTATTGCCACAGTTTCAGAGCTATAGCGCGCTTAATTACAGAGATACGAGCATTTTCCCTACAATTCAGTCATTTAGTCACAATTCACTCAAGTTTGTCACTTTCCCACTGTTCCACACAGAATGAAAATTTTTGCCAAGCAAAACTTAAAAAAAAAAAAAAGTTTTTGAAAAAGTGCATATCTTCACTTCAGAAGCTTATATTCACTTTCAAATGACCATTCAAGCACATTGGACCAAACGAGACCATATATGCATTGCACTGTGATCTGAAGCAGTTCCCAGGCCAGAAACACGCACAGATTCACCTTCTGAGTTTAAAACCTCAAGGAAGCGTGTTTATATGAAAGTCCGTATAGGCACAGTTTCAGAGCTCTAGCGCGCTTAATTAGAGAGATAGGAGCATTTTCACTCCAATTCAGTCGTGTAGTCACAATTCACTCAAGTTTGTCACTTTCCCACTGAGTTACATACAGAATGATAAATTTTAACAAGCAGAACTAAAAAAAAGAAAGTTTTTGAAAAAGTGCATATCTTCACTTCAGAAGCATATATTCACTTCCAAATGACCGAACGAGCACATTGGACCAAAGGAGACCATATATGCATTGCACTGTGATCTGAAGCAGTTTCCAGGCCAGAAACACGCACAGATTCACCTTCTGAGTTTAAAACCTCAAGGAAGCGTGTTTATATGAAAGTGCGTATAGGCACAGTTTCAGAGCTCTAGCGCGCTTAATTAGAGAGATAGGAGCATTTTCACTCCAATTCAGTCGTGTAGTCACAATTCACTCAAGTTTGTCACTTTCCCACTGAGTTACATACAGAATGATAAATTTTTACAAGCAACTAAAAAAAGAAAGTTTTTGAAAAAGTGCATATCTTCACTTCAGAAGCTTATATTCACTTCCAAATGACCGAACGAGCACATTGGACCAAAGGAGACCATATATGCATTGCACTGTGATCTGAAGCAGTTTCCAGGCCAGAAACACGCACAGATTCACCTTCTGAGTTTAAAACCTCAAGGAAGCGTGTTTATATGAAAGTGCGTATAGGCACAGTTTCAGCGCTCTAGCGCGCTTAATTAGAGAGATAGGAGCATTTTCACTCCAATTCAGTCGTGTAGTCACAATTCACTCAAGTTTGTGACTTTCCCACTGAGTTACACACAGAATTAAAAATTTTGACAGGCAGAACTAAAAAAAAGAAAGTTTTTGAAAAAGTGCATATCTTCACTTCAGAAGCTTAAATTCACTTCCAGATGACCGAACGAGCACATTGGACCAAAGGAGACCATATATGCATTGCACTGTGATCTGAAGCAGTTTCCAGGCCAGAAACACGCACAGATTCACCTTCTGAGTTTAAAACCTCAAGGAAGCGTGTTTATATGAAAGTGCGTATAGGCACAGTTTCAGAGCTCTAGTGTGCTTAATTAGAGAGATAGGAGCATTTTCACTCCAATTCAGTCGTGTAGTCACAATTCACTCAAGTTTGTCACTTTCCCACTGAGTTACATACAGAATGATAAATTTTAACAAGCAGAACTAAAAAAAAAGAAAGTTTTTGAAAAAGTGCATATCTTCACTTCAGAAGCTTATATTCACTTCCAAATGACCGAACAAGCACATTGGACCAAAGGAGACCATATATGCATTGCACTGTGATCTGAAGCAGTTTCCAGGCCAGAAACATGTAGAAATTCACCTTCTGAGTTTAAAACCTCAAGGAAGCGTGTTTTCATGAAAGTGCGTATAGCCACAGTTTCAGAGCTCTAGCGCGCTAAATTACAGAGATACGAGCATTTTCCCTACAATTCAGTCATTTAGTCACAATTCACTCAAGTTTGTCACTTTCCCACTGTTACACACAGAATGAAAATTTTTGCCAAGCAAAACTTAAAAAAAAAAAAAAAGTTTTTGAAAAAGTGCATATCTTCACTTCAGAAGCTTATATTCACTTTCAAATGACCATTCAAGCACATTGGACCAAACGAGACCATATATGCATTGCACTGTGATCTGAAGCAGTTCCCAGGCCAGAAACACGCACAGATTCACCTTCTGAGTTTAAAACCTCAAGGAAGCGTGTTTATATGAAAGTCCGTATAGGCACAGTTTCAGAGCTCTAGCGCGCTTAATTAGAGAGATAGGAGCATTTTCACTCCAATTCAGTCGTGTAGTCACAATTCACTCAAGTTTGTGACTTTCCCACTGAGTTACACACAGAATTAAAAATTTTGACAGGCAGAACTAAAAAAAAGAAAGTTTTTGAAAAAGTGCATATCTTCACTTCAGAAGCTTAAATTCACTTCCAGATGACCGAACGAGCACATTGGACCAAAGGAGACCATATATGCATTGCACTGTGATCTGAAGCAGTTTCCAGGCCAGAAACACGCACAGATTCACCTTCTGAGTTTAAAACCTCAAGGAAGCGTGTTTATATGAAAGTGCGTATAGGCACAGTTTCAGAGCTCTAGCGTGCTTAATTAGAGAGATAGGAGCATTTTCACTCCAATTCAGTCGTGTAGTCACAATTCACTCAAGTTTGTCACTTTCCCACTGAGTTACATACAGAATGATAAATTTTAACAAGCAGAACTAAAAAAAAGAAAGTTTTTGAAAAAGTGCATATCTTCACTTCAGAAGCTTATATTCACTTCCAAATGACCGAACAAGCACATTGGACCAAAGGAGACGATATATGCATTGCACTGTGATCTGAAGCAGTTTCCAGGCCAGAAACATGTAGAAATTCACCTTCTGAGTTTAAAACCTCAAGGAAGCGTGTTTTCATGAAAGTGCGTATAGCCACAGTTTCAGAGCTCTAGCGCGCTAAATTACAGAGATACGAGCATTTTCCCTACAATTCAGTCATTTAGTCACAATTCACTCAAGTTTGTCACTTTCCCACTGTTACACACAGAATGAACATTTTTGCCAAGCAAAACTTAAAAAAAAAAAGAAAGTTTTTGAAAAAGTGCATATCTTCACTTCAGAAGCTTATATTCACTTCCAAATGACCGAACGAGCACATTGGACCAAAGGAGACCATATATGCATTGCACTGTGATCTGAAGCAGTTTCCAGGCCACAAACACGCACAGATTCACCTTCTGAGTTTAAAACCTCAAGGAAGCGTGTTTATATGAAAGTGCGTATAGGCACAGTTTCAGAACTCTAGCGCGCTTAATTACAGAGATAGGAGCATTTTCACTCCAATTCAGTCGTGTAGTCACAATTCACTCAAGTTTGTCACTTTCCCACTGAGTTACATACAGAATGATAAATTTAAACAAGCAGAACTAAAAAAAAGAAAGTTTTTGAAAAAGTGCATATCTTCACTTCAGAAGCTTATATTCACTTCCAAATGACCGAACGAGCACATTAGACCATATATGCATTGCACTGTGATCTGAAGCAGTTTCCAGGCCAGAAACACGCACAGATTCACCTTCTGAGTTTAAAACCTCAAGGAAGCGTGTTTATATGAAAGTGCGTATAGGCACAGTTTCAGCGCTCTAGCGCGCTTAATTAGAGAGAAAGGAACATTTTCACTCCAATTCAGTCGTGTAGTCACAATTCACTCAAGTTTGTCACTTTCCCACTGAGTTACACACAGAATTAAAAATTTTGACAGGCAGAACTAAAAAAAAGAAAGTTTTTGAAAAAGTGCATATCTTCACTACAGAAGCTTATATTCACTTTCAAATGACCATTCAAGCAAATTGGACCAAGCGAGACCATATATGCATTGCACTGTGATCTGAAGCAGTTCCCAGGCCAGAAACACGCACAGATTCACCTTCTGAGTTTAAAACCTCAAGGAAGCGTGTTTATATGAAAGTGCGTATAGGCACAGTTTCAGAGCTCTAGCGCGCTTAATTAGAGAGATAGGAGCATTTTCACTCCAATTCAGTCGTGTCGTCACAATTCACTCAAGTTTGTCACTTTCCCACTGAGTTACATACAGAATGATAAATTTTAACAAGCAGAACTAAAAAAAAGAAAGTTTTTGAAAAAGTGCATATCTTCACTTCAGAAGCTTATATTCACTTCCAAATGACCGATCGAGCAAATTGGACCAAAGGAGACCATATATGCATTGCACTGTGATCTGAAGCAGTTCCCAGGCCAGAAACACGCACAGATTCACCTTCTGAGTTTAAAACCTCAAGGAAGCGTGTTTATATGAAAGTGCGTATAGGCACAGTTTCAGAGCTCTAGCGCGCTTAATTAGAGAGATAGGAGCATTTTCACTCCAATTCAGTCGTGTCGTCACAATTCACTCAAGTTTGTCACTTTCCCACTGAGTTACATACAGAATGATAAATTTTAACAAGCAGAACTAAAAAAAAGAAAGTTTTTGAAAAAGTGCATATCTTCACTTCAGAAGCTTATATTCACTTCCAAATGACCGATCGAGCAAATTGGACCAAAGGAGACCATATATGCATTGCACTGTGATCTGAAGCAGTTTCCAGGCCAGAGACACGCACAGATTCACCTTCTGAGTTTAAAACCTCAAGGAAGCGTGTTTATATGAAAGTGCGTATAGGCACAGTTTCAGCGCTCTAGCGCGCTTAATTAGAGAGATAGGAGCATTTTCACTCCAATTCAGTCGTGTAGTCACAATTCACTCAAGTTTGTCACTTTCCCACTGAGTTACACACAGAATTAAAAATTTTGACAAGCAGAACTAAAAAAAAGAAAGTTTTTGAAAAAGGGCATATCTTCACTTCAGAAGCTTATATTCACTTTCAAATGACCATTCAAGCACATTGGACCAAACGAGACCATATATGCATTGCACTGTGATCTGAAGCAGTTCCCAGGCCAGAAACACGCACAGATTCACCTTCTGAGTTTAAAACCTCAAGGAAGCGTGTTTATATGAAAGTGCGTATCGGCACAGTTTCAGAGCTCTAGCGCGCTTAATTAGAGAGATAGGAGCATTTTCACTCCAATTCAGTCGTGTAGTCACAATTCACTCAAGTTTGTCACTTTCCCACTGAGTTACACACAGAATTAAAAATTTTAACAAGCAGAACTAAAAAAAAGAAAGTTTTTGAAAAAGTGCATATCTTCACTTCAGAAGCTTATATTCACTTCCAAATGACCGAACGAGCACATTAGACCATATATGCATTGCACTGTGATCTGAAGCAGTTTCCAGGCCAGAAACACGCACAGATTCACCTTCTGAGTTTAAAACCTCAAGGAAGCGTGTTTATATGAAAGTGCGTATAGGCACAGTTTCAGAGCTCTAGCGCGCTTAATTAGAGAGATAGGAGCATTTTCACTCCAATTCAGTCGTGTAGTCACAATTCACTCAAGTTTGTCACTTTCCCACTGAGTTACACACAGAATTAAAAATTTTGACAGGCAGAACTAAAAAAAAGAAAGTTTTTGAAAAAGTGCATATCTTCACTACAGAAGCTTATATTCACTTTCAAATGACCATTCAAGCAAATTGGACCAAGCGAGACCATATATGCATTGCACTGTGATCTGAAGCAGTTCCCAGGCCAGAAACACGCACAGATTCACCTTCTGAGTTTAAAACCTCAAGGAAGCGTGTTTATATGAAAGTGCGTATAGGCACAGTTTCAGAGCTCAAGCGTGCTTAATTAGAGAGATAGGAGCATTTTCACTCCAATTCAGTCGTGTAGTCACAATTCACTCAAGTTTGTCACTTTCCCACTGAGTTACACACAGAATTAAAAATTTTAACAAGCAGAACTAAAAAAAAGAAAGTTTTTGAAAAAGTGCATATCTTCACTTCAGAAGCTTATATTCACTTCCAAATGACCGAACGAGCACATTAGACCAAAGGAGACCAAATATGCATTGCACTGTGATCTGAAGCAGTTTCCAGGCCAGAAACACGCACAGATTCACCTTCTGAGTTTAAAACCTCAAGGAAGCGTGTTTATATGAAAGTGCGTATAGGCACAGTTTCAGCGCTCTAGCGCGCTTAATTAGAGAGAAAGGAACATTTTCACTCCAATTCAGTCGTGTAGTCACAATTCACTCAAGTTTGTCACTTTCCCACTGAGTTACACACAGAATTAAAAATTTTGACAGGCAGAACTAAAAAAAAGAAAGTTTTTCAAAAAGTGCATATCTTCACTACAGAAGCTTATATTCACTTTCAAATGACCATTCAAGCAAATTGGACCAAGCGAGACCATATATGCATTGCACTGTGATCTGAAGCAGTTCCCAGGCCAGAAACACGCACAGATTCACCTTCTGAGTTTAAAACCTCAAGGAAGCGTGTTTATATGAAAGTGCGTATAGGCACAGTTTCAGAGCTCTAGCGCGCTTAATTAGAGAGATAGGAGCATTTTCACTCCAATTCAGTCGTGTCGTCACAATTCACTCAAGTTTGTCACTTTCCCACTGAGTTACATACAGAATGATAAATTTTAACAAGCAGAACTAAAAAAAAGAAAGTTTTTGAAAAAGTGCATATCTTCACTTCAGAAGCTTATATTCACTTCCAAATGACCGAACGAGCACATTGGACCAAAGGAGACCATATATGCATTGCACTGTGATCTGAAGCAGTTTCCAGGCCAGAAACACGCACAGATTCACCTTCTGAGTTTAAAACCTCAAGGAAGCGTGTTTATATGAAAGTGCGTATAGGCACAGTTTCAGAGCTCTAGCGTGCTTAATTAGAGAGATAGGAGCATTTTCACTCCAATTCAGTCGTGTAGTCACAATTCACTCAAGTTTGTCACTTTCCCACTGAGTTACATCGAGAATGATAAATTTTATCAAGCAGAACTAAAAAAAAGAAAGTTTTTGAAAAAGTGCATATCTTCACGTCAGAAGCTTATATTCACTTCCAAATGACCGAACGAGCACATTGGACCAAAGGAGACCATATATGCATTGCACTGTGATCTGAAGCAGTTTCCAGGCCAGAAACATGCAGAAATTCACCTTCTGAGTTTAAAACCTCAAGGAAGCGTGTTTATATGAAAGTGCGAATTGGCACAGTTTCAGCGCTCTAGCGCGCTTAATTACAGAGATACGAGCATTTTCACTCCAATTCAGTCGTGTAGTCACAATTCACTCAAGTTTGTCACTTTCCCACTGAGTTACATACAGAATGATAAATTTTAACAAGCAGAACTAAAAAAAAGAAAGTTTTTGACAAAGTGCATATCTTCACTTCAGAAGCTTATATTCACTTCCAAATGACCGAACGAGCACATTGGACCAAAGGAGACCATATATGCATTGCACTGTGATCTGAAGCAGTTCCCAGGGCAGAAACACGCACAGATTCACCTTCTGAGTTTAAAACCTCAAGGAAGCGTGTTTATATGAAAGTGCGTATAGGCACAGTTTCAGCGCTCTAGCGCGCTTAATTAGAGAGATAGGAGCATTTTCACTCCAATTCAGTCGTGTAGTCACAATTCACTCAAGTTTGTCACTTTCCCACTGAGTTACATACAGAATGATAAATTTTAACAAGTAGAACTAAAAAAAGAAAGTTTTTGAAAAAGTGCATATCTTCACTTCAGAAGCTTATATTCACTTCCAAATGACCGAACGAGCACATTGGACCAAAGGAGACCATATATGCATTGCACTGTGATCTGAAGCAGTTTCCAGGCCAGAAACACGCACAGATTCACCTTCAGAGTTTAAAACCTCAAGGAAGCTTGTTTATATGAAAGTCCGTATAGGCTCAGTTTATGAGCTCTAGCGCGCTTAATTAGAGAGATAGGAGCATTTTCACTCCTATTCAGTCTTGTAGTCACAATTCACTCAAGTTTGTCACTTTCCCACTGAGTTACATACAGAATGATAAATTTTATCGAGCAGAACTAAAAAAAAGAAAGTTTTTGAAAAAGTGCATATCTTCACGTCAGACGATTATATTCACTTTCAAATGACCATTCAAGCACATTGGCCCAAACGAGACCATATATGCATTGCACTGTGATCTGAAGCAGTTTCCAGGCCAGAAACACGCACAGATTCACCTTCTGAGTTTAAAACCTCAAGGAAGCGTGTTTATATGAAAGTGCGTATAGGCACAGTTTCAGAGCTCTAGCGCGCTTAATTAGAGAGATAGGAGCATTTTCACTCCAATTCAGTCGTGTAGTCACAATTCACTCAAGTTTGTCACTTTCCCACTGAGTTACACACAGAATTAAAAATTTTGACAGGCAGAACTAAAAAAAAGAAAGTTTTTGAAAAAGTGCATATCCTCACTTCAGAAGCTTAAATTCACTTCCAAAAGACTGTACAAGCCCATTGGACCAAACGAGACCATATATGTATTGCACAGTGATCTGAAGCAGTTTCCAGGCCAGAAACATGCAGAAATTCACCTTCTGAGTTTAAAACCTCAAGGAAGCGTGTTTTCATGAAAGTGCGTATAGCCACAGTTTCAGAGCTCTAGCGTGCTTAATTACAGAGATACGAGCATTTTCCCTACAATTCAGTCATTTAGTCACAATTCACTCAAGTTTGTCACTTTCCCACTGTTACACACAGGATGAAAAAATTTTGCCAAGCAAAACTTAAAAAAAAAAAGTCTTTGAAAAAGTGCATATCTTCACTTCAGAAGCTTATATTCACTTTCAAATGACCGAACGAGCACATTGGACCAAAGGAGACCATATATGCATTGCACTGTGATCTGAAGCAGTTTCCAGGCCAGAAACACGCACAGATTCACCTTCTGAGTTTAAAACCTCAAGGAAGCGTGTTTATATGAAAGTGCGTATCGGCACAGTTTCAGAGCTCTAGCGCGCTTAATTAGAGATGTAGGAGCATATTCATTCTAATTTAGTCATATAGTCACAATTCACTCGTTTGTCCCCTTTCCCATTGAGTTACACACAGAATTAAAAATTTTGACAGGCAGAACTAAAAAAAAGAAAGTTTTTGAAAAAGTGCATATCTTCACTTCAGAAGCTTAAATTCACTTCCAAAAGACTGTACAAGCCCATTGGACCAAACGAGACCATATATGTATTGCACAGTGATCTGAAGCAGTTTCCAGGCCAGAAACACGCACAGATTCACCTTCTGAGTATAAAACCTCAAAGAAGCGTGTTTTCATGAAAGTGCGTATAGCCACAGTTTCAGAGCTCTAGCGCGCTTAATTACAGAGATACGAGCATTTTCCCTACAATTCAGTCATTTAGTCACAATTCACTCAAGTTTGTCACTTTCCCACTGTTACACACAGAATGAAAATTTTTGCCAAGCAAAACTTAAAAAAAAAAAAAGTTTTTGAAAAAAGTGCATATCTTCACTTCAGAAGCTTATATTCACTTTCAAATGACCATTCAAGCACATTGGACCAAAGGAGACCATATATGCATTGCACTGTGATCTGAAGCAGTTCCCAGGCCAGAAACACGCAAAGATTCACCTTCTGAGTTTAAAACCTCAAGGAAGCGTGTTTTCATGAAAGTGCGTATAGCCACAGTTTCAGAGCTCTAGCGTGCTTAATTACAGAGATACGAGCATTTTCCCTACAATTCAGTCATTTAGTCACAATTCACTCAAGTTTGTCACTTTCCCACTGTTACACACAGAATGAAAATTTTTGCCAAGCAAAACTTAAAAAAAAAAAAGTTTTTGAAAAAAGTGCATATCTTCACTTCAGAAGCTTATATTCACTTTCAAAAGACTGTACAAGCCCATTGGACCAAACGAGACCATATATGCATTGCACAGTGATCTGAAGCAGTTTCCAGGCCAGAAACATGCAGAAATTCACCTTCTGAGTTTAAAACCTCAAGGAAGCGTGTTTTCATGAAAGTGCGTAAAGCCACAGTTTCAGAGCTCTAGCGCGCTTAATTACAGAGATACGAGCATTTTCACTCCAATTCAGTCATTTCGTCACAATTCACTCAAGTTTGTCACTTTCCCACTGAGTTACACACAGAATGAAAAAATTTTGCCAAGCAAAACTTAAAAAAAAAAAGTTTTTGAAAAAGTGCATATCTTCACTTCAGAAGCTTATATTCACTTCCAAATGACCGAACGAGCACATTGGACCAAAGGAGACCATATATGCATTGCACTGTGATCTGAAGCAGTTCCCAGGCCAGAAACACGCACAGATTCACCTTCTGAGTTTAAAACCTCAAGGAAGCGTGTTTATATGAAAGTGCGTATAGGCACAGTTTCAGAGCTCTAGCGCGCTTAATTAGAGAGATAGGAGCATTTTCACTCCAATTCAGTCGTGTAGTCACAATTCACTCAAGTTTGTCACTTTCCCACTGAGTTACAAACAGAATGATAAATTTTAACAAGCAGAACTAAAAAAAAGAAAGTTTTTGAAAAAGTGCATATCTTCACTTCAGAAGCTTATATTCACTTCCAAATGTCCGAACGAGCACATTGGACCAAAGGAGACCATATATGCATTGCACTGTGATCTGAAGCAGTTCCCAGGCCAGAAACACGCACAGATTCACCTTCTGAGTTTAAAACCTCAAGGAAGCGTGTTTAAATGAAAGTGCGTATAGGCACAGTTTCAGCGCTCTAGCGCGCTTAATTAGAGAAATAGGAGCATTTTTACTCCAATTCAGTCGTGTAGTCACAATTCACTCAAGTTTGTCACTTTCCCACTGAGTTACATACAGAATGATAAATTTTAACAGGCAGAACTAAAAAAAAGAAAGTTTTTGAAAAAGTGCATATCTTCACTTCAGAAGCTTATATTCACTTCCAAATGTCCGAACGAGCACATTGGACCAAAGGAGACCATATATGCATTGCACTGTGATCTGAAGCAGTTCCCAGGCCAGAAAGACGCACTGATTCACCTTCTGAGTTTAAAACCTCAAGGAAGCGTGTTTATATGAAAGTCCGTATTGACTCAGTTTATGAGCTTTTGCGCGCTTAATTAGAGAGATAGGAGCATTTTCACTCCAATTCAGTCGTGTAGTCACAATTCACTCAAGTTTGTCACTTTCCCACTGAGTTACACACAGAATGAAAAATTTTGACAAGCAGAACTAAAAAAAAGAAAGTTTTTTAAAAAGTGCAAATATTCACTTCAGAAGCTTATATTCACTTCCAAATGACGGAACGAGCACATTGGACCAAACGAGACCATATATGCATTGAACTGTGATCTGAAGCAGTTTCCAGGCCAGAAACACGCACAGATTCACCTTCTGAGTTTAAAACCTCAAGGAAGCGTGTTTATATGAAAGTCCGTATAGGCTCAGTTTATGAGCTCTAGCGCGCTTAATTAGAGAGATAGGAGCATTTTCACTCCAATTCAGTCGTGTAGTCACAATTCACTCAAGTTTGTCAGTTTCCCACTGAGTTACACACAGAATTAAAAATTTTGACAGGCAGAACTAAAAAAAAGAAAGTTTTTGAAAAAGTGCATATCTTCACTTCAGAAGCTTAAATTCACTTCCAAAAGACTGTACAAGCCCATTGGACCAAACGAGACCATATATGTATTGCACAGTGATCTGAAGCAGTTTCCAAGCCAGAAACATGCAGAAATTCACCTTCTGAGTTTAAAACCTCAAGGAAGCGTGTTTTCATGAAAGTGCGTATAGCCACAGTTTCAGAGCTCTAGCGCGCTTAATTACAGAGATACGAGCATTTTCCCTACAATTCAGTCATTTAGTCACAATTCACTCAAGTTTGTCACTTTCCCATTGAGTTACACACAGAATTAAAAGTTTTGACAGGCAGAACCAAAAAAAAGAAAGTTTTTGAAAAAGTGCATATCTTCACTTCAGAAGCTTAAATTCACTTCCAAAAGACTGTCCAAGCACATTGGACCAAACGAGACCATATATGCATTGCACTGTGATCTGAAGCAGTTTCCAGGCCAGAAACACGCACAGATTCACCTTCTGAGTTTAAAACCTCAAGAAAGCGTGTTTATATTGTTATGGCCCCAATTTGTTATTACATTTATAACACAACAGCAACAGCAAGGGATGACAAACACAGTTTTAACAACTAAAACACATTTAATTTTTAACAAAGACAAAGACTAATAACAACCTACAACTAAAGACCAAGATTGATAAATAAGAAAAAACAGAAATAATTACAGTCCCTTTTTAGTGGGGTGGCTTGGTGATGTCCTGGATGAAGAAAATGCTCAAACACAGTCAAAGAAATCCACAAAAGAAACGTCACAGGTCTTGAACAGAATGGCAGGTCTGGTCATCTTCTTGCAATTTCTCCTACTACTTTACTGTCTCAATTCTTTTCCTTATATACTCTTTTGCAGACCCCACCCACATTTAGACCTCTTTTTTTTTTACTTTCTGAGACTTGCCCCAGACATGTCCAGGACATGTCTATACATGACTCCAGTCTGAGCTAAACAAAAAAAAGATAAATACTGCCATCTAGTGGCCTATATTCACATTACACCTCCATTCCAAAAGGGAAAAATTTTGACTCACAAAGGCAAAATTTTTCTTTTCAATACAAAATGGTTAAGTGAACACTTGTCTATATATACATATCATACAATATTCAAACACATGATATATATATACACATTCAAACACGGGATAAGCAATCAGCAATTACATTGTCTGTACCCTTCACATGCTTAATTTCCAAGTCAAACTCCTGTAAAATCAAACTCCAATTCAACAATCTCCGATTCTTGTTTTTCATCTTACTCAAAAACGTTAACGGATTGTGGTCAGTGTACACAATCATTGGCTTTTGTCCTGTACAAACATAAACCTCAAAGTGTTGTAAAGAAAGGACCAGAGCCAACAGTTCCTTCTCTATTGTGGAATAGTTCCTTTGGTGGCGATTGAACTTCCTGGAGAAGTATGCCACGGGATGCTCAATGTCATCAGAGTCACTTCTCTGTAGGAGCACAGATCCACAAGCTTGGTCGCTAGCATCGACCGCGATGGAGAACGGTTTGTTGAAGTCAGGAGATTTGAGCACGGGGAAGTGACACAGCAGAGACTTCAGGTGATCGAAGGCTCTCTGGCATGCATCATCCCAGGTGAACTTTACGCCTTTCTTCAGTTGGTTAGTTAGACTGAGAGCAATCTCAGCAAAGTTCTTGCAGAACTTGCGGTAGTACCCGATCATTCCAAGGAAGCGGCGCAAAGCTTTTTTGTTGTCAGGAACTGGAAAGTCCATGATGGCTTGGACTTTAGCATTTATGGGTGCCACCTTATCCTGGCCTATGACGTAGCCAAGATAGGTGACAGTAGCACAACCAAAGTCACTCTTGTTCAGGTTAACAGTCAGGTTAGCCTGGGTCAGGCGCTGGAACAACGTCTCTACATCTTTTAGATGTTCTTCCCAGGAGTCACTCCATGTGATCAGGTCATCGATGTATGCACCCGTGTGTGGCAATCCGGCGATTGTAGACTGTATCATCCTTTGGAACGTGGCTGGGGCATTTTTCATGCCAAAGGGTAGGACTTCATACTGGTACAATCCAGATGGTGTGGCAAAAGCAGAGATGCTCTTGGCCCTCTCAGTTAAAGGCACACACCAATAACCCTTCAATAAATCAATCTTGGTCAGAAACTTTGCTTGCCCTACACTATCAATACAATCATCAATCCTAGGTATTGGAAACACATCAGTTCTAGTTACAGCATTGACTTTGCGATAATCTGTACAGAATCTAGTACTTCCATCAGGCTTTGGAACTAGCACACAGGGTGAACTCCAATCGGAGTTGGAGGGTCTGATAATATCATGTTTTAACATGTACTCAACCTCTTTCTCAGCAATCTTTCTCTTTTCAGGATTCATCCGGTATGGATGCTGTTTTATTGGTTTGGCATCACCAACATCTACATCATGAGAGGCTATAGTAACTCTCTTTGGAACATCAGGAAACAAATCCTCATATTTCTTGATCAACCTTTCAAACTGATCTCTCTGTGAGGGTTCTAAGTGCTGGAGTTTTACATCAAGATTTTGCAACACTTCAGTGTTTGACAATTTACATGAAAGAACTTCAGCTTTAATTCTTGGTTCATCATCTTGAAACTCCCCCTCATCTTCACACGTTTCGACCATTGGAGAATCTGAAGTGACAGCTGCAACCCTAGCATTTCTGTCATGATAAGGCTTTAGCATGTTAATATGACACAATTGTTTTGGTTTTCTCCTATCTGGAGTCTTCACAATGTAATTGAGATCATTGAGTTTTGTCAGAATTTCATAAGGACCATGAAATCTAGCCTGCAATGGATTGGACTGCAAGGGAAACAACACAAGGACCTTGTCTCCTGGTTTAAACTCACGGCTTCTAGCCTTATGATCATACCAAGTTTTCATTTTTCCCTGACTTGATTTCAAGTTCTCTTTGGCAAGGTCACAAGCTGCACGCAATCTTTCCTTGAACTTGCTAACATAGTCTAACAGACTGATTTGCGGCTCTTCCTCTTGCCATTGTTCACTCAATAATAGCAAAGGTCCTCTCACTTCATGACCAAACACTAGCTCAAATGGACTGAATCCAGTAGACTCCTGCACTGCTTCTCTAGCTGCAAACAACAGCAAATGAACCCCTTCATCCCAGTCTTTCTCATGATCATAACAATAAGTCCTCATCATTGTCTTGAGAGTGGAATGAAACCGCTCTAAGGCACCCTGACTTTCTGGATGATAGGCACTAGAAAGAATCTGTTTTGCACCTAGTTCATACACAACCTGCTGAAACAATCCTGAAGTGAAATTGCTACCTTGGTCTGACTGAATTTCCCTGGGAAGGCCAAACAACGTGAAGAACTTTATCAAAGCCTTCGAGATTGCAGTTGCCTTGATGTTACGTAGAGGTATGGCTTCGGGGAATCTGGTAGATGCACACATGATTGTCAACAAGTACTGATTTCCAGATCTAGTCTTGGGTAATGGACCAACGCAATCAACAATGACCCTAGAGAATGGCTCCCCAAATGCTGGGATAGGCTGCAATGGAGCTACAGGTGGGTCTAACTGGTGTTTTCCAACTACCTGACAAGTGTGACAGGTTTTGCAAAAGTTGGAAACGTCTTTCCGAAGCCCAGGCCAAAAGAAATGTTTCATGATCTTATCAACAGTCTTGTTAACACCAAGATGACCTCCTAAAGGTAAACTATGAGCCATTGTTAAGATCTCATTCCTATAGACCTTCGGAACAACAATTTGCCTGACCACTGCCCAATCTGCATTGGCAGGGATATCAGGAGGGCGCCACTTCCGCATCAACACACCATCCTTGAGATAATACCCAACTGGAACTGCATCTATTTCTTTTTCAGGAAGGGCTCTCCTCTTTAGTACACCAATTTCAGGATCATTAGTTTGCTCCTCAATCAACCGCTTTCTGGACAGAGACAAGTCTCCAGACACATCAGAATCACCAGACCCATCCGGCTGGCTGAATAGAGAACTGATAAAAGCATCTGATAAGTCCTCGAACGGAGAAACCATAATAGGCCAATCAGAGTCATGAGGCGAACCACCTGAGTCCTGACTATTCAATGTACTGGACGGCACCACAACATCATCTTCTTTAGCCTTCTTGGCCATAGCACGAGTCACTGCGCAAGAAGGATACAGAGATGGGTCCTCATCCCCATTTTCAGTGCTCGGCTGTGAAGTAAGATGTACAGGGGGAACTACTTTGCCCCCAGCCAGGTCATTGCCTAGCAACAGAGAAACACCCTTTATAGGTAGACTTGACATAAGTCCCACCTTTACCTGTCCTGTAACTAAATCTGACTTCAAGAATATAGAGCGCAGGGGTACAGATACAGTCCTCCCTTCAATACCTTGTACAAGTATGAAATCCCCTGAAGCGGTCTCATCACGTAACTCCAAGGAGTCCATCAACAAAAGTGACTGAGAAGCTCCGGTATCCCTTAGGATATATATGGGGACAGGAGTAGTATGCTCATTGAGAGCCACAAATCCCTCTGACACAAATGGAAGAAATTCCTCCCTCACGAAGTCAGCTGTATCAGGCTTTTTAGCCCCACAAGAAGCAGGCAATTTAGCAGATTGGTTATCTACTACAGGGGTTTCTAACCTTGTTTTCACAAAGGCATTTGGTTTGGTATCCTTTTCTTTTTCTTTCTTAGCTTTAAGGAACCAACAGTTAGTTGTAACATGACCAGATTTCTTGCAATAACTGCAAACTAGACCACTTTTGTCACTGTCAGCTTTCACACTTTGATCAGACCTGTTACTGGATTTCTGAGCACCATCACCAGATTTGTCTTTGTCTTTGGATAAGGAATCTTGGGTATCACCGTAACCCTTTTTCTGAAATTGGGACCATTTATTGTTACTGCTAGACGGAAATTTGGACTTATGAGTGAGAACATATTCATCTGCAAATTTAGCAGCTGATTGCAAGTTCAGTGCTTGCTTCTCATTAAGGTAGGTCTTAACATCATCCTTAACACAGTTCTTGAATTCTTCAACTAACACCATCTCTTTTAGTGAGTTGAAATCATCCTTGACCTCCATAGAAGTACACCAGCGCTCAAAGCAAACCTGCTTCTCATTAGCAAATTCAACATAAGTCTGATTTTCAGATTTCTTCAGACCTCTGAATTTCTGTCGGTAAGCCTCTGGAACCAACTCATAAGCTCTCAAAATAACCTTTTTGACAACCTCATAATCAGAGGAATCATCTGCAGACAAAGCTGAATAGGCTTGTTGAGCTTTACCCTTGAGGACAGTTTGCAACATCAGAGGCCAGTGTTCCTTTGGCCACTGGCAACTCTTTGCTACCTTTTCAAAACATTGGAAATAGTTGTCAACATCCTTTTCCGAAAATGGAGGCACCAGTTTTACCTCCTGGCTAGCCCGAAATTTATTTTCAGTTGCAATTTTTATTTTTAGTTGCTCCATTTGGAGTCTTTCTTCTCTATCGAATTTCTCTAATTCAAAATCTCTCTGTCTTGCAAATTTTTCTAACTCAAATTCTCTTTGTTTTTCTTCTCTTGCTAATTTTTCTAACTCAAACTGCCTTTGTTTTTCTTTTTCTTCCCTCTCAAATTCTCTTTGTTTTTCTTTTTCCTCCCTTTCTTTTTCTCTTTCTTCCCTTTCTTTCTCTTTTTCCTCCCTTTCTTTTTCTCTTTCCTCCCTTTCAATCTCTAGCATTTTTAATTTAAGTTCCATTTCTATATTTGGATTTTCCACTGGAAACTGTTCCAGATCTCCTGGTGCAAACACATTTTCATCAATGTAATATTCAACTATCTCTCTAGCCAGTCTTGCTTTTCGCATGGCTGGTTTTACCTCTGTCAGCTCCAACTGTCTGCAAATTTCTAGCAGTTCTGTCTTTTTAAAAGACTTCAAAACCCCTACGGTTGGTGATGCCAAGAAATCATCCATTGCTGTTGTCAATATATATCTAGGAAAATTCACAAAAACAATTTCACAATTTGGAATGTTAGATTTTCAATAAATTACTCACACAATGGTCTATCCCGGACCTTGAGCCCCCAATTTGTTATGGCCCCAATTTGTTATTACATTTATAACACAACAGCAACAGCAAGGGATGACAAACACAGTTTTAACAACTAAAACACATTTAATTTTTAACAAAGACAAAGACTAATAACAACCTACAACTAAAGACCAAGATTGATAAATAAGAAAAAACAGAAATAATTACAGTCCCTTTTTAGTGGGGTGGCTTGGTGATGTCCTGGATGAAGAAAATGCTCAAACACAGTCAAAGAAATCCACAAAAGAAACGTCACAGGTCTTGAACAGAATGGCAGGTCTGGTCATCTTCTTGCAATTTCTCCTACTACTTTACTGTCTCAATTCTTTTCCTTATATACTCTTTTGCAGACCCCACCCACATTTAGACCTCTTTTTTTTTAACTTTCTGAGACTTGCCCCAGACATGTCCAGGACATGTCTATACATGACTCCAGTCTGAGCTAAACAAAAAAAAGATAAATACTGCCATCTAGTGGCCTATATTCACATTACAATATGAAAGTGCGTATAGGCACAGTTTCAGAGCTCTAGCGCGCTTAATTAGAGAGATAGGAGCATTTTCACTCCAATTCAGTCGTGTAGTCACAATTCACTCAAGTTTGTCACTTTCCCACTGAGTTACACACAGAATGAAAAATTTTGACAAGCAGAACTTAAAAAAAAAAGTTTTTGAAAAAGTGCATATCTTCACTTCAGAAGCTTATATTCACTTTCAAATGACCATTCAAGCACATTGGACCAAACGAGACCATATATGCATTGCACTGTGATCTGAAGCAGTTCCCAGGCCAGAAACACGCACAGATTCACCTTCTGAGTTTAAAACCTCAAGGAAGCGTGTTTTCATGAAAGTGCGTATAGCCACAGTTTCAGAGCTCTAGCGCGCTTAATTACAGAGATACGAGCATTTTCCCTACAATTCAGTCATTTCGTCACAATTCACTCAAGTTTGTCACTTTCCCACTGTTACACACAGAATGAAAAAATTTTGCCAAGCAAAACTTAAAAAAAAAAGTTTTTGAAAAAGTGCATATCTTCACTTCAGAAGCTTATATTCACTTTCAAATGACCATTCAAGCACATTGGACCAAACGAGACCATATATGCATTGCACTGTGATCTGAAGCAGTTTCCAGGCCAGAAACACGCACAGATTCACCTTCTGAGTTTAAAACCTCAAGGAAGCGTGTTTATATGAAAGTCCGTATAGGCTCAGTTTATGAGCTCTAGCGCGCTTAATTAGAGAGATAGGAGCATTTTCACTCCAATTCAGTCGTGTAGTCACAATTCACTCAAGTTTGTCACTTTCCCACTGAGTTACACACAGAATGAAAAATTTTAACAAGCAGAACTAAAAAAAAGAAAGTTTTTGAAAAAGTGCATATCTTCACTTCAGAAGCTTATATTCACTTCCAAATGACCGTACGAGCACATTGGACCAAACGAGACCATATATGCATTGCACTGTGATCTGAAGCAGTTTCCAGGCCAGAAACACGCACAGATTCACCTTCTGAGTTGAAAACCTCAAGGAAGCGTGTTTATATTAAAGTGCGTATAGGCACAGTTTCAGAGCTCTAGCGCGCTTAATTACAGAGATACGAGCATTTTCACTCCAATTCAGTCGTTTAGTCACAATTCACTCAAGTTTGTCACTTTCCCACTGAGTTACACACAGAATGAAAATTTTTGCCAAGCAAAACTTAAAAAAAGAAAGTTTTTTAAAAAGTGCATATCTTCACTTCAGAAGCTTAAATTCACTTCCAAAAGACTGTACAAGCCCATTGGACCAAACCAGACTATATATGTATTGCACAGTGATCTGAAGCAGTTTCCAGGCCAGAAACATGCAGAAATTTACCTTCTGAGTTGAAAACCTCAAGGAAGCGTGTTTTCATGAAAGTGCGTATCGCCACAGTTTCAGAGCTCTAGCGCGCTTAATTACAGAGATACGAGCATTTTCCCTACAATTCAGTCATTTAGTCACAATTCACTCAAGTTTGTCACTTTCCCACTGTTACACACAGAATGAAAATTTTTGCCAAGCAATACTTAAAAAAAAAAAAAGTTTTTGAAAAAGTGCATATCTTCACTTCAGAAGCTTATATTCACTTCCAAATGACCATTCAAGCACATTGGACCAAACGAGACCATATATGCATTGCACTGTGATCTGAAGCAGTTCCCAGGCCAGAAACACGCAGAAATTCACCTTCTGAGTTGAAAACCTCAAGGAAGCGTGTTTATATGAAAGTGCGTATAGGCACAGTTTCAGAGCTCTAGCGCGCTTAATTACAGAGATACGAGCATTTTCCCGACAATTCAGTCGTGTAGTCACAATTCACTCAAGTTTGTCACTTTCCCACTGAGTTACACACAGAATGAAAATTTTTGCCAAGCAAAACTTAAAAAAAGAAAGTTTTTTAAAAAGTGCATATCTTCACTTCAGAAGCTTAAATTCACTTCCAAAAGACTGTACAAGCCCATTGGACCAAACGAGACCATATATGTATTGCACAGTGATCTGAAGCAGTTTCCAGGCCAGAAACATGCAAAAATTCACCTTCTGAGTTTAAAACCTCAAGGAAGCGTGTTTTCATGAAAGTGCGTATCGCCACAGATTCAGAGCTCTAGCGCGCTTAATTACAGAGATACGAGCATTTCCCCTACAATTCAGTCATTTAGTCACAATTCACTCAAGTTTGTCACTTTCCCACTGTTACACGCAGAATGAAAATTTTTGCCAAGCAAAACTTAAAAAAAAAAAAAGTTTTTGAAAAAGTGCATATCTTCACTTCAGAAGCTTATATTCACTTTCAAATGACCATTCAAGCACATTGGACCAAACGAGACCATATATGCATTGCACTGTGATCTGAAGCAGTTTCCAGGCCAGAAACACGCACAGATTCAGCCTCTGAGTTTAAAACCTCAAGGAAGCGTGTTTTCATGAAAGTGCGTATAGGCACAGTTTCAGAGCTCTAGAGCGCTTAATTAGAGAGATACGAGCATTTTCACTCCAATTCAGTCGTGTAGTCACAATTCACTCAAGTTTGTCACTTTCCCACTGAGTTACACACAGAATTAAAAATTTTGACAGGCAGTACTAAAAAAAAGAAAGTTTTTGAAAAAGTGCATATCTTCACTTCAGAAGCTTAAATTCACTTCCAAAAGACTGTACAAGCCCATTGGACCAAACGAGACCATATATGTATTGCACAGTGATCTGAAGCAGTTTCCAGGCCAGAAACATGCAAAAATTCACCTTCTGAGTTTAAAACCTCAAGGAAGCGTGTTTTCATGAAAGTGCGTATAGGCACAGTTTCAGAGCTCTAGCGCGCTTAATTACAGAGATACGAGCATTTTCCCCACAATTCAGTCATTTAGTCACAATTCACTCAAGTTTGTCACTTTCCCACTGTTACACACAGAATGAAAATTTTTGCCAAGCAAAACTTAAAAAAAAAAAAGTTTTTGAAAAAGTGCATATCTTCACTTCAGAAGCTTATATTCACTTCCAAATGACCATTCAAGCACATTGGACCAAAGGAGACCATATATGCATTGCACTGTGATCTGAAGCAGTTCCCAGGCCAGAAACACGCACAGATTCACCTTCTGAGTTTAAAACCTCAAGGAAGCGTGTTTATATGAAAGTCTGTATAGGCACATCAGTTTCAGAGCTCTAGCGCGCTTAATTAGAGAGATAGGAGCATTTTCACTCCAATTCAGTCGTGTAGTCACAATTCACTCAAGTTTGTCACTTTCCCACTGAGTTACACACAGAATAAAAATTTTTGACAGGCAGTACTAAAAAAAAGAAAGTTTTTGAAAAAGTGCATATCTTCACTTCAGAAGCTTAAATTCACTTCCAAAAGACTGGACAAGCCCATTGGACCAAACGAGACCATATATGTATTGCACTGTGATCTGAAGCAGTTTCCAGGCCAGAAACATGCAGAAATTCACCTTCTGAGTTTAAAACCTCAAGGAAGCGTGTTTATATGAAAGTGCGTATAGGCACAGTTTCAGAGCTCTAGCGCGCTTAATTAGAGAGATAGGAGCATTTTCACTCCAATTCAGTCGTGTAGTCACAATTCACTCAAGTTTGTCACTTTCCCACTGAGTTACACAAAGAATGAAAAATTTTGACAAGCAGAACTTAAAAAAAAAAAGTTTTTGAAAAAGTGCATATCTTCACTTCAGAAGCTTGTATTCACTTTCAAATGACCGAACGAGCACATGGGACCAAACGAGACCATATATGTATTGCACAGTGATCTGAAGCAGTTTCCAGGCCAGAAACATGCAGAAATTCACCTTCTGAGTTTAAAACCTCAAGGAAGCGTGTTTTCATGAAAGTGCGTATAGCCACAGTTTCAGAGCTCTAGCGTGCTTAATTACAGAGATACGAGCATTTTCCCTACAATTCAGTCATTTAGTCACAATTCACTCAAGTTTGTCACTTTCCCACTGTTACACACAGAATGAAAATTTTTGCCAAGCAAAACTTAAAAAAAAAAAAAAGTTTTTGAAAAAGTGCATATCTTCACTTCAGAAGCTTATATTCACTTCCAAATGACCGAACGAGCACATTGGACCAAAGGAGACCATATATGCATTGCAGTGTGATCTGAAGCAGTTTCCAGGCCAGAAACACGCACAGATTCACCTTCTGAGTTGAAAACCTCAAGGAAGCGTTTTCATGAAATTGCGTATAGCCACAGTTTCAGAGCTCTAGCGCGCTTAATTACAGAGATACGAGCATTTTCCCGACAATTCAGTCATTTAGTCACAATTCACTCAAGTTTGTCACTTTCCCACTGTTACACATAGAATGAACATTTTTGCCAAGCAAAACTTAAAAAAAAAAAAACGTTTTTGAAAAAGTGCATATCTTCACTTCAGAAGCTTATATTCACTTCCAAATGACCATTCAAGCACATTGGACCAAAGGAGACCATATATGCATTGCACTGTGATCTGAAGCAGTTCCCAGGCCAGAAACACGCACAGATTCACCTTCTGAGTTTAAAACCTCAAGAAAGCGTGTTTATATGAAAGTGCGTATAGGCACAGTTTCTGAGCTCTCGCGCGCTTAATTAGAGAGATAGGAGCATTTTCACTCCAATTCAGTCGTGTAGTCACAATTCACTCAAGTTTGTCACTTTCCCACTGAGTTACACACAGAATGAAAAATTTTGACAAGCAGAACTTAAAAAAAAAAGTTTTTGAAAAAGTGCATATCTTCACTTCAGAAGCTTATATTCACTTTCAAATGACCATTCAAGCACATTGGACCAAACGAGACCATATATGCATTGCACTGTGATCTGAAGCAGTTCCCAGGCCAGAAACACGCACAGATTCACCTTCTGAGTTTAAAACCTCAAGGAAGCGTGTTTATATGAAAGTGCGTATAGGCACAGTTTCAGCGCTCTAGCGCGCTTAATTAGAGAGATAGGAGCATTTTCACTCCAATTCAGTCGTGTAGTCACAATTCACTCAAGTTTGTCACTTTCCCACTGAGTTACACACAGAATGAAAAATTTTGACAAGCAGAACTAAAAAAAAGAAAGTTTTTGAAAAAGTGCAAATCTTCACTTCAGAAGCTTATATTCACTTCCAAATGACCGTACGAGCACATTGGACCAAAGGAGACCATATATGCATTGCACTGTGATCTGAAGCAGTTTCCAGGCCAGAAACACGCACAGATTCACCTTCTGAGTTTAAAACCTCAAGAAAGCGTGTTTATATGAAAGTGCGTATAGGCACAGTTTCAGAGCTCTAGCGCGCTTAATTAGAGAGATAGGAGCATTTTCACTCCAATTCAGTAGTGTAATGACAATTCACTCAAGTCTGACACATTCCCACTGAATTTCATACAGAATGATAAATTTTAACAAGCGGAACTAAAAAAAATAAAGTTTTTGACAAAGTGCATATCTTCACTTCAGAAGCTTATATTCACTTCCAAATGACCGAACGAGCACATTGGACCAAAGGAGACCATATATGCATTGCACTGTGATCTGAAGCAGTTTCCAGGCCAGAAACACGCACAGATTCACCTTCTGAGTTTAAAACCTCAAGGAAGCGTGTTTATATGAAAGTGCGTATAGGCACAGTTTCAGAGCTCTAGCGCGCTTAATTAGAGAGATAGGAGCATTTCCACTCCAATTCAGTCGTGTAGTCACAATTCAATCAAGTTTGTCACTTTCCCACTGAGTTACACACAGAATGAAAAATTTTAACCAGCAGAACTAAAAAAAAGAAAGTTTTTTAAAAAGTGCATATCTTCACTTCAGAAGCTTATATTCACTTCCAAATGACCGTACGAGCACATTGGACCAAACGAGACCATATATGCATTGCACTGTGATCTGAAGCAGTTTCCAGGCCAGAAACACGCACAGATTCACCTTCTGAGTTGAAAACCTCAAGGAAGCGTGTTTATATGAAAGTGCGTATAGGCACAGTTTCAGCGCTCTAGCGCGCTTAATTAGAGAGATAGGAGCATTTTCACTCCAATTCAGTAGTGTAGTCACAATTCACTCAAGTTGGTCACTTTCCCACTGAGTTACACACAGAATTAAAAATTTTGACAGGCAGAACTAAAAAAAAGAAAGTTTTTGAAAAAGTGCATATCTTCACTTCAGAAGCTTAAATTCACTTCCAAAAGACTGTACAAGCCCATTGGACCAAACGAGACCATATATGTATTGCACAGTGATCTGAAGCAGTTTCCAGCCCAGAAACATGCAGAAATTCACCTTCTGAGTTTAAAACCTCAAGGAAGCGTGTTTTCATGAAAGTGCGTATAGGCACAGTTTCAGAGCTCTAGCGCGCTTAATTACAGAGATACGAGCATTTTCCCTACAATTCAGTCATTTAGTCACAATTCACTCAAGTTTGTCACTTTCCCACTGTTACACTCAGAATAAAAATTTTTGCCAAGCAAAACTTAAAAAAAAAAAAAAGTTTTTGAAAAAGTGCATATATTCACTTCAGAAGCTTATATTCACTTCCAAATGACCGAACGAGCACATTGGACCAAAGGAGACCATATATGCATTGCACTGTGATCTGAAGCAGTTTCCAGGCCAGAAACACGCACAGATTCACCTTCTGAGTTTAAAACCTCAAGGAAGCGTGTTTATATAAAAGTGCGTATAGGCACAGTTTCAGCGCTCTAGCGCGCTTAATTAGAGAGATAGGAGCATATTCACTCCAATTCAGTCGTGTAGTCACAATTCACTCAAGTTTGTCACTTTCCCACTGAGTTACATACAGAATGATAAATTTTAACAAGCAGAACTAAAAAAAAGAAAGTTTTTGAAAAAGTGCATATCTTCACTTCAGAAGCTTATATTCACTTCCAAATGACCGAACGAGCACATTGGACCAAAGGAGACCATATATGCATTGCACAGTGATCTGAAGCAGTTTCCAGGCCAGAAACACGCACAGATTCACCTTCTGAGTTTAAAACCTCAAGGAAGCGTGTTTATTTGAAAGTCCGTATAGGCTCAGTTTATGAGCTCTAGCGCGCTTAATTAGAGAGATAGGAGCATTTTCACTCCAATTCAGTCGTGTAGTCACAATTCACTCAAGTTTGTCACTTTCCCACTGAGTTACACACAGAATGAAAAATTTTGACAAGCAGAACTAAAAAAAAGAAAGTTTTTGAAAAAGTGCATATCTTCACTTCAGAAGCTTATATTCACTTCTAAATGACCGTACGAGCACATTGG
Organism: Gymnothorax reevesii; assembly: GCA_029721435.1. Lineage (NCBI taxonomy): Eukaryota > Metazoa > Chordata > Actinopteri > Anguilliformes > Muraenidae > Gymnothorax > Gymnothorax reevesii. The sequence goes on along the minus strand of CM056580.1, from coordinate 111,699,820 downwards.
ACCAAACGAGACCATATATGCATTGCACTGTGATCTGAAGCAGTTTGCAGGCCAGAAACACGCACAGATTCACCTTCTGAGTTTAAAACTTCAAGGAAGCGTGTTTATATGAAAGTCCGTATAGGCACAGTTTCAGAGCTCTAGCGTGCTTAATTAGAGAGATAGGAGCATTTTTACTCCAATTCAGTCGTGTAGTCACAATTCACTCAAGTTTGTCACTTTCCCACTGAGTTACACACAGGATGAAAAATTTTGACAAGCAGAACTAAAAAAAAGAAAGTTTTTGAAAAAGTGCAAATCTTCACTTCAGAAGCTTATATTCACTTCCAAATGACCGTACGAGCAAATTGGACCAAACGACACCATATATGCATTGCACTGTGATCTGAAGCAGTTTCCAGGCCAGAAACACGCACAGATTCACCTTCTGAGTTTAAAACCTCAAGGAAGCGTGTTTATATGAAAGTGCGTATAGGCACAGTTTCAGAGCTCTAGCGCGCTTAATTAGAGAGATAGGAGCATTTTCACTCCAATTCAGTCGTGTAGTCACAATTCACTCAAGTTTGTCACTTTCCCACTGAGTTACACACAGAATGATAAATTTTAACAAGCAGAACTAAAAAAAAAAAAAGTTTTTGACAAAGTGCATATCTTCACTTCAGAAGCTTATATTCACTTCCAAATGACTGAACGAGCCCATTGGACCAAAGGAGACCATATATGCATTGCACTGTGATCTGAAGCAGTTCCCAGGCCAGAAACACGCACAGATTCACCTTCTGAGTTTAAAACCTCAAGAAAGCGTGTTTATATGAAAGGGCGTATTGGCACAGTTTCAGAGCTCTAGCGCGCTTAATTAGAGAGATAGGAGCATTTTCCCTACAATTCAGTCATTTAGTCACAATTCACTCGTTTGTCACTTTCCCACTGTTACACACAGAATGAAAATTTTTGCCAAGCAAAACTTAAAAAAAAAAAAAAAGTTTTTGAAAAAGTGCATATCTTCACTTCAGAAGCTTATATTCACTTCCAAATGACCATTCAAGCACATTGGACCAAACGAGACCATATATGTATTGCACTGTGATTTGAAGCAGTTTCCAGGCCAGAAACATGCAGAAATTCACCTTCTGAGTTTAAAACCTCAAGGAAGCGTGTTTATATGAAAGTGCGTATAGGCACAGTTTCAGAGCTCTAGCGCGCTTAATTAGAGAGATAGGAGCATTTTCCCTACAATTCAGTCGTGTAGTCACAATTCACTCAAGTTTGTCACTTTCCCACTGTTACACACAGAATGAAAATTTTTCCCAAGCAAAACTTAAAAAAAAAAAAAGTTTTTGAAAAAGTGCATATCTTCACTTCAGAAGCTTATATTCACTTTCAAATAACCATTCAAGCACATTGGACCAAACGAGACCATATATGCATTGCACTGTGATCTGAAGCAGTTTCCAGGCCAGAAACACGCACAGATTCACCTTCTGAGTTTAAAAACTCAAGGAAGCGTGTTTATATGAAAGTGGGTATAGGCTCAGTTTATGAGCTCTAGCGCGCTTAATTAGAGAGATAGGAGCATTTTCACTCCAATTCAGTCGTGTAGTCACAATTCACTGAAGTTTGTCACTTTCCCACTGAGTTACACACAGAATGAAAAATTTTGACAAGCAGAACTAAAAAAAAGAAAGTTTTTGAAAAAGTGCATATCTTCACTTCAGAAGCTTATATTCACTTCCAAATGAACGAACGAGCACATTGGACCAAAAGAGACCATATATGCATTGCACTGTGATCTGAAGCAGTTTCCAGGCCAGAAACACGCACAGATTCACCTTCTGAGTTTAAAACCTCAAGGAAGCGTGTTTATATGAAAGTGCGTATAGGCACAGTTACAGAGCTCGAGCGCGCTTAATTAGAGAGATAGGAGCATTTTCACTCCAATTCTGTCGTGTAGTCACAATTCACTCAAGTTTGTCACTTTCCCACTGAGTTACACACAGAATGAAAAATTTTGACAAGCAGAACTTAAAAAAAAAAAGTTTTTGAAAAAGTGCATATCTTCACTTCAGAAACTTATATTTACTTCCAAATGACCGAACGAGCACATTGGACCAAAGGAGACCATATATGCATTGCACTGTGATCTGAAGCAGTTTCCAGGCCAGAAACATGCACAGATTCACCTTCTGAGTTTGAAAACTCAAGGAAGCGTGTTTATATGAAAGTGCATATAGGCACAGTTTCAGAGCTCTAGCACGCTTAATTAGAGAGATAGGAGCATTTTCACTCCAATTCAGTCGTGTAGTCACAATTCACTCAAGTTTGTCACTTTCCCACTGAGTTACACACAGAATTAAAAATTTTGACAGGCAGAACTAAAAAAAAGAAAGTTTTTGAAAAAGTGCATATCTTCACTTCAGAAGCTTAAATTCACTTCCAAAAGACTGTACAAGCCCATTGGACCATACGAGACCATATATGTATTGCACAGTGATCTGAAGCAGTTTCCAGGCCAGAAACATGCAGAAATTCACCTTCTGAGTTTAAAACCTCAAGGAAGCGTGTTTATATGAAAGTGCGTATAGGCACAGTTTCAGAGCTCTAGCGCGCTTAATTAGAGAGATCGGAGCATTTTCCCTACAATTCAGTCATTTAGTCACAATTCACTCAAGTTTGTCACTTTCTCACTGTTACACACAGAATGAAAATTTTTGCCAAGCAAAACTTAAAAAAAAAAAAATGTTTTTGAAAAAGTGCATATCTTCACTTCAGAAGCTTATATTCACTTCCAAATGACCGTACGAGCACATTGGACCAAACGAGACCATATATGCATTGCACTGTGATCTGAAGCAGTTCCCAGGCCAGAAAAACGCACAGATTCACCTTCTGAGTTGAAAACCTCAAGGAAGCGTGTTTATATGAAAGTGCGTATAGGCACAGTTTCAGAGCTCTAGCGCGCTTAATTAGAGTGATAGGAGCATTTTCACTCCAATTCAGTCGTGTAGTCACAATTCACTCAAGTTTGTCACTTTCCCACTGAGTTACACACAGAATGAAAAATTTTGACAAGCAGAACTTAAAAAAAGAAAGTTTTTGAAAAAGTGCAAATCTTCACTTCAGAAGCTTATATTCCTTTCCAAATGACCGAACGAGCACATTGGACCAAGACCAAAGGAGACCATATATGCATTGCACTGTGATCTGAAGCAGTTCCCAGGCCAGAAACACGCACAGATTCACCTTCTGAGTTTAAAACCTCAAGAAAGCGTGTTTATATGAAAGTGCGTATAGGCACAGTTTCAGAGCTCTAGCGCGCTTAATTAGAGAGATAGGAGCATTTTCACTCCAATTCAGTCCTGTATTCACAATTCACTCAAGTTTGTCACTTTCCCACTGAGTTACACACGGAATGAAAAATTTTGACAAGCAGAACTTAAAAAAAAAAAGTTTTTGAAAAAGTGCATATCTTCACTACAGAAGCTTATATTCACTTTCAAATGACCATTCAAGCACATTGGACCAAACGAGACCATATATGCATTGCACTGTGATCTGAAGCAGTTTCCAGGCCAGAAACATGCACAGATTCACCTTCTGAGTTTAAAAACTCAAGGAAGCGTGTTTATATGAAAGTGCGTATAGGCACAGTTTCAGAGCTCTAGCGCGCTTAATTAGAGAGATAGGAGCATTTTCACTCCAATTCAGTCGTGTAGTCACAATTCACTCAAGTTTGTCACTTTCCCACTGAGTTACATACAGAATGATAAATTTTAACAAGCAGAACTAAAAAAAAGAAAGTTTTTGAAAAAGTGCATATCTTCACTTCAGAAGCTTATATTCACTTCCAAATGACCGAACGAGCACATTGGACCAAAAGAGACCATATATGCATTGCACTGTGATCTGAAGCAGTTCCCAGGCCAGAAACACGCACAGATTGACCTTCTGAGTTTAAAACCTCAAGGAAGCGTGTTTATATGAAAGTGCGTATAGGCACAGTTTCAGAGCTCTAGCGCGCTTAATTAGAGAGATAGGAGCATTTTCACTCCAATTCAGTCGTGTAGTCACAATTCACTCAAGTTTGTCACTTTCCCACTGAGTTACACACAGAATGAAAAATTTTAACAAGCAGAACTATAAAAAAGAAAGTTTTTGAAAAAGTGCACATCTTCACTTCAGAAGCTTATATTCACTTCCAAATGACCGTACGAGCACATTGGACCAAACGAGACCATATATGCATTGCACTGTGATCTGAAGCAGTTTCCAGGCCAGAAACACGCACAGATTCACCTTCTGAGTTTAAAACCTCAAGGAAGCGTGTTTTCATGAAAGTCCGTAAAGGCACAGTTTCAGAGCTCTAGCGCGCTTAATTAGAGAGATAGGAGCATTTTCACTCCAATTCAGTCGTGTAGTCACAATTCACTCAAGTTTGTCACTTTCCCACTGAGTTACACACAGAATGAAAAATTTTAACAAGCAGAACTATAAAAAAGAAAGTTTTTGAAAAAGTGCACATCTTCACTTCAGAAGCTTATATTCACTTCCAAATGACCGTACGAGCACATTGGACCAAACGAGACCATATATGCATTGCACTGTGATCTGAAGCAGTTTCCAGGCCAGAAACACACACAGATTCACCTTCTGAGTTTAAAACCTCAAGGAAGCGTGTTTATATGAAAGTGCGTATAGGCACAGTTTCAGAGCTCTAGCGCGCTTAATTAGAGAGATAGGAGCATTTTCACTCCAATTCAGTCGTGTAGTCACAATTCACTCAAGTTTGTCACTTTCCCACTGAGTTACACACAGAATGAAAAATTTTGACAAGCAGAACGAAAAAAAAGAAAGTTTTTGAAAAAGTGCATATCTTCACTTCAGAAGCTTATATTCACTTCCAAATGACCGAACGAGCACATTGGGCCAAACGAGACCATATATGCATTGCACTGTGATCTGAAGCAGTTTCCAGGCCAGAAACACGCACAGATTCACCTTCTGAGTTTAAAACCTCAAGGAAGCGTGTTTATATGAAAGTGCGTATAGGCACAGTTTCAGAGCTCTAGCGCGCCTAATTACAGAGATACGAGCATTTTCCCTACAATTCAGTCATTTAGTCACAATTCACTCAAGTTTGTCACTTTCCCACTGAGTTACACACAGAATGAAAAATTTTAACAAGCAGAACTAAAAAAAAGAAAGTTTTTGAAAAAGTGCAAATCTTCACTTCAGAAGCTTATATTCACTTCCAAATGACCGTACGAGCACATTGGACCAAACGAAACCATATATGCATTGCACTGTGATCTGAAGCAGTTTCCAGGCCAGAAACACGCACAGATTCACCTTCTGAGTTTAAAACCTCAATGAAGCGTTTTTATATGAAAGTGCGTATAGGCACAGTTTCAGAGCTCTAGCGCGCTTAATTAGAGAGATAGGAGCATTTTCACTCCAATTCAGTCGTGTAGTCACAATTCACTCAAGTTTGTCACTTTCCCACTGAGTTACACACAGAATGAAAAATTTTAACAAGCAGAACTTAAAAAAAGAAAGTTTTTGAAAAAGTGCAAATCTTCACTTCAGAAGCTTATATTCACTTCTAAATGACCGAACGAGCACATTGGACCAAAGGAGACCATATATGCATTGCACTGTGATCTGAAGCAGTTTCCAGGCCAGAAACACGCACAGATTCACCTTCTGAGTTTAAAACCTCAAGGAAGCGTGTTTATATGAAAGTGCGTATAGGCACAGTTTCAGAGCTCTAGCGCGCTTAATTACAGAGATACGAGCATTTTCCCTACAATTCAGTCATTTAGTCACAATTCACTCAAGTTTGTCACTTTCCCACTGTTACACACAGAATGAAAAATTTTAACAAGCAGAACTAAAAAAAAGAAAGTTTTTGAAAAAGTGCATATCTTCACTTCAAAAGCTTATATTCACATCCAAATGACCGTACGAGCACATTGGACCAAACGAGACCATATATGCATTGCACTGTGATCTGAAGCAGTTTCCAGGCCAGAAACACGCACAGATTCACCTTCTGAGTTGAAAACCTCAAAGAAGCGTGTTTATATGAAAGTCCGTATAGGCACAGTTTCAGCGCTCTAGCGCGCTTAATTAAAAAGATAGGAGCATTTTCACTCCAATTCAGTCGTGTAGTCACAATTCACTCAAGTTTGTCACTTTCCCACTGAGTTACACACAGAATGAAAAATTTTAACAAGCAGAACTAAAAAAAAGAATTTTTTTGAAAAAGTGCAAATCTTCACTTCAAAAGCTTATATTCACTTCCAAATGACCATTCAAGCACATTGGACCAAACGAGACCATATATGTATTGCACTGTGATCTGAAGCAGTTTCCAGGCCAGAAACACGCACAGATTCACCTTCTGAGTTTAAAACCTCAAAGAAGTGTGTTTATATGAAAGTGCGTATAGGCACAGTTTCAGAGCTCTAGCGCGCTTAATTAGAGAGATAGGAGCATTTTCACTCCAATTCAGTCGTGTAGTCACAATTCACTCAAGTTTGTCATTTTCCCACTGAGTTACACCCAGAATGAAAAATTTTGACAAGCAGAACTAAAAAAAAGAAAGTGTTTGAAAAAGTGCAAATCTTCACCTCAGAAGCTTATATTCACTTCCAAATGACCGAACGAGCACATTGGACCAAAGGAGACCATATATGCATTGCCCTGTGATCTGAAGCAGTTTCCAGGCCAGAAACACGCACAAATTCACCTTCTGAGTTTAAAACCTCAAGGAAGCGTGTTTATATGAACGTCCGTATAGGCACAGTTTCAGAGCTCTAGCGCGCTTAATTAGAGAGATACGAGCATTTTCAATCCAATTCAGTCGTGTAGTCACAATTCACTCAAGTTTGTCACTTTCCCACTGAGTTACACACAGAATGAAAAATTTTAACAAGCAGAACTAAAAAAAAAGAAAGTTTTTGAAAAAGTGCAAATCTTCTCTTCAGAAGCTTTTTTTCACTTCCAAATGATCATACGAGCACATTGGACCAAAGGAGACCATATATGCATTGCACTGTGATCTGAAGCAGTTTCCAGGCCAGAAACACGCACAGATTCACCTTCTGAGTTTAAAACCTCAAGGAAGCGTGTTTATATGAAAGTGCGTATAGGCACAGTTTCAGAGCTCTAGCGCGCTTAATTAGAGAGATAGGAGCATTTTCACTCCAATTCAGTCGTGTAGTCACAATTCACTCAAGTTTGTCACTTTCCCACTGTTACACACAGAATGAAAAATTTTGACAAGCAGAACTAAAAAAAGAAGGTTTTTGAAAAAGTGCAAATCTTCACTTCAGAAGCTTATATTCACTTCCAAATGACCGAACGAGCACATTGGACGAAACGAGACCATATATGCATTGCACTGTGATCTGAAGCAGTTTCCAGGCCAGAAACACGCACAGATTCACCTTCTGCGTTTAAAACCTCAAGGAAGCGTGTTTTCATGAAAGTGCGTCTCGCCACAGTTTCAGAGCTCTAGCGCGCTTAATTACAGAGATACGAGCATTTTCCCTACAATTCAGTCATTTAGTCACAATTCACTCAAGTTTGTCACTTTCCCACTGTTACACACAGAATGAAAAATTTTGACAAGCAGAACTAAAAAAAAGAAAGTTTTTGAAAAAGTGCAAATCTTCACCTCAGAAGCTTATATTCACTTCCAAATGACCGTACAAGCACATTGGACGAAACGAGACCATATATGCATTGCACTGTGATCTGAAGTAGTTTCCAGGCCAGAAACACGCACAGTTTCACCCTCTGAGTTTAAAACCTCAAGGAAGCGTGTTTATATGAAAGTCCGTATAGGCACAGTTTCAGAGCTCTAGCGCGCTTAATTGGAGAGATAGGAACATTTTCACTCCAATTCAGTCGTGTAGTCACAATTCACTCAAGTTTGTCACTTTCCCACTGAGTTACACACAGAATGAAAAATTTTAACAAGCAGAACTAAAAAAAGAAAGTTTTTGAAAAAGTGCATATCTTCACTTCAAAAGCTTATATTTACTTCCAAATGACCATTCAAGCACATTGGACCAAACGAGACCATATATGCATTGCACTGTGATCTGAAGCAGTTTTCAGGCCAGAAACACGCACAGATTCACCTTCTGAGTATAAAACCTCAAGGAAGCGTGTTTATATGAAAGTGCGTATAGGCACAGTTTCAGAGCTCTAGCGCGCTTAATTAGAGAGATAGGAGCATTTTCACTCCAATTCAGTCGTGTAGTCACAATTCACTCAAGTTTGTCACTTTCCCACTGAGTTACACCCAGAATGAAAAATTTTGACAAGCAGAACTAAAAAAAAGAAAGTGTTTGAAAAAGTGCATATCTTCACCTCAGAAGCTTATATTCACTTCCAAATGACCGAACGAGCACATTGGACGAAACGAGACCATATATGCATTGCACTGTGATCTGAAGTAGTTTCCAGGCCAGGAACACGCACAGATTCACCTTCTGAGTTTAAAACCTCAAGGAAGCGTGTTTATATGAAAGTCCGTATAGGCACAGTTTCAGAGCTCTAGCGCGCTTAATTGGAGAGATAGGAGCATATTCACTCCAATTCAGTCATTTAGTCACAATTCACTCAAGTTTGTCACTTTCCCACTGAGTTACACACAGAATGAAAAATTTTGACAAGCAGAACTAAAAAAAAGAAAGTCTTTGAAAAAGTGCATATCTTCACTTCAGAAGCTTATATTCACTTCCAAATGACCATTCAAGCACATTGGACCAAACGAGACCATATATGCATTGCCCTGTGATCTGAAGCAGTTTCCAGGCCAGAAACACGCACAAATTCACCTTCTGAGTTTAAAACCTCAAGGAAGCGTGTTTATATGAACGTCCGTATAGGCACAGTTTCAGAGCTCTAGCGCGCTTAATTAGAGAGATACGAGCATTTTCAATCCAATTCAGTCGTGTAGTCACAATTCACTCAAGTTTGTCACTTTCCCACTGAGTTACACACAGAATGAAAAATTTTAACAAGCAGAACTATAAAAAAGAAAGTTTTTGAAAAAGTGCACATCTTCACTTCAGAAGCTTATATTCACTTCCAAATGACCGAACGAGCACATTGGACGAAACGAGACCATATATGCATTGCACTGTGATCTGAAGCAGTTTCCAGGCCAGAAACACGCACAGATTCACCTTCTGCGTTTAAAACCTCAAGGAAGCGTGTTTATATGAAAGTGCGTATAGCCACAGTTTCAGAGCTCTAGCGCGCTTAATTACAGAGATACGAGCATTTTCCCTACAATTCAGTCATTTAGTCACAATTCACTCAAGTTTGTCACTTTCCCACTGTTACACACAGAATGAAAAATTTTGACAAGCAGAACTAAAAAAAAGAAAGTTTTTGAAAAAGTGCAAATCTTCACCTCAGAAGCTTATATTCACTTTCAAATGACCATTCAAGCACATTGGACGAAACGAGACCATATATGCATTGCACTGTGATCTGAAGCAGTTTCCAGGCCAGAAACACGCACAGTTTCACCCTCTGAGTTTAAAACCTCAAGGAAGCGTGTTTATATGAAAGTGCGTATAGGCACATTTTCAGAGCTCTAGCGCGCTTAATTGGAGAGATAGGAGCATTTTCACTCCAATTCAGTCGTGTAGTCACAATTCACTCAAGTTTGTCACTTTCCCACTGAGTTACACACAGAATGAAAAATTTTGACAAGCAGAACTAAAAAAAAGAAAGTTTTTGAAAAAATGCATATCTTCACTTCAGAAGCTTATATTTACTTCCAAATGACCATTCAAGCACATTGGACCAAACGAGACCATATATGCATTGCAGTGTGATCTGAAGCAGTTTCCAGGACAGAAACACGCACAGATTCACCTTCTGAGTTTAAAACCTCAAGAAAGCGTGTTTTCATGAAAGTGCGTCTCGCCACAGTTTCAGAGCTCTAGCGCGCTTAATTAGAGAGATAGGAGCATTTTCACTCCAATTCAGTCGTGTAGTCACAATTCACTCAAGTTTGTCACTTTCCCACTGAGTTACACACAGAATGAAAAATTTTAACAAGCAGAACTAAAAAAAAGAATTTTTTTGAAAAAGTGCATATCTTCACTTCAGAAGCTTATATTCACTTCCAAATGACCATTCAAGCACATTGGACCAAACGTGACCATATATGTATTGCACTGTGATCTGAAGCAGTTTTCAGGCCAGAAACACGCACAGATTCACCTTCTGAGTTTAAAACCTCAAAGAAGCGTGTTTATATGAAAGTGCGTATAGGCACAGTTTCAGAGCTCTAGCGCGCTTAATTCGAGAGATAGGAGCATTTTCACTCCAATTCAGTCGTGTAGTCACAATTCACTCAAGTTTGTCACTTTCCCACTGAGTTACACCCAGAATGAAAAATTTTGACAAGCAGAACTAAAAAAAAGAAAGTGTTTGAAAAAGTGCATATCTTCACCTCAGAAGCTTATATTCACTTCCAAATGACCGAACGAGCACATTGGACGAAACGAGACCATATATGCATTGCACTGTGATCTGAAGTAGTTTCCAGGCCAGAAACACGCACAGATTCACCTTCTGAGTTTAAAACCTCAATGAAGCGTGTTTATATGAAAGTGCGTATAGGCACAGTTTCAGAGTTCTAGCGCGCTTAATTGGAGAGATAGGAGCATTTTCACTCCAATTCAGTCGTGTAGTCACAATTCACTCAAGTTTGTCACTTTCCCACTGAGTTACACACAGAATGAAAAATTTTGACAAGCAGAACTAAAAAAAGAAAGTTTTTGAAAAAGTGCAAATCTTCACTTCAGAAGCTTATATTCACTTCCAAATGACCGAACGAGCACATTGGACGAAACGAGACCATATATGCATTGCACTGTGATCTGAAGCAGTTTCCAGGCCAGAAACACGCACAGATTCACCTTCTGCGTTTAAAACCTCAAGGAAGCATGTTTTCATGAAAGTGCGTCTCGCCACAGTTTCAGAGCTCTAGCGCGCTTAATTACAGAGATACGAGCATTTTCCCTACAATTCAGTCATTTAGTCACAATTCACTCAAGTTTGTCACTTTCCCACTGTTACACACAGAATGAAAAATTTTGACAAGCAGAACTAAAAAAAAGAAAGTTTTTGAAAAAGTGCAAATCTTCACCTCAGAAGCTTATATTCACTTCCAAATGACCGAACGAGCACATTGGACGAAACGAGACCATATATGCATTGCACTGTGATCTGAAGTAGTTTCCAGGCCAGGAACACGCACAGATTCACCTTCTGAGTTTAAAACCTCAAGGAAGCGTGTTTATATGAAAGTGCGTATAGGCACAGTTTCAGAGTTCTAGCGCGCTTAATTGGAGAGATAGGAACATTTTCACTCCAATTCAGTCGTGTAGTCACAATTCACTCAAGTTTGTCACTTTCCCACTGAGTTACACACAGAATGAAAAATTTTGACAAGCAGAACTAAAAAAAAGAAAGTCTTTGAAAAAGTGCATATCTTCACTTCAGAAGCTTATATTCACTTCCAAATGACCATTCAAGCACATTGGACCAAACGAGACCATATATGCATTGCCCTGTGATCTGAAGCAGTTTCCAGGCCAGAAACACGCACAAATTCACCTTCTGAGTTTAAAACCTCAAGGAAGCGTGTTTATATGAACGTCCGTATAGGCACAGTTTCAGAGCTCTAGCGCGCTTAATTAGAGAGATACGAGCATTTTCAATCCAATTCAGTCGTGTAGTCACAATTCACTCAAGTTTGTCACTTTCCCACTGAGTTACACACAGAATGAAAAATTTTAACAAGCAGAACTAAAAAAAAAGAAAGTTTTTGAAAAAGTGCAAATCTTCTCTTCAGAAGCTTTTTTTTCACTTCCAAATGACCATACGAGCACATTGGACCAAACGAGACCATATATGCATTGCACTGTGATCTGAAGCAGTTTCCAGGGCAGAAACACGCACAGATTCACCTTCTGAGTTTAAAACCTCAAGGAAGCGTGTTTATATGAAAGTGCGTATAGGCACAGTTTCAGAGCTCTAGCGCGCTTAATTAGAGAGATAGGAGCATTTTCACTCCAATTCAGTCGTGTAGTCACAATTCACTCAAGTTTGTCACTTTCCCACTGAGTTACACACAGAATGAAAAATTTTGACAAGCAGAACTAAAAAAAGAAAGTTTTTGAAAAAGTGCAAATCTTCACTTCAGAAGCTTATATTCACTTCCAAATGACCGAACGAGCACATTGGACGAAACGAGACCATATATGCATTGGACTGTGATCTGAAGCAGTTTCCAGGCCAGAAACACGCACAGATTCACCTTCTGCGTTTAAAACCTCAAGGAAGCGTGTTTTCATGAAAGTGCGTCTTGCCACAGTTTCAGAGCTCTAGCGCGCTTAATTACAGAGATACGAGCATTTTCCCTACAATTCAGTCATTTAGTCACAATTCACTCAAGTTTGTCACTTTCCCACTGTTACACACAGAATGAAAAATTTTGACAAGCAGAACTAAAAAAAAGAAAGTTTTTGAAAAAGTGCAAATCTTCACCTCAGAAGCTTATATTCACTTTCAAATGACCATTCAAGCACATTGGACGAAACGAGACCATATATGCATTGCACTGTGATCTGAAGTAGTTTCCAGGCCAGAAACACGCACAGTTTCACCCTCTGAGTTTAAAACCTCAAGGAAGCGTGTTTATATGAAAGTGCGTATAGGCACAGTTTCAGAGCTCTAGCGCGCTTAATTGGAGAGATAGGAACATTTTCACTCCAATTCAGTCGTGTAGTCACAATTCACTCAAGTTTGTCACTTTCCCACTGAGTTACACACAGAATGAAAAATTTTAACAAGCAGAACTAAAAAAAGAAAGTTTTTGAAAAAGTGCATATCTTCACTTCAAAAGCTTATATTCACTTCCAAATGACCATTCCAGCACATTGGACCAAACGAGACCATATATGCATTGCACTGTGATCTGAAGCAGTTTCCAGGCCCGAAACACGCACAGATTCACCTTCTGAGTTTAAAACCTCAAGGAAGCGTGTTTATATGAAAGTCCGTATAGGCACAGTTTCAGAGCTCTAGCGCGCTTAATTAGAGAGATAGGAGCATTTTCACTCCAATTCAGTCGTGTAGTCACAATTCACTCAAGTTGGTCACTTTCCCACTGAGTTACACACAGAATGAAAAATTTTGACAAGCAGAACTAAAAAAAAGAAAGTTTTTGAAAAAGTGCAAATCTTCACTTCAGAAGCTTATATTCACTTCCAAATGACCGAACGAGCACATTGGACCAAACGAGACCAAATATGCATTGCCCTGTGATCTGAAGCAGTTTCCAGGCCAGAAACACGCACAGATTCACCTTCTGAGTTTAAAACCTCAAGGAAGCGTGTTTATATGAAAGTGCGTATAGGCACAGTTTCAGAGCTCTAGCGCGCTTAATTAGAGAGATAGGAGCATTTTCACTCCAATTCAGTCGTGTAGTCACAATTGACTCAAGTTTGTCACTTTCCCACTGAGTTACACACAGAATGAAAAATTTTGACAAGCAGAACTAAAAAAAAGAAAGTTTTTGAAAAAGTGCAAATCTTCACTTCAGAAGCTTACATTCACTTCCAAATGACCGAACAAGCACATTGGACCAAAGGAGACCATATATGCATTGCACTGTGATCTGAAGCAGTTTCCAGGCCAGAAACACGCACAGATTCACATTCTGAGTTTAAAACCTCAAGGAAGCGTGTTTATATGAAAGTGCGTATAGGCACAGTTTCAGAGCTCTAGCGCGCTTAATTACAGAGATACGAGCATTTTCCCTACAATTCAGTCATTTAGTTACAATTCACTCAAGTTTGTCACTTTCCCACTGAGTTACACACAGAATGAAAATTTTTGCCAAGCAAAACTTAAAAAAAAAAAAAGTTTTTGAAAAAGTGCATATCTTCACCTCAGAAGCTTATATTCACTTTCAAATGACCATTCAAGCACATTGGACCAAACGAGACCATATATGCATTGCACAGTGATCTGAAGCAGTTCCCAGGCCAGAGACACGCACAGATTCACCTTCTGAGTTTAAAACCTCAAGAAAGCGTGTTTATATGAAAGTGCGTATAGGCACAGTTTCAGAGCTCTAGCGCGCTTAATTAGAGAGATAGGAGCATTTTCACTCCAATTCAGTCGTGTAGTCACAATTCACTCAAGTTTGTCACTTTCCCACTGAGTTACACACAGAATGAAAAATTTTGACAAGCAGAACTAAAAAAAAGAAAGTCTTTGAAAAAGTGCATATCTTCACTTCAGAAGCTTATATTCACTTCCAAATGACCATTCAAGCACATTGGACCAAACGAGACCATATATGCATTGCCCTGTGATCTGAAGCAGTTTCCAGGCCAGAAACACGCACAAATTCACCTTCTGAGTTTATAACCTCAAGGAAGCGTGTTTATATGAAAGTGCGTATAGGCACAGTTTCAGAGCACAAGCGCGCTTAATTAGAGAGATAGGAGCATTTTCACTCCAATTCAGTCGTGTAGTCCCAATTCACTCAAGTTTGTCACTTTCCCACTGAGTTACACACAGAATGAAAAATTTTGACAAGCAGAACTAAAAAAAAGAAAGTTTTTGAAAAAGTGCAAATCTTCACTTCAGAAGCTTATATTCACTTCCAAATGACCGTACGGGCACATTGGACCAAACGAGACCATATATGCATTGCACTGTGATCTGAAGCAGTTTCCAGGCCAGAAACACGCACAGATTCACCTTCTGAGTTTAAAACCTCAAGGAAGCGTGTTTATATGAAAGTGCGTATCGGCACAGTTTCAGAGCTCTCGCGCGCTTAATTAGAGAGATAGGAGCATTTTCACTCCAATTCAGTCGTGTAGTCACAATTCACTCAAGTTTGTCACTTTCCCACAGAGTTACATACAGAATGATAAATTTTGACAAGCAGAAATAAAAAAAAGAAAGTTTTTGAAAAAGTGCAAATCTTCACTTCAGAAGCTTATATTCACTTCCAAATGACCGAACGAGCACATTGGACGAAACGAGACCATATATGCATTGCACTGTGATCTGAAGTAGTTTCCAGGCCAGAAACACGCACAGTTTCACCCTCTGAGTTTAAAACCTCAAGGAAGCGTGTTTATATGAAAGTGCGTATAGGCACAGTTTCAGAGCTCTAGCGCGCTTAATTGGAGAGATATGAGCATTTTCCCTACAATTCAGTCATTTAGTCACAATTCACTCAAGTTTGTCACTTTCCCACTGTTACACACAGAATGAAAATTTTTGCAAAGCAAAACTTAAAAAAAAAAAAGTTTTTGAAAAAGTGCATATCTTCACCTCAGAAGCTTATATTCACTTTCAAATGACCATTCAAGCACATTGGACCAAACGAGACCATATATGCATTGCACTGTGATCTGAAGCAGTTTCCAGGCCAGAAACACGCACACATTCACCTTCTGAGTTTAAAACCTCAAGGAAGCGTGTTTATATGAAAGTGCGTATCGGCACAGTTTCAGAGCTCTAGCGCGCTTAATTAGAGATATAGGAGCATTTTCACTCCAATTCAGTCGTGTAGTCACAATTCACTCAAGTTTGTCACTTTCCCACTGAGTTACACACAGAATCAAAAATTTTGACAAGAAGAACTAAAAAAAAGAAAGTTTTTGAAAAAGTGCATATCTTCACTTCAGAAGCTTATATTCACTTCCAAATGACCGAACGAGCACATTGGACCAAACGAGACCATATATGCATTGCACTGTGATCTGAAGTAGTTTCCACGCCAGAAACATGCAGAGATTCACCTTCTGAGTTTAAAACCTCAAGGAAGCGTGTTTATATGAAAGTGCGTATAGGCACAGTTTGAGAGCTCTAGCGCGCTTAATTAGAGAGATAAGAGCATTTTCACTCCAATTCAGTCGTGTAGTCACAATTCACTCAAGTTTGTCACTTTCCCACTGAGTTACACACAGAATGAAAAATTTTGACAAGCAGAAATAAAAAAAAGAAAGTTTTTGAAAAAGTGCATATCTTCACTTCAGAAGCTTATATTCACTTCCAAATGACCGTACGAGTACATTGGACCAAACAAGACCATATATGCATTGCACTGTGATCTGAAGTAGTTTCCACGCCAGAAACATGCACAGATTCACCTTCTGAGTTTAAAACCTCAAGGAAGCGTGTTTATATGAAAGTGCGGATAGGCACAGTTTCAGAGCTCTAGCGCGCTTATTTAGAGAGATAGGAGCATTTTCACTCCAATTCAGTCGTGTAGTCACAATTCACTCAAGTTTGTCACTTTCCCACTGAGTTACACACAGAATGAAAAATTTTGACAAGCAGATCTAAAAAAAAGAAAGTTTTTGAAAAAGTGCAAATCTTCACTTCAGAAGCTTAAATTCACTTCCAAATGACCGTACGAGCACCTTGGACCAAACAAGACCATATATGCATTGCACTGTGATCTGAAGCAGTTTCCAGGCCAGAAACACGCACAGATTCACCTTTTGAGTTTAAAACCTCAAGGAAGCGTGTTTAGATGAAAGTGCGTATAGGCACAGTTTCAGAGCTCTAGCGCGCTTAATTCGAGAGATAGGAGCATTTTCACTCCAATTCAGTCGTGTAGTCACAATTCACTCAAGTTTGTCACTTTCCCACTGAGTTACACACAGAATGAAAAATTTTAACAAGCAGAACTAAAAAAAAGAAAGTTTTTGAAAAAGTGCAAATCTTCATTTCAGAAGCTTATATTCACTTCCAAATGTCCGAACGAGCACATTGGACCAAACGAGACCATATATGCATTGCACTGTGATCTGAAGCAGTTCCCAGGCCAGAAACACGCACAGATTCACCTTCTGAGTTTAAAACCTCAAGGAAGCGTGTTTATATGAAAGTGCGTATAGGCACAGTTTCAGAGCTCTAGCGCGCTTAATTAGAGAGATAGGAGCATTTTCACTCCAATTCAGTCGTGTAGTCACAATTCACTCAAGTTTGTCACTTTCCCACTGAGTTACACACAGAATGAAAAATTTTAACAAGCAGAACTAAAAAAAAGAAAGTTTTTGAAAAAGTGCAAATCTTCATTTCAGAAGCTTATATTCACTTCCAAATGACCGAACGAGCACATTGGACCAAACGAGACCATATATGCATTGCACTGTGATCTGAAGCAGTTCCCAGGCCAGAAACACGCACAGATTCACCTTCTGAGTTTAAAACCTCAAGGAAGCGTGTTTATATGAAAGTGCGTATAGGCACAGTTTCAGAGCTCTAGCGCGCTTAATTAGAGAGATAGGAGCATTTTCACTCCAATTCAGTCGTGTAGTCACAATTCACTCAAGTTTGTCACTTTACACTGAGTTACACACAGAATGAAAAATTTTGACAAGCAGAACTAAAAAAAAGAAAGTTTTTGAAAAAGTGCAAATCTTCACTTCAGAAGCTTATATTCACTTCCAAATGACCATTCAAGCACATTGGACCAAAGGAGACCATATATGCATTGCACTGTGATCTGAAGCAGTTTCCAGGCCAGAAACACGCACAGATTCACCTTCTGAGTTTAAAACCTCAAGGAAGCGTGTTTATATGAAAGTGCGTATAGGCACAGTTTCAGAGCTCTAGCGCGCTTAATTGGAGAGATAGGAGCATTTTCACTCCAATTCAGTCGTGTAGTCACAATTCACTCAAGTTTCTCACTTTCCCACTGAGTTACACACAGAATGAAATATTTTGACAAGCAGAACTAAAAAAAAGAAAGTCTTTGAAAAAGTGCATATCTTCACTTCAGAAGCTTATATTCACTTCCAAATGACCGAACGAGCACATTGGACCAAAGGAGACCATATATGCATTGCACTGTGATCTGAAGCAGTTCCCAGGCCAGAAACACGCACAAATTCACCTTCTGAGTTTAAAACCTCAAGGAAGCGTGTTTATATGAAAGTGCGAATAGGCACAGTTTCAGCGCTCTAGCGCGCTTAATAAGAGAGATAGGAGCATTTTCACTCCAATTCAGTCGTGTAGTCACAATTCACTCAAGTTTGTCACTTTCCCACTGTTACACACAGAATGAAAATTTTTGCAAAGCAAAACTTAAAAAAAAAAAAGTTTTTGAAAAAGTGCATATCTACGGAAGCCCTGAACCGCACTGTGAAAAAAAAAATTTTTGTGGTGAAGTAAAAGTGTAATTTTTTTCCTTTTGTTATTTTGCGATATTATCTCGTTATTTCGAGATAATATCTCGTTATTACGAGATATTATCTCGTTATTTCGAGATAATATCTCGTTATTACGAGATATTATCTCGTTATTTCGAGATAAGATCTCGTTATTTCGAGATAAGATCTCGTTATTACGAGATATTATCTCGTTATTTCGAGATAATATCTCGTTATTTCGAGATATTATCTCGTTATTTCGAGATAATATCTCGTTATTACGAGATATTATCTCGTTATTTCGAGATAACATTACGCACTGTCTGGGCTTGAATCAATATAATCGCCCATTTTTCCGAGGATGCATCGGCTGGTAACTTGTGTGAACATGACAGCAGGCATATAACAGAATTCCTTTCGGCATCTAAGCGGGAGCGGGACGCTCCTGAGAGAGAAGGGCAGGGTTACGTTTCCCAAAAGCATAGATGCCAACTAAACAAGTTACACTAACATGGCAATATTCCCCGCCGCCTCAATGTTTTGTGTCCGTAGGGACGGACGGACGGAGCTCAATGCTATATCCCCCGCTTCGCGCTAATCGGGGGATACTTAGCAATGTACATCGTTCGTCCATTCACAGTCAGTGACTGCGTTTACGCACCATGTTCCTGTATTTGATTGCGTACCTGTCATGTAAACGAGTTCAATAACCCGATTAAGGTCATTTTCCGATTCGAAATATTCCGAATAAGACCCCTGGCATATGCCTGTTTTAATCGGAATATTGGCTCATGTATACACCTTAATCAGAATATGCCCTCGAACTGAATATTCAACCACGTCTGCGCCTGTTCACTTCGCAAGGAATTAGCATTTTTGGAGCAAAGAGGAGACGACTGTATGCATAATGAAAGACATGAATATATTGTAATATATCGATGGGCGAAAGCACCGTAACAACGATATAATTATGGTGGGCGAAAAGTGGAGAGAGACTGGTTTTGTGTTGACTGACTAGCGCCAAGCCGATTCAGCATCGCTGGAAAACTCTGAAGGCAGCATATTCCAAAGCGAAAAAATAAAGGCAATGACTTTTTTTTACGCCAGTCGTAATCTTGCTCCAATTACCCATTCTTAAGATCTTCCGTATGTTCATGCACAATGTAGGAAATCCAGACTTGGAGCCATAGACTGATTTATACAGTCTGCTTATACAACGGCATTAAGGATAACGCACAATTAATGCATCTTGTATGTTACCATGTATCTTAAAAGAATGAAACAACACCAGCATTACGTTTTAACAAGTTTAATAATACATGTATGAATATTTAGGTAATAGAATTATGTATAATTAACATGAATTAAGCTGCTTTCACACCGGACGCGAAACGAATTTTTCGCAAGACAGGTTACATTCAAATTCAATGCAAAGACGCAAATACGCGTGGATTCGCGTCTTTGCATTGACTTTTGAAAGTGATCTGTCGTACGAAAAATTCATTCGAGTCCAGTGTGAAAGTGGCTTTATTGTAAACATTCACATCGATATTTTTGAGTAAAGAAATACAGATTCAGAGCGACAAAAACAATTAAAAACATCTATTTTGATTAATACACAGTCGGATTCAACATTTATAGCCTAACAACATAACCATATGGAATATCTTATTTATTATGAAATAATTAATCGGAACAATGACACGGATTAGAAAACAATAGGAAGGTGCTGAACTTTTTTTTCTGATTACCTTTTTATTTACGCAATGTCCATGTGTCCGAAAGTCGGACAGGGTTTTAATATAACTCCGTGTCCGACAGTCGGATAGTTTCAATATAACTCCGTGTCCGACAGTCGATTATTGTTTTTAATCTCTTCAAATCTGCTGAATCTTTTAGATATTAAACGTGAATTTTTTGATCAGAGGGCTCATTTCTTCAAGATGTGTACCGAAAATTTCAATCAAAAACAATCAGAACATCCAATGTGCTCTGCAATCAATTTATTTGGGCAATTTTTATAAATACAATTCCGTACAATGCCTGTCGGATATTAGGCCTAAATGCAAAATACTCCGTGTCCGACAGCCTAAAAAAAGAGGACGATTAGAACAGATTGATAACGAAATAAAGAATAAAAAACATTTTTACAACAAACAGAACAACCAATGAACACTGCAATTTATTTATTTGCGGGCCATCTTGTTTGGATGTTCTGTTTGTTGATGATATATTTTTATACTTTATTTAGTTATAAATCTGCTCTCATATCAATACTTTTACTTTCTGTTGTCTACCAGACATGGAGTATTTTGCATTTCGCGTCCGACAGTCTTGATCGAGCATGCAATATTTAATTCACACTGTCAATGGTCATGGAATTGATTTGCTCAATGACTACAAGTACTATCTCTGGTGTGGAAATGAAGTGTGAATCTGTTTGATCGATCTGACTAATTTTCAAAAGAGAGACCGAATAAAAACTGTTGTCTATCTTCAACGAAAGAAAACAGACGAATAAAAAGATCAAGAAAAGTGGATAGATATCAATTTGCATTTTGTGAAGGTCGAACACAAACATGGCCAAGTTTCTACGTCCAATGATTGCTGGAATACTCGAAAAATTAAAACTCTTATAACTTTCGGACACGGAGTATTTTAGGATCTCTGTCCGTCAGACGCTAAATTCGGCATAAATGCACTAAGTCCCGCGCCAATGTCGACCCACTTTATTTAGCAGAGCTTAAACAGACACATTGATTGAAATTCTCGGTACTCATCTTGAAGAAATGAGCCCTCTGATCAAAACATTCACGTTTAATATCTAAAAGATTCAGCAGATTTGAAGAGATTAAAAACAATAATCGACTGTCGGACACGGAGTTATATTGAAAGGGCATTGCGTAAATAAAAAGGTAATCAGAAAAAAAGTTCAGCACCTTCCTATTGTTTTCTAATCCGTGTCATTGTTCCGATTAATTATTTCATAATAAATAAGATATTCCATATGGTTATGTTGTTAGGCTATAAATGTTGAATCCGAATGTGCATTAATCAAAATAGATGTTTTTAATTGTTTTTGTCGGTCTGAATCTGTATTTCTTTACTCCAAAATATCGTTGTGAATGTTTACAATAAAGCCACTTTCACACTGGACTCGAATGAATTTTTCGTACGACAGATCACTTTCAAAAGTCAATGCAAAGACGCGAATCCACGCGTATTTGCGTCTTTGCATTGAATTTGAATGTAACCTGTCTTGCGAAAAATTCGTTTCGCGTCCGGTGTGAAAGCAGCTTAATTCATGTTAATTATACATAATTCTATTACCTAAATATTCATACATGTATTATTAAACTTGTTAAAACGTAATGCTGGTGTTGTTTCATTCTTTTAAGATACATGGTAACATACAAGATGCATTAATTGTGCGTTATCCTTAATGCCGTTGTATAAGCAGACTGTATAAATCAGTCTATGGCTCCAAGTCTGGATTTCCTACATTGTGCATGAACATACGGAAGATCTTAAGAATGGGTAATTGGAGCAAGATTACGACTGGCGTAAAAAAAAGTCATTGCCTTTATCTTTTCGCTTTGGAATATGCTGCCTTCAGAGTTTTCCAGCGATGCTGAATCGGCTTGGCGCTAGTCAGTCAACACAAAACCAGTCTCTCTCCACTTTTCGCCCACCATAATTATATCGTTGTTACGGTGCTTTCGCCCATCGATATATTACAATATATTCATGTCTTTCATTATGCATACAGTCGTCTCCTCTTTGCTCCAAAAATGCTAATTCCTTGCGAAGTGAACAGGCGCAGACGTGGTTGAATATTCAGTTCGAGGGCATATTCTGATTAAGGTGTATACATGAGCCAATATTCCGATTAAAACAGGCATATGCCAGGGGTCTTATTCGGAATATTTCGAATCGGAAAATGACCTTAATCGGGTTATTGAACTCGTTTACATGACAGGTACGCAATCAAATACAGGAACATGGTGCGTAAACGCAGTCACTGACTGTGAATGGACGAACGATGTACATTGCTAAGTATCCCCCGATTAGCGCGAAGCGGGGGATATAGCATTGAGCTCCGTCCGTCCGTCCCTACGGACACAAAACATTGAGGCGGCGGGGAATATTGCCATGTTAGTGTAACTTGTTTAGTTGGCATCTATGCTTTTGGGAAACGTAACCCTGCCCTTCTCTCTCAGGAGCGTCCCGCTCCCGCTTAGATGCCGAAAGGAATTCTGTTATATGCCTGCTGTCATGTTCACACAAGTTACCAGCCGATGCATCCTCGGAAAAATGGGCGATTATATTGATTCAAGCCCAGACAGTGCGTAATGTTATCTCGAAATAACGAGATAATATCTCGTAATAACGAGATATTATCTCGAAATAACGAGATAATATCTCGAAATAACGAGATATTATCTCGAAATAACGAGATAATATCTCGTAATAACGAGATCTTATCTCGAAATAACGAGATCTTATCTCGAAATAACGAGATAATATCTCGTAATAACGAGATATTATCTCGAAATAACGAGATAATATCTCGTAATAACGAGATATTATCTCGAAATAACGAGATAATATCGCAAAATAACAAAAGGAAAAAAATTACACTTTTACTTCACCACAAAAATTTTTTTTTTCACAGTGCGGTTCAGGGCTTCCGTACATATCTTCACCTCAGAAGCTTATATTCACTTTCAAATGACCATTCAAGCACATTGGACCAAACGAGACCATATATGCATTGCACTGTGATCTGAAGCAGTTCCCAGGCCAGAAACACGCACAGATTCACCTTCTGAGTTTAAAACCTCAAGGAAGCATGTTTAAATGAAAGTCTGTATAGGCACAGTTTCAGAGCTCTAGCGCGCTTAATAAGAGAGATAGGAGCATTTTCACTCCAATTCAGTTGTGTAGTCACAATTCACTCAAGTTTGTCACTTTCCCACTGAGTTACACACAGAATGAAAAATTTTAACGAGCAGAACTAAAAAAAAGAAAGTTTTTGAAAAAGTGCATATCTTCACCTCAGAAGCTTATATTCACTTCCAAATGACCGTACGAGCACATTGGACCAAACGAGACCATATATGCATTGCACTGTGATCTGAAGCAGTTTCCAGGCCAGAAACACGCACACATTCACCTTCTGAGTTTAAAACCTCAAGGAAGCGTGTTTATATGAAAGTGCGTATCGGCACAGTTTCAGAGCTCTAGCGCGCTTAATTAGAGATATAGGAGCATTTTCACTCCAATTCAGTCGTGTAGTCACAATTCACTCAAGTTTGTCACTTTCCCACTGAGTTACACACAGAATCAAAAATTTTGACAAGAAGAACTAAAAAAAAGAAAGTTTTTGAAAAAGTGCATATCTTCACTTCAGAAGCTTATATTCACTTCCAAATGACCGAACGAGCACATTGGACCAAACGAGACCATATATGCATTGCACTGTGATCTGAAGTAGTTTCCACGCCAGAAACATGCAGAGATTCACCTTCTGAGTTTAAAACCTCAAGGAAGCGTGTTTATATGAAAGTGCGTATAGGCACAGTTTGAGAGCTCTAGCGCGCTTAATTAGAGAGATAAGAGCATTTTCACTCCAATTCAGTCGTGTAGTCACAATTCACTCAAGTTTGTCACTTTCCCACTGAGTTACACACAGAATGAAAAATTTTGACAAGCAGAAATAAAAAAAAGAAAGTTTTTGAAAAAGTGCATATCTTCACTTCAGAAGCTTATATTCACTTCCAAATGACCGTACGAGTACATTGGACCAAACAAGACCATATATGCATTGCACTGTGATCTGAAGTAGTTTCCACGCCAGAAACATGCACAGATTCACCTTCTGAGTTTAAAACCTCAAGGAAGCGTGTTTATATGAAAGTGCGGATAGGCACAGTTTCAGAGCTCTAGCGCGCTTATTTAGAGAGATAGGAGCATTTTCACTCCAATTCAGTCGTGTAGTCACAATTCACTCAAGTTTGTCACTTTCCCACTGAGTTACACACAGAATGAAAAATTTTGACAAGCAGATCTAAAAAAAAGAAAGTTTTTGAAAAAGTGCAAATCTTCACTTCAGAAGCTTAAATTCACTTCCAAATGACCGTACGAGCACCTTGGACCAAACAAGACCATATATGCATTGCACTGTGATCTGAAGCAGTTTCCAGGCCAGAAACACGCACAGATTCACCTTTTGAGTTTAAAACCTCAAGGAAGCGTGTTTAGATGAAAGTGCGTATAGGCACAGTTTCAGAGCTCTAGCGCGCTTAATTAGAGAGATAGGAGCATTTTCACTCCAATTCAGTCGTGTAGTCACAATTCACTCAAGTTTGTCACTTTCCCACTGAGTTACACACAGAATGAAAAATTTTAACAAGCAGAACTAAAAAAAAGAAAGTTTTTGAAAAAGTGCAAATCTTCATTTCAGAAGCTTATATTCACTTCCAAATGACCGAACGAGCACATTGGACCAAACGAGACCATATATGCATTGCACTGTGATCTGAAGCAGTTCCCAGGCCAGAAACACGCACAGATTCACCTTCCGAGTTTAAAACCTCAAGGAAGCGTGTTTATATGAAAGTGCGTATCGCCACAGTTTCAGAGCTCTAGCGCGCTTAATTACAGAGATACCAGCATTTTCCCTACAATTCAGTCGTTTAGTCACAATTCACTCAAGTTTGTCACTTTCCCACTGAGTTACACACAGAATGAAAATTTTTGCCAAGCAAAACTTAAAAAAAAAAAGTTTTTGAAAAAGTGCATATCTTCACTTCGGAAGCTTATATTCACTTTCAAATGACCATTCAAGCACATTGGACCAAACGAGACCATATATGCATTGCACTGTGATCTGAAGCAGTTTCCAGGCCAGAAACTTGCCCAGGTTCACCTTCTGAGTTTAAAACCTCAAGGAAGCGTGTTTATATGAAAGTGCGTATAGCCACAGTTTCAGAGCTCTAGCGCGCTTAATTACAGAGATAGGAGCATATTCATTCTAATTTAGTCATATAGTCACAATTCACTCGTTTGTCCCCTTTCCCATTGAGTTACACACAGAATTAAAAATTTTGACAGGCAGAAATAAAAAAAAAAAAAGTTTTTGAAAAAGTGCAAATCTTCACTTCAGAAGCTTACATTCACTTCCGAATGACAGTCCGAGTACATTTGACCAAACGAGACCATATATGTATTGCACAGTGATCTGACGCAGTTTCCAGGCCAGAAACATGCAGAGATTCACCTTCTGAGTTTAAAACCTCAAGGAACAAGTTTTCATGAAAGTGCGTATAGCCACAGTTTCAGAGCTCTAGCGCGCTTAATTACAGAGATACGAGCATTTTCCCTACAATTCAGTCATTTAGTCACAATTCACTCAAGTTTGTCACTTTCCCACTGTTACACACAGAATGAAAATTTTTGCCAAGCAAAACTTAAAAAAAAAGAAAGTTTTTGAAAAAGTGCATATCTTCACTTCAGAAGCTCATATTCACTTCCAAATGACCGAACAAGCACATTGGACCAAAGGAGACCATATATGCATTGCACTGTGATCTGAAGCAGTTCCCAGGCCAGAAACACGCACAGATTCACCTTCTGAGTTTAAAACCTCAAGGAAGCGTGTTTATATGAAAGTGCGTATAGGCACAGTTTCAGAGCTCTAGTGCGCTTAATTGGAGAGATAGGAGCATTTTCACTCCAATTCAGTCGTGTAGTCCCAATTCACTAAAGTTTGTCACTTTCCCACTGAGTTACACACAGAATGAAAAATTTTGACAAGCAGATCTAAAAAAAAGAAAGTTTTTGAAAAAGTGCAAATCTTCACTTCAGAAGCTAATATT
The DNA here is from genome assembly GCA_029721435.1 of Gymnothorax reevesii. NCBI lineage: Eukaryota > Metazoa > Chordata > Actinopteri > Anguilliformes > Muraenidae > Gymnothorax > Gymnothorax reevesii. Next base: position 111,673,716 of record CM056580.1, on the reverse strand, counting down.
CACTTCCAAATGACCGTACGAGCACATTGGACCAAACGAGACCATATATGCATTGCACTGTGATTGAAGCAGTTCCCAGGCCAGAAACACGCACAGATTCACCTTCTGAGTTTAAAACCTCAAGGAAGCGTGTTTATATGAAAGTGCGTATAGGCACAGTTTCAGAGCTCTAGCGCGCTTAATTGGAGAGATAGGAGCATTTTCACTCCAATTCAGTCGTGTAGTCCCAATTCACTAAAGTTTGTCACTTTCCCACTGAGTTACACACAGAATGAAAAATTTTGACAAGCAGATCTAAAAAAAAGAAAGTTTTTGAAAAAGTGCAAATCTTCACTTCAGAAGCTTATATTCACTTCCAAATGACCGTACGAGCACATTGGACCAAACGAGACCATATATGCATGGCACTATGATCTGAAGCAGTTTCCAGGCCAGAAACATGCCCAGGTTCACCTTCTGAGTTTAAAACCTCAAGGAAGCGTGTTTATATGAAAGTGCGTATAGGAACAGTTTCAGAGCTCTAGCGCGCTTAATTAGAGATATAATTTAGTCATATAGTCACAATTCACTCGTTTGTCCCCTTTCCCATTGAGTTACACACAGAATTAAAAATTTTGACAGGCAGAACTAAAAAAAAAGAAAGTTTTTGAAAAAGTGCATATCTTCACTTCAGAAGCTTAAATTCACTTCCAAAAGACTGTACAAGCACATTGGACCAATCGAGACCATATATGTATTGCACAGTGATCTGAAGCAGTTTCCAGGCCAGAAACATGCAGAGATTCACCTTCTGAGTTTAAAACCACAAGGAAGCGTGTTTTCATGAGAGTGCGTATAGACACAGTTTCAGAGCTCTAGCGCGCTTAATTACAGAGATAGGAGCATTTTCCCTACAATTCAGTCATTTAAGTCACAATTCACTCAAGTTTGTCACTTTCCCACTGAGTTACACACAGAATGAAAAATTTTGACAAGCAGAACTAAAAAAATGAAAGTTTTTGAAAAAGTGCAAATCTTCACTTCAGAAGCTTATATTCACTTCCAAATGACCGAACGAGCACATTGGACCAAACGAGACCATATATGCATTGCACTGTGATCTGAAGCAGTCTCCAGGCCAGAAACATGCAGAGATTCACCTTCTAAGTTTAAAACCTCAAGGAAGCGTGTTTTCATGAAAGTGCGTATAGCCACAGTTTCAGAGCTCTAGCGCGCTTAATTACAGAGATACGAGCATTTTCACTCCAATTCAGTCGTGTAGTCACTTTCACTCAAGTTTGTCACTTTCCCACTGAGTTACACACAGAATGAAAATTTTTGCCAAGCAAAACTAAAAAAAAGAAAGTTTTTGAAAAAGTGCAAATCTTCACTTCAGAAGCTTATATTCACTTCCAAATGACCGTACGAGCACATTGGACCAAACGAGACCATATATGCATTGCACTGTGATCTGAAGCAGTTCTCAGGCCAGAAACACGCACAGATTCACCTTCTGAGTTTAAAACCTCAAGGAAGCGTGTTTATATGAAAGTGCGTATAGGCACAGTTTCAGAGCTCTAGCGCGCTTAATTAGAGAGATAGGAGCATTTTCACTCCAATTCAGTCGTGTAGTCACAATTCACTCAAGTTTGTCACTTTCCCACTGAGTTACACACAGAATGAAAAATTTTGACAAGCAGAACTAAAAAAAAGAAAGTTTTTGAAAAAGTGCAAATCTTCACTTCAGAAGCTTATATTCACTTCCAAATGACCGAACGAGCACATTGGACCAAACGAGACCATATATGCCTTGCACTGTGATCTGAAGCAGTTTCCAGGCCAGAAACACGCACAGATTCACCTTCTGAGTTTAAAACCTCAAGGAAGCGTGTTTTCATGAAAGTGCGTATAGCCACAATTTCAGAGCTCTAGCGCGCTTAATTACAGAGATACGAGCATTTTCCCTACAATTCAGTCATTTAGTCACAATTCACTCAAGTTTGTCACTTTCCCACTGAGTTACACACAGAATGAATATTTTTGCCAAGCAAAACTTAAAAAAAAAAAAGTTTTTGAAAAAGTGCATATCTTCACTTCAGAAGCTTATATTCACTTCCAAATGACCGTACGAGCACATTGGACCAAACGAGACCATATATGCATTGCACTGTGATCTGAAGCAGTTTCCAGGCCAGAAACACGCACAGATTCACCTTCTGAGTTTAAAACCTCAAGAAAGCGTGTTTATATGAAAGTGCGTATAGGCACAGTTTCAGAGCTCTAGCGCGCTTAATTAGAGATATAATTTAGTCATATAGTCACAATTCACTCGTTTGTCCCCTTTCCCATTGAGTTACACACAGAATTAAAAATTTTGACAGGCAAAACTAAAAAAAAGAAAGTTTTTGAAAAAGTGCGAATCTTCACTTCAGAAGCTTAAATTCACTTCCAAAAGACCGAACGAGCACATTGGACCAAACGAGACCATATATGCATTGTACTGTGATCTGAAGCAGTTCTCAGGCCAGAAACACGCACAGATTCACCTTCTGAGTTTAAAACCTCAAGGAAGCGTGTTTATATGAAAGTGCGTATAGGCACAGTTTCAGAGCTCTAGCGCGCTTAATTAGAGAGATAGGAGCATTTTCACTCCAATTCAGTCGTGTAGTCACAATTCACTCAAGTTTGTCACTTTCCCACTGAGTTACACACAGAATGAAAAATTTTGACAAGCAGAACTAAAAAAAAGAAAGTTTTTGAAAAAGTGCAAATCTTCACTTCAGAAGCTTATATTCACTTCCAAATGACCGAACGAGCACATTGGACCAAACGAGACCATATATGCCTTGCACTGTGATCTGAAGCAGTTTCCAGGCCAGAAACACGCACAGATTCACCTTCTGAGTTTAAAACCTCAAGAAAGCGTGTTTATATGAAAGTGCGTATAGGCACAGTTTCAGAGCTCTAGCGCGCTTAATTACAGAGATACGAGCATTTTCCCTACAATTCAGTCATTTAGTCACAATTCACTCAAGTTTGTCACTATCCCACTGTTACACACAGAATGAAAATTTTTGCCAAGCAAAACTTTAAAAAAAAAAGTTTTTGAAAAAGTGCAAATCTTCACTTCAGAAGCTTATATTCACTTCCAAATGACCGAACGAGCACATTGGACCAAACGAGACCATATATGCATTGCACTGTGATCTGAAGCAGTTCCCAGGCCAGAAACACGCACAGATTCACCTTCTGAGTTTAAAACCTCAAGAAAGCGTGTTTTCATGAAAGTGCGTTTAGCCACAGTTTCAGAGCTCTAGCGCGCTTAATTAGAGAGATACGAGCATTTTCCCTACAATTTAGTCATATAGTCACAATTCACTCGTTTGTCCCCTTTCCCATTGAGTTACGCACAGAATTAAAAATTTTGACAGGCAAAACTAAAAAAAAGAAAGTTTTTGAAAAAGTGCGAATCTTCACTTCAGAAGCTTAAATTCACTTCCAAAAGACCGAACGAGCACATTGGACCAAACGAGACCATATATGCATTGCACTGTGATCTGAAGCAGTTCTCAGGCCAGAAACACGCACAGACTCACCTTCTGAGTTTAAAACCTCAAGGAAGCGTGTTTTCATGAAAGTGCGTATAGCCACAATTTCAGAGCTCTAGTGCGCTTAATTACAGAGATACGAGCATTTTCCCTACAATTCAGTCATTTAGTCACAATTCACTCAAGTTTTTCACTTTCCCACTGTTACACACAGAATGAAAATTTTTGCCAAGCAAAACTTAAAAAAAAAAAAAGTTTTTGAAAAAGTGCATATCTTCACTTCAGAAGCTTATATTCACTTCCAAATGACCGTACGAGCACATTGGACCAAACGAGACCATATATGTATTGCACAGTGATCTGAAGCAGTTCCCAGGCCAGAAACACGCACAGATTCACCTTCTGAGTTTAAAACCTCAAGGAAGCGTGTTTATATGAAAGTGCGTATAGGCACAGTTTCAGAGCTCTAGCGCGCTTAATTCGAGAGATAGGAGCATTTTCACTCCAATTCAGTCGTGTAGTCACAATTCACTCAAGTTTGTCACTTTCCCACTGAGTTACACACAGAATGAAAAATTTTAACAAGCAGAACTAAAAAAAAAAAAGTTTTTGAAAAAGTGCAAATCTTCATTTCAGAAGCTTAAATTCACTTTCAAAAGACTGTACAAGCACATTGGACCAAACGAGACCATATATGTATTGTACAGTGATCTGAAGCAGTTCCCAGGCCAGAAACACGCACAGATTCACCTTCTGAGTTTAAAACCTCAAGAAAGCGTGTTTTCATGAAAGTGCGTTTCGCCACAGTTTCAGAGCTCTAGCGCGCTTAATTACAGAGATACCAGCATTTTCCCTACAATTCAGTCGTTTAGTCACAATTCACTAAAGTTTGTCACTTTCCCACTGAGTTACACACAGAATGAAAAATTTTGACAAGCAGATCGAAAAAAAAGAAAGTTTTTGAAAAAGTGCAAATCTTCACTTCAGAAGCTTAAATTCACTTCCAAAAGACTGTACAAGCACATTGGACCAAACGAGACCATATATGTATTGCACAGTGATCTGAAGCAGTTTCCAGGCCAGAAACATGCAGAGATTCATCTTCTGAGTTTAAAACCTCAAGGAAGCGTGTTTTCATGAAAGTGCGTGTAGCCACAGCTTCAGAGCTCTAGCGCGCTTAATTACAGAGATACGAGCATTTTCCCTACAATTCAGTCATTTAGTCACAATTCACTCAAGTTTGTCACTTTCCCACAGAGTTACACACAGAATGAAAATTTTTGCCAAGCAAAACTTAAAAAAAAAAAAGTTTTTGAAAAAGTGCATATCATCACTTCAGAAGCTTATATTCATTTTCAAATGACCATTCAAGCACATTGGACCAAACGAGACCATATATGCATTGCACTTTGATCTGAAGCAGTTCCCAGGCCAGAAACACGCACAGATTCACCTTCTGAATTTAAAACCTCAAGGAAGCGTGTTTTCATGAAAGTGCGTATAGCCACAGTTTCAGAGCTCTAGCGCGTTTAATTACAGAGATACGAGCATTTTCACTCCAATTCAGTCGTGTAGTCACAATTCACTCAAGTTTGTCACTTTCCCACTGAGTTACACACAGAATGAAAAATTTTGACAAGCAGAACCAAAAAAAAGAAGGTTTTTGAAAAAGTGCATATCTTCACTTCGGAAGCTTAAATTCACTTCCAAAATGCTGTACAAGCACATTGGACCAAACGAGACCATATATGTATTGCACAGTGATCTGAAGCAGTTTCCAGGCCAGAAACATGCAGAGATTCATCTTCTGAGTTTAAAACCTCAAGGAATCGTGTTTTCATGAAAGTGCGTATAGCCACAGCTTCAGAGCTCTAGCGCGCTTAATTACAGAGATACGAGCATTTTCCCTACAATTCAGTCATTTAGTCACAATTCACTCAAGTTTGTCACTTTCCCACTGAGTTAGACACAGAATGAAAATTTTTGCCAAGCAAAACTTAAAAAAAAAAAAGTTTTTGAAAAAGTGCATATCATCACTTCAGAAGCTTATATTCATTTTCAAATGACCATTCAAGCACATTGGACCAAACGAGACCATATATGCATTGCACTGTGATCTGAAGCAGTTTCCAGGCCAGAAACACGCCCAGGTTCACCTTCTGAGATTAAAACCTCAAGGAAGCGTGTTTATATGAAAGTGCGTATAGGCACAGTTTCAGAGCTCTAGCGCGCTTAATTAGAGAGATAGGAGCATTTTCACTCCAATTCAGTCGTGTAGTCACAATTCACTCAAGTTTGTCACTTTCCCACTGAGTTACACACAGAATGAAAAATTTTGACAAGCAGAACTAAAAAAAAGAAAGTTTTTGAAAAAGTGCAAATCTTCACTTCAGAAGCTTATATTCACTTTCAAATGACCGTACGAGCACATTGGACCAAAAGAGACCATATATGCATTGCACTATGATCTGAAGCAGTTCCCAGGCCAGAAACACGCACAGATTCATCTTCTGAGTTTAAAACCTCAAGGAAGCGTGTTGATATCAAAGTGCGTATTGGCACAGTTTCAGCGCTCTAGCACGCTTAATTAGAGATATAGGAGCATATTCATTCTAATTTAGTCATATAGTCACAATTCACTCGTTTGTCCCCTTTCCCATTGAGTTACACACAGAATTAAAAATTTTGACAAGCAGAACTCAAAAAAAAGAAAGTTTTTGAAAAAGTGCAAATCTTCACTTCAGAAGCTTATATTCACTTTCAAATGACCATTCAAGCACATTGGACCAAACGAGACCATAAATGCATTGCCCTGTGATCTGAAGCAGTTCCCAGGCCAGAAACACGCACAGATTCATCTTCTGAGTTTAAACCCTCAAGGAAGCGTGTTTATATGAAAGTGCGTATCGGCACAGTTTGAGAGCTCTAGCGCGCTTAATTAGAGAGATAGGAGCATTTTCACTCCAATTCAGTCGTGTAGTCACAATTCACACAAGTTTGTCACTTTCCCACTGAGTTACACACAGAACGAAAAATTTTGACAAGCAAAACTTAAAAAAAAAAGTTTTTGAAAAAGTGCATATCTTCACTTCAGAAGCTTATATTCACTTTCAAATGACCTTTCAAGCACATTGGACCAAACGAGACCATATATGCATTGCACTGTGATCTGAAGCAGTTCCCAGGCCAGAAACACGCACAGATTCACCTGCTGAGTTTAAAACCTCAAGGAAGCGTGTTTTCATGAAAGTGCGTATAGCCACAGTTTCAGAGCTCTAGCGCGTTTAATTACAGAGATACGAGCATTTTCACTCCAATTCAGTCGTGTAGTCACAATTCACTCAAGTTTGTCACTTTCCCACTGAGTTACATACAGAATGATAAATTTTAACAAGCAGAACTAAAAAAAAGAAAGTTTTTGAAAAAGTGCATATCTTCACTTCAGAAGCTTATATTCACTTCCAAATGACCGAACGAGCACATTGGACCAAAGGAGACCATATATGCATTGCACTGTGATCTGAAGCAGTTTCCAGGCCAGAAACATGCAGATATTCACCTTCTGAGTTTAAAACCTCAAGGAAGCGTGTTTTCATGAAAGTGCGTATAGCCACAGTTTCAGAGCTCTAGCGCGCTTAATTACAGAGATACGAGCATTTTCCCTACAATTCAGTCATTTAGTCACAATTCACTCAAGTTTGTCAGTTTCCCACAGAGTTACACACAGAATGAAAATTTTTGACAAGCAGAACCAAAAAAAAGAAAGTTTTTGAAAAAGTGCAAATCTTCACTTCAGAAGGTTATATTCACTTCCAAATGACCGTACGAGCACATTGGACCAAACGAGACCATATATGCATTGCACTGTGATCTGAAGCAGTTTCCAGGCCAGAAACACGCACAGATTCACCTTCTGAGTTTAAAACCTCGAGAAAGCGTGTTTATATGAAAGTGCGTATAGGCACAGTTTCAGAGCTTTAGCGCGCTTAATTAGAGATATAATTTAGTCATATAGTCACAATTCACTCGTTTGTCCCCTTTCCCATTGAGTTACACACAGAATAAAAATTTTGACAGGCAAAACTAAAGAAAAGAAAGTTTCTGAAAAAGTGCATATCTACACTTCAGAAGCTTAAATTCACTTCCAAAAGACTGTACAAGCACATTGGACCAAACGAGACCATATATGTATTGCACAGTGATCTGAAGCAGTTTCCAGGCCAGAAACATGCAGAGATTCATCTTCTGAGTTTAAAACCTCAAGGAAGCGTGTTTTCATGAAAGTGCGTATAGCCACAGTTTCAGAGCTCTAGCGCGCTTAATTAGAGAGATACGAGCATTTTCCCTACAATTCAGTCGTGTAGTCACAATTCACTCAAGTTTGTCACTTTCCCACAGAGTTACACACAGAATGAAAAATTTTGACAAGCAGAACTAAAAAAAAGAAAGTTTTTGAAAAAGTGCAAATCTTCACTTCAGAAGCTTATATTCACTTTCAAATGACCGTACGAGCACATTGGACCAAAAGAGACCATATATGCATTGCACTGTGATCTGAAGCAGTTCCCAGGCCAGAAACACACACAGATTCATCTTCTGAGTTTAAAACCTCAAGGAAGCGTGTTTTCATGAAAGTGCGTATAGCCACAGTTTCAGAGCTCTAGCGCGCTTAATTGGAGAGATAGGAACATTTTCCCTCCAATTCAGTCGTGTAGTCACAATTCACTCAAGTTTGTCACTTTCCCACTGTTACACACAGAATGAAAAATTTTGACAAGCAGAACTAAAAAAAAGAAAGTTTTTGAAAAAGTGCAAATCTTCACCTCAGAAGCTTATATTCACTTTCAAATGACCATTCAAGCACATTGGACCAAAGGAGACCATATATGCATTGCACTGTGATCTGAAGCAGTTTCCAGGCCAGAAACACGCACAGATTCACCATCTGAGTTTAAAACCTCAAGGAAGCGTGTTTATATGAAAGTGCGTATAGGCACAGTTTCAGAGCTCTAGCGCGCTTAATTAGAGATATAGGAGCATTTTCACTCCAATTCAGTCGTGTAGTCACAATTCACTCAAGTTTGTCACTTTCCCACTGAGTTACACACAGAATTAAAAATTTTGACAGGCAGAACTAAAAAAAAGAAAGTTTTTGAAAAAGTGCTTATCTTCACTTCAGAAGCTTATATTCACTTCCAAATGACCGAACGAGCACATTGGACCAAAGGAGACCATATATGCATTGCACAGTGATCTGAAGCAGTTTCCAGGCCAGAAACATGCAGAAATTCACCTTCTGAGTTTAAAACCTCAAGGAAGCGTGTTTTCATGAAAGTGCGTATAGCCACAGTTTCAGAGCTCTAGCGCGCTTAATTACAGAGATACGAGCATTTTCCCTACAATTCAGTCATTTAGTCACAATTCACTCAAGTTTGTCACTTTCCCACTGTTACACACAGAATGAAAATTTTTGGCAAGCAGAACCAAAAAAAAGAAAGTTTTCAAAAAAGTGCATATCTTCACTTCAGAAGGTTATATTCACTTCCAAATGACCGTACGAGCACATTGGACCAAACGAGACCATATATGCATTGCACTGTGATCTGAAGTAGTTTCCAGGCCAGAAACACGCACAGATTCACCTTCTGAGTTTAAAACCTCAAGAAAGCGTGTTTATATGAAAGTGCGTATAGGCACAGTTTCAGAGCTCTAGCGCGCTTAATTAGAGATATAATTTAGTCATATAGTCACAATTCACTTGTTTGTCCCCTTTCCCATTGAGTTACACACAGAATTAAAAATTTTGACAGGCAAAACTAAAAAAAAGAAGGTTTTTGAAAAAGTGCATATCTTCACTTCAGAAGCTTAAATTCACTTCCAAAAGACTGTACAAGCACATTGGACCAAACGAGACCATATATGCATTGCACTGTGATCTGAAGCAGTTTCCAGGCCAGAAACACGCACAGATTCACCTTCTGAGTTTGAAACCTCAAGGAGGCGTGTTTTCATGAAAGTGCGTATAGCCACAGTTTCAGAGCTCTAGCGCGCTTAATTGGAGAGATAGGAACATTTTCCCTCCAATTCAGTCGTGTAGTCACAATTCACTCAAGTTTGTCACTTTCCCACTGTTACACACAGAATGAAAAATTTTGACAAGCAGAACTAAAAAAAAGAAAGTTTTTGAAAAAGTGCAAATCTTCACCTCAGAAGCTTATATTCACTTTCAAATGACTATTCAAGCACATTGGACGAAACGAGACCATATATGCATTGCACTGTGATCTGAAGCAGTTTCCAGGCCAGAAACACGCACAGTTTCACCCTCTGAGTTTAAAACCTCAAGGAAGCGTGTTTATATGAAAGTGCGTATAGGCACAGTTTCAGAGCTCTAGCGCGCTTAATTGGAGAGATAGGAACATTTTCACTCCAATTCAGTCTTGTAGTCACAATTCACTCAAGTTTGTCACTTTCCCACTGAGTTACACACAGAATGAAAAATTTTGACAAGCAGAACTAAAAAAAAGAAAGTTTTTGAAAAAATGCATATCTTCACTTCAGAAGCTTAAATTTACTTCCAAATGACCATTCAAGCACATTGGACCAAACGAGACCATATATGCATTGCACTGTGATCTGAAGCAGTTTCCAGGGCAGAAACACGCACAGATTCACCTTCTGAGTTTAAAACCTCAAGGAAGCGTGTTTATATGAAAGTGCGTATAGCCACAGTTTCAGAGCTCTAACGCGCTTAATTAGAGAGATAGGAGCATTTTTCCTACAATTCAGTCATTTAGTCACAATTCACTCAAGTTTGTCACTTTCCCACTGTTACACACAGAATGAAAAATTTTGACAAGCAGAACTAAAAAAAAGAAAGTTTTTGAAAAAGTGCATATCTTCACCTCAGAAGCTTATATTCACTTTCAAATGACCATTCAAGCACATTGGACGAAACGAGACCATATATGCATTGCACTGTGATCTGAAGTAGTTTCCAGGCCAGAAACACGCACAGTTTCACCCTCTGAGTTTAAAACCTCAAGGAAGCGTGTTTATATGAAAGTGCGTATAGGCACAGTTTCAGAGCTCTAGCGCGCTTAATTGGAGAGATAGGAACATTTTCACTCCAATTCAGTCTTGTAGTCACAATTCACTCAAGTTTGTCACTTTCCCACTGTTACACACAGAATGAAAAATTTTGACAAGCAGAACTAAAAAAAAGAAAGTTTTTGAAAAAGTGCAAATCTTCACCTCAGAAGCTTATATTCACTTTCAAATGACCATTCAAGCACATTGGACGAAACGAGACCATATATGCATTGCACTGTGATCTGAAGTAGTTTCCAGGCCAGAAACACGCACAGTTTCACCCTCTGAGTTTAAAACCTCAAGGAAGCGTGTTTATATGAAAGTGCGTATAGGCACAGTTTCAGCGCTCTAGCGCGCTTAATTACAGAGATACGAGCATTTTCACTCCAATTCAGTCGTGTAGTCACAATTCACTCAAGTTTGTCACTTTCCCACTGAGTTACACACAGAATGAAAAATTTTAACAAGCAGAACTAAAAAAAGAAAGTTTTTGAAAAAGTGCATATCTTCACTTCAAAAGCTTATATTCACTTCCAAATGACCATTCAAGCACATTGGACCAAACGAGACCATATATGCATTGCACTGTGATCTGAAGCAGTTCCCAGGCCAGAAACACGCACAGATTCACCTTCTGAGTTTAAAACCTCAAGGAAGCGTGTTTATATGAAAGTCCGTATAGGCACAGTTTCAGAGCTCTAACGCGCTTAATTAGAGAGATAGGAGCATTTTCACTCCAATTCAGTCGTGTAGTCACAATTCACTCAAGTTTGTCACTTTCCCACTGAGTTACACACAGAATGAAAAATTTTGACAAGCAGAACTAAAAAAAAGAAAGTTTTTGAAAAAGTGCAAATCTTCACTTCAGAAGCTTATATTCACTTCCAAATGACCGTACGAGCACATTGGACCAAAGGAGACCATATGTGCATTGCACAGTGATCTGAAGCAGTTTCCAGGCCAGAAACACGCACAGATTCACCTTCTGAGTTTAAAACCTCAAGGAGGCGTGTTTATATGAAAGTGCGTATAGGCACAGTTTCAGAGCTCTAGCGCGCTTAATGAGAGAGATAGGAGCATTTTCACTCCAATTCAGTCGTGTAGTCACAATTCACTCAAGTTTGTCACTTTCCCTCTGAGTTACACACAGAATTAAAAATTTTGACAGGAAGAACTAAAAAAAAGAAAGTTTTTGAAAAAGTGCATATCTTCACTTCAGAAGCTTAAATTCACTTCCAAAAGACTGTACAAGCCCATTGGACCAAACGAGACCATATATGTATTGCACAGTGATCTGAAGCAGTTTCCAGGCCAGAAACATGCAGAAATTCACCTTCTGAGTTTAAAACCTCAAGGAAGCGTGTTTTCATGAAAGTGCGTATAGCCACAGTTTCAGAGCTCTAGCGCGCTTAATTACAGAGATACGAGCATTTTCCCTACAATTCAGTCATTTAGTCACAATTCACTCAAGTTTGTCACTTTCCCACTGTTACACACAGAATGAAAATTTTTGCCAAGCAAAACTTAAAAAAAAAGAAAGTTTTTGAAAAAGTGCATATCTTCACTTCAGAAGCTTATATTCACTTTCAAATGACCATTCAAGCACATTGGACCAAACGACACCATATATGTATTGCACAGTGATCTGAAGCAGTTTCCAGGCCAGAAACGTGCAGAAATTCACCTTCTGAGTTTAAAACCTCAAGGAAGCGTGTTTTCATGAAAGTGCGTATAGGCACAGTTTCAGAGCTCTTGCGCGCTTAATTACAGAGATACGAGCATTTTCCCTACAATTCAGTCATTTAGTCACAATTCACTCAAGTTTGTCACTTTCCCACTGTTACACACAGAATGAAAATTTTTGCCAAGCAAATTTAAAAAAAATAAAGTTTTTGAAAAAGTGCATATCTTCACTTCAGAAGCTTATATTCACTTTCAAATGACCATTCAAGCACATTGGACCAAACGAGACCATATATGCATTGCACTGTGATCTGAAGCAGTTCCCAGGCCAGAAACACGCACAGATTCACCTTCTGAGTTTAAAACCTCAAGGAAGCGTGTTTATATGAAAGTGCGTATAGGCACAGTTTCAGAGCTCTAGCGCGCTTAATTAGAGAGATAGGAGCATTTTCACTCCAATTCAGTCGTGTAGTCACAATTCACTCAAGTTTGTCACTTTCCCACTGAGTTACATACAGAATGATAAATTTTAACAAGCAGAACTAAAAAAAAGAAAGTTTTTGAAAAAGTGCATATCTTCACTTCAGAAGCTTATATTCACTTCCAAATGACCGAACGAGCACATTGGACCAAAGGAGACCATATATGCATTGCACTGTGATCTGAAGCAGTTTCCAGGCCAGAAACACGCACAGATTCACCTTCTGAGTTTAAAACCTCAAGGAAGCGTGTTTATATGAAAGTGCGAATAGGCACAGTTTCAGCGCTCTAGCGCGCTTAATTAGAGAGATAGGAGCATTTTCACTCCAATTCAGTCGTGTAGTCACAATTCACTCAAGTTTGTCACTTTCCAACAGAGTTACATACAGAATGATAAATTTTAACAAGCAGAACTAAAAAAAAGAAAGTTTTTGAAAAAGTGCATATCTTCACTTCAGAAGCTTATATTCACTTCCAAATGACCGAACAAGCACATTGGACCAAAGGAGACCATATATGCATTGCACTGTGATCTGAAGCAGTTTCCAGGCCAGAAACACGCACTGATTCACCTTCTGAGTTTAAAACCTCAAGGAAGCGTGTTTATATGAAAGTGCGTATAGGCACAGTTTCAGCGCTCTAGCGCGCTTAATTAGAGAGATAGGAGCATTTTCACTCCAATTCAGTCGTGTAGTCACAATTCACTCAAGTTTGTCACTTTCCCACTGAGTTACACAGAGAATTAAAAATTTTGACAGTCAGAACTAAAAAAAAGAAAGTTTTTGAAAAAGTGCATATCTTCACTTCAGAAGCTTATATTCACTTCCAAATGACCGAACGAGCACATTGGACCAAAGGAGACCATATATGCATTGCACTGTGATCTGAAGCAGTTTCCAGGCCAGAAACACGCACAGATTCACCTTCTGAGTTTAAAACCTCAAGGAAGCGTGTTTATATGAAAGTGCGTTTAGGCACAGTTTCAGAGCTCTAGCGCGTTTAATTAGAGAGATAGGAGCATTTTCACTCCAATTCAGTCGTGTAGTCACAATTCACTCAAGTTTGTCACTTTCCCACAGAGTTACATACAGAATGATAAATTTTAACATGCAGAACTAAAAAAAAGAAAGTTTTTGAAAAAGTGCATATCTTCACTTCAGAAGCTTAAATTCACTTCCAAAAGACTGTACAAGCCCATTGGACCAAACGAGACCATATATGTATTGCACAGTGATCTGAAGCAGTTTCCAGGCCAGAAACACGCACAGATTCACCTTCTGAGTTTAAAACCTCAAGGAAGCGTGTTTATATGAAAGTGCGTATAGGCACAGTTTCAGCGCTCTAGCGCGCTTAATTACAGAGATACGAGCATTTTCCCTGCAATTCAGTAATTTAGTCACAATTCACTCAAGTTTGTCACTTTCCCACTGTTACACACAGAATGAAAATTTTTGCCAAGCAAAACTTAAAAAAAAAAAAAGTTTTTGAAAAAGTGCATATCTTCACTTCAGAAGCTTATATTCACTTTCAAATGACCATTCAAGCACATTGGACCAAAAGAGACCATATATGCATTGCACTGTGATCTGAAGCAGTTCCCAGGCCAGAAACACGCACAGATTCACCTTCTGAGTTAAAAACCTCAAGGAAGCGTGTTTATATGAAAGTGCGTATAGGCACAGTTTCAGAGCTCTAGCGCGCTTAATTAGAGAGAGAGGAGCATTTTCACTCCAATTCAGTCGTGTAGTCACAATTCCCTCAAGTTTGTCACTTTCCCACTGAGTTACATACAGAATGATAAATTTTAACATGCAGAACTAAAAAAAAGATTTTGAAAAAGTGCATATCTTCACTTCAGAAGCTTATATTCACTTTCAAATGACCATTCAAGCACATTGAACCAAACGAGACCATATATGCATTGCACTGTGATCTGAAGCAGTTTCCAGGCCAGAAACACGCACAGATTCACCTTCTGAGTTTAAAACCTCAAGGAAGCGTGTTTATATGAAAGTGCGTATAGGCACAGTTTCAGAGCTCTAGCGCGCTTAATTAGAGAGATAGGAGCATTTTCACTCCAATTCAGTCGTGTAGTCACAATTCACTCAAGTTTGTCACTTTCACACTGAGTTACACACAGAATGATAAATTTTGACTGGCAGAACTAAAAAAAAGAAAGTTTTTGAAAAAGTGCATATCTTCACTTCAGAAGCTTAAATTCACTTCCAAAAGACTGTACAAGCCCATTGGACAAAACGAGACCATATATGTATTGCACAGTGATCTGAAGCAGTTTCCAGGCCAGAAACACGCACAGATTCACCTTCTGAGTTTAAAACCTCAAGGAAGCGTGTTTATATGAAAGTGCGTATAGGCACAGTTTCAGCGCTCTAGCGCGCTTAATTACAGAGATACGAGCATTTTCCCCGCAATTCAGTCATTTAGTCACAATTCACTCAAGTTTGTCACTTTCCCACTGAGTTACATACAGAATGATAAATTTTAACAAGCAGAACTAAAAAAAAAAAAGTTTTTGAAAAAGTGCATATCTTCACTTCAGAAGCTTATATTCACTTCCAAATGACCGAACAAGCACATTGGACCAAAGGAGACCATATATGCATTGCACTGTGATCTGAAGCAGTTTCCAGGCCAGAAACACGCACAGATTAACCTTCTGAGTTTAAAACCTCAAGGAAGCGTGTTTATATGAAAGTCCGTATAGGCACAGTTTCAGAGCTCTAGCGCGCTTAATTAGAGAGATAGATGCATTTTCACTCCAATTCAGTCGTGTAGTCACAATTCACTCAAGTTTGTCACTTTCCCACTGAGTTACATACAGAATGATAAATTTTAACATGCAGAACTAAAAAAAAGAAAGTTTTTGAAAAAGTGCATATCTTCACTTCAGAAGCTTATATTCACTTCCAAATGACCGAACAAGCACATTGGACCAAAGGAGACCATATATGCATTGCACTGTGATCTGAAGCAGTTTCCAGGCCAGAAACACGCACAGATTCACCTTCTGAGTTTAAAACCTCAAGGAAGCGTGTTTATTTGAAAGTGCGTATAGGCACAGTTTCAGAGCTCTAGCGCGCTTAATTAGAGAGATAGGAGCATTTTCACTCCAATTCAGTCGTGTAGTCACAATTCACTCAAGTTTGTCACTTTCCCACTGAGTTACACACAGAATTAAAAATTTTGACAGGCAGAACTAAAAAAAAGAAAGTTTTTGAAAAAGTGCATATCTTCACTTCAGAAGCTTATATTCACTTTCAAATGACCGAACAAGCACATTGGACCAAAGGAGACCATATATGCATTGCACTGTGATCTGAAGCAGTTTCCAGGCCAGAAACACGCACAGATTCACCTTCTGAGTTTAAAACCTCAAGGAAGCGTGTTTATATGAAAGTGCGAATAGGCACAGTTTCAGCGCTCTAGCGCGCTTAATTAGAGAGATAGGAGCATTTTCACTCCAATTCAGTCGTGTAGTCACAATTCACTCAAGTTTGTCACTTTCACACTGAGTTACATACAGAATGATAAATTTTAACAAGCAGAACTAAAAAAAAATAAGTTTTTGAAAAAGTGCATATCTTCACTTCAGAAGCTTATATTCACTTCCAAATGACCGAACAAGCACATTGAACCAAAGGAGACCATATATGCATTGCACTGTGATCTGAAGCAGTTTCCAGGCCAGAAACACGCACAGATTAACCTTCTGAGTTTAAAACCTCAAGGAAGCGTGTTTATATGAAAGTGCGTATAGGCACAGTTTCAGAGCTCTAGCGCGCTTAATTAGAGAGATAGGAGCATTTTCACTCCAATTCAGTCGTGTAGTCACAATTCACTCAAGTTTGTCACTTTCCCACTGAGTTACATACAGAATGATAAATTTTAACAAGCAGAACTAAAAAAAAAAAAGTTTTTGAAAAAGTGCATATCTTCACTTCAGAAGCTTATATTCACTTCCAAATGACCGAACAAGCACATTGGACCAAAGGAGACCATATATGCATTGCACTGTGATCTGAAGCAGTTTCCAGGCCAGAAACACGCACAGATTCACCTTCTGAGTTTAAAACCTCAAGGAAGCGTGTTTATTTGAAAGTGCGTATAGGCACAGTTTCAGAGCTCTAGTGCGCTTAATTAGAGAGATAGGAGCATTTTCACTACAATTCAGTCGTGTAGTCACAATTCACTCAAGTTTGTCACTTTCCCACTGAGTTACATACAGAATGATAAATTTTAACAAGCAGAACTAAAAAAAAAAAAGTTTTTGAAAAAGTGCATATCTTCACTTCAGAAGCTTATATTCACTTCCAAATGACCGAACGAGCACATTGGACCAAAAGAGACCATATATGCATTGCACTGTGATCTGAAGCAGTTTCCAGGCCAGAAACACGCACAGATTCACCTTCTGAGTTTAAAACCTCAAAGAAACGTGTTTATATGAAAGTGCGTATAGGCACAGTTTCAGAGCTCTAGCGCGCTTAATTAGAGAGATAGGAGCATTTTCACTCCAATTCAGTCGTGTAGTCACAATTCACTCAAGTTTGTCACTTTCCCACTGAGTTACACACAGAATTAAAAATTTTGACAGGCAGAACTAAAAAAAAGAAAGTTTTTGAAAAAGTGCATATCTTCACTTCAGAAGCTTAAATTCACTTCCAAAAGACTGTACAAGCCCATTGGACCAAAGGAGACCATATATGCATTGCACTATGATCTGAAGCAGTTTCCAGGCCAGAAACACGCACAGATTCACCTTCTGAGTTTAAAACCTCAAGGAAGCGTGTTTATATGAAAGTGCGTATAGGCACAGTTTCAGAGCTCTAGCGCGCTTAATTCCAGAGATACAAGCATTTTCCCTGCAATTCAGTCATTTAGTCACAATTCACTCAAGTTTGTCACTTTCCCACTGTTACACACAGAATGAAAATTTTTGCCAAGCAAAACTTAATAAAAAAAAAAAGTTTTTGAAAAAGTGCATATCTTCACTTCAGAAGCTTAAATTCACTTCCAAAAGACTGTACAAGCCCATTGGACCAAAGGAGACCATATATGTATTGCACTGTGATCTGAAGCAGTTCCCAGGCCAGAAACACGCACAGATTCACCTTCTGAGTTTAAAACCTCAAGGAAGCGTGTTTATATGAAAGTGAGAAGAGGCACAGTTTCAGAGCTCTAGCGCGCTTAATTCCAGAGATACAAGCATTTTCCCTGCAATTCAGTCATTTAGTCACAATTCACTCAAGTTTGTCACTTTCCCACTGTTACACACAGAATGAAAATTTTTGCCAAGCAAAACTTAATAAAAAAAAAAAGTTTTTGAAAAAGTGCATATCTTCACTTCAGAAGCTTAAATTCACTTCCAAAAGACTGTACAAGCCCATTGGACCAAAGGAGACCATATATGTATTGCACTGTGATCTGAAGCAGTTCCCAGGCCAGAAACACGCACAGATTCACCTTCTGAGTTTAAAACCTCAAGGCAGCGTGTTTATATGAAAGTGAGAAGAGGCACAGTTTCAGCGCTCTAGCGCGCTTAATTAGAGAGATAGGAGCATTTTCACTCCAATTCAGTCGTGTAGTCACAATTCACTCAAGTTTGTCACTTTCCCACTGAGTTACATACAGAATATAAATTTTAACAAGCAGAACTAAAAAAAAAAAAGTTTTTGAAAAAGTGCAAATCTTCACTTCAGAAGCTTATATTCACTTCCAAATGACCGAACGAGCACATTGGACCAAAGGAGACCATATATGCATTGCACTGTGATCTGAAGCAGTTTCCAGGCCAGAAACACGCACAGATTCACCTTCTGAGTTTAAAACCTCAAGGAAGCGTGTTTATATGAAAGTGCGTATAGGCACAGTTTCAGCGCTCTAGCGCGCTTAATTACAGAGATACGAGCATTTTCCCTACAATTCAGTCATTTAGTCACAATTCACTCAAGTTTGTCACTTTCCCACTGTTACACACTGAATGAAAATTTTTGCCAAGCAAAACTTAAAAAAAAAAAAGTTTTTGAAAAAGTGCATATCTTCACTTCAGAAGCTTATATTCACTTTCAAATGACCATTCAAGCAAATTGGACCAAACGAGACCATATATGCATTGCACTGTGATCTGAAGCAGTTCCCAGGCCAGAAACACGCACAGATTCACCTTCTGAGTTTAAAACCTCAAGGAAGCGTGTTTATATGAAAGTCCGTATAGGCACAGTTTCAGAGCTCTAGCGCGCTTAATTAGAGAGATAGGAGCAATTTCACTCCAATTCAGTCGTGTAGTCACAATTCACTCAAGTTTGTCACTTTCCCACTGAGTTACATACAGAATGATAAATTTTAACAAGCAGAACTAAAAAAAAAAAAGTTTTTGAAAAAGTGCATATCTTCACTTCAGAAGCTTTTATTCACTTCCAAATGACCGAACGAGCACATTGGACCAAAGGAGACCATATATGCATTGCACTGTGATCTGAAGCAGTTTCCAGGCCAGAAACACGCACAGATTCACCTTCAGAGTTTAAAACCTCAAGGAAGCGTGTTTATATGAAGGTGCGTATAGACACAGTTTCAGAGCTCTAGCGCGCTTAATTAGAGAGATAGGAGCATTTTCACTCCAATTCAGTCGTGTAGTCACAATTCACTCAAGTTTGTCACTTTCCCACTGAGTTACACACAGAATGATAAATTTTAACAAGCAGAACTAAAAAAAAGAAAGTTTTTGAAAAAGTGCATATCTTCACTTCAGAAGCTTAAATTCACTTCCAAAAGACTGTACAAGCACATTGGACCAAAGGAGACCATATATGCATTGCACTGTGATCTGAAGCAGTTCCCAGGCCAGAAACACGCACAGATTCACCTTCTGAGTTAAAAACCTCAAGGAAGCGTGTTTATATGAAAGTGCGTATAGGCACAGTTTCAGAGCTCTAGCGCGCTTAATTAGAGAGATAGGAGCATTTTCACTCCAATTCAGTCGTGTAGTCACAATTCCCTCAAGTTTGTCACTTTCCCACTGAGTTACATACAGAATGATAAATTTTAACATGCAGAACTAAAAAAAAGATTTTGAAAAAGTGCATATCTTCACTTCAGAAGCTTATATTCACTTTCAAATGACCATTCAAGCACATTGAACCAAACAAGACCATATATGCATTGCACTGTGATCTGAAGCAGTTTCCAGGCCAGAAACACGCACAGATTCACCTTCTGAGTTTAAAACCTCAAGGAAGCGTGTTTATATGAAAGTGCGTATAGGCACAGTTTCAGAGCTCTAGCGCGCTTAATTAGAGAGATAGGAGCATTTTCACTCCAATTCAGTCGTGTAGTCACAATTCACTCAAGTTTGTCACTTTCACACTGAGTTACACACAGAATGATAAATTTTGACTGGCAGAACTAAAAAAAAGAAAGTTTTTGAAAAAGTGCATATCTTCACTTCAGAAGCTTAAATTCACTTCCAAAAGACTGTACAAGCCCATTGGACCAAACGAGACCATATATGTATTGCACAGTGATCTGAAGCAGTTTCCAGGCCAGAAACACGCAGAGATTCACCTTCTGAGTTTAAAACCTCAAGGAAGCGTGTTTATATGAAAGTGCGTATAGGCACAGTTTCAGCGCTCTAGCGCGCTTAATTACAGAGATACGAGCATTTTCCCCGCAATTCAGTCATTTAGTCACAATTCACTCAAGTTTGTCACTTTCCCACTGAGTTACATACAGAATGATAAATTTTAACAAGCAGAACTAAAAAAAAAAAAGTTTTTGAAAAAGTGCATATCTTCACTTCAGAAGCTTATATTCACTTCCAAATGACCGAACAAGCACATTGGACCAAAGGAGACCATATATGCATTGCACTGTGATCTGAAGCAGTTTCCAGGCCAGAAACACGCACAGATTAACCTTCTGAGTTTAAAACCTCAAGGAAGCGTGTTTATATGAAAGTCCGTATAGGCACAGTTTCAGAGCTCTAGCGCGCTTAATTAGAGAGATAGATGCATTTTCACTCCAATTCAGTCGTGTAGTCACAATTCACTCAAGTTTGTCACTTTCCCACTGAGTTACATACAGAATGATAAATTTTAACATGCAGAACTAAAAAAAAGAAAGTTTTTGAAAAAGTGCATATCTTCACTTCAGAAGCTTATATTCACTTCCAAATGACCGAACAAGCACATTGGACCAAAGGAGACCATATATGCATTGCACTGTGATCTGAAGCAGTTTCCAGGCCAGAAACACGCACTGATTCACCTTCTGAGTTTAAAACCTCAAGGAAGCGTGTTTATTTGAAAGTGCGTATAGGCACAGTTTCAGAGCTCTCGCGCTTAATTAGAGAGATAGGAGCATTTTCACTACAATTCAGTCGTGTAGTCACAATTCACTCAAGTTTGTCACTTTCCCACTGAGTTACATACAGAATGATAAATTTTAACAAGCAGAACTAAAAAAAAAAAAGTTTTTGAAAAAGTGCATATCTTCACTTCAGAAGCTTATATTCACTTCCAAATGACCGAACGAGCACATTGGACCAAAAGAGACCATATATGCATTGCACTGTGATCTGAAGCAGTGTCCAGGCCAGAAACACGCACAGATTCACCTTCTGAGTTTAAAACCTCAAAGAAACGTGTTTATATGAAAGTGCGTATAGGCACAGTTTCAGAGCTCTAGCGCGCTTAATTAGAGAGATAGGAGCATTTTCACTCCAATTCAGTCGTGTAGTCACAATTCACTCAAGTTTGTCACTTTCCCACTGAGTTACACACAGAATTAAAAATTTTGACAGGCAGAACTAAAAAAAAGAAAGTTTTTGAAAAAGTGCATATCTTCACTTCAGAAGCTTATATTCACTTTCAAATGACCGAACAAGCACATTGGACCAAAGGAGACCATATATGCATTGCACTGTGATCTGAAGCAGTTTCCAGGCCAGAAACACGCACAGATTCACCTTCTGAGTTTAAAACCTCAAGGAAGCGTGTTTATATGAAAGTGCGAATAGGCACAGTTTCAGCGCTCTAGCGCGCTTAATTAGAGAGATAGGAGCATTTTCACTCCAATTCAGTCGTGTAGTCACAATTCACTCAAGTTTGTCACTTTCCCACTGAGTTACATACAGAATGATAAATTTTAACAAGCAGAACTAAAAAAAAAAAAGTTTTTGAAAAAGTGCATATCTTCACTTCAGAAGCTTATATTCACTTCCAAATGACCGAACAAGCACATTGGACCAAAGGAGACCATATATGCATTGCACTGTGATCTGAAGCAGTTTCCAGGCCAGAAACACGCACAGATTCACCTTCTGAGTTTAAAACCTCAAGGAAGCGTGTTTATTTGAAAGTGCGTATAGGCACAGTTTCAGAGCTCTAGTGCGCTTAATTAGAGAGATAGGAGCATTTTCACTACAATTCAGTCGTGTAGTCACAATTCACTCAAGTTTGTCACTTTCCCACTGAGTTACATACAGAATGATAAATTTTAACAAGCAGAACTAAAAAAAAAAAAGTTTTTGAAAAAGTGCATATCTTCACTTCAGAAGCTTATATTCACTTCCAAATGACCGAACGAGCACATTGGACCAAAAGAGACCATATATGCATTGCACTGTGATCTGAAGCAGTTTCCAGGCCAGAAACACGCACAGATTCACCTTCTGAGTTTAAAACCTCAAAGAAACGTGTTTATATGAAAGTGCGTATAGGCACAGTTTCAGAGCTCTAGCGCGCTTAATTAGAGAGATAGGAGCATTTTCACTCCAATTCAGTCGTGTAGTCACAATTCACTCAAGTTTGTCACTTTCCCACTGAGTTACACACAGAATTAAAAATTTTGACAGGCAGAACTAAAAAAAAGAAAGTTTTTGAAAAAGTGCATATCTTCACTTCAGAAGCTTAAATTCACTTCCAAAAGACTGTACAAGCCCATTGGACCAAAGGAGACCATATATGCATTGCACTATGATCTGAAGCAGTTTCCAGGCCAGAAACACGCACAGATTCACCTTCTGAGTTTAAAACCTCAAGGAAGCGTGTTTATATGAAAGTGCGTATAGGCACAGTTTCAGAGCTCTAGCGCGCTTAATTCCAGAGATACAAGCATTTTCCCTGCAATTCAGTCATTTAGTCACAATTCACTCAAGTTTGTCACTTTCCCACTGTTACACACAGAATGAAAATTTTTGCCAAGCAAAACTTAATAAAAAAAAAAAGTTTTTGAAAAAGTGCATATCTTCACTTCAGAAGCTTAAATTCACTTCCAAAAGACTGTACAAGCCCATTGGACCAAAGGAGACCATATATGTATTGCACTGTGATCTGAAGCAGTTCCCAGGCCAGAAACACGCACAGATTCACCTTCTGAGTTTAAAACCTCAAGGAAGCGTGTTTATATGAAAGTGAGAAGAGGCACAGTTTCAGAGCTCTAGCGCGCTTAATTCCAGAGATACAAGCATTTTCCCTGCAATTCAGTCATTTAGTCACAATTCACTCAAGTTTGTCACTTTCCCACTGTTACACACAGAATGAAAATTTTTGCCAAGCAAAACTTAATAAAAAAAAAAAGTTTTTGAAAAAGTGCATATCTTCACTTCAGAAGCTTAAATTCACTTCCAAAAGACTGTACAAGCCCATTGGACCAAAGGAGACCATATATGTATTGCACTGTGATCTGAAGCAGTTCCCAGGCCAGAAACACGCACAGATTCACCTTCTGAGTTTAAAACCTCAAGGCAGCGTGTTTATATGAAAGTGAGAAGAGGCACAGTTTCAGCGCTCTAGCGCGCTTAATTAGAGAGATAGGAGCATTTTCACTCCAATTCAGTCGTGTAGTCACAATTCACTCAAGTTTGTCACTTTCCCACTGAGTTACATACAGAATATAAATTTTAACAAGCAGAACTAAAAAAAAAAAAGTTTTTGAAAAAGTGCAAATCTTCACTTCAGAAGCTTATATTCACTTCCAAATGACCGAACGAGCACATTGGACCAAAGGAGACCATATATGCATTGCACTGTGATCTGAAGCAGTTTCCAGGCCAGAAACACGCACAGATTCACCTTCTGAGTTTAAAACCTCAAGGAAGCGTGTTTATATGAAAGTGCGTATAGGCACAGTTTCAGCGCTCTAGCGCGCTTAATTACAGAGATACGAGCATTTTCCCTACAATTCAGTCATTTAGTCACAATTCACTCAAGTTTGTCACTTTCCCACTGTTACACACTGAATGAAAATTTTTGCCAAGCAAAACTTAAAAAAAAAAAAGTTTTTGAAAAAGTGCATATCTTCACTTCAGAAGCTTATATTCACTTTCAAATGACCATTCAAGCAAATTGGACCAAACGAGACCATATATGCATTGCACTGTGATCTGAAGCAGTTCCCAGGCCAGAAACACGCACAGATTCACCTTCTGAGTTTAAAACCTCAAGGAAGCGTGTTTATATGAAAGTCCGTATAGGCACAGTTTCAGAGCTCTAGCGCGCTTAATTAGAGAGATAGGAGCAATTTCACTCCAATTCAGTCGTGTAGTCACAATTCACTCAAGTTTGTCACTTTCCCACTGAGTTACATACAGAATGATAAATTTTAACAAGCAGAACTAAAAAAAAAAAAGTTTTTGAAAAAGTGCATATCTTCACTTCAGAAGCTTTTATTCACTTCCAAATGACCGAACGAGCACATTGGACCAAAGGAGACCATATATGCATTGCACTGTGATCTGAAGCAGTTTCCAGGCCAGAAACACGCACAGATTCACCTTCAGAGTTTAAAACCTCAAGGAAGCGTGTTTATATGAAGGTGCGTATAGACACAGTTTCAGAGCTCTAGCGCGCTTAATTAGAGAGATAGGAGCATTTTCACTCCAATTCAGTCGTGTAGTCACAATTCACTCAAGTTTGTCACTTTCCCACTGAGTTACACACAGAATGATAAATTTTAACAAGCAGAACTAAAAAAAAGAAAGTTTTTGAAAAAGTGCATATCTTCACTTCAGAAGCTTATATTCACTTCCAAATGACCGAACGAGCACATTGGACCAAAGGAGACCATATATGCATTGCACTGTGATCTGAAGCAGTTTCCAGGCCAGAAACACGCACAGATTCACCTTCTGAGTTTAAAACCTCAAGGAAGCGTGTTTATATGAAAGTGCGAATAGGCACAGTTTCAGCGCTCTAGCGCGCTTAATTACAGAGATACGAGCATTTTCCCTGCAATTCAGTCATTTAGTCACAATTCACTCAAGTTTGTCACTTTCCCACTGAGTTACACACAGAATGAAAATTTTTGCCAAGCAAAACTTAAAAAAAAAAAAAGTTTTTGAAAAAGTGCATATCTTCACTTCAGAAGCTTATATTCACTTTCAAATGACCATCCAAGCACATTGGACCAAACGAGACCATATATGCATTGCACTGTGATCTGAAGCAGTTCCCAGGCCAGAAACACGCACAGATTCACCTTCTGAGTTTAAAACCTCAAGGAAGCGTGTTTATATGAAAGTGCGTATAGCCACAGTTTCAGCGCTCTAGCGCGCTTAATTAGAGAGATAGGAGCATTTTCACTCCAATTCAGTCGTGTAGTCACAATTCACTCAAGTTTGTCACTTTCCCACTGAGTTACATACAGAATGATAAATTTTAACAAGCAGAACTAAAAAAAAGAAAGTTTTTGAAAAAGTGCATATCTTCACTTCAGAAGCTTATATTCACTTCCAAATGACCGAACGAGCACATTGGACCAAAGGAGACCATATATGAATTGCACTGTGATCTGAAGCAGTTTCCAGGCCAGAAACACGCACAGATTCACCTTCTGAGTTTAAAACCTCAAGGAAGCGTGTTTATATGAAAGTGCGTATAGGCACAGTTTCAGAGCTCTAGCGCGCATAATTAGAGAGATAGGAGCATTTTCACTCCAATTCAGTCGTGTAGTCACAATTCACTCAAGTTTGTCACTTTCCCACTGAGTTGCATACAGAATGATAAATTTTAACAAGCAGAACTAAAAAAAAAAAAGTTTTTGAAAAAGTGCATATCTTCACTTCAGAAGCTTAAATTCTCTTCCAAAAGACTGTACAAGCCCATTGGACCAAACGAGACCATTTATGTATTGCACAGTGATCTGAAGCAGTTTCCAGGCCAGAAACACGCAGAGATTCACCTTCTGAGTTTAAAACCTCAAGGAAGCGTGTTTATATGAAAATGCGTATAGGCACAGTTTCAGAGCTCTAGCGCGCTTAATTAGAGAGATAGGAGCATTTTCACTCCAATTCAGTCGTGTAGTCACAATTCACTCAAGTTTGTCACTTTCCCACTGAGTTACATACAGAATGATAAATTTTAACAAGCAGAACTAAAAAAAAGAAAGTTTTTGAAAAAGTGCATATCTTCACTTCAGAAGCTTATATTCACTTCCAAATGACCGAACGAGCACATTGGACCAAAGGAGACCATATATGCATTGCACTGTGATCTGAAGCAGTTTCCAGGCCAGAAACACGCACAGATTCACCTTCTGAGTTTAAAACCTCAAGGAAGCGTGTTTATATGAAAGTGCGTATAGGCACAGTTTCAGCGCTCTAGCGCGCTTAATTACAGAGATAGGAGCATTTTCCCTACAATTCAGTCATTTAGTCACAATTCACTCAAGTTTGTCACTTTCCCACTGTTACACACTGAATGAAAATTTTTGCCAAGCAAAACTTAAAAAAAAAAAAGTTTTTGAAAAAGTGCATATCTTCACTTCAGAAGCTTATATTCACTTTCAAATGACCATTCAAGCAAATTGGACCAAACGAGACCATATATGCATTGCACTGTGATCTGAAGCAGTTCCCAGGCCAGAAACACGCACAGATTCACCTTCTGAGTTTAAAACCTCAAGGAAGCGTGTTTATATGAAAGTGCGTATAGGCACAGTTTCAGAGCTCTCGCGCGCTTAATTAGAGAGATAGGAGCATTTTCACTCCAATTCAGTCGTGTAGTCACAATTCACTCAAGTTTGTCACTTTCCCACTGAGTTACATACAGAATGATAAATTTTAACAAGCAGAACTAAAAAAAAAAAAGTTTTTGAAAAAGTGCATATCTTCACTTCAGAAGCTTTTATTCACTTCCAAATGACCGAACGAGCACATTGGACCAAAGGAGACCATATATGCATTGCACTGTGATCTGAAGCAGTTTCCAGGCCAGAAACACGCACAGATTCACCTTCTGAGTTTAAAACCTCAAGGAAGCGTGTTTATATGAACGTGCGTATAGGCACAGTTTCAGAGCTCTAGCGCGCTTAATTAGAGAGATAGGAGCATTTTCACTCCAATTCAGTCGTGTAGTCACAATTCACTCAAGTTTGTCACTTTCCCACTGAGTTACATACAGAATGATAAATTTTAACAAGCAGAACTAAAAAAATGAAAGTTTTTGAAAAAGTGCATATCTTCACTTCAGAAGCTTATATTCACTTCCAAATGACCGAACGAGCACATTGGACCAAAGGAGACCATATATGCATTGCACTGTGATCTGAAGCAGTTTCCAGGCCAGAAACACGCACAGATTCACCTTCTGAGTTTAAAACCTCAAGGAAGCGTGTTTATATGAAAGTGCGTATAGGCACAGTTTCAGCGCTCTAGCGCGCTTAATTACAGAGATACGAGCATTTTCACTACAATTCAGTCATTTAGTCACAATTCACTCAAGTTTGTCACTTTCCCACTGAGTTACATACAGAATGATAAATTTTAACATGCAGAACTAAAAAAAAGAAAGTTTTTGAAAAGGTGCATATCTTCACTTCAGAAGCTTATATTCACTTCCAAATGACCGAACAAGCACATTGGACCAAAGGAGACCATATATGCATTGCACTGTGATCTGAAGCAGTTTCCAGGCCAGAAACACGCACAGATTCACCTTCTGAGTTTAAAACCTCAAGGAAGCGTGTTTATATGAAAGTGCGTATAGGCACAGTTTCAGAGCTCTAGCGCGCTTAATTAGAGAGATAGGAGCATTTTCACTCCAATTCAGTCGTGTAGTCACAATTCACTCAAGTTTGTCACTTTCCCACTGAGTTACATACAGAATGATAAATTTTAACAAGCAGAACTAAAAAAAAAAAAGTTTTTGAAAAAGTGCATATCTTCACTTCAGAAGCTTATATTCACTTCCAAATGACCGAACGAGCACATTGGACCAAAGGAGACCATATATGTATTGCACTGTGATCTGAAGCAGTTTCCAGGCCAGAAACACGCACAGATTCACCTCCTGAGTTTAAAACCTCAAGGAAGCGTGTTTATATGAAAGTCCGTATAGGCACAGTTTCAGAGCTCTAGCGCGCTTAATTACAGAGATACGAGCATTTTCCCTACAATTCAGTCATTTAGTCACAATTCACTCAAGTTTGTCACTTTCCCACTGTTACACACAGAATGAAAATTTTTGCCAAGCAAAACTTAAAAAAAAAAAAGTTTTTGAAAAAGTGCATATCTTCACTTCAGAAGCTTATTTTCACTTTCAAATGACCATTCAAGCAAATTGGACCAAACGAGACCATATATGCATTGCACTGTGATCTGAAGCAGTTCCCAGGCCAGAAACACGCACAGATTCACCTTCTGAGTTTAAAACCTCAAGGAAGCGTGTTTATATGAAAGTGCGTATAGGCACAGTTTCAGAGCTCTAGCGCGCTTAATTAGAGAGATAGGAGCATTTTCACTCCAATTCAGTCGTGTAGTCACAATTCACTCAAGTTTCTCACTTTCCCACTGTTACATACAGAATGATAAATTTTAACAAGCAGAACTAAAAAAAAAAAGTTTTTGAAAAAGTGCATATCTTCACTTCAGAAGCTTATATTCACTTCCAAATGACCGAACGAGCACATTGGACCAAAGGAGACCATATATGCATTGCACTGTGATCTGAAGCAGTTTCCAGGCCAGAAACACGCACAGATTCACCTTCTGAGTTAAAAACCTCAAGGAAGCGTGTTTATATGAAAGTGCGTATAGGCACAGTTTCAGCGCTCTAGCGCGCTTAATTACAGAATTACGAGCATTTTCCCTACAATTCAGTCATTTAGTCACAATTCACTCAAGTTTGTCACTTTCCCACTGTTACACACAGAATGAAAATTTTTGCCAAGCAAAACTTAAAAAAAAAAAAGTTTTTGAAAAAGTGCATATCTTCACTTCAGAAGCTTATATTCACTTCCAAATGACCATTCAAGCAAATTGGACCAAAGGAGACCATATATGCATTGCACTGTGATCTGAAGCAGTTCCCAGGCCAGAAACACGCACAGATTCACCTTCTGAGTTTAAAACCTCAAGGAAGCGTGTTTATATGAAAGTGCGTATAGGCACAGTTTCAGAGCTCTAGCGCGCTTAATTAGAGAGATAGGAGCATTTTCACTCCAATTCAGTCGTGTAGTCACAATTCACTCAAGTTTCTCACTTTCCCACTGTTACATACAGAATGAAAAATTTTGACAATCAGAACTAAAAAAAAGAAAGTTTTTGAAAAAGTGCATATCTTCACTTCAGAAGCTTATATTCACTTCCAAATGACCGAACAAGCACATTGGACCAAAGGAGACCATATATGCATTGCACTGTGATCTGAAGCAGTTTCCAGGCCAGAAACACGCACAGATTCACCTTCTGAGTTTAAAACCTCAAGGAAGCGTGTTTATTTGAAAGTGCGTATAGGCACAGTTTCAGAGCTCTAGTGCGCTTAATTAGAGAGATAGGAGCATTTTCACTACAATTCAGTCGTGTAGTCACAATTCACTCAAGTTTGTCACTTTCCCACTGAGTTACATACAGAATGATAAATTTTAACAAGCAGAACTAAAAAAAAAAAAGTTTTTGAAAAAGTGCATATCTTCACTTCAGAAGCTTATATTCACTTCCAAATGACCGAACGAGCACATTGGACCAAAAGAGACCATATATGCATTGCACTGTGATCTGAAGCAGTTTCCAGGCCAGAAACACGCACAGATTCACCTTCTGAGTTTAAAACCTCAAAGAAACGTGTTTATATGAAAGTGCGTATAGGCACAGTTTCAGAGCTCTAGCGCGCTTAATTAGAGAGATAGGAGCATTTTCACTCCAATTCAGTCGTGTAGTCACAATTCACTCAAGTTTGTCACTTTCCCACTGAGTTACACACAGAATTAAAAATTTTGACAGGCAGAACTAAAAAAAAGAAAGTTTTTGAAAAAGTGCATATCTTCACTTCAGAAGCTTAAATTCACTTCCAAAAGACTGTACAAGCCCATTGGACCAAAGGAGACCATATATGCATTGCACTGTGATCTGAAGCAGTTTCCAGGCCAGAAACACGCACAGATTCACCTTCTGAGTTTAAAACCTCAAGGAAGCGTGTTTATATGAAAGTGCGTATAGGCACAGTTTCAGAGCTCTAGCGCGCTTAATTCCAGAGATACAAGCATTTTCCCTGCAATTCAGTCATTTAGTCACAATTCACTCAAGTTTGTCACTTTCCCACTGTTACACACAGAATGAAAATTTTTGCCAAGCAAAACTTAATAAAAAAAAAAAGTTTTTGAAAAAGTGCATATCTTCACTTCAGAAGCTTAAATTCACTTCCAAAAGACTGTACAAGCCCATTGGACCAAAGGAGACCATATATGTATTGCACTGTGATCTGAAGCAGTTCCCAGGCCAGAAACACGCACAGAATCACCTTCTGAGTTTAAAACCTCAAGGAAGCGTGTTTATATGAAAGTGAGAAGAGGCACAGTTTCAGAGCTCTAGCGCGCTTAATTCCAGAGATACAAGCATTTTCCCTGCAATTCAGTCATTTAGTCACAATTCACTCAAGTTTGTCACTTTCCCACTGTTACACACAGAATGAAAATTTTTGCCAAGCAAAACTTAATAAAAAAAAAAGTTTTTGAAAAAGTGCATATCTTCACTTCAGAAGCTTAAATTCACTTCCAAAAGACTGTACAAGCCCATTGGACCAAAGGAGACCATATATGTATTGCACTGTGATCTGAAGCAGTTCCCAGGCCAGAAACACGCACAGATTCACCTTCTGAGTTTAAAACCTCAAGGCAGCGTGTTTATATGAAAGTGAGAAGAGGCACAGTTTCAGCGCTCTAGCGCGCTTAATTAGAGAGATAGGAGCATTTTCACTCCAATTCAGTCGTGTAGTCACAATTCACTCAAGTTTGTCACTTTCCCACTGAGTTACATACAGAATATAAATTTTAACAAGCAGAACTAAAAAAAAAAAAGTTTTTGAAAAAGTGCAAATCTTCACTTCAGAAGCTTATATTCACTTCCAAATGACCGAACGAGCACATTGGACCAAAGGAGACCATATATGCATTGCACTGTGATCTGAAGCAGTTTCCAGGCCAGAAACACGCACAGATTCACCTTCTGAGTTTAAAACCTCAAGGAAGCGTGTTTATATGAAAGTGCGTATAGGCACAGTTTCAGCGCTCTAGCGCGCTTAATTACAGAGATACGAGCATTTTCCCTACAATTCAGTCATTTAGTCACAATTCACTCAAGTTTGTCACTTTCCCACTGTTACACACTGAATGAAAATTTTTGCCAAGCAAAACTTAAAAAAAAAAAAGTTTTTGAAAAAGTGCATATCTTCACTTCAGAAGCTTATATTCACTTTCAAATGACCATTCAAGCAAATTGGACCAAACGAGACCATATATGCATTGCACTGTGATCTGAAGCAGTTCCCAGGCCAGAAACACGCACAGATTCACCTTCTGAGTTTAAAACCTCAAGGAAGCGTGTTTATATGAAAGTCCGTATAGGCACAGTTTCAGAGCTCTAGCGCGCTTAATTAGAGAGATAGGAGCAATTTCACTCCAATTCAGTCGTGTAGTCACAATTCACTCAAGTTTGTCACTTTCCCACTGAGTTACATACAGAATGATAAATTTTAACAAGCAGAACTAAAAAAAAAAAAGTTTTTGAAAAAGTGCATATCTTCACTTCAGAAGCTTTTATTCACTTCCAAATGACCGAACGAGCACATTGGACCAAAGGAGACCATATATGCATTGCACTGTGATCTGAAGCAGTTTCCAGGCCAGAAACACGCACAGATTCACCTTCAGAGTTTAAAACCTCAAGGAAGCGTGTTTATATGAAAGTGCGTATAGACACAGTTTCAGAGCTCTAGCGCGCTTAATTAGAGAGATAGGAGCATTTTCACTCCAATTCAGTCGTGTAGTCACAATTCACTCAAGTTTGTCACTTTCCCACTGAGTTACACACAGAATGATAAATTTTAACAAGCAGAACTAAAAAAAAGAAAGTTTTTGAAAAAGTGCATATCTTCACTTCAGAAGCTTATATTCACTTCCAAATGACCGAACGAGCACATTGGACCAAAGGAGACCATATATGCATTGCACTGTGATCTGAAGCAGTTTCCAGGCCAGAAACACGCACAGATTCACCTTCTGAGTTTAAAACCTCAAGGAAGCGTGTTTATATGAAAGTGCGAATAGGCACAGTTTCAGCGCTCTAGCGCGCTTAATTACAGAGATACGAGCATTTTCCCTGCAATTCAGTCATTTAGTCACAATTCACTCAAGTTTGTCACTTTCCCACTGAGTTACACACAGAATGAAAATTTTTGCCAAGCAAAACTTAAAAAAAAAAAAAGTTTTTGAAAAAGTGCATATCTTCACTTCAGAAGCTTATATTCACTTTCAAATGACCATCCAAGCACATTGGACCAAACGAGACCATATATGCATTGCACTGTGATCTGAAGCAGTTCCCAGGCCAGAAACACGCACAGATTCACCTTCTGAGTTTAAAACCTCAAGGAAGCGTGTTTATATGAAAGTGCGTATAGCCACAGTTTCAGCGCTCTAGCGCGCTTAATTAGAGAGATAGGAGCATTTTCACTCCAATTCAGTCGTGTAGTCACAATTCACTCAAGTTTGTCACTTTCCCACTGAGTTACATACAGAATGATAAATTTTAACAAGCAGAACTAAAAAAAAGAAAGTTTTTGAAAAAGTGCATATCTTCACTTCAGAAGCTTATATTCACTTCCAAATGACCGAACGAGCACATTGGACCAAACGAGACCATATATGCATTGCACTGTGATCTGAAGCAGTTTCCAGGCCAGAAACACGCACAGATTCACCTTCTAGTTTAAAACCTCAAGGAAGCGTGTTTATATGAAAGTGCGAATAGGCACAGTTTCAGAGCTCTAGCGCGTTTAATTAGAGAGATAGGAGCATTTTCACTCCAATTCAGTCGTGTAGTCACAATTCACTCAAGTATGTCACTTTCCAACAGAGTTACATACAGAATGATAAATTTTAACATGCAGAACTAACGAAAAGAAAGTTTTTCAAAAAGTGCATATCTTCACTTCAGAAGCTTATATTCACTTCCAAATGACCGAACGAGCACATTGGACCAAAGGAGACCATATATGAATTGCACTGTGATCTGAAGCAGTTTCCAGGCCAGAAACACGCACAGATTCACCTTCTGAGTTTAAAACCTCAAGGAAGCGTGTTTATATGAAAGTGCGTATAGGCACAGTTTCAGAGCTCTAGCGCGCTTAATTAGAGAGATAGGAGCATTTTCACTCCAATTCAGTCGTGTAGTCACAATTCACTCAAGTTTGTCACTTTCCCACTGAGTTGCATACAGAATGATAAATTTTAACAAGCAGAACTAAAAAAAAAAAAGTTTTTGAAAAAGTGCATATCTTCACTTCAGAAGCTTAAATTCTCTTCCAAAAGACTGTACAAGCCCATTGGACCAAACGAGACCATTTATGTATTGCACAGTGATCTGAAGCAGTTTCCAGGCCAGAAACACGCACAGATTCACCTTCTGAGTTTAAAACCTCAAGGAAGCGTGTTTATATGAAAGTGCGTATAGGCACAGTTTCAGAGCTCTAGCGCGCTTAATTAGAGAGATAGGAGCATTTTCACTCCAATTCAGTCGTGTAGTCACAATTCACTCAAGTTTGTCACTTTCCCACTGAGTTACACACAGAATTAAAAATTTTGACAGGCAGAACTAAAAAAAAGAAAGTTTTTGAAAAAGTGCATATCTTCACTTCAGAAGCTTATATTCACTTCCAAATGACCGAACGAGCACATTGGACCAAAGGAGACCATATATGCATTGCACTGTGATCTGAAGCAGTTTCCAGGCCAGAAACACGCAGAGATTCACCTTCTGAGTTTAAAACCTCAAGGAAGCGTGTTTATATGAAAATGCGTATAGGCACAGTTTCAGAGCTCTAGCGCGCTTAATTAGAGAGATAGGAGCATTTTCACTCCAATTCAGTCATTTAGTCACAATTCACTCAAGTTTGTCACTTTCCCACTGTTACACACTGAATGAAAATTTTTGCCAAGCAAAACTTAAAAAAAAAAAAGTTTTTGAAAAAGTGCATATCTTCACTTCAGAAGCTTATATTCACTTTCAAATGACCATTCAAGCAAATTGGACCAAACGAGACCATATATGCATTGCACTGTGATCTGAAGCAGTTCCCAGGCCAGAAACACGCACAGATTCACCTTCTGAGTTTAAAACCTCAAGGAAGCGTGTTTATATGAAAGTCCGTATAGGCCCAGTTTCAGAGCTCTAGCGCGCTTAATTAGAGAGATAGGAGCATTTTCACTCCAATTCAGTCGTGTAGTCACAATTCACTCAAGTTTGTGACTTTCCCACTGAGTTACATACAGAATGATAAATTTTAACATGCAGAACTAAAAAAAAAAGTTTTTGAAAAAGTGCATATCTTCACTTCAGAAGCTTATATTCACTTCCAAATGACCGAACAAGCAAATTGGACCAAACGAGACCATATATGCATTGCACTGTGATCTGAAGCAGTTTCCAGGCCAGAAACACGCACAGATTCACCTTCTGAGTTTAAAACCTCAAGGAAGCGTGTTTATATGAAAGTGCGTATAGGCACAGTTTCAGAGCTCTCGCGCGCTTAATTAGAGAGATAGGAGCATTTTCACTCCAATTCAGTCGTGTAGTCACAATTCACTCAAGTTTGTCACTTTCCCACTGAGTTACATACAGAATGATAAATTTTAACAAGCAGAACTAAAAAAAAGAAAGTTTTTGAAAAAGTGCATATCTTCACTTCAGAAGCTTATATTCACTTCCAAATGACCGAACGAGCACATTGGACCAAAGGAGACCATATATGCATTGCACTGTGATCTGAAGCAGTTTCCAGGCCAGAAACACGCACAGATTCACCTTCTGAGTTTAAAACCTCAAGGAAGCGTGTTTATATGAAAGTGCGTATAGGCACAGTTTCAGCGCTCTAGCGCGCTTAATTACAGAGATACGAGCATTTTCACTACAATTCAGTCATTTAGTCACAATTCACTCAAGTTTGTCACTTTCCCACTGAGTTACATACAGAATGATAAATTTTAACATGCAGAACTAAAAAAAAGAAAGTTTTTGAAAAGGTGCATATCTTCACTTCAGAAGCTTATATTCACTTCCAAATGACCGAACAAGCACATTGGACCAAAGGAGACCATATATGCATTGCACTGTGATCTGAAGCAGTTTCCAGGCCAGAAACACGCACAGATTCACCTTCTGAGTTTAAAACCTCAAGGAAGCGTGTTTATATGAAAGTGCGTATAGGCACAGTTTCAGAGCTCTAGCGCGCTTAATTAGAGAGATAGGAGCATTTTCACTCCAATTCAGTCGTGTAGTCACAATTCACTCAAGTTTGTCACTTTCCCACTGAGTTACATACAGAATGATAAATTTTAACAAGCAGAACTAAAAAAAAAAAAGTTTTTGAAAAAGTGCATATCTTCACTTCAGAAGCTTATATTCACTTCCAAATGACCGAACGAGCACATTGGACCAAAGGAGACCATATATGCATTGCACTGTGATCTGAAGCAGTTTCCAGGCCAGAAACACGCACAGATTCACCTTCTGAGTTTAAAACCTCAAGGAAGCGTGTTTATATGAAAGTCCGTATAGGCACAGTTTCAGCGCTCTAGCGCGCTTAATTAGAGAGATAGGAGCATTTTCACTCCAATTCAGTCGTGTAGTCACAATTCACTCAAGTTTGTCACTTTCCCACTGAGTTACATACAGAATGAAAAATTTTAACATGCAGAACTAAAAAAAAGAAAGTTTTTGAAAAAGTGCATATCTTCACTTCAGAAGCTTATATTCACTTCCAAATGACCGAACAAGCACATTGGACCAACGGAGACCATAAATGCATTGCACTGTGATCTGAAGCAGTTTCCAGGCCAGAAACACGCACAGATTCACCTCCTGAGTTTAAAACCTCAAGGAAGCGTGTTTATATGAAAGTCCGTATAGGCACAGTTTCAGAGCTCTAGCGCGCTTAATTACAGAGATACGAGCATTTTCCCTACAATTCAGTCATTTAGTCACAATTCACTCAAGTTTGTCACTTTCCCACTGTTACACACAGAATGAAAATTTTTGCCAAGCAAAACTTAAAAAAAAAAAAGTTTTTGAAAAAGTGCATATCTTCACTTCAGAAGCTTATTTTCACTTTCAAATGACCATTCAAGCAAATTGGACCAAACGAGACCATATATGCATTGCACTGTGATCTGAAGCAGTTCCCAGGCCAGAAACACGCACAGATTCACCTTCTGAGTTTAAAACCTCAAGGAAGCGTGTTTATATGAAAGTGCGTATAGGCACAGTTTCAGAGCTCTAGCGCGCTTAATTAGAGAGATAGGAGCATTTTCACTCCAATTCAGTCGTGTAGTCACAATTCACTCAAGTTTCTCACTTTCCCACTGTTACATACAGAATGATAAATTTTAACAAGCAGAACTAAAAA
The DNA here is from genome assembly GCA_029721435.1 of Gymnothorax reevesii. Taxonomy (NCBI): domain Eukaryota; kingdom Metazoa; phylum Chordata; class Actinopteri; order Anguilliformes; family Muraenidae; genus Gymnothorax; species Gymnothorax reevesii. The sequence goes on along the minus strand of CM056580.1, from coordinate 111,637,019 downwards.
AAAAAAGTTTTTGAAAAAGTGCATATCTTCACTTCCAAATGACCGAACGAGCACATTGGACCAAAGGAGACCATATATGCATTGCACTGTGATCTGAAGCAGTTTCCAGGCCAGAAACACGCACAGATTCACCTTCTGAGTTTAAAACCTCAAGGAAGCGTGTTTATATGAAAGTGCGTATAGGCACAGTTTCAGCGCTCTAGCGCGCTTAATTACAGAGATACGAGCATTTTCCCTACAATTCAGTCATTTAGTCACAATTCACTCAAGTTTGTCACTTTCCCACTGTTACACACAGAATGAAAATTTTTGCCAAGCAAAACTTAAAAAAAAAAAAGTTTTTGAAAAAGTGCATATCTTCACTTCAGAAGCTTATATTCACTTCCAAATGACCATTCAAGCAAATTGGACCAAAGGAGACCATATATGCATTGCACTGTGATCTGAAGCAGTTCCCAGGCCAGAAACACGCACAGATTCACCTTCTGAGTTTAAAACCTCAAGGAAGCGTGTTTATATGAAAGTGCGTATAGGCACAGTTTCAGAGCTCTAGTGCGCTTAATTAGAGAGATAGGAGCATTTTCACTCCAATTCAGTCGTGTAGTCACAATTCACTCAAGTTTCTCACTTTCCCACTGTTACATACAGAATGAAAAATTTTGACAATCAGAACTAAAAAAAAGAAAGTTTTTGAAAAAGTGCATATCTTCACTTCAGAAGCTTATATTCACTTCCAAATGACCGAACGAGCACATTGGACCAAAGGAGACCATATATGCATTGCACTGTGATCTGAAGCAGTTTCCAGGCCAGAAACACGCACAGATTCACCTTCTGAGTTTAAAACCTCAAGGAAGCGTGTTTATATGAAAGTGCGTATAGGCACAGTTTCAGAGCTCTAGCGCGCTTAATTAGAGAGATAGGAGCATTTTCACTCCAATTCAGTTGTGTAGTCACAATTCACTCAAGTTTGTCACTTTCCCACTGAGTTACATACAGAATGATAAATTTTAACAAGCAGAACTAAAAAAAAAAAAGTTTTTGAAAAAGTGCATATCTTCACTTCAGAAGCTTTTATTCACTTCCAAATGACCGAACGAGCACATTGGACCAAAGGAGACCATATATGCATTGCACTGTGATCTGAAGCAGTTTCCAGGCCAGAAACACGCACAGATTCACCTTCTGAGTTTAAAACCTCAAGGAAGCGTGTTTATATGAAAGTGCGTATAGGCACAGTTTCAGAGCTCTAGCGCGCTTAATTAGAGAGATAGGAGCATTTTCACTCCAATTCAGTCGTGTAGTCACAATTCACTCAAGTTTGTCACTTTCCCACTGAGTTACATACAGAATGATAAATTTTAACAAGCAGAACTAAAAAAAAAAAAGTTTTTGAAAAAGTGCATATCTTCACTTCAGAAGCTTATATTCACTTCCAAATGACCGAACGAGCACATTGGACCAAAGGAGACCATATATGCATTGCACTGTGATCTGAAGCAGTTTCCAGGCCAGAAACATGCACAGATTCACCTTCTGAGTTTAAAACCTCAAGGAAGCGTGTTTATATGAAAGTCCGTATAGGCACAGTTTCAGAGCTCTAGCGCGCTTAATTACAGAGATACGAGCATTTTCCCTACAATTCAGTCATTTAGTCACAATTCACTCAAGTTTGTCACTTTCCCACTGTTACACACAGAATGAAAATTTTTGCCAAGCAAAACTTAAAAAAAAAAAAGTTTTTGAAAAAGTGCATATCTTCACTTCAGAAGCTTATTTTCACTTTCAAATGACCATTCAAGCAAATTGGACCAAAGGAGACCATATATGCATTGCACTGTGATCTGAAGCAGTTCCCAGGCCAGAAACACGCACAGATTCACCTTCTGAGTTTAAAACCTCAAGGAAGCGTGTTTATATGAAAGTCCGTATAGGCACAGTTTCAGAGCTCTAGCGTGCTTAATTAGAGAGATAGGAGCATTTTCACTCCAATTCAGTCGTGTAGTCACAATTCACTCAAGTTTGTCACTTTCCCACTGAGTTACATACAGAATGAAAAATTTTAACATGCAGAACTAAAAAAAAGAAAGTTTTTGAAAAAGTGCATATCTTCACTTCAGAAGCTTATATTCACTTCCAAATGACCGAACAAGCACATTGGACCAAAGGAGACCATAAATGCATTGCACTGTGATCTGAAGCAGTTTCCAGGCCAGAAACACGCACAGATTCACCTTCTGAGTTTAAAACCTCAAGGAAGCGTGTTTATATGAAAGTGCGTATAGGCACAGTTTCAGCGCTCTAGCGCGCTTAATTACAGAGATAGGAGCATTTTCACTCCAATTCAGTCGTGTAGTCACAATTCACTCAAGTTTGTCACTTTCCCACTGTTACATACAGAATGATAAATTTTAACAAGCAGAACTAAAAAAAAAAAAGTTTTTGAAAAAGTGCATATCTTCACTTCAGAAGCTTATATTCACTTCCAAATGACCGAACGAGCACATTGGACCAAAAGAGACCATATATGCATTGCACTGTGATCTGAAGCAGTTCCCAGGCCAGAAACACGCACAGATTCACCTTCTGAGTTTAAAACCTCAAGGAAGCGTGTTTATATGAAAGTCCGTATAGGCACAGTTTCAGAGCTCTAGCGTGCTTAATTAGAGAGATAGGAGCATTTTCACTCCAATTCAGTCGTGTAGTCACAATTCACTCAAGTTTGTCACTTTCCCACTGAGTTACATACAGAATGAAAAATTTTAACATGCAGAACTAAAAAAAAGAAAGTTTTTGAAAAAGTGCATATCTTCACTTCAGAAGCTTATATTCACTTCCAAATGACCGAACAAGCACATTGGACCAAAGGAGACCATAAATGCATTGCACTGTGATCTGAAGCAGTTTCCAGGCCAGAAACACGCACAGATTCACCTTCTGAGTTTAAAACCTCAAGGAAGCGTGTTTATATGAAAGTGCGTATAGGCACAGTTTCAGCGCTCTAGCGCGCTTAATTACAGAGATAGGAGCATTTTCACTCCAATTCAGTCGTGTAGTCACAATTCACTCAAGTTTGTCACTTTCCCACTGTTACATACAGAATGATAAATTTTAACAAGCAGAACTAAAAAAAAAAAAGTTTTTGAAAAAGTGCATATCTTCACTTCAGAAGCTTATATTCACTTCCAAATGACCGAACGAGCACATTGGACCAAAGGAGACCATATATGCATTGCACTGTGATCTGAAGCAGTTTCCAGGCCAGAAACACGCACAGATTCACCTTCTGAGTTTAAAACCTCAAGGAAGCGTGTTTATATGAAAGTGCGTATAGGCACAGTTTCAGCGCTCTAGCGCGCTTAATTACAGAGATACGAGCATTTTCCCTACAATTCAGTCATTTAGTCACAATTCACTCAAGTTTGTCACTTTCCCACTGTTACACACAGAATGAAAATTTTTGCCAAGCAAAACTTAAAAAAAAAAAGTTTTTGAAAAAGTGCATATCTTCACTTCAGAAGCTTATATTCACTTTCAAATGACCATTCAAGCAAATTGGACCAAACGAGACCATATATGCATTGCACTGTGATCTGAAGCAGTTCCCAGGCCAGAAACACGCACAGATTCACCTTCTGAGTTTAAAACCTCAAGGAAGCGTGTTTATATGAAAGTCCGTATAGGCACAGTTTCAGAGCTCTAGCGTGCTTAATTAGACAGATAGGAGCATTTTCACTCCAATTCAGTCGTGTAGTCACAATTCACTCAAGTTTGTCACTTTCCCACTGTTACATACAGAATGATAAATTTTAACAAGCAGAACTAAAAAAAAAAAAGTTTTTGAAAAAGTGCATATCTTCACTTCAGAAGCTTTTATTCACTTCCAAATGACCGAACAAGCACATTGGACCAAACGAGACCATATATGCATTGCACTGTGATCTGAAGCAGTTTCCAGGCCAGAAACACGCACAGATTCACCTTCTGAGTTTAAAACCTCAAGGAAGCGTGTTTATATGAAAGTGCGAATAGGCACAGTTTCAGCGCTCTAGCGCGCTTAATTAGAGAGATAGGAGCATTTTCACTCCAATTCAGTCGGGTAGTCACAATTCACTCAAGTTTGTCACTTTCCCACTGAGTTACATACAGAATGATAAATTTTAACATGCAGAACTAAAAAAAAAAGTTTTTGAAAAGGTGCATATCTTCACTTCAGAAGCTTATATTCACTTCCAAATGACCGAACAAGCACATTGGACCAAAGGAGACCATATATGCATGGCACTGTGATCTGAAGCAGTTTCCAGGCCAGAAACACGCACAGATTCACCTTCTGAGTTTAAAACCTCAAGGAAGCGTGTTTATATGAAAGTGCGTATAGGCACAGTTTCAGCGCTCTAGCGCGCTTAATTACAGAGATACGAGCATTTTCACTACAATTCAGTCATTTAGTCACAATTCACTCAAGTTTGTCACTTTCCCACTGAGTTACATACAGAATGATAAATTTTAACATGCAGAACTAAAAAAAAGAAAGTTTTTGAAAAGGTGCATATCTTCACTTCAGAAGCTTATATTCACTTCCAAATGACCGAACAAGCACATTGGACCAAAGGAGACCATATATGCATTGCACTGTGATCTGAAGCAGTTTCCAGGCCAGAAACACGCACAGATTCACCTTCTGAGTTTAAAACCTCAAGGAAGCGTGTTTATATGAAAGTGCGTATAGGCACAGTTTCAGAGCTCTAGCGCGCTTAATTAGAGAGATAGGAGCATTTTCACTCCAATTCAGTCGTGTAGTCACAATTCACTCAAGTTTGTCACTTTCCCACTGAGTTACATACAGAATGATAAATTTTAACAAGCAGAACTAAAAAAAAAAAAGTTTTTGAAAAAGTGCATATCTTCACTTCAGAAGCTTATATTCACTTCCAAATGACCGAACGAGCACATTGGACCAAAGGAGACCATATATGCATTGCACTGTGATCTGAAGCAGTTTCCAGGCCAGAAACACGCACAGATTCACCTTCTGAGTTTAAAACCTCAAGGAAGCGTGTTTATATGAAAGTCCGTATAGGCACAGTTTCAGCGCTCTAGCGCGCTTAATTAGAGAGATAGGAGCATTTTCACTCCAATTCAGTCGTGTAGTCACAATTCACTCAAGTTTGTCACTTTCCCACTGAGTTACATACAGAATGAAAAATTTTAACATGCAGAACTAAAAAAAAGAAAGTTTTTGAAAAAGTGCATATCTTCACTTCAGAAGCTTATATTCACTTCCAAATGACCGAACAAGCACATTGGACCAACGGAGACCATAAATGCATTGCACTGTGATCTGAAGCAGTTTCCAGGCCAGAAACACGCACAGATTCACCTCCTGAGTTTAAAACCTCAAGGAAGCGTGTTTATATGAAAGTCCGTATAGGCACAGTTTCAGAGCTCTAGCGCGCTTAATTACAGAGATACGAGCATTTTCCCTACAATTCAGTCATTTAGTCACAATTCACTCAAGTTTGTCACTTTCCCACTGTTACACACAGAATGAAAATTTTTGCCAAGCAAAACTTAAAAAAAAAAAAGTTTTTGAAAAAGTGCATATCTTCACTTCAGAAGCTTATTTTCACTTTCAAATGACCATTCAAGCAAATTGGACCAAACGAGACCATATATGCATTGCACTGTGATCTGAAGCAGTTCCCAGGCCAGAAACACGCACAGATTCACCTTCTGAGTTTAAAACCTCAAGGAAGCGTGTTTATATGAAAGTGCGTATAGGCACAGTTTCAGAGCTCTAGCGCGCTTAATTAGAGAGATAGGAGCATTTTCACTCCAATTCAGTCGTGTAGTCACAATTCACTCAAGTTTCTCACTTTCCCACTGTTACATACAGAATGATAAATTTTAACAAGCAGAACTAAAAAAAAAAAGTTTTTGAAAAAGTGCATATCTTCACTTCAGAAGCTTATATTCACTTCCAAATGACCGAACGAGCACATTGGACCAAAGGAGACCATATATGCATTGCACTGTGATCTGAAGCAGTTTCCAGGCCAGAAACACGCACAGATTCACCTTCTGAGTTTAAAACCTCAAGGAAGCGTGTTTATATGAAAGTGCGTATAGGCACAGTTTCAGCGCTCTAGCGCGCTTAATTACAGAGATACGAGCATTTTCCCTACAATTCAGTCATTTAGTCACAATTCACTCAAGTTTGTCACTTTCCCACTGTTACACACAGAATGAAAATTTTTGCCAAGCAAAACTTAAAAAAAAAAAAGTTTTTGAAAAAGTGCATATCTTCACTTCAGAAGCTTATATTCACTTCCAAATGACCATTCAAGCAAATTGGACCAAAGGAGACCATATATGCATTGCACTGTGATCTGAAGCAGTTCCCAGGCCAGAAACACGCACAGATTCACCTTCTGAGTTTAAAACCTCAAGGAAGCGTGTTTATATGAAAGTGCGTATAGGCACAGTTTCAGAGCTCTAGCGCGCTTAATTAGAGAGATAGGAGCATTTTCACTCCAATTCAGTCGTGTAGTCACAATTCACTCAAGTTTCTCACTTTCCCACTGTTACATACAGAATGAAAAATTTTGACAATCAGAACTAAAAAAAAGAAAGTTTTTGAAAAAGTGCATATCTTCACTTCAGAAGCTTATATTCACTTCCAAATGACCGAACGAGCACATTGGACCAAAGGAGACCATATATGCATTGCACTGTGATCTGAAGCAGTTCCCAGGCCAGAAACACGCACAGATTCACCTTCTGAGTTTAAAACCTCAAGGAAGCGTGTTTATATGAAAGTGCGTATAGGCACAGTTTCAGAGCTCTAGCGCGCTTAATTAGAGAGATAGGAGCATTTTCACTCCAATTCAGTTGTGTAGTCACAATTCACTCAAGTTTGTCACTTTCCCACTGAGTTACATACAGAATGATAAATTTTAACAAGCAGAACTAAAAAAAAAAAAGGTTTTGAAAAAGTGCATATCTTCACTTCAGAAGCTTTTATTCACTTCCAAATGACCGAACGAGCACATTGGACCAAAGGAGACCATATATGCATTGCACTGTGATCTGAAGCAGTTTCCAGGCCAGAAACACGCACAGATTCACCTTCTGAGTTTAAAACCTCAAGGAAGCGTGTTTATATGAAAGTGCGTATAGGCACAGTTTCAGAGCTCTAGCGCGCTTAATTAGAGAGATAGGAGCATTTTCACTCCAATTCAGTCGTGTAGTCACAATTCACTCAAGTTTGTCACTTTCCCACTGAGTTGCATACAGAATTAAAAATTTTAACATGCAGAACTAAAAAAAAGAAAGTTTTTGAAAAGGTGCATATCTTCACTTCAGAAGCTTATATTCACTTCCAAATGACCGAACGAGCACATTGGACCAAACGAGACCATATATGCATTGCACTGTGATCTGAAGCAGTTTCCAGGCCAGAAACACGCACAGATTCACCTTCTGAGTTTAAAACCTCAAGGAAGCGTGTTTATATGAAAGTCCGTATAGGCACAGTTTCAGAGCTCTAGCGCGCTTAATTAGAGAGATAGGAGCATTTTCACTCCAATTCAGTCGTGTAGTCACAATTCACTCAAGTTTGTCACTTTCCCACTGAGTTACATACAGAATGATAAATTTTAACAAGCAGAACTAAAAAAAAAAAAGTTTTTGAAAAAGTGCATATCTTCACTTCAGAAGCTTATATTCACTTCCAAATGACCGAACGAGCACATTGGACCAAAGGAGACCATATATGCATTGCACTGTGATCTGAAGCAGTTTCCAGGCCAGAAACACGCACAGATTCACCTTCTGAGTTTAAAACCTCAAGGAAGCGTGTTTATATGAAAGTGCGTATAGGCACAGTTTCAGCGCTCTAGCGCGCTTAATTAGAGAGATAGGAGCATTTTCACTCCAATTCAGTCGTGTAGTCACAATTCACTCAAGTTTGTCACTTTCCCACTGAGTTACATACAGAATGAAAAATTTTAACATGCAGAACTAAAAAAAAGAAAGTTTTTGAAAAAGTGCATATCTTCACTTCAGAAGCTTATATTCACTTCCAAATTACCGAACAAGCACATTGGACCAAAGGAGACCATAAATGCATTGCACTGTGATCTGAAGCAGTTTCCAGGCCAGAAACACGCACAGATTCACCTTCTGAGTTTAAAACCTCAAGGAAGCGTGTTTATATGAAAGTCCGTATAGGCACAGTTTCAGAGCTCTAGCGCGCTTAATTACAGAGATACGAGCATTTTCCCTACAATTCAGTCATTTAGTCACAATTCACTCAAGTTTGTCACTTTCCCACTGTTACACACAGAATGAAAATTTTTGCCAAGCAAAACTTAAAAAAAAAAAAGTTTTTGAAAAAGTGCATATCTTCACTTCAGAAGCTTATTTTCACTTTCAAATGACCATTCAAGCAAATTGGACCAAAGGAGACCATATATGCATTGCACTGTGATCTGAAGCAGTTCCCAGGCCAGAAACACGCACAGATTCACCTTCTGAGTTTAAAACCTCAAGGAAGCGTGTTTATATGAAAGTGCGTATAGGCACAGTTTCAGCGCTCTAGCGCGCTTAATTACAGAGATAGGAGCATTTTCACTCCAATTCAGTCGTGTAGTCACAATTCACTCAAGTTTGTCACTTTCCCACTGTTACATACAGAATGATAAATTTTAACAAGCAGAACTAAAAAAAAAAAAGTTTTTGAAAAAGTGCATATCTTCACTTCAGAAGCTTATATTCACTTCCAAATGACCGAACGAGCACATTGGACCAAAAGAGACCATATATGCATTGCACTGTGATCTGAAGCAGTTCCCAGGCCAGAAACACGCACAGATTCACCTTCTGAGTTTAAAACCTCAAGGAAGCGTGTTTATATGAAAGTCCGTATAGGCACAGTTTCAGAGCTCTAGCGTGCTTAATTAGAGAGATAGGAGCATTTTCACTCCAATTCAGTCGTGTAGTCACAATTCACTCAAGTTTGTCACTTTCCCACTGAGTTACATACAGAATGAAAAATTTTAACATGCAGAACTAAAAAAAAGAAAGTTTTTGAAAAAGTGCATATCTTCACTTCAGAAGCTTATATTCACTTCCAAATGACCGAACAAGCACATTGGACCAAAGGAGACCATAAATGCATTGCACTGTGATCTGAAGCAGTTTCCAGGCCAGAAACACGCACAGATTCACCTTCTGAGTTTAAAACCTCAAGGAAGCGTGTTTATATGAAAGTGCGTATAGGCACAGTTTCAGCGCTCTAGCGCGCTTAATTACAGAGATAGGAGCATTTTCACTCCAATTCAGTCGTGTAGTCACAATTCACTCAAGTTTGTCACTTTCCCACTGTTACATACAGAATGATAAATTTTAACAAGCAGAACTAAAAAAAAAAAAGTTTTTGAAAAAGTGCATATCTTCACTTCAGAAGCTTATATTCACTTCCAAATGACCGAACGAGCACATTGGACCAAAGGAGACCATATATGCATTGCACTGTGATCTGAAGCAGTTTCCAGGCCAGAAACACGCACAGATTCACCTTCTGAGTTTAAAACCTCAAGGAAGCGTGTTTATATGAAAGTGCGTATAGGCACAGTTTCAGCGCTCTAGCGCGCTTAATTACAGAGATACGAGCATTTTCCCTACAATTCAGTCATTTAGTCACAATTCACTCAAGTTTGTCACTTTCCCACTGTTACACACAGAATGAAAATTTTTGCCAAGCAAAACTTAAAAAAAAAAAGTTTTTGAAAAAGTGCATATCTTCACTTCAGAAGCTTATATTCACTTTCAAATGACCATTCAAGCAAATTGGACCAAACGAGACCATATATGCATTGCACTGTGATCTGAAGCAGTTCCCAGGCCAGAAACACGCACAGATTCACCTTCTGAGTTTAAAACCTCAAGGAAGCGTGTTTATATGAAAGTCCGTATAGGCACAGTTTCAGAGCTCTAGCGTGCTTAATTAGACAGATAGGAGCATTTTCACTCCAATTCAGTCGTGTAGTCACAATTCACTCAAGTTTGTCACTTTCCCACTGTTACATACAGAATGATAAATTTTAACAAGCAGAACTAAAAAAAAAAAAGTTTTTGAAAAAGTGCATATCTTCACTTCAGAAGCTTTTATTCACTTCCAAATGACCGAACAAGCACATTGGACCAAACGAGACCATATATGCATTGCACTGTGATCTGAAGCAGTTTCCAGGCCAGAAACACGCACAGATTCACCTTCTGAGTTTAAAACCTCAAGGAAGCGTGTTTATATGAAAGTGCGAATAGGCACAGTTTCAGCGCTCTAGCGCGCTTAATTAGAGAGATAGGAGCATTTTCACTCCAATTCAGTCGGGTAGTCACAATTCACTCAAGTTTGTCACTTTCCCACTGAGTTACATACAGAATGATAAATTTTAACATGCAGAACTAAAAAAAAAAGTTTTTGAAAAGGTGCATATCTTCACTTCAGAAGCTTATATTCACTTCCAAATGACCGAACAAGCACATTGGACCAAAGGAGACCATATATGCATGGCACTGTGATCTGAAGCAGTTTCCAGGCCAGAAACACGCACAGATTCAGCTTCTGAGTTTAAAACCTCAAGGAAGCGTGTTTATATGAAAGTGCGTATAGGCACAGTTTCAGAGCTCTAGCGCGCTTAATTAGAGAGATAGGAGCATTTTCACTCCAATTCAGTCGTGTAGTCACAATTCACTCAAGTTTGTCACTTTCCCACTGAGTTACATACAGAATGATAAATTTTAACAAGCAGAACTAAAAAAAAAAAAAGTTTTTGAAAAAGTGCATATCTTCACTTCAGAAGCTTAAATTCACTTCCAAATGACCGAACGAGCACATTGGACCAAAGGAGACCATATATGCATTGCACTGTGATCTGAAGCAGTTTCCAGGCCAGAAACACGCACAGATTCACCTTCTGAGTTTAAAACCTCAAGGAAGCGTGTTTATATGAAAGTCCGTATAGGCACAGTTTCAGCGCTCTAGCGCGCTTAATTAGAGAGATAGGAGCATTTTCACTCCAATTCAGTCGTGTAGTCACAATTCACTCAAGTTTGTCACTTTCCCACTGTTACATACAGAATGATAAATTTAAACATGCAGAACTAAAAAAAAGAAAGTTTTTGAAAAAGTGCAAATCTTCACTTCAGAAGCTTATATTCACTTCCAAATGACCGAACGAGCACATTGGACCAAAGGAGACCATATATGCATTGCACTGTGATCTGAAGCAGTTTCCAGGCCAGAAACACGCACAGATTCACCTTCTGAGTTTAAAACCTCAAGGAAGCGTGTTTATATGAAAGTGCGTATAGGCACAGTTTCAGCGCTCTAGCGCGCTTAATTACAGAGATACGAGCATTTTCCCTACAATTCAGTCATTTAGTCACAATTCACTCAAGTTTGTCACTTTCCCACTGTTACACACAGAATAAAAATTTTTGCCAAGCAAAACTTAAAAAAAAAAAAGTTTTTTAAAAAGTGCATATCTTCACTTCAGAAGCTTATATTCACTTTCAAATGACCATTCAAGCAAATTGGACCAAACGAGACCATATATGCATTGCACTGTGATCTGAAGCAGTTCCCAGGCCAGAAACACGCACAGATTCACCTTCTGAGTTTAAAACCTCAAGGAACCGTATTTATATGAAAGTGCGTATAGGCACAGTTTCAGAGCTCTAGCGCGCTTAATTAGAGAGATAGGAGCATTTTCACTCCAATTCAGTCGTGTAGTCACAATTCACTCAAGTTTGTCACTTTCCCACTGAGTTACATACAGAATGATAAATTTTAACAAGCAGAACTAAAAAAAAGAAAGTTTTTGAAAAAGTGCATATCTTCACTTCAGAAGCTTATATTCACTTCCAAATGACCGAACAAGCACATTGGACCAAAGGAGACCATAAATGCATTGCACTGTGATCTGTAGCAGTTTCCAGGCCAGAAACACGCACAGATTCACCTTCTGAGTTTAAAACCTCAAGGAAGCGTGTTTATATGAAAGTGCGTATAGGCACAGTTTCAGAGCTCTAGCGCGCTTAATTAGAGAGATAGGAGCATTTTCACTCCAATTCAGTCGTGTAGTCACAATTCACTCAAGTTTGTCACTTTCCCACTGAGTTACATACAGAATGATAAATTTTAACAAGCAGAACTAAAAAAAAGAAAGTTTTTGAAAAAGTGCATATCTTCACTTCAGAAGCTTATATTCACTTCCAAATGACCGAACGAGCACATTGGACCAAAGGAGACCATATATGCATTGCACTGTGATCTGAAGCAGTTTCCAGGCCAGAAACACGCACAGATTCACCTTCTGAGTTTAAAACCTCAAGGAAGCGTGTTTATATGAAAGTGCGAATAGGCACAGTTTCAGCGCTCTAGCGCGCTTAATTAGAGAGATAGGAGCATTTTCACTCCAATTCAGTCGTGTAGTCACAATTCACTCAAGTTTGTCACTTTCCCACTGAGTTACATACAGAATGATAAATTTTAACATGCAGAACTAAAAAAAAGAAAGTTTTTGAAAAGGTGCATATCTTCACTTCAGAAGCTTATATTCACTTCCAAATGACCGAACAAGCACATTGGACCAAAGGAGACCATATATGCATTGCACTGTGATCTGAAGCAGTTTCCAGGCCAGAAACACGCACAGATTCACCTTCTGAGTTTAAAACCTCAAGGAAGCGTGTTTATATGAAAGTGCGTATAGGCACAGTTTCAGAGCTCTAGCGCGCTTAATTAGAGAGATAGGAACATTTTCACTCCAATTCAGTCGTGTAGTCACAATTCACTCAAGTTTGTCACTTTCCCACTGAGTTACATACAGAATGATAAATTTTAACAAGCAGAACTAAAAAAAAGAAAGTTTTTGAAAAAGTGCATATCTTCACTTCAGAAGCTTATATTCACTTCCAAATGACCGAACGAGCACATTGGACCAAAGGAGACCATATATGCATTGCACTGTGATCTGAAGCAGTTTCCAGGCCAGAAACACGCACAGATTCACCTTCTGAGTTTAAAACCTCAAGGAAGCGTGTTTATATGAAAGTGCGAATAGGCACAGTTTCAGCGCTCTAGCGCGCTTAATTAGAGAGATAGGAGCATTTTCACTCCAATTCAGTCGTGTAGTCACAATTCACTCAAGTTTGTCACTTTCCCACTGAGTTACATACAGAATGATAAATTTTAACATGCAGAACTAAAAAAAAGAAAGTTTTTGAAAAGGTGCATATCTTCACTTCAGAAGCTTATATTCACTTCCAAATGACCGAACAAGCACATTGGACCAAAGGAGACCATATATGCATTGCACTGTGATCTGAAGCAGTTTCCAGGCCAGAAACACGCACAGATTCACTTTCTGAGTTTAAAACCTCAAGGAAGCGTGTTTATATGAAAGTGCGTATAGGCACAGTTTCAGAGCTCTAGCGCGCTTAATTAGAGAGATAGGAACATTTTCACTCCAATTCAGTCGTGTAGTCACAATTCACTCAAGTTTGTCACTTTCCCACTGAGTTACATACAGAATGATAAATTTTAACAAGCAGAACTAAAAAAAAAAAAAAGTTTTTGAAAAAGTGCATATCTTCACTTCAGAAGCTTTTATTCACTTCCAAATGACCGAACGAGCACATTGGACCAAAGGAGACCATATATGCATTGCACTGTGATCTGAAGCAGTTTCCAGGCCAGAAACACGCACAGATTCACCTTCTGAGTTGAAAACCTCAAGGAAGCGTGTTTATATGAAAGTGCGAATAGGCACAGTTTCAGCGCTCTAGCGCGCTTAATTAGAGAGATACGAGCATTTTCCCTACAATTCAGTCATTTAGTCACAATTCACTCAAGTTTGTCACTTTCCCACTGAGTTACATACAGAATGATAAATTTTAACATGCAGAACTAAAAAAAAAAGTTTTTGAAAAGGTGCATATCTTCACTTCAGAAGCTTATATTCACTTCCAAATGACCGAACAAGCACATTGGACCAAAGGAGACCATATATGCATTGCACTGTGATCTGAAGCAGTTTCCAGGCCAGAAACACACACAGATTCAGCTTCTGAGTTTAAAACCTCAAGGAAGCGTGTTTATATGAAAGTGCGTATAGGCACAGTTTCAGAGCTCTAGCGCGCTTAATTAGAGAGATAGGAGCATTTTCACTCCAATTCAGTCGTGTAGTCACAATTCACTCAAGTTTGTCACTTTCCCACTGTTACACACAGAATAAAAATTTTTGCCAAGCAAAACTTAAAAAAAAAAAAGTTTTTTAAAAAGTGCATATCTTCACTTCAGAAGCTTATATTCACTTTCAAATGACCATTCAAGCAAATTGGACCAAACGAGACCATATATGCATTGCACTGTGATCTGAAGCAGTTCCCAGGCCAGAAACACGCACAGATTCACCTTCTGAGTTTAAAACCTCAAGGAACCGTATTTATATGAAAGTGCGTATAGGCACAGTTTCAGAGCTCTAGCGCGCTTAATTAGAGAGATAGGAGCATTTTCACTCCAATTCAGTCGTGTAGTCACAATTCACTCAAGTTTGTCACTTTCCCACTGAGTTACATACAGAATGATAAATTTTAACAAGCAGAACTAAAAAAAAGAAAGTTTTTGAAAAAGTGCATATCTTCACTTCAGAAGCTTATATTCACTTCCAAATGACCGAACAAGCACATTGGACCAAAGGAGACCATAAATGCATTGCACTGTGATCTGTAGCAGTTTCCAGGCCAGAAACACGCACAGATTCACCTTCTGAGTTTAAAACCTCAAGGAAGCGTGTTTATATGAAAGTGCGTATAGGCACAGTTTCAGAGCTCTAGCGCGCTTAATTAGAGAGATAGGAGCATTTTCACTCCAATTCAGTCGTGTAGTCACAATTCACTCAAGTTTGTCACTTTCCCACTGAGTTACATACAGAATGATAAATTTTAACAAGCAGAACTAAAAAAAGAAAGTTTTTGAAAAAGTGCATATCTTCACTTCAGAAGCTTATATTCACTTCCAAATGACCGATCGAGCACATTGGACCAAAGGAGACCATATATGCATTGCACTGTGATCTGAAGCAGTTTCCAGGCCAGAAACACGCACAGATTCACCTTCTGAGTTTAAAACCTCAAGGAAGCGTGTTTATATGAAAGTGCGAATAGGCACAGTTTCAGCGCTCTAGCGCGCTTAATTAGAGAGATAGGAGCATTTTCACTCCAATTCAGTCGTGTAGTCACAATTCACTCAAGTTTGTCACTTTCCCACTGAGTTACATACAGAATGATAAATTTTAACATGCAGAACTAAAAAAAAGAAAGTTTTTGAAAAGGTGCATATCTTCACTTCAGAAGCTTATATTCACTTCCAAATGACCGAACAAGCACATTGGACCAAAGGAGACCATATATGCATTGCACTGTGATCTGAAGCAGTTTCCAGGCCAGAAACACGCACAGATTCACCTTCTGAGTTTAAAACCTCAAGGAAGCGTGTTTATATGAAAGTGCGTATAGGCACAGTTTCAGAGCTCTAGCGCGCTTAATTAGAGAGATAGGAACATTTTCACTCCAATTCAGTCGTGTAGTCACAATTCACTCAAGTTTGTCACTTTCCCACTGAGTTACATACAGAATGATAAATTTTAACAAGCAGAACTAAAAAAAAGAAAGTTTTTGAAAAAGTGCATATCTTCACTTCAGAAGCTTATATTCACTTCCAAATGACCGAACGAGCACATTGGACCAAAGGAGACCATATATGCATTGCACTGTGATCTGAAGCAGTTTCCAGGCCAGAAACACGCACAGATTCACCTTCTGAGTTTAAAACCTCAAGGAAGCGTGTTTATATTGTAATGTGAATATAGGCCACTAGATGGCAGTATTTACCTTTTTTTTTGTTAAGCTCAGACTGGAGTCATGTTTAGACATGTCCTGAACATGTCTGGGGCAAGTCTCAGAAAGTTAAAAAAAAAGAGGTCTAAATGTGGGTGGGGTCTGAAAGAGAGTATATAAGGAAAAGAATTGAGACAGTAAAGTAGTAGGAGAAATTGCAAGAAGATGACCAGACCTGCCATTCTGTTCAAGACCTGTGACATTTCTTTTGTGGATTTCTTTGCCTGTGATTGAGCATTTTCATTATCCAGGACATCACCAAGCCACCCCACAAAAAGGGACTGTAAATATTTCTTTTTTTTTTCCTAATCAATCTTGGTCTTTAGGTTCATTAGTTGTTAGTTAGTTGTTATTGTCTTTGTCTGTTAAATTAAATGTGTTTAAGTTTTTAAAAACTGTGTGTCATCCCTTGCTGTTGCTGTTGTGTTATAAATGTAATAACAAATTGGGGCCATAACAAATTGGGGGCTCAAGGTCCGGGATAGACCATTTTGTGAGTCATTTATTAAAAATCTAACATTTCAAATTGTAAAAAAAAAAATTTTTTTTTTAATTGAATACATATATATTGACAACAGCAATGGATGATTTCTTGGCATCACCAACCGTAGGGGTTTTGAAGTCTTTTAAAAAGACAGAACTGCTAGAAATTTGCAGACATTTAGAGCTGACAGAGGTGAAACCAGCCATGCGAAAAGCAAGACTGGCTAGAGAGATAGTTGAGTATTACATTGATGAAAATGTGTTTGCACCAGGAGATCTGGAACAGTTTCCAGTGGAAAATCCAAATATAGAAATGGAACTTAAATTAAAAATGCTAGAGATTGAAAGGGAGGAAAAAGAAAAACAAAGGCAGTTTGAGTTGGAAAAATTAGCAAGAGAAGAGAAAAAAGAAACGGAGGAAAGAGAAAAACAAAGAGAATTTGAGAGGGAGGAAAAAGAGAAAGAAAGAGAGGAAAGAGAAAAAGAAAGGGAGGAAAAAGAGAAAGAAAGAGAATTTGAGAGAGAGAAAGAGGAAAGAGCAGAAAGAGAGAGACAGAGACAGAGAGATTTTGAATTAGAGAAATTCGATAGAGAAGAAAGACTCCAAATGGAGCAACTAAAAATAAAAATAGCAACAGAAAATAAATTTCGGGCTAGCCAGGAGGTAAAACTGGTGCCTCCATTTTCAGAAAAGGATGTTGACAACTATTTCCAGTGTTTTGAAAAGGTAGCAAAGAGTTGCCAGTGGCCAAAGGAAAACTGGCCTCTGATGTTGCAAACTGTCCTAAAGGGTAAAGCTCAACAAGCCTATTCGGCTTTGTCTGCAGATGATTCCTCTGATTATGAGGTTGTCAAAAAGGTTATTTTGAGAGCTTATGAGTTGGTTCCAGAGGCTTACCGACAGAAATTCAGAGGTCTGAAGAAATCTGAAAATCAGACTTATGTTGAATTTGCTAATGAAAAGCAGGTTTGCTTTGAGCGCTGGTGTACTTCTATGGAGGTCAAGGATGATTTCAACTCACTGAAAGAGATGGTGTTAGTTGAAGAATTCAAGAACTGTGTTAAAGATGATGTTAAGACCTACCTTAATGAGAAGCAAGCACTGAACTTGCAATCAGCTGCCAAATTTGCAGATGAATATGTTCTCACTCATAAGTCCAAATTTCAGTCTAGCAGTAACAATAAATGGTCCCAATTTCAGAAAAAGGGTTACGGTGATACCCAAGATTCCTCACCCAAAGACAAAGACAAATCTGGTGATGGTGCTCAGAAATCCAGTAACAGGTCTGATCAAAGTGTGAAAGCTGACAGTGACAAAAGTGGTCTAGTTTGCAGTTATTGCAAGAAATCTGGTCATGTTACAACTAACTGTTGGTTCCTTAAAGCTAAGAAAGAAAAAGAAAAGGATACCAAACCAAATGCCTTTGTGAAAACAAGGTTAGAAACCCCTGTAGTAGATAACCGATCTGCTAAATTGCCTGCTTCATGTGGGGCTAAAAAGCCTGATACAGCTGACTTCGTGAGGGAGGAATTTCTTCCATTTGTGTCAGAGGGATTTGTGGCTCTGAATGAGCATACTACTCCTGTCCCCATATATATCCTAAGGGATACCGGAGCTTCTCAGTCACTTTTGTTGATGGACTCCTTGGAGTTACGTGATGAGACCGCTTCAGGGGATTTCATACTTGTACAAGGTATTGAAGGGAGGACTGTATCTGTACCCCTGCGCTCTATATTCTTGAAGTCAGATTTAGTTACAGGACAGGTAAAGGTGGGACTTATGTCAAGTCTACCTATAAAGGGTGTTTCTCTGTTGCTAGGCAATGACCTGGCTGGGGGCAAAGTAGTTCCCCCTGTACATCTTACTTCACAGCCGAGCACTGAAAATGGGGATGAGGACCCATCTCTGTATCCTTCTTGCGCAGTGACTCGTGCTATGGCCAAGAAGGCTAAAGAAGATGATGTTGTGGTGCCGTCAAGTACATTGAATAGTCAGGACTCAGGTGGTTCGCCTCATGACTCTGATTGGCCTACTATGGTTTCTCCGTTTGAGGACTTATCAGATACTTTTATCAGTTCTCTATCCAGCCAGCCGGATGGGTCTGGTGATTCTGATGTGTCTGGAGACTTGTCTCTGTCCAGAAAGCGGTTGATTGAGGAGCAAACTAATGATCCTGAAATTGGTGTACTAAAGAGGAGAGCCCTTCCTGAAAAAGAAATAGATGCAGTTCCAGTTGGGTATTATCTCAAGGATGGTGTGTTGATGCGGAAGTGGCGCCCTCCTGATATCCCTGCCAATGCAGATTGGGCAGTGGTCAGGCAAATTGTTGTTCCGAAGGTCTATAGGAATGAGATCTTAACAATGGCTCATAGTTTACCTTTAGGAGGTCATCTTGGTGTTAACAAGACTGTTGATAAGATCATGAAACACTTCTTTTGGCCTGGGCTTTGGAAAGACGTTTCCAACTTTTGCAAAACCTGTCACACTTGTCAGGTAGTTGGAAAACACCAGTTAGACCCACCTGTAGCTCCATTGCAGCCTATCCCAGCATTTGGGGAGCCATTCTCTAGGGTCATTGTTGATTGCGTTGGTCCATTACCCAAGACTAGATCTGGAAATCAGTATTTGTTGACAATCATGTGTGCATCTACCAGATTCCCCGAAGCCATACCTCTACGTAACATCAAGGCAACTGCAATCTCGAAGGCTTTGATAAAGTTCTTCACGTTGTTTGGTCTTCCCAGGGAAATTCAGTCAGACCAAGGTAGCAATTTCACTTCAGGATTGTTTCAGCAGGTTGTGTATGAACTAGGTGCAAAACAGATTCTTTCTAGTGCCTATCATCCAGAAAGTCAGGGTGCCTTAGAGCGGTTTCATTCCACTCTCAAGACAATGATGAGGACTTATTGTTATGACCATGAGAAAGACTGGGATGAAGGGGTTCATTTGCTGTTGTTTGCAGCTAGAGAAGCAGTGCAGGAGTCTACTGGATTCAGTCCATTTGAGCTAGTGTTTGGTCATGAAGTGAGAGGACCTTTGCTATTATTGAGTGAACAATGGCAAGAGAAAGAGCCGCATATCAGTCTGTTAGACTATGTTAGCAAGTTCAAGGAAAGATTGCGTGCAGCTTGTGACCTTGCCAAAGAGAACTTGAAATCAAGTCAGGGAAAAATGAAAACTTGGTATGATCATAAGGCTAGAAGCCGTGAGTTTAAACCAGGAGACAAGGTCCTTGTGTTGTTTCCCTTGCAGTCCAATCCATTGCAGGCTAGATTTCATGGTCCTTATGAAATTCTGACAAAACTCAATGATCTCAATTACATTGTGAAGACTCCAGATAGGAGAAAACCAAAACAATTGTGTCATATTAACATGCTAAAGCCTTATCATGACAGAAATGCTAGGGTTGCAGCTGTCACTTCAGATTCTCCAATGGTCGAAATGTGTGAAGATGAGGGGGAGTTTCAAGATGATGAACCAAGAATTAAAGCTGAAGTTCTTTCATGTAAATTGTCAAACACTGAAGTGTTGCAAAATCTTGATGTAAAACTCCAGCACTTAGAACCCTCACAGAGAGATCAGTTTGAAAGGTTGATCAAGAAAAATGAGGATTTGTTTCCTGATGTTCCAAAGAGAGTTACTATAGCCTCTCATGATGTAGATGTTGGTGATGCCAAACCAATAAAACAGCATCCATACCGGATGAATCCTGAAAAGAGAAAGATTGCTGAGAAAGAGGTTGAGTACATGTTAAAACATGATATTATCAGACCCTCCAACTCCGATTGGAGTTCACCCTGTGTGCTAGTTCCAAAACCTGATGGAAGTACTAGATTCTGTACAGATTATCGCAAAGTCAATGCTATAACTAGAACTGATGTGTTTCCAATACCTAGAATTGATGATTGTATTGATAGTATAGGGCAAGCAAAGTTTCTGACCAAGATTGATTTATTGAAGGGTTATTGGTGTGTGCCTTTAACTGAGAGGGCCAAGAGCATCTCTGCTTTTGCCACACCATCTGGATTGTACCAGTATGAAGTCCTACCCTTTGGCATGAAAAATGCCCCAGCCACGTTCCAAAGGATGATACAGTCTACAATCGCCGGATTGCCACACACGGGTGCGTACATTGACGACCTGATCACATGGAGTGACTCCTGGGAAGAACATCTGAAAGATGTAGAGACGTTGTTCCAGCGCCTGACCCAGGCTAACCTAACTGTTAACCTGAACAAGAGTGACTTTGGGTGTGCTACTGTCACCTATCTTGGCTACGTCATAGGCCAGGGTAAGGTGGCACCCATAAATGCTAAAGTCCAAGCCATCATGGACTTTCCAGTTCCTCACAACAAAAAAGCTTTGCGCCGCTTCCTTGGAATGATCGGGTACTACCGCAAGTTCTGCAAGAACTTTGCTGAGATTGCTCTCAGTCTAACTAACCAACTGAAGAAAGGCGTAAAGTTCACCTGGGATGATGCATGCCAGAGAGCCTTCAATCACCTGAAGGCTCTGCTGTGTCACTTCCCCGTGCTCAAATCTCCTGACTTCAACAAACCGTTCTCCATCGCGGTCGATGCTAGCGACCAAGCTTGTGGATCTGTGCTCCTACAGAGAAGTGACTCTGATGACATTGAGCATCCCGTGGCATACTTCTCCAGGAAGTTCAATCGCCACCAAAGGAACTATTCCACAATAGAGAAGGAACTGTTGGCTCTGGTCCTTTCTTTACAACACTTTGAGGTTTATGTTTGTACAGGACAAAAGCCAATGATTGTGTACACTGACCACAATCCGTTAATGTTTTTGAGTAAGATGAAAAACAAGAATCGGAGATTGTTGAATTGGAGTTTGATTTTACAGGAGTTTGACTTGGAAATTAAGCATGTGAAGGGTACAGACAATGTAATTGCTGATTGCTTATCCCGTGTTTGAATGTGTATATATATATCATGTGTTTGAATATTGTATGATATGTATATGTAGACAAGTGTTCACTTAACCATTTTGTATTGAAAAGAAAAATTTTGCCTTTATGAGTCAAAATTTTTCCCTTTTGGAATGGAGGTGTAATGTGAATATAGGCCACTAGATGGCAGTATTTACCTTTTTTTTTGTTAAGCTCAGACTGGAGTCATGTTTAGACATGTCCTGAACATGTCTGGGGCAAGTCTCAGAAAGTTAAAAAAAAAGAGGTCTAAATGTGGGTGGGGTCTGAAAGAGAGTATATAAGGAAAAGAATTGAGACAGTAAAGTAGTAGGAGAAATTGCAAGAAGATGACCAGACCTGCCATTCTGTTCAAGACCTGTGACATTTCTTTTGTGGATTTCTTTGCCTGTGATTGAGCATTTTCATTATCCAGGACATCACCAAGCCACCCCACAAAAAGGGACTGTAAATATTTCTTTTTTTTTTCCTAATCAATCTTGGTCTTTAGGTTCATTAGTTGTTAGTTAGTTGTTATTGTCTTTGTCTGTTAAATTAAATGTGTTTAAGTTTTTAAAAACTGTGTGTCATCCCTTGCTGTTGCTGTTGTGTTATAAATGTAATAACAAATTGGGGCCATAACAATATGAAAGTGCGAATAGGCACAGTTTCAGCGCTCTAGCGCGCTTAATTAGAGAGATAGGAGCATTTTCACTCCAATTCAGTCGTGTAGTCACAATTCACTCAAGTTTGTCACTTTCCCACTGAGTTACATACAGAATGATAAATTTTAACATGCAGAACTAAAAAAAAGAAAGTTTTTGAAAAGGTGCATATCCTCACTTCAGAAGCTTATATTCACTTCCAAATGACCGAACAAGCACATTGGACCAAAGGAGACCATATATGCATTGCACTGTGATCTGAAGCAGTTTCCAGGCCAGAAACACGCACAGATTCACCTTCTGAGTTTAAAACCTCAAGGAAGCGTGTTTATATGAAAGTGCGTATAGGCACAGTTTCAGAGCTCTAGCGCGCTTAATTAGAGAGATAGGAACATTTTCACTCCAATTCAGTCGTGTAGTCACAATTCACTCAAGTTTGTCACTTTCCCACTGAGTTACATACAGAATGATAAATTTTAACAAGCAGAACTAAAAAAAAAAAAAAGTTTTTGAAAAAGTGCATATCTTCACTTCAGAAGCTTTTATTCACTTCCAAATGACCGAACGAGCACATTGGACCAAAGGAGACCATATATGCATTGCACTGTGATCTGAAGCAGTTCCCAGGCCATAAACACGCACAGATTCACCTTCTGAGTTGAAAACCTCAAGGAAGCGTGTTTATATGAAAGTGCGAATAGGCACAGTTTCAGCGCTCTAGCGCGCTTAATTAGAGAGATACGAGCATTTTCCCTACAATTCAGTCATTTAGTCACAATTCACTCAAGTTTGTCACTTTCCCACTGAGTTACATACAGAATGATAAATTTTAACATGCAGAACTAAAAAAAAGAAAGTTTTTGAAAAAGTGCATATCTTCACTTCAGAAGCTTATATTCACTTTCAAATGACCGAACGAGCACATTGGACCAAACGAGACCATATATGCATTGCACTGTGATCTGAAGCAGTTCCCAGGCCAGAAACACGCACAGATTCACCTTCTGAGTTTAAAACCTCAAGGAAGCGTGTTTATATGAAAGTGCGTATAGGCACAGTTTCAGAGCTCTAGCGCGCTTAATTAGAGAGATAGGAGCATTTTCACTCCAATTCAGTCGTGTAGTCACAATTCACTCAAGTTTGTCACTTTCCCACTGAGTTACATACAGAATGATAAATTTTAACAAGCAGAACTAAAAAAAAGAAAGTTTTTGAAAAAGTGCATATCTTCACTTCAGAAGCTTATATCACTTCCAAATGACCGAACGAGCACATTGGACCAAAGGAGACCATATATGCATTGCACTGTGATCTGAAGCAGTTTCCAGGCCAGAAACACGCACAGATTCACCTTCTGAGTTTAAAACCTCAAGGAAGCGTGTTTATATGAAAGTGCGTATAGGCACAGTTTCAGAGCTCTAGCGCGCTTAATTAGAGAGATACGAGCATTTTCCCTACAATTCAGTCGTGTAGTCACAATTCACTCAAGTTTGTCACTTTCCCACTGAGTTACATACAGAATGATAAATTTTAACAAGCAGAACTAAAAAAAAAAAAAGTTTTTGAAAAAGTGCATATCTTCACTTCAGAAGCTTATATTCACTTCCAAATGACCGAACGAGCACATTGGACCAAAGGAGACCATATATGCATTGCACTGTGATCTGAAGCAGTTTCCAGGCCAGAAACATGCAGAGATTCACCTTCTGAGTTTAAAACCTCAAGGAAGCGTGTTTTCATGAAAGTGCGTATAGGCTCAGTTTATGAGCTCTAGCGCGCTTAATTAGAGAGATAGGAGCATTTTCACTCCAATTCAGTCATTAAGTCACAATTTACTCAAGTTTGTCACTTTCCCACTGTTACACACAGAATGAAAATTTTTGACAAGCAGAACTAAAAAAAAGAAAGTTTTTGAAAAAGTGCAAATCTTCACTTCAGAAGCTTATATTCACTTCCAAATGACCGAACGAGCACATTGGACCAAAGGAGACCATATATGCATTGCACTGTGATCTAAAGCAGTTCCCAGGCCAGAAACACGCACAGATTAACCTTCTGAGTTTAAAACCTCAAGGAAGCGTGTTTATATGAAAGTGCGTATAGGCACAGTTTCAGCGCTCTAGCGCGCTTAATTAGAGAGATAGGAGCATTTTCACTCCAATTCAGTCGTGTAGTCACAATTCACTCAAGTTTGTCACTTTCCCACTGAGTTACATACAGAATGATAAATTTTAACATGCAGAACTAAAAAAAAGAAAGTTTTTGAAAAGGTGCATATCTTCACTTCAGAAGCTTATATTCACTTCCAAATGACCGAACAAGCACATTGGACCAAAGGAGACCATATATGCATTGCACTGTGATCTGAAGCAGTTTCCAGGCCAGAAACACGCACAGATTCACCTTCTGAGTTTAAAACCTCAAGGAAGCGTGTTTATATGAAAGTGCATATAGGCACAGTTTCAGAGCTCTAGCGCGCTTAATTAGAGAGATAGGAGCATTTTCACTCCAATTCAGTCGTGTAGTCACAATTCACTCAAGTTTGTCACTTTCCCACTGAGTTACATACAGAATGATAAATTTTAACAAGCAGAACTAAAAAAAAAAAAAGTTTTTGAAAAAGTGCATATCTTCACTTCAGAAGCTTATATTCACTTCCAAATGACCGAACGAGCGCATTGGACCAAACGAGACCATATATGCATTGCACTGTGATCTGAAGCAGTTTCCAGGCCAGAAACATGCAGAGATTCACCTTCTGAGTTTAAAACCTCAAGGAAGCGTGTTTTCATGAAAGTGCGTATAGCCACAGTTTCAGAGCTCTCGCGCGCTTAATTACAGAGATACGAGCATTTTCACTCCAATTCAGTCATTTAGTCACAATTTACTCAAGTTTGTCACTTTCCCACTGAGTTACATACAGAATGATAAATTTTAACAAGCAGAACTAAAAAAAAGAAAGTTTTTGAAAAAGTGCATATCTTCACTTCAGCAGCTTATATTCACTTCCAAATGACCGAACGAGCACATTGGACCAAAGGAGACCATATATGCATTGCACTGTGATCTGAAGCAGTTTCCAGGCCAGAAACACGCACAGATTCACCTTCTGAGTTTAAAACCTCAAGGAAGCGTGTTTATATGAAAGTGCGTATAGGCACAGTTTCAGCGCTCTAGCGCGCTTAATTAGAGAGATACGAGCATTTTCCCTACAATTCAGTCATTTAGTCACAATTCACTCAAGTTTGTCACTTTCCCACTGAGTTACATACAGAATGATAAATTTTAACATGCAGAACTAAAAAAAAGAAAGTTTTTGAAAAAGTGCATATCTTCACTTCAGAAGCTTATATTCACTTTCAAATGACCATTCAAGCAAATTGGACCAAACGAGACCATATATGCATTGCACTGTGATCTGAAGCAGTTTCCAGGCCAGAAACACGCACAGATTCACCTTCTGAGTTTAAAACCTCAAGGAAGCGTGTTTATATGAAAGTGCGTATAGGCACAGTTTCAGAGCTCTAGCGCGCTTAATTAGAGAGATAGGAGCATTTTCACTCCAATTCAGTCGTGTAGTCACAATTCACTCAAGTTTGTCACTTTCCCACTGAGTTACATACAGAATGATAAATTTTAACAAGCAGAACTAAAAAAAAGAAAGTTTTTGAAAAAGTGCATATCTTCACTTCAGAAGCTTATATTCACTTCCAAATGACCGAACGAGCACATTGGACCAAAGGAGACCATATATGCATTGCACTGTGATCTGAAGCAGTTTCCAGGCCAGAAACACGCACAGATTCACCTTCTGAGTTTAAAACCTCAAGGAAGCGTGTTTATATGAAAGTGCGTATAGGCACAGTTTCAGAGCTCTAGCGCGCTTAATTAGAGAGATAGGAGCATTTTCACTCCAATTCAGTCGTGTAGTCACAATTCACTCAAGTTTGTCACTTTCCCACTGAGTTACATACAGAATGATAAATTTTAACATGCAGAACTAAAAAAAAGAAAGTTTTTGAAAAGGTGCATTGTTGTGTTCCAGGGTTCTGGCCTTTGGCCAGAACAGTATTATTCATGGTTTTAACAGTTTCATGTTCTAGATTTCATAGTTCATAGTTTCATGTATCATAGTTCATGTTCATAGTTCATGTCATAGTTTTAACAGTTTCTTGTTTCAGGATTTTACATTTCAAGTTTCATTCCAAGTCCATGTTTTTACTTTTCCATGTTTTGTTTCATGCCAGGTCTGCCATGCCACTCCACCGCTTGTCTGCGTTCCGCCCCGTGCCTTCGTTGTTGCACATTTCAGAGCTCTGGTTGGCTTTGTGGTTTCCCCCTTCCTTCTGTGC
Organism: Gymnothorax reevesii; assembly: GCA_029721435.1. NCBI lineage: Eukaryota > Metazoa > Chordata > Actinopteri > Anguilliformes > Muraenidae > Gymnothorax > Gymnothorax reevesii. The sequence goes on along the minus strand of CM056580.1, from coordinate 111,610,619 downwards.
TGTGCTGATTCGGGGCTGTCTAAGCTTAATTGGCAATTAACTGTTTTTAAGTTACTAACATTTACTAACACTCACTGGGTGGTGTAATTCATTAGATAGGCACATTACTAATACTACTAATGTAGACAGGGAGTTTATTGTCATGATTCCTGCTTTGCTATTTCAAGATCTTGCTGTGCTTTTCTGTTCTTAACATTCATGCTTGCTTCCAAACTGCATACTTAATTGGTACTTAAGCTGAGCACGCTCATTCTCTTAATGAGCAGGTCATGTCATCCTATCTCTGTCCATGTCTTGATCTTGCCATGCCTCTTGTTTCTCTCTCTCCAGGTGTTACCCCTCATGTCATGATTTCCAAGCCTTTATCTGGATGCGGTGGAAGTTGGCTGGCAGACAGTGTCTCAAGTTTGTTTCTAGTCGCGTCTCGTTTAGCCAAGTTCTTGTCGAGTTCCATAGTATTTGTCCTAGCCTCTCGTCTTGTGTGTTTATATATATATTATATATTAGTCTGGTTATTTATTTTTCTTGTTCTTCTTGCCTGGAGTTTCCAGTGCCTTTTGTTTTTTGCTATTTTGCATTTTTGTTTATAGCTCTGTGTAGCTTCCTTAGTTTGTTTTTTGCAACCCTTTGGGCCAAGTTTTTTGTTGGCCCTCGTGCCTGTTTTGTTTTGGTTATTAATAAAATCCTCATTCCCTTTTCCCGCATCTGGTGTCACTGATTCCATATCAGTAGACACTGTCTCATCGACACCAGCGGGATGGAGCGCAAGATCGCCCAGCAAGAGGCTGAGCTGCTGCGGCAACGGCAGCAGATTCAGGAGCTGACCGCTGCGCTGGCCATTCTGCAAGCCAGCCTCCCCTGGGCGGGTTCCAGCCAGGCTCCCACCATGCCTGCTACCCAGCCCCTTGCCACCCCTGCACCTGTGCTACAGCCCGGAGCGGAAGCACCCCAGCTGCAGCCAGTCACGCACCCAGGTCCTGAGCCTCGCCTTCCACCACCTGAGCGGTACGGCGGAGAACCAGGGTTCTGCAGGGCCTTCCTCACCTCCTGCGAGATGTGCTTCGCTCTGCAGCCTTCTACCTTCGCCTCGGAGCCGGCCCGAGTCGCCTTCGTCTTTTCCCAGCTGACGGGGCGGGCTCGCCTGTGGGGAACTGCCGCATGGCAGGCTCGGCTGCCCTGTACTACCACCTACCAGGCCTTGGCGGAGGAACTGCTGCGCATCTTCGACCGCTCCAAGCAGGGAAGAGCTGCAGGGCGAGAGCTACTGAGGATGAGGCAGGGGAGGAGATCGGTGGCGGACTATGCCATCGACTTCCAAACAGCGGCAGCTACTTCTGGCTGGAGCAAGGAGGCATTGTGTGACGTGTTCCTCCAGGGGCTGTCCGAACCAGTCAAAGACCGACTGCTCTTTTGTGAGATCCCAGAGTCTCCAGAGGCCCTTGTCGACCTGGCCCTTCGTATTGACAGCCGCCTGGAGGAGAGGGCGCTCACCCTTGGCCCTGGTCGACGTCCTGCCCCCTCTGGTCAGATCCAACCCCCGGGTCCCAGTCATGCGTCGCCTCAGGACCAGCCGAGGAGAAGCACCACCACACCCCCTCCTGGGAAGGCATCTCCCATGGAGATCGGGAGGTCCCGGCTCACCCAGGAGGAGCGCCAACGGAGAAGGAGGTCGGGGGCATGTTTTTACTGCGGCCAGCAGGGTCATGCTGTGCGAGGCTGTCAGTCAAGACAGCGCCCCCTAGCATCTGGAGGAGTACTGGTGGGTGCTTCATCCAAGGAGACCTCCTCCTACCGCCGGACCTGCGTTCCGGTGACCCTGACCTGGGAGGGCCGCTCCCGCAAGACCACCGCCCTCATTGACTCGGGGGCTGAGGAAAACTTTATCGACGCCAGAGCTGCTGCTGAGTGGGGGGTTCCCCTATGCCATCTTCCCAGCCCATTGTCCATCTCAGGGCTGGGTGGGCAACCCCTAGCTAAGGTGTCCTTCCGGACCGTTCCCATCCAGCTGCTGGCGTCCGGTAACCACCGCGAGCAGATCCGGCTGTTCGTGACCGAGACACCTCGCTCCCCTATTGTCCTGGGTCATCCCTGGTTGGCGCTACACGGGCCGGTGATCGACTGGGCCCGCCATGAGGTGCGGGAGTGGAGTGCCTCCTGTTCAGCCAGCTGCCTCCTCGACTCCCGACCTTCTTGCTCTGTGGGTGGACCAGCTCCCGAGGGGAGGCCAGACGTCTCCAGAGTGCCCCCCGAATACCACGACCTAGCAACAGTCTTTAGCAAGTCCCGTGCGGTGTCCCTGCCCCCGCACCGTCCGTATGACTGTGCTATTGACCTCCAGCCTGGCACAGCGCCTCCTAGGGGTCGTGTCTTTGCCTTGTCTGAGCCAGAGAGGGGGGCCATGGACAAGTACATCCGGGAGTCCATTGCAGCTGGCATCATCCGTCCATCCTCCTCTCCCGCGGGGGCAGGCTTCTTCTTCGTCAAAAAGAAGGACGGCTCCCTGCGCCCCTGCATCGATTACCGAGGCCTAAATAAGATCACCATCAGGAACCGCTACCCGCTTCCACTGATGTCCTCGGCATTCGATGTGATCCAAGGGGCGGCCATCTTCACCAAGCTGGACCTGCGGAATGCTTATCACCTCCTGCGCATTAGGGAAGGCGACGAATGGAAAACCGCTTTCAACACCCCTAGCGGCCACTGGGAGTACTTGGTGGTTCCATTCGGCCTGACCAACGCACCCGCAGTGTTCCAAAACTTGGTGAACGATGTGCTTGGAGATATGATCGGGCGGTTTGTCTATGTCTACCTGGATGACATCCTGATCTTCTCCCGGGATAGGACAGAGCACACAAGCCATGTTCGCCAGGTGCTCCGCCGCCTCCTCGAAAACCGCCTCTTTGTTAAGGCTGAAAAGTGCGAGTTCAGCACCACCACTACCTCCTTCCTGGGGCACGTCATCTCCCCTAACCACCTGGGCATGGACGAGGAGAAGGTCAAGGCTGTGGTGGACTGGCCCGCACCCAAGGACCGCAAGGCCCTACAGAGCTTCCTGGGATTCGCTAATTTCTATAGGCGATTCGTCAGGAACTATAGCACCGTGGCAGCTCCCCTAACGGCCCTTACCTCCATCAAGGTGCCATTCCGTTGGACTCCGCAAGCCGAGGTGACCTTCTGTGAGCTGAAGAGGCGCTTCACCACCGCGCCCATCCTCACCACCCCCGACCCCGCCAAGCAGTTCATTGTGGAGGTGGATGCCTCCAATGTCGGGGTTGGTGCGGTGCTATCTCAAAGATCCAGCAATGATCAGAAGGTACACCCGTGCGCGTTCTACTCCCACCGGCTGACGCCTGCGGAGTCCAACTACGACGTCGGGAACCGGGAGCTGCTGGCGGTGAAACTGGCCCTGGAGGAATGGAGGCACTGGCTTGAGGGGGCAAGGGTTCCGTTCCTGGTCTGGACGGACCATAAAAACCTAGAGTACCTCCGTTCTGCCAAGAGGTTGACACCCAGACAAGCCAGATGGGCCCTCTTTTTCGACCGGTTCAACTTCTCCCTGGCCTACAGGCCAGGATCCAAGAACACCAAGGCTGACGCGCTCTCCAGGCGTTTCGACGCTTCCTCGGCCAAGGGAGAGCCCAGCTCCATTCTGCCCAGAACATGTTTCGTCAACAACGTGTGCCTCCGGATCGAGGAGCTGGTCCGCAACGCCCAGAACGGCGCAGCTACGCCCAGTGCCTGCCCTGCCAACTGCCTGTACGTCCCTGCAGCTGCCCGGTCTGACGTTCTCCAGTGGGGCCACTCCTCCAACCTGTCGTGCCATCCTGGGGTCGGCCGGACCCTGCGGTTCATCCAGCGCCGTTTCTGGTGGCCCAAGATGGCAGCAGAGGTCCGGGGGTTCGTTTCTGCCTGCTCAGTCTGTTCCCGCGCCAAGTCCTCCCACGCACCTCCCTCTGGTCTGCTCCAACCACTGCCCATTCCTCACCGTCCCTGGTCCCACATAGCTCTGGACTTCGTCACTGGCCTGCCCGTCTCCCATGGAAACACCACTGTCCTCACCATAGTTGACCGGTTCTCCAAATCTGCCCACTTCGTGCCCCTTCCCAAGCTCCCCTCTGCTAAAACCACAGCTGACCTATTAATTCAGCATGTTGTCCGTCTCCATGGCATTCCTGTGGATATAGTGTCAGATCGTGGTCCCCAATTCACCTCCCAGTTCTGGAAAGCATTCTGCACATCCCTTGGCACCTCCTTCAGCCTCAGCTCCGGATACCACCCACAGACCAATGGACAGACTGAGCGGGCCAACCAAACCCTGGAGACGGTTCTCCGGTGCGTGTGCTCGACCAACCCAAGATCCTGGTCTACCATGCTACCCTGGGTCGAGTACGCCGTAAACTCCCACGCCGCCTCTGCCTCCGGCCTCTCCCCCTTCGAGTGCTGTATGGGCTACCAGCCTCCATTGTTCCCCAGCCAGGAGGAGGAGGTCGGGGTGCCTTCGGCCGGGGCATTCATCCGGCGGTGTCGCCGTGTGTGGCTGTCTGCTCGCCGCGCCTTGGTTCGGGCGGGTAAGACGATGAAGACCACGGCAGACAAGCGTCGGCGCCCAGCCCCTCGCTATCGGGTCGGCCAGAAGGTCTGGTTAGCTGCGCAGGACATCCCACTCCGGGTGGAAAGCCGCAAGCTGGCTCCTCGCTTCCTGGGTCCTTTCCCAATCCAAAGGATCATCAGCCCCACGGCTGTCCGGCTCAAGCTCCCATCCACCATGCGACGGCTCCACCCTGTGTTCCACGTTTCACGCCTGAGGCCTGTTGCCACCTCCCCCCTCATGCCCCCACCTGAGCCTCCGCCTCCTCCTCGGCTCATTGACGGAGGGGAGGCCTACACAGTCAAAGCTCTACTGGATTGCCGACGGAGGGGCCGGGGCCTCCAATACCTCGTGGATTGGGAGGGGTACGGCCCAGAGGAGCGTTCCTGGGTCCCGGCCAGGCACATACTAGACAAGAATCTCATCCGTGACTACCACCAGTCACACCCCAAGCCATAGTCATAGCCATCACCCATAGCCATAGCCCACAGCCATAGCCTCTAGCCATAGCCGTTACATCATCCCAAGCCATAGCCCATAGCCATAGTCCCAAGCCATTGCCATAGTCTCTAGCCATAGCCATAGTCCCAAGTCCAAGCCCAAGCCATAGCCATAGCCCCAAACCATAGCCTCAAGCCATAGCCATAGCCCCACCCCATAGCCCATAGCCCACAGCCCATAGCCATAGCCTCAAGCCATAGCCGTTACCATCACTCCTTGCCATAGCCCAAGCCTTAGCCCCAGCTTGCTGGAGAACCAAGTTACCTTGTTTATGTTTAGTGTTTCTTGTTTTACCGTTTCTTAGTTAGGTGTTTTGTGTCTTAGGGTTTTTGTCCTTAGTATTTATTTGGTTATTTGTCTAGTGGGATTTGTATTTAGTTTTGTGCGGCTTCATGTATTTTAGTTATTGGTGTTTTTTGTCCGCGTCAGGTGCCGCTTTTGTAAGGGGGGGGTACTGTTGTGTTCCAGGGTTCTGGCCTTTGGCCAGAACAGTATTATTCATGGTTTTAACAGTTTCATGTTCTAGATTTCATAGTTCATAGTTTCATGTATCATAGTTCATGTTCATAGTTCATGTCATAGTTTTAACAGTTTCTTGTTTCAGGATTTTACATTTCAAGTTTCATTCCAAGTCCATGTTTTTACTTTTCCATGTTTTGTTTCATGCCAGGTCTGCCATGCCACTCCACCGCTTGTCTGCGTTCCGCCCCGTGCCTTCGTTGTTGCACATTTCAGAGCTCTGGTTGGCTTTGTGGTTTCCCCCTTCCTTCTGTGCTGTGCTGATTCGGGGCTGTCTAAGCTTAATTGGCAATTAACTGTTTTTAAGTTACTAACATTTACTAACACTCACTGGGTGGTGTAATTCATTAGATAGGCACATTACTAATACTACTAATGTAGACAGGGAGTTTATTGTCATGATTCCTGCTTTGCTATTTCAAGATCTTGCTGTGCTTTTCTGTTCTTAACATTCATGCTTGCTTCCAAACTGCATACTTAATTGGTACTTAAGCTGAGCACGCTCATTCTCTTAATGAGCAGGTCATGTCATCCTATCTCTGTCCATGTCTTGATCTTGCCATGCCTCTTGTTTCTCTCTCTCCAGGTGTTACCCCTCATGTCATGATTTCCAAGCCTTTATCTGGATGCGGTGGAAGTTGGCTGGCAGACAGTGTCTCAAGTTTGTTTCTAGTCGCGTCTCGTTTAGCCAAGTTCTTGTCGAGTTCCATAGTATTTGTCCTAGCCTCTCGTCTTGTGTGTTTATATATATATTATATATTAGTCTGGTTATTTATTTTTCTTGTTCTTCTTGCCTGGAGTTTCCAGTGCCTTTTGTTTTTTGCTATTTTGCATTTTTGTTTATAGCTCTGTGTAGCTTCCTTAGTTTGTTTTTTGCAACCCTTTGGGCCAAGTTTTTTGTTGGCCCTCGTGCCTGTTTTGTTTTGGTTATTAATAAAATCCTCATTCCCTTTTCCCGCATCTGGTGTCACTGATTCCATATCATGCATATCTTCACTTCAGAAGCTTATATTCACTTCCAAATGACCGAACAAGCACATTGGACCAAAGGAGACCATATATGCATTGCACTGTGATCTGAAGCAGTTTCCAGGCCAGAAACACGCACAGATTCACCTTCTGAGTTTAAAACCTCAAGGAAGCGTGTTTATATGAAAGTGCGTATAGGCACAGTTTCAGAGCTCTAGCGCGCTTAATTAGAGAGATAGGAACATTTTCACTCCAATTCAGTCGTGTAGTCACAATTCACTCAAGTTTGTCACTTTCCCACTGAGTTACATACAGAATGATAAATTTTAACAAGCAGAACTAAAAAAAAAAAAAAGTTTTTGAAAAAGTGCATATCTTCACTTCAGAAGCTTATATTCACTTCCAAATGACCGAACGAGCACATTGGACCAAAGGAGACCATATATGCATTGCACTGTGATCTGAAGCAGTTTCCAGGCCAGAAACACGCACAGATCCACCTTCTGAGTTTAAAACCTCAAAGAAGCGTGTTTATATGAAAGTGCGTATAGGCACAGTTTCAGAGCTCTAGCGCGCTTAATTAGAGAGATAGGAGCATTTTCACTCCAATTCAGTCGTGTAGTCACAATTCACTCAAGTTTGTCACTTTCCCACTGAGTTACATACAGAATGATAAATTTTAACAAGCAGAACTAAAAAAAAAAAAGTTTTTGAAAAAGTGCATATCTTCACTTCAGAAGCTTATATTCACTTCCAAATGACCGAACGAGCACATTGGACCAAAGGAGACCATATATGCATTGCACTGTGATCTGAAGCAGTTCCCAGGCCATAAACACGCACAGATTCACCTTCTGAGTTGAAAACCTCAAGGAAGCGTGTTTATATGAAAGTGCGTATAGGCACAGTTTCAGCGCTCTAGCGCGCTTAATTAGAGAGATAGGAGCATTTTCACTCCAATTCAGTCATTTAGTCACAATTCACTCAAGTTTGTCACTTTCCCACTGAGTTACATACAGAATGATAAATTTTAACATGCAGAACTAAAAAAAAGAAAGTTTTTGAAAAAGTGCATATCTTCACTTCAGAAGCTTATATTCACTTTCAAATGACCATTCAAGCAAATTGGACCAAACGAGACCATATATGCATTGCACTGTGATCTGAAGCAGTTTCCAGGCCAGAAACACGCACAGATTCACCTTCTGAGTTTAAAACCTCAAGGAAGCGTGTTTATATGAAAGTGCGTATAGGCACAGTTTCAGAGCTCTAGCGCGCTTAATTAGAGAGATAGGAGCATTTTCACTCCAATTCAGTCGTGTAGTCACAATTCACTCAAGTTTGTCACTTTCCCACTGAGTTACATACAGAATGATAAATTTTAACAAGCAGAACTAAAAAAAAAAAAAGTTTTAGAAAAAGTGCATATCTTCACTTCAGAAGCTTATATTCACTTCCAAATGACCGAACGAGCGCATTGGACCAAACGAGACCATATATGCATTGCACTGTGATCTGAAGCAGTTTCCAGGCCAGAAACATGCAGAGATTCACCTTCTGAGTTTAAAACCTCAAGGAAGCGTGTTTTCATGAAAGTGCGTATAGCCACAGTTTCAGAGCTCTCGCGCGCTTAATTAGAGAGATAGGAGCATTTTCACTCCAATTCAGTCGTGTAGTCACAATTCACTCAAGTTTGTCACTTTCCCACTGTTACACACAGAATGAAAAATTTTGACAAGCAGAACTAAAAAAAAGAAAGTTTTTGAAAAAGTGCAAATCTTCACTTCAGAAGCTTATATTCACTTCCAAATGACCGAACGAGCACATTGGACCAAACGAGACCAAATATGCATTGCACTGTGATCTGAAGCAGTTTCCAGGCCAGAAACACGCACCGATTCACCTTCTGAGTTTTAAACCTCAAGGAAGCGTGTTTATATGAAAGTGCGTATAGGCACAGTTTCAGAGCTCTAGCGCGCTTAATTAGAGAGATAGGAGCATTTTCACTCCAATTCAGTCGTGTAGTCACAATTCACTCAAGTTTCTCACTTTCCCACTGAGTTACACACAGAATGAAAAATTTTGACAAGCAGAACTAAAAAAAAGAAAGTTTTTGAAAAAGTGCAAATCTTCACTTCAGAAGCTTATATTCACTTCCAAATGACCGAACGAGCACATTGGACCAAACGAGACCATATATGCATTGCACTGTGATCTGAAGCAGTTTCCAGGCCAGAAACACGCACAGATTCACTTTCTGAGTTTAAAACCTCAAGGAAGCGTGTTTATATGAAAGTGCGTATAGGCACAGTTTCAGAGCTCTAGCGCGCTTAATTAGAGAGATAGGAGCATTTTCATTCTAATTTACTCATATTGTCACAATTCACTCGTTTGTCCCCTTTCTCATTGAGTTACACACAGAATGAAAAATTTTGACAAGCAGAACGAAAAAAAAAAGTATTTGAAAAAGTGCATATCTTCACTTCAGAAGCTTAAATTCACTTCCAAAAGACCGTACGAGCACATTGGACCAAACAAGACCATATATGTTTTGCACAGTGATCTGAAGCAGTTTCCAGGCCAGAAACATGCAGAGATTCACCTTCTGAGTTTAAAACCTCAAGGAAGCGTGTTTTCATGAAAGTGCGTATAGCCACAGTTTCAGAGCTCTCGCGCGCTTAATTACAGAGATACGAGCATTTTCCCTACAATTCAGTCATTTAGTCACAATTTACTCAAGTTTGTCACTTTCCCACTGTTACACACAGAATGAAAATTTTTGACAAGCAGAACTAAAAAAAAGAAAGTTTTTGAAAAAGTGCAAATCTTCACTTCAGAAGCTTATATTCACTTCCAAATGACCAAACGAGCACATTGGACCAAAGGAGACCATATATGCATTGCACTGTGATCTGAAGCAGTTTCCAGGCCATAAACACGCACAGATTCACCTTCTGAGTTTAAAACCTCAAGGAAGCGTGTTTATATGAAAGTGCGTATAGGCACAGTTTCAGAGCTCTAGCGCGCTTAATTAGAGAGATAGGAGCATTTTCACTCCAATTCAGTCGTGTAGTCACAATTCACTCAAGTTTGTCACTTTCCAACAGAGTTACATACAGAATGATAAATTTTAACATGCAGAACTAACGAAAAGAAAGTTTTTCAAAAAGTGCATATCTTCACTTCAGAAGCTTATATTCACTTCCGAATGACCGAACAAGCACATTGGACCAAAGGAGACCATATATGCATTGCACTGTGATCTGAAGCAGTTTCCAGGCCAGAAACACGCACAGATCCATCTTCTGAGTTTAAAACCTCAAAGAAGCGTGTTTATATGAAAGTGCGTATAGGCACAGTTTCAGAGCTCTCGCGTGCTTAATTAGAGAGATAGGAGCATTTTCACTCCAATTCAGTCGTGTAGTCACAATTCACTCAAGTTTGTCACTTTCCCACTGAGTTACATACAGAATGATAAATTTTAACAAGCAGAACTAAAAAAAAGAAAGTTTTTGAAAAAGTGCATATCTTCACTTCAGAAGCTTATATTCACTTCCAAATGACCGAACGAGCACATTGGACCAAAGGAGACCATATATGTATTGCACAGTGATCTGAAGCAGTTTCCAGGCCAGAAACATGCAGAGATTCACCTTCTGAGTTTAAAACCTCAAGGAAGCGTGTTTTCATGAAAGTGCGTATAGCCACAGTTTCAGAGCTCTCGCGCGCTTAATTACAGAGATACGAGCATTTTCCCTACAATTCAGTCATTTAGTCACAATTTACTCAAGTTTGTCACTTTCCCACTGTTACACACAGAATGAAAATTTTTGACAAGCAGAACTAAAAAAAAAAAAAGTTTTTGAAAAAGTGCATATCTTCACTTCAGAAGCTTATATTCACTTCCAAATGACCGAACGAGCACATTGGACCAAAGGAGACAATATATGCATTGCACTGTGATCTGAAGCAGTTTCCAGGCCAGAAACACGCACAGATTCACCTTCTGAGTTTAAAACCTCAAGGAAGCGTGTTTATATGAAAGTGCGTATAGGCACAGTTTCAGCGCTCTAGCGCGCTTAATTAGAGAGATACGAGCATTTTCCCTACAATTCAGTCATTTAGTCACAATTCACTCAAGTTTGTCACTTTCCCACTGAGTTACATACAGAATGATAAATTTTAACATGCAGAACTAAAAAAAAGAAAGTTTTTGAAAAAGTGCATATCTTCACTTCAGAAGCTTATATTCACTTCCAAATGACCGAACAAGCACATTGGACCAAACGAGACCATATATGCATTGCACTGTGATCTGAAGCAGTTCCCAGGCCAGAAACACGCACAGATTCACCTTCTGAGTTTAAAACCTCAAGGAAGCGTGTTTATATGAAAGTCCGTATAGGCACAGTTTCAGAGCTCTAGCGCGCTTAATTAGAGAGATAGGAGCATTTTCACTCCAATTCAGTCGTGTAGTCACAATTCACTCAAGTTTGTTACTTTACCACTGAGTTACACACAGAATGAAAAAATTTGACAAGCAGAAATAAAAAAAAGAAAGTTTTTGAAAAAGTGCAAATCTTCACTTCAGAAGCTTATATTCACTTCCAAATGACCGAACGAGCGCATTGGACCAAACGAGACCATATATGCATTGCACTGTGATCTGAAGCAGTTTCCAGGCCAGAAACATGCAGAGATTCACCTTCTGAGTTTAAAACCACAAGGAAGCGTGTTTTCATGAAAGTGCGTTTCGCCACAGTTTCAGAGCTCTCGCGTGCTTAATTACAGAGATACGAGCATTTTCCCTACAATTCAGTCATTTAGTCACAATTTACTCAAGTTTGTCACTTTCCCACTGTTACACACAGAATGAAAAATTTTGACAAGCAGAACTAAAAAAAAGAAAGTTTTTGAAAAAGTGCATATCTTCACTTCAGAAGCTTATATTCACTTCCAAATGACCGAACGAGCACATTGGACCAAACGAGACCATATATGCATTGCACTGTGATCTGAAGCAGTTTCCAAGCCAGAAACACGCACAGATTCACCATCTGAGTTTAAAACCTCAAGGAAGCGTGTTTATATGAAAGTGCGTATAGGCACAGTTTCAGAGCTCTAGCGCGCTTAATTAGAGAGATAGGAGCATTTTCACTCCAATTCCGTCGTGTAGTCACAATTCACTCAAGTTTGTCACTTTCCCACTGAGTTACACACAGAATGAAAAATTTTGACAAGCAGAACGAAAAAAAAAGTTTTTGAAAAAGTGCATATCTTCACTTCAGAAGCTTATATTCACTTCCAAATGACCATTCAAGCACATTGGACCAAACGAGACCATATATGCATTGCACTGTGATCTGAAGCAGTTCCCAGGCCAGAAACACGCACAGATTCACCTTCTGAGTTTAAAACCTCAAGGAAGCGTGTTTATATGAAAGTGCGTATAGGCACAGTTTCAGAGCTCTAGCGCGCTTAATTAGAGAGATAGGAGCATTTTCATTCTAATTTACTCATATTGTCACAATTCACTCGTTTGTCCCCTTTCTCATTGAGTTACACACAGAATGAAAAATTTTGACAAGCAGAACGAAAAAAAAAAGTTTTTGAAAAAGTGCATATCTTCACTTCAGAAGCTTATATTCACTTCCAAAAGACCGTACGAGCACATTGGACCAAACGAGACCATATATGTATTGCACAGTGATCTGAAGCAGTTTCCAGGCCAGAAACATGCAGAGATTCACCTTCTGAGTTTAAAACCTCAAGGAAGCGTGTTTTCATGAAAGTGCGTATAGCCACAGTTTCAGAGCTCTCGCGCGCTTAATTACAGAGATACGAGCATTTTCCCTACAATTCAGTCATTTAGTCACAATTTACTCAAGTTTGTCACTTTCCCACTGTTACACACAGAATGAAAATTTTAACAAGCAGAACTAAAAAAAAGAAAGTTTTTGAAAAAGTGCATATCTTCACTTCAAAAGCTTATATTCACTTCCAAATGACCGAACGAGCACATTGGACCAAAGGAGACCATATATGCATTGCACTGTGATCTGAAGCAGTTTCCAGGCCATAAACACGCACAGATTCACCTTCTGAGTTTAAAACCTCAAGGAAGCGTGTTTATATGAAAGTGCGAATAGGCACAGTTTTAGCGCTCTAGCGCGCTTAATTAGAGAGATACGAGCATTTTCACTCCAATTCAGTCGTGTAGTCACAATTCACTCAAGTTTGTCACTTTCCCACTGAGTTACATACAGAATGATAAATTTTAACAAGCAGAACTAAAATAAAGAAAGTTTTTGAAAAAGTGCATATCTTCACTTCAGAAGCTTATATTCACATCCAAATGACCGAACAAGCACATTGGACCAAAGGAGACCATATATGCATTGCACTGTGATCTGAAGCAGTTTCCAGGCCAGAAACACGCACAGATTCACCTTCTGAGTTTAAAACCTCAAGGAAGCGTGTTTATATGAAAGTGCATATAGGCACAGTTTCAGAGCTCTAGCGCGCTTAATTAGAGAGATAGGAGCATTTTCACTCCAATTCAGTCGTGTAGTCACAATTCACTCAAGTTTGTCACTTTCCCACTGAGTTACATACAGAATGATAAATTTTAACAAGCAGAACTAAAAAAAAAAAAAAGTTTTTGAAAAAGTGCATATCTTCACTTCAGAAGCTTATATTCACTTCCAAATGACCGAACGAGCACATTGGACCAAAGGAGACCATATATGCATTGCACTGTGATCTGAAGCAGTTTCCAGGCCAGAAACACGCACAGATCCACCTTCTGAGTTTAAAACCTCAAAGAAGCGTGTTTATATGAAAGTGCGTATAGACACAGTTTCAGAGCTCTCGCGCGCTTAATTACAGAGATAGGAGCATTTTCCCTACAATTCAGTCATTTAGTCACAATTTACTCAAGTTTGTCACTTTCCCACTGTTACACACAGAATGAAAATTTTTGACAAGCAGAACTAAAAAAAAGAAAGTTTTTGAAAAAGTGCAAATCTTCACTTCAGAAGCTTATATTCACTTCCAAATGACCGAACGAGCACATTGGACCAAACGAGACCATATATGCATTGCACTGTGATCTGAAGCAGTTTCCAGGCCAGAAACACGCACAGATTCACCTTCTGAGTATAAAACCTCAAGGAAGCGTGTTTATATGAAAGTGCGTATCGGCACAGTTTCAGAGCTCTAGCGCGCTTAATTAGAGAGATAGGAGCATTTTCACTCCAATTCAGTCGTGTAGTCACAATTCACTCAAGTTTGTCACTTTCCCACTGAGTTACACACAGAATGAAAAATTTTGACAAGCAGAACTTGAAAAAAGAAAGTTTTTGAAAAAGTGCATATCTTCACTTCAGAAGCTTATATTCACTTCCAAATGACCATTCAAGTACATTGGACCAAAGGAGACCATATATGCATTGCACTGTGATCTGAAGCAGTTTCCAGGCCAGAAACACGCACAGATTCACCTTCTGAGTTTAAAACCTCAAGGAAGCGTGTTTATATGAAAGTGCGTATAGGCACAGTTTCAGAGCTCTAGCGCGCTTAATTAGAGAGATAGGAGCATTTTCACTCCAATTCAGTCGTGTAGTCACAATTCACTCAAGTTTGTCATTTCCCACTGAGTTACATACAGAATGATAAATTTTAACAAGCAGAACTAAAAAAAAGAAAGTTTTTGAAAAAGTGCATATCTTCACTTCAGAAGCTTATATTCACTTCCAAATGACCGAACGAGCACATTGGACCAAAGGAGACCATATATGCATTGCACTGTGATCTGAAGCAGTTTCCAGGCCAGAAACACGCACAGATTCACCTTCTGAGTTTAAAACCTCAAGGAAGCGTGTTTATATGAAAGTGCGTATAGGCACAGTTTCAGAGCTCTAGCGCGCTTAATTAGAGAGATAGGAGCATTTTCACTCCAATTCAGTCGTGTAGTCACAATTCACTCAAGTTTGTCACTTTCCCACTGAGTTACACACAGAATGAAAAATTTTGACAAGCAGAACTTGAAAAAAGAAAGTTTTTGAAAAAGTGCATATCTTCACTTCAGAAGCTTATATTCACTTCCAAATGACCATTCAAGTACATTGGACCAAAGGAGACCTTATATGCATTGCACTGTGATCTGAAGCAGTTTCCAGGCCAGAAACACGCACAGATTCACCTTCTGAGTTTAAAACCTCAAGGAAGCGTGTTTATATGAAAGTCCGTATAGGCACAGTTTCAGAGCTCTAGCGCGCTTAATTAGAGAGATAGGAGCATTTTCACTCCAATTCAGTCGTGTAGTCACAATTCACTCAAGTTTGTCACTTTCCCACTGAGTTACACACAGAATGAAAAATTTTGACAAGCTGAACTAAAAAAAAGAAAGTTTTTGAAAAAGTGCATATCTTCACTTCAGAAGCTTATATTCACTTCCAAATGACCGAACGAGCACATTGGACCAAACGAGACCATATATGCATTGCACTGTGATCTGAAGCAGTTTCCAGGCCAGAAACACGCACAGATTCACCTTCTGATTTTAAAACCTCAAGGAATCGTGTTTATATGAAAATGCGTATAGGCACAGTTTCAGAGCTCTAGCGCGTTTAATTAGAGAGATAGGAGCATTTTCACTCCAATTCAGTCGTGTAGTCACAATTCACTCAAGTTTGTCACTTTCCCACTGAGTTACATACAGAATGATAAATTTTAACAAGCAGAACTAAAAAAAAGAAAGTTTTTGAAAAAGTGCATATCTTCACTTCAGAAGCTTATATTCACTTCCAAATGACCGAACGAGCACATTGGACCAAAGGAGACCATATATGCATTGCACTGTGATCTGAAGCAGTTTCCAGGCCAGAAACACGCACAGATTCACCTTCTGAGTTTAAAACCTCAAGGAAGCGTGTTTATATGAAAGTGCGTATAGGCACAGTTTCAGAGCTCTAGCGCGCTTAATTAGAGAGATAGGAGCATTTTCACTCCAATTCAGTCGTGTAGTCACAATTCACTCAAGTTTGTCACTCTCCCACTGAGTTACACACAGAATTAAAAATTTTGACAGGCAGAACTAAAAAAAAGAAAGTTTTTGAAAAAGTGCATATCTTCACTTCAGAAGCTTAAATTCACTTCCAAAAGACTGTACAAGCCCATTGGACCAAACGAGACCATATATGTATTGCACAGTGATTTGAAGCAGTTTCCAGGCCAGAAACATGCAGAAATTCACCTTCTGAGTTTAAAACCTCAAGGAAGCGTGTTTTCATGAAAGTGCGTATAGCCACAGTTTCAGAGCTCTAGCGCGCTTAATTACAGAGATACGAGCATTTTCCCTACAATTCAGTCATTTAGTCACAATTCACTCATGTTTGTCACTTTCCCACTGTTACACACAGAATGAAAATTTTTGGCAAGCAAAACTTAAAACAAAAAAGTTTTTGAAAAAGTGCATATCTTCACTTCAGAAGCTTATATTCACTTTCAAATGACCATTCAAGCACATTGGACCAAACGAGACCATATATGCATTGCACTGTGATCTGAAGCAGTTCCCAGGCCAGAAACACGCACAGATTCACCTTCTGAGTTTAAAACCTCAAGGAAGCGTGTGTTCATGAAAGTGCGTATAGCCACAGTTTCAGAGCTCTAGCGTGCTTAATTACAGAGATACGAGCATTTTCCCTACAATTCAGTCATTTAGTCACAATTCACTCAAGTTTGTCACTTTCCCACTGTTACACACAGAATGAAAATTTTTGCCAAGCAAAACTTAAAAAAAAAAAAAGTTTTTGAAAAAGTGCATATCTTCACTTCAGAAGCTTATATTCACTTCCAAATGACCATTCAAGCACATTTGACCAAACGAGACCATATATGCATTGCACTGTGATCTGAAGCAGTTTCCAGGCCAGAAACACGCACAGATTCACCTTCTGAGTTGAAAACCTCAAGGAAGCGTGTTTATATGAAAGTGCGTATAGGCACAGTTTCAGAGCTCTAGCGCGCTTAATTAGAGAGATAGGAGCATTTTCACTCCAATTCCGTCGTGTAGTCACAATTCACTCAAGTTTGTCACTTTCCCACTGAGTTACATACAGAATGATAACTTTTAACAAGCAGAACTAAAAAAAAAGAAAGTTTTTGAAAAAGTGCATATCTTCACTTCAGAAGCTTATATTCACTTCCAAATGACCGAACAAGCACATTGGACCAAAGGAGACCATATATGCATTGGACTGTGATCTGAAGCAGTTTCCAGGCCAGAAACACGCACAGATTCACCTTCTGAGTTTAAAACCTCAAGGAAGCGTGTTTATATGAAAGTGCGTATAGGCACAGTTTCAGCGCTCTAGCGCGCTTAATTAGAGAGATAGGAGCATATTCACTCCAATTCAGTCGTGTAGTCACAATTCACTCAAGTTTGTCACTTTCCCACTGAGTTACATACAGAATGATAAATTTTAACAAGCAGAACTAAAAAAAAGAAAGTTTTTGAAAAAGTGCATATCTTCACTTCAGAAGCTTATATTCACTTCCAAATGACCGAACAAGCACATTGGACCAAAGGAGACCATATATGCATTGCACTGTGATCTGAAGCAGTTTCCAGGCCAGAAACATGCAGAAATTCACCTTCTGAGTTTAAAACCTCAAGGAAGCGTGTTTTCATGAAAGTGCGTATAGCCACAGTTTCAGAGCTCTAGCGCGCTAAATTACAGAGATACGAGCATTTTCCCTTCAATTCAGTCATTTAGTCACAATTCACTCAAGTTTGTCACTTTCCCACTGTTACACACAGAATGAAAATTTTTGCCAAGCAAAACTTAAAAAAAAAAAAAAAGTTTTTGAAAAAGTGCATATCTTCACTTCAGAAGCTTATATTCACTTTCAAATGAGCATTCAAGCACATTGGACCAAACGAGACCATATATGCATTGCACTGTGATCTGAAGCAGTTCCCAGGCCAGAAACACGCACAGATTCACCTTCTGAGTTTAAAACCTCAAGGAAGCGTGTTTATATGAAAGTGCGTATAGGCACAGTTTCAGAGCTCTCGCGCGCTTAATTAGAGAGATAGGAGCATTTTCACTCCAATTCAGTCGTGTAGTCACAATTCACTCAAGTTTGTCACTTTCCCACTGAGTTACACACAGAATGAAAAATTTTGACAAGCAGAACTAAAAAAAAGAAAGTTTTTGAAAAAGTGCAAATCTTAACTTCAGAAGGTTATATTCACTTCCAAATGACCGTACGAGCACATTGGACCAAACGAGACCATATATGCATTGCACTGTGATCTGAAGCAGTTTCCAGGCCAGAAACACGCACAGATTCACCTTCTGAGTTTAAAACCTCAAGGAAGCGTGTTTATATGAAAGTGCGTATAGGCACAGTTTCAGAGCTCAAGCGCGCTTAATTCGAGAGATAGGAGCATTTTCACTCCAATTCAGTCGTGTAGTCACAATTCACTCGTTTGTCCCCTTTCCCATTGAGTTACACACAGAATTAAAAATTTTGACAGGCAGAACTAAAAAAAAGAAAGTGTTTGAAAAAGTGCATATCTTCACTTCAGAAGCTTAAATTCACTTTCAAAAGACTGTACAAGCACATTGGACCAAACGAGACCATATATGCATTGCACAGTGATCTGAAGCAGTTTCCAGGCCAGAAACATGCAGAGATTCACCTTCTGAGTTTAAAACCTCAAGGAAGCGTGTTTTCATGAAAGTGCGTATAGCCACAGTTTCAGAGCTCTAGCGCGCTTAATTACAGAGATACAAGCATTTTCCCTACAATTCAGTCATTTAGTCACAATTCACTCAAGTTTGTCACTTTCCCACTGTTACACACAGAATGAAAATTTTTGCCAAGCAAAACTTTAAAAACAAAAGTTTTTGAAAAAGTGCAAATCTTCACTTCAGAAGCTTATATTCACTTCCAAATGACCGTACGAGCACATTGGACCAAACGAGACCATATATGCATTGCACTGTGATCTGAAGCAGTTCCCAGGCCAGAAACACGCACAGATTCACCTTCTGAGTTTAAAACCTCAAGAAAGCGTGTTTATGTGAAAGTGCGTATAGGCACAGTTTCAGAGCTCTAGCGCGCTTAATTAGAGAGATAGGAGCATTTTCACTCCAATTCAGTCGTGTAGTCACAATTCACTCAAGTTTGTCACTTTCCCACTGAGTTACACACAGAATGAAAAATTTTGACAAGCAGAACTAAAAAAAAGAAAGTTTTCGAAAAAGTGCAAATCTTCACTTCAGAAGGTTATATTCACTTCCAAATGACTGTACGAGCACATTGGACCAAAAGAGACCATATATGCATTGCACTGTGATCTGAAGTAGTTTCCAGGCCAGAAACACGCACAGATTCACCTTCTGAGTTTAAAACCTCAAGAAAGCGTGTTTATATGAAAGTGCGTATAGGCACAGTTTCAGAGCTCTAGCGCGCTTAATTAGAGATATAATTTAGTCATATAGTCACAATTCACTCGTTTGTCCCCTTTCCCATTCAGTTACACACAGAATTAAAAATTTTGACAGGCAAAACTTAAAAAAAGAAGGTTTTTGAAAAAGTGCATATCTTCACTTCAGAAGCTTAAATTCACTTCCAAAAGACTGTACAAGCACATTGGACCAAACGAGACCATATATGTATAGCACAGTGATCTGAAGCAGTTTCCAGGCCAGAAACATGCAGAGATTCATCTTCTGAGTTTAAAACCTCAAGGAAGCGTGTTTTCATGAAAGTGCGTATAGGCACAGTTTCAGAGCTCTAGCGCGCTTAATTAGAGAGATAGGAGCATTTTCACTCCAATTCAGTCGTGTAGTCACAATTCACTCAAGTTTGTCACTTTCCCACTGAGTTACACACAGATTGAAAAATTTTGACAAGCAGATCTAAAAAAAAGAAAGTTTTTGAAAAAGTGCAAATCTTCACTTCTGAAGCTTATATTCACTTCCAAATGACCGTACGAGCACATTGGACCAAACGAGACCATATATGCATTGCACTGTGATCTGAAGCAGTTTCCAGGCCAGAAACACGCACAGATTCACCTTCTGAGTTTAAAACCTCAAGGAAGCGTGTTTATATGAAAGTGCGTATAGGCACAGTTTCAGAGCTCTAGCGCGCTTAATTAGAGAGATAGGAGCATTTTCACTCCAATTCAGTCGTGTAGTCACAATTCACTCAAGTTTGTCACTTTCCCACTGAGTTACATACAGAATGATAAATTTTAACAAGCAGAACTAAAAAAAAGAAAGTTTTTGAAAAAGTGCATATCTTCACTTCAGAAGCTTATATTCACTTCCAAATGACCGAACAAGCACATTGGACCAAAGGAGACCATATATGCATTGCACTGTGATCTGAAGCAGTTTCCAGGCCAGAAACACGCACAGATTCACCTTCTGAGTTTAAAACCTCAAGGAAGCGTGTTTATATGAAAGTGCGTATAGGCACAGTTTCAGAGCTCTAGCGCGCTTAATTAGAGAGATAGGAGCATATTCACTCCAATTCAGTCGTGTAGTCACAATTCACTCAAGTTTGTCACTTTCCCACTGAGTTACATACAGAATGATAAATTTTAACATGCAGAACTAAAAAAAAGAAAGTTTTTGAAAAAGTGCATATCTTCACTTCAAAAGCTTTTATTCACTTCCAAATGACCGAACGAGCACATTGGACCAAAGGAGACCATATATGCATTGCACTGTGATCTGAAGCAGTTTCCAGGCCAGAAACACGCACAGATTCACCTTCTGAGTTTAAAACCTCAAGGAAGCGTGTTTATATGAAAGTGCGTATAGGCACAGTTTCAGCGCTCTAGCGCGCTTAATTAGAGAGATAGGAGCATATTCACTCCAATTCAGTCGTGTAGTCACAATTCACTCAAGTTTGTCACTTTCCCACTGAGTTACATACAGAATGATAAATTTTAACAAGCAGAACTAAAAAAAAGAAAGTTTTTGAAAAAGTGCATATCTTCACTTCAGAAGCTTATATTCACTTCCAAATGACCGAACAAGCACATTGGACCAAAGGAGACCATATATGCATTGCACTGTGATCTGAAGCAGTTTCCAGGCCAGAAACATGCAGAAATTCACCTTCTGAGTTTAAAACCTCAAGGAAGCGTGTTTTCATGAAAGTGCGTATAGCCACAGTTTCAGAGCTCTAGCGCGCTAAATTACAGAGATACGAGCATTTTCCCTTCAATTCAGTCATTTAGTCACAATTCACTCAAGTTTGTCACTTTCCCACTGTTACACACAGAATGAAAATTTTTGCCAAGCAAAACTTAAAAAAAAAAAAAAAGTTTTTGAAAAAGTGCATATCTTCACTTCAGAAGCTTATATTCACTTTCAAATGAGCATTCAAGCACATTGGACCAAACGAGACCATATATGCATTGCACTGTGATCTGAAGCAGTTCCCAGGCCAGAAACACGCACAGATTCACCTTCTGAGTTTAAAACCTCAAGGAAGCGTGTTTATATGAAAGTGCGTATAGGCACAGTTTCAGAGCTCTCGCGCGCTTAATTAGAGAGATAGGAGCATTTTCACTCCAATTCAGTCGTGTAGTCCCAATTCACTCAAGTTTGTCACTTTCCCACTGAGTTACACACAGAATGAAAAATTTTGACAAGCAGATCTAAAAAAAAGAAAGTTTTTGAAAAAGTGCAAATCTTCACTTCTGAAGCTTATATTCACTTCCAAATGACCGTACGAGCACATTGGACCAAACGAGACCATATTTGCATTGCACTGTGATCTGAAGCAGTTCTCAGGCCAGAAACACGCACAGACTCACCTTCTGAGTTTAAAACCTCAAGGAAGAGTGTTTATATGAAAGTCCGTATAGGCACAGTTTCAGAGCTCTAGCGCGCTTAATTCGAGAGATAGGAGCATTTTCACTCCAATTCAGTCGTGTAGTCACAATTCACTCAAGTTTGTCACTTTCCCACTGAGTTACACACAGAATGAAAAATTTTGACAAGCAGAACTAAAAAAAAGAAAGTTTTTGAAAAAGTGCAAATCTTCACTTCAGAAGCTTAAATTCACTTTCAAAAGACTGTACAAGCACATTGGACCAAACGAGACCATATATGCATTGCACAGTGATCTGAAGCAGTTTCCAGGCCAGAAACATGCAGAGATTCACCTTCTGAGTTTAAAACCTCAAGGAAGCGTGTTTTCATGAAAGTGCGTATAGCCACAGTTTCAGAGCTCTAGCGCGCTTAATTACAGAGATACAAGCATTTTCCCTACAATTCAGTCATTTAGTCACAATTCACTCAAGTTTGTCACTTTCCCACTGTTACACACAGAATGAAAATTTTTGCCAAGCAAAACTTTAAAAACAAAAGTTTTTGAAAAAGTGCAAATCTTCACTTCAGAAGCTTATATTCACTTCCAAATGACCGTACGAGCACATTGGACCAAACGAGACCATATATGCATTGCACTGTGATCTGAAGCAGTTCCCAGGCCAGAAACACGCACAGATTCACCTTCTGAGTTTAAAACCTCAAGAAAGCGTGTTTATGTGAAAGTGCGTATAGGCACAGTTTCAGAGCTCTAGCGCGCTTAATTAGAGAGATAGGAGCATTTTCACTCCAATTCAGTCGTGTAGTCACAATTCACTCAAGTTTGTCACTTTCCCACTGAGTTACACACAGAATGAAAAATTTTGACAAGCAGAACTAAAAAAAAGAAAGTTTTCGAAAAAGTGCAAATCTTCACTTCAGAAGGTTATATTCACTTCCAAATGACTGTACGAGCACATTGGACCAAAAGAGACCATATATGCATTGCACTGTGATCTGAAGTAGTTTCCAGGCCAGAAACACGCACAGATTCACCTTCTGAGTTTAAAACCTCAAGAAAGCGTGTTTATATGAAAGTGCGTATAGGCACAGTTTCAGAGCTCTAGCGCGCTTAATTAGAGATATAATTTAGTCATATAGTCACAATTCACTCGTTTGTCCCCTTTCCCATTCAGTTACACACAGAATTAAAAATTTTGACAGGCAAAACTTAAAAAAAGAAGGTTTTTGAAAAAGTGCATATCTTCACTTCAGAAGCTTAAATTCACTTCCAAAAGACTGTACAAGCACATTGGACCAAACGAGACCATATATGTATAGCACAGTGATCTGAAGCAGTTTCCAGGCCAGAAACATGCAGAGATTCATCTTCTGAGTTTAAAACCTCAAGGAAGCGTGTTTTCATGAAAGTGCGTATAGGCACAGTTTCAGAGCTCTAGCGCGCTTAATTAGAGAGATAGGAGCATTTTCACTCCAATTCAGTCGTGTAGTCACAATTCACTCAAGTTTGTCACTTTCCCACTGAGTTACACACAGATTGAAAAATTTTGACAAGCAGATCTAAAAAAAAGAAAGTTTTTGAAAAAGTGCAAATCTTCACTTCTGAAGCTTATATTCACTTCCAAATGACCGTACGAGCACATTGGACCAAACGAGACCATATATGCATTGCACTGTGATCTGAAGCAGTTCCCAGGCCAGAAACATGCACAGATTCACCTTCTGAGTTTAAAACCTCAAGAAAGCGTGTTTATGTGAAAGTGCGTATAGGCACAGTTTCAGAGCTCTAGCGCGCTTAATTAGAGAGATAGGAGCATTTTCACTCCAATTCAGTCGTGTAGTCACAATTCACTCAAGTTTGTCACTTTCCCACTGAGTTACACACAGAATGAAAAATTTTGACAAGCAGAACTAAAAAAAAGAAAGTTTTTGAAAAAGTGCAAATCTTCACTTCAGAAGCTTATATTCACTTTCAAATGACCATTCAAGCACATTGGACCAAACGAGACCATAAATGCATTGCACTGTGATCTGAAGCAGTTCCCAGGCCAGAAACACGCACAGATTCATCTTCTGAGTTTAAAACCTCAAGGAAGCGTGTTTTCATGAAAGTGCGTATTGGCATAGTTTCAGAGCTCTAGCGCGCTTAATTACAGAGATACGAGCATTTTCCCTACAATTCAGTCATTTAGTCACAAATCACTCAAGTTTGTCACTTTCCCACAGAGTTACACACAGAATGAAAATTTTTGACAAGCAGAACCAAAAAAATGAAAGTTTTCGAAAAAGTGCAAATCTTCACTTCAGAAGGTTATATTCACTTCCAAATGACCGTACGAGCACATTGGACCAAAAGAGACCATATATGCATTGCACTGTGATCTGAAGTAGTTTCCAGGCCAGAAACACGCACAGATTCACCTTCTGAGTTAAAAAACCTCAAGAAAGCGTGTTTATATGAAAGTGCGTATAGGCACAGTTTCAGAGCTCTAGCGCGCTTAATTACAGAGATACGAGCATTTTCAGTCCAATTCAGTCGTGTAGTCACAATTCACTCAAGCTTGTCACTTTCCCACTGAGTTACACACAGAATTAAAAATTTTGACAGGCAGAACTAAAAAAAAGAAAGTTTTTGAAAAAGTGCATATCTTCACTTCAGAAGCTTATATTCATTCTCAAATGACCATTCAAGCACATTGGACCAAACGAGACCATATATGCATTGCACTGTGATCTGAAGCAGTTTCCAGGCCAGAAACACGCCCAGGTTCACCTTCTGAGTTTAAAACCTCAAGGAAGCGTGTTGATATGAAAGTGCGTATAGGCACAGTTTCAGAGCTCTAGCGCGCTTAATTAGAGAGATAGGAGCATTTTCACTCCAATTCAGTCGTGTAGTCACAATTCACTCAAGTTTGTCACTTTCCCACTGAGTTACACACAGAATGATAAATTTTGACAAGCAGAACTAAAAAAAAGAAAGTTTTTGAAAAAGTGCAAATCTTCACTTCAGAAGCTTATATTCACTTCCAAATGACCGTACGAGCACATTGGACCAAACGCGACCATATATGTATTGCACTGTGATCTGAAGCAGTTTCCAGGCCAGAAACACGCACAGATTCACCTTCTGAGTTTAAAACCTCAAGGAAGCGTGTTTATATGAAAGTGCGTATAGGCACAGTTTCAGCGCTCTAGCGCGCTTAATTAGAGAGATAAGAGCATTTTCACTCCAATTCAGTCGTGTAGTCACAATTCACTCAAGTTTGTCACTTTCCCACTGAGATACATACAGAATGATACATTTTAACAAGCAGAACTAAAAAAAAGAAAGTTTTTGAAAAAGTGCATATCTTCACTTCAGAAGCTTATATTCACTTCCAAATGACCGAACGAGCACATTGGACCAAAAGAGACCATATATGCATTGCACTGTGATCTGAAGCAGTTTCCAGGCCAGAAACATGCAGAAATTCACCTTCTGAGTTTAAAACCTCAAGGAAGCGTGTTTATATGAAAGTGCGTGTAGGCACAGTTTCAGCGCTCTAGCGCGCTTAATTAGAGAGATAGGAGCATTTTCACTCCAATTCAGTCGTGTAGTCACAATTCACTGAAGTTTGTCACTTTCCCACTGAGTTACACACAGAATTAAAAATTTTGACAGGCAGAACTAAAAAAAAAAAAGTTTTTGAAAAAGTGCATATCTTCACTTCAGAAGCTTATATTCACTTTCAAATGACCATTCAAGCACATTGGACCAAAGGAGACCAAATATGCATTGCACTGTGATCTGACGCAGTTCCCAGGCCAGAAACACGCACAGATTCACCTTCTGAGTTTAAAACCTCAAGGAAGCGTGTTTATATGAAAGTCCGTATAGGAACAGTTTCAGAGCTCTAGCGCGCTTAATTAGAGAGATAGGAGCATTTTCACTCCAATTCAGTCGTGTAGTCACAATTCACTCAAGTTTGTCACTTTCCCACTGAGTTACATACAGAATGATAAATTTTAACAAGCAGAACTAAAAAAAAGAAAGTTTTTGAAAAAGTGTATATATTCATCACTTCAGAAGCTTATATTCACTTCCAAATGACCGAACGAGCACATTGGACCAAAGGAGACCATATATGCATTGCACTGTGATCTGAAGCAGTTTCCAGGCCAGAAACACGCACAGATTCACCTTCTGAGTTTAAAACCTCAAGGAAGCGTGTTTATATGAAAGTCCGTATAGGAACAGTTTCAGAGCTCTAGCGCGCTTAATTAGAGAGATAGGAGCATTTTCACTCCAATTCAGTCGTGTAGTCACAATTCACTCAAGTTTGTCACTTTCCCACAGAGTTACATACAGAATGATAAATTTTAACATGCAGAACTAAAAAAAAGAAATTTTTTTAAAAAGTGCATATCTTCACTTCAGAAGCTTATATTCACTTCCAAATGACCGAACGAGCACATTGGACCAAAGGAGACCATATATGCATTGCACTGTGATCTGAAGCAGTTTCCAGGCCAGAAACACGCACAGATTCACCTTCTGAGTTTAAAACCTCAAGGAAGCGTGTTTATATGAAAGTGCGTATAGGCACAGTTTCAGAGCTCTAGCGCGCTTAATTAGAGAGATAGGAGCATTTTCACTCCAATTCAGTCGTGTAGTCACAATTCACTCAAGTTTGTCACTTTCCCACTGAGTTACATACAGAATGATAAATTTTAACAAGCAGAACTAAAATAAAGAAAGTTTTTGAAAAAGTGCATATCTTCACTTCAGAAGCTTATATTCACATCCAAATGACCGAACAAGCACATTGGACCAAAGGAGACCATATATGCATTGCACTGTGATCTGAAGCAGTTTCCAGGCCAGAAACACGCACAGATTCACCTTCTGAGTTTAAAACCTCAAGGAAGCGTGTTTATATGAAAGTGCGTATAGGCACAGTTTCAGCGCTCTAGCGCGCTTAATTACAGAGATACGAGCATTTTCCCTACAATTCAGTCATTTAGTCACAATTCACTCAAGTTTGTCACTTTCCCACTGTTACACAGAGAATGAAAATTTTTGCCAAGCAAAACTTAAAAAAAGAAAGTTTTTGAAAAAGTGCATATCTTCACTTCACAAGCTTATATTCACTTCCAAATGACCGAACGAGCACATTGGACCAAACGAGACCATATATGCATTGCACTGTGATCTGAAGCAGTTTCCAGGCCAGAAACATGCAGAAATTCACCTTCTGAGTTTAAAACCTCAAGGAAGCGTGTTTATATGAAAGTGCGAATAGGCACAGTTTCAGAGCTCTAGCGCGCTTAATTAGAGAGATAGGAGCATTTTCACTCCAATTCAGTCGTGTAGTCACAATTCACTCAAGTTTGTCACTTTCCCACTGAGTTACACACAGAATTAAACATTTTGACAGGCAGAACTAAAAAAAAAAAAGTTTTTGAAAAAGTGCATATCTTCACTTCAGAAGCTTATATTCACTTCCAAATGACCGAACGAGCACATTGGACCAAAAGAGACCATATATGCATTGCACTGTGATCTGAAGCAGTTTCCAGGCCAGAAACACGCACAGATTCACCTTCTGAGTTTAATACCTCAAGGAAGCGTGTTTATATGAAAGTGCGTATAGGCACAGTTTCAGCGCTCTAGCGCGCTTAATTACAGAGATAGGAGCATTTTCACTCCAATTCAGTCGTGTAGTCACAATTCACTCAAGTTTGTCACTTTCCCACTGAGTTACACACAGAATTAAAAATTTTGACAGGCAGAACTAAAAAAAAGAAAGTTTTTGAAAAAGTGCATATCTTCACTTCAGAAGCTTATATTCACTTCCAAATGACCGTACAAGCCCATTGGACCAAACAAGACCATATATGCATTGCACTGTGATCTGAAGCAGTTTCCAGGCCAGAAACATGCAGAAATTCACCTTCTGAGTTTAAAACCTCAAGGAAGCGTGTTTATATGAAAGTGCGTGTAGGCACAGTTTCAACGCTCTAGCGCGCTTAATTAGAGAGATAGGAGCATTTTCACTCCAATTCAGTCGTGTAGTCACAATTCACTGAAGTTTGTCACTTTCCCACTGAGTTACACACAGAATTAAAAATTTTGACAGGCAGAACTAAAAAAAAAAAAGTTTTTGAAAAAGTGCATATCTTCACTTCAGAAGCTTATATTCACTTCCAAATGACCGAACGAGCACATTGGACCAAAGGAGACCATATATGTATTGCACAGTGATCTGAAGCAGTTTCCAGGCCAGAAACACGCACAGATTCACCTTCTGAGTTTAAAACCTCAAGGAAGCGTGTTTTCATGAAAGTGCGTATAGCCACAGTTTCAGAGCTCTAGCGCGCTTAATTACAGAGATACGAGCATTTTCCCTACAATTCAGTCGTGTAGTCACAATTCACTCAAGTTTGTCACTTTCCCACTGAGTTACATACAGAATGATAAATTTTAACAAGCAGAACTAAAAAAAAGAAAGTTTTTGAAAAAGTGCATATCTTCACTTCAGAAGCTTATATTCACTTCCAAATGACCGAACGAGCACATTGGACCAAAGGAGACCATATATGTATTGCACAGTGATCTGAAGCAGTTTCCAGGCCAGAAACACGCAAAGATTCACCTTCTGAGTTTAAAACCTCAAGGAAGCGTGTTTTCATGAAAGTGCGTATAGCCACAGTTTCAGAGCTCTAGCGCGCTTAATTACAGAGATACGAGCATTTTCCCTACAATTCAGTCGTGTAGTCACAATTCACTCAAGTTTGTCACTTTCCCACTGAGTTACATACAGAATGATAAATTTTAACAAGCAGAACTAAAAAAAAGAAAGTTTTTGAAAAAGTGCATATCTTCACTTCAGAAGCTTATATTCACTTTCAAATGACCGAACGAGCACATTGGACCAAACGAGACCATATATGCATTGCACTGTGATCTGAAGCAGTTCCCAGGCCAGAAACACGCACAGATTCACCTTCTGAGTTTAAAACCTCAAGGAAGCGTGTTAATATGAAAGTGCGTATAGGCACAGTTTCAATGCTCTAGCGCGCTTAATTAGAGAGATAGGAGCATTTTCACTCCAATTCAGTCGTGTAGTCACAATTCACTCAAGTTTGTCACTTTCCCACTGAGTTACATACAGAATGATAAATTTTAAAAAGCTGAACTAAAAAAAAGAAAGTTTTTGAAAAAGTGCAAATCTTCACTTCAGAAGCTTATATTCACTTCCAAATGACCGAACGAGCACATTGGACCAAAGGAGACCATATATGCATTGCACTGTGATCTGAAGCAGTTTCCAGGCCAGAAACACGCACAGATTCACCTTCTGAGTTTAAAACCTCAAGGAAGCGTGTTAATATGAAAGTGCGTATAGGCACAGTTTCAATGCTCTAGCGCGCTTAATTAGAGAGATAGGAGCATTTTCACTCCAATTCAGTCGTGTAGTCACAATTCACTCAAGTTTGTCACTTTCCCACTGAGTTACATACAGAATGATAAATTTTAACAAGCAGAACTAAAAAAAAGAAAGTTTTTGAAAAAGTGCATATCTTCACTTCAGAAGCTTATATTCACTTCCAAATGACCGAACGAGCACATTGGACCAAAAGAGACCATATATGCATTGCACTGTGATCTGAAGCAGTTCCCAGGCCAGAAACACGCACAGATTCACCTTCTGAGTTTAAAACCTTGAGGAAGCGTGTTTATATGAAAGTGCGTATAGGCACAGTTTCAGCGCTCTAGCGCGCTTAATTAGAGAGATAGGAGCATTTTCACTCCAATTCAGTCGTGTAGTCACAATTCACTCAAGTTTGTCACTTTCCCACTGAGTTACACACAGAATTAAAAATTTTGACAGGCAGAACTAAAAAAAAGAAAGTTTTTGAAAAAGTGCATATCTTCACTTCAGAAGCTTAAATTCACTTCCAAAAGACTGTACAAGCCCATTGGACCAAACGAGACCATATATGTATTGCACAGTGATCTGAAGCAGTTCCCAGGCCAGAAACACGCACAGATTCACCTTCTGAGTTTAAAACCTCAAGGAAGCGTGTTTTCATGAAAGTGCGTATAGCCACAGTTTCAGAGCTCTAGCGCGCTTAATTACAGAGATACGAGCATTTTCCCTACAATTCAGTCATTTAGTCACAATTCACTCAAGTTTGTCACTTTCCCACTGTTACACACAGAATGAAAATTTTTGCCAAGCAAAACTTAAAAAAAAAAAAGTTTTTGAAAAAGTGCATATCTTCACTTCAGAAGCTTATATTCACTTCCAAATGACCGAACGAGCACATTGGACCAAAAGAGACCATATATGCATTGCACTGTGATCTGAAGCAGTTCCCAGGCCAGAAACACGCACAGATTCACCTTCTGAGTTTAAAACCTCAAGGAAGCGTGTTTATATGAAGGTGCGTATAGGCACAGTTTCAGAGCTCTAGCGCGCTTAATTACAGAGATAGAAGCATTTTCACTCCAATTCAGTCGTGTAGTCACAATTCACTCAAGTTTGTCACTTTCCCACTGAGTTACATACAGAATGATAAATTTTAACATGCAGAACTAAAAAAAAGAAAGTTTTTGAAAAAGTGCATATCTTCACTTCAGAAGCTTATATTCACTTCCAAATGACCAAACAAGCACATTGGACCAAAGGAGACCATATATGCATTGCACTGTGATCTGAAGCAGTTTCCAGGCCAGAAACACGCACAGATTCACCTTCTGAGTTTAAAACTTCAAGGAAGCGTGTTTATATGAAAGTGCGTATAGGCACAGTTTCAGAGCTCTAGCGCGCTTAATTAGAGAGATACGAGCATTTTCACTCCAATTCAGTCGTGTAGTCACAATTCACTCAAGTTTGTCACTTTCCCACTGAGTTACATACAGAATGATAAATTTTAACATGCAGAACTAAAAAAAAGAAAGTTTTTGAAAAAGTGCATATCTTCACTTCAGAAGCTTTTATTCACTTCCAAATGACCGAACGAGCACATTGGACCAAAGGAGACCATATATGTATTGCACGGTGATCTGAAGCAGTTTCCAGGCCAGAAACACGCACAGATTCACCTTCTGAGTTTAAAACCTCAAGGAAGCGTGTTTACATGAAAGTGCGTATAGGCACAGTTTCAGAGCTCTAGCGCGCTTAATTAGAGAGATAGGAGCATTTTCACTCCAATTCAGTCGTGTAGTCACAATTCACTCAAGTTTGTCACTTTCCCACTGAGTTACATACAGAATGATAAATTTTAACAAGCAGAACTAAAAAAAAGAAAGTTTTTGAAAAAGTGCATATCTTCACTTCAGAAGCTTATATTCACTTCCAAATGACCGAACGAGCACATTGGACCAAACGAGACCATATATGCATTGCACGGTGATCTGAAGCAGTTTCCAGGCCAGAAACACGCACAGATTCACCTTCTGAGTTTAAAACCTCAAGGAAGCGTGTTTACATGAAAGTGCGTATCGGCACAGTTTCAGAGCTCTAGCGCGCTTAATTAGAGAGATAGGAGCATTTTCACTCCAATTCAGTCGTGTAGTCACAATTCACTCAAGTTTGTCACTTTCCCACTGAGTTACATACAGAATGATAAATTTTAACAAGCAGAACTAAAAAAAAGAAAGTTTTTGAAAAAGTGCATATCCTCACTTCAGAAGCTTATATTCACTTCCAAATGACTGAACGAGCACATTGGACCAAAGGAGACCATATATGCATTGCACTGTGATCTGAAGCAGTTTCCAGGCCAGAAACATGCAGAAATTCACCTTCTGAGTTTAAAACCTCAAGGAAGCGTGTTTTCATGAAAGTGCGTATAGCCACAGTTTCAGAGCTCTAGCGCGCTTAATTACAGAGATACGAGCATTTTCCCTACAATTCAGTCATTAAGTCACAATTCACTCAAGTTTGTCACTTTCCCACTGTTACACACAGAATGAAAATTTTTGCCAAGCAAAACTTTAAAAAAAAAAAGGTTTTGAAAAAGTGCATATCTTCACTTCAGAAGCTTATATTCACTTCCAAATGACTGAACGAGCACATTGGACCAAAGGAGACCATATATGCATTGCACTGTGATCTGAAGCAGTTTCCAGGCCAGAAACACGCACAGATTCACCTTCTGAGTTTAAAACCTCAAGGAAGCGTGTTTATATGAAAGTGCGTATCGGCACAGTTTCAGAGCTCTAACGCGCTTAATTAGAGAGATAGGAGCATTTTCACTCCAATTCAGTCGTGTAGTCACAATTCACTCAAGTTTGTCACTTTCCCACAGAGTTACGTACAGAATGATAAATTTTAACATGCAGAACTAAAAAAAAGAAAGTTTTTGAAAAAGTGCATATCTTTACTTCAGAAGCTTATATTCACTTCCAAATGACCGAACGAGCACATTGGACCAGAGGAGACCATATATGCATTGCACTGTGATCTGAAGCAGTTTCCAGGCCAGAAACACGCACAGATTCACCTTCTGAGTTTAAAACCTCAAGGAAGCGTGTTTATATGAAAGTGCGTATAGGCACAGTTTCAGAGCTCTAGCGCGCTTAATTAGAGAGATAGGAGCATTTTCACTCCAATTCAGTCGTGTAGTCACAATTCACTCAAGTTTGTCACTTTCCCACTGTTACATACAGAATGATAAATTTTAACAAGCAGAACTAAAAAAAAAAAAGTTTTTGAAAAAGTGCATATCTTCACTTCAGAAGCTTTTATTCACTTCCAAATGACCGAACGAGCACATTGGACCAAAGGAGACCATATATGCATTGCACTGTGATCTGAAGCAGTTTCCAGGCCAGAAACACGCACAGATTCACCTTCTGAGTTTAAAACCTCAAAGAAGCGTGTTTATATGAAAGTGCGTATAGGCACAGTTTCAGAGCTCTAGCGCGCTTAATTACAGAGATACGAGCATTTTCCCTACAATTCAGTCATTTAGTCACAATTCACTCAAGTTTGTCACTTTCCCACTGTTACACACAGAATGAAAATTTTTGCCAAGCAAAACTTAAAAAAAAAAAAGTTTTTGAAAAAGTGCATATCTTCACTTCAGAAGCTTATATTCACTTCTAAATGACCGAACGAGCACATTGGACCAAAAGAGACCATATATGCATTGCACTGTGATCTGAAGCAGTTCCCAGGCCAGAAACACGCACAGATTCACCTTCTGAGTTTAAAACCTCAAGGAAGCGTGTTTATATGAAAGTCCATATAGGCACAGTTTCAGAGCTCTAGCGCGCTTAATTACAGAGATAGGAGCATTTTCACTCCAATTCAGTCGTGTAGTCACAATTCACTCAAGTTTGTCACTTTCCCACTGAGTTACATACAGAATGATAAATTTTAACATGCAGAACTAAAAAAAAGAAAGTTTTTGAAAAAGTGCATATCTTCACTTCAGAAGCTTATATTCACTTCCAAATGACCAAACAAGCACATTGGACCAAAGGAGACCATGTATGCATTGCACTGTGATCTGAAGCAGTTTCCAGGCCAGAAACACGCACAGATTCACCTTCTGAGTTTAAAACCTCAAGGAAGCGTGTTGATATGAAAGTGCGTATAGGCACAGTTTCAGAGCTCTAGCGCGCTTAATTAGAGAGATAGGAGCATTTTCACTCCAATTCAGTCGTGTAGTCACAATTCACTCAAGTTTGTCACTTTCCCACAGAGTTACGTACAGAATGATAAATTTTAACATGCAGAACTAAAAAAAAGAAAGTTTTTGAAAAAGTGCATATCTTCACTTCAGAAGCTTATATTCACTTCCAAATGACCGAACGAGCACATTGGACCAAAGGAGACCATATATGCATTGCACTGTGATCTGAAGCAGTTTCCAGGCCAGAAACACGCACAGATTCACCTTCTGAGTTTAAAACCTCAAGGAAGCGTGTTTATATGAAAGTGCGTATAGGCACAGTTTCAGAGCTCTAGCGCGCTTAATTTGAGAGATAGGAGCATTTTCACTCCAATTCAGTCGTGTAGTCACAATTCACTCAAGTTTGTCACTTTCCCACTGTTACATACAGAATGATAAATTTTAACAAGCAGAACTAAAAAAAAGAAAGTTTTTGAAAAAGTGCATATCTTCACTTCAGAAGCTTATATTCACTTCCAAATGACCGAACGAGCACATTGGACCAAAGGAGACCATATATGCATTGCACTGTGATCTGAAGCAGTTTCCAGGCCAGAAACACGCACAGATTCACCTTCTGAGTTTAAAACCTCAAGGAAGCGTGTTTATATGAAAGTGCGAATAGGCACAGTTTCAGCGCTCTAGCGCGCTAAATTAGAGAGATAGGAGCATTTTCACTCCAATTCAGTCGTGTAGTCACAATTCACTCAAGTTTGTCACTTTCCCACAGAGTTACATACAGAATGATAAATTTTAACATGCAGAACTAAAAAAAAGAAAGTTTTTGAAAAAGTGCATATCTTCACTTCAGAAGCTTATATTCACTTCCAAATGACCGAACAAGCACATTGGACCAAAGGAGACCATATATGCATTGCACTGTGATCTGAAGCAGTTTCCAGGCCAGAAACACGCACAGATTCACCTTCTGAGTTTAAAACCTCAAGGAAGCGTGTTTATATGAAAGTGCGTATAGGCACAGTTTCAGAGCTCTAGCGCGCTTAATTAGAGAGATAGGAGCATTTTCACTCCAATTCAGTCGTGTAGTCACAATTCACTCAAGTTTGTCACTTTCCCACTGAGTTACATACAGAATGATAAATTTTAACAAACAGAACTAAAAAAAAAAAAGTTTTTGAAAAAGTGCATATCTTCACTTCAGAAGCTTATATTCACTTCCAAATGACCGAACGAGCACATTGGACCAAACGAGACCATATATGCATTGCACTGTGATCTGAAGCAGTTTCCAGGCCAGAAACATGCACAGATTCACCTTCTGAGTTTAAAACCTCAAGGAAGCGTGTTTATATGAAAGTGCGTATAGGCACAGTTTCAGCGCTCTAGCGCGCTTAATTACAGAGATACGAGCATTTTCCCTACAATTCAGTCGTGTAGTCACAATTCACTCAAGTTTGTCACTTTCCCACTGAGTTACATACAGAATGATAAATTTTAACATGCAGAACTAAAAAAAAGAAAGTTTTTGAAAAAGTGCATATCTTCACTTCAGAAGCTTATATTCACTTCCAAATGACCGAACAAGCACATTGGACAAAAGGAGACCATATATGCATTGCACTGTGATCTGAAGCAGTTTCCAGGCCAGAAACACGCACAGATTCACCTTCTGAGTTTAAAACCTCAAGGAAGCGTGTTTATATGAAAGTGCGTATCGGCACAGTTTCAGAGCTCTAGCGCGCTTAATTAGAGAGATAGGAGCATTTTCACTCCAATTCAGTCGTGTAGTCACAATTCACTCAAGTTTGTCACTTTCCCACTGAGTTACATACAGAATGATAAATTTTAACAAGCAGAACTAAAAAAAAAAAAGTTTTTGAAAAAGTGCATATCTTCACTTCAGAAGCTTTTATTCACTTCCAAATGACCGAACGAGCACATTGGACCAAAAGAGACCATATATGCATTGCACTGTGATCTGAAGCAGTTTCCAGGCCAGAAACACGCACAGATTCACCTTCTGAGTTTAAAACCTCAAGGAAGCGTGTTTATATGAAAGTGCGTATAGGCACAGTTTCAGAGCTCTAGCGCGCTTAATTAGAGAGATAGGAGCATTTTCACTCCAATTCAGTCGTGTAGTCACAATTCACTCAAGTTTGTCACTTTCCCACTGAGTTACATACAGAATGATAAATTTTAACAAGCAGAACTAAAAAAAAGAAAGTTTTTGAAAAAGTGCATATCTTCACTTCAGAAGCTTAAATTCACTTCCAAATGACCGAACGAGCACATTGGACCAAACGAGACCATATATGCATTGCACTGTGATCTGAAGCAGTTTCCAGGCCAGAAACATGCACAGATTCACCTTCTGAGTTTAAAACCTCAAGGAAGCGTGTTTATATGAAAGTGCGTATAGGCACAGTTTCAGCGCTCTAGCGCGCTTAATTACAGAGATACGAGCATTTTCCCTACAATTCAGTCGTGTAGTCACAATTCACTCAAGTTTGTCACTTTCCCACTGAGTTACATACAGAATGATAAATTTTAACAAGCAGAACTAAAAAAAAGAAAGTTTTTGAAAAAGTGCATATCTTCACTTCAGAAGCTTATATTCACTTCCAAATGACCGAACGAGCACATTGGACCAAAAGAGACCATATATGCATTGCACTGTGATCTGAAGCAGTTTCCAGGCCAGAAACACGGACAGATTCACCTTCTGAGTTTAAAACCTCAAGGAAGCGTGTTAATATGAAAGTGCGTATCGGCACAGTTTCAGCGCTCTAGCGCGCTTAATTAGAGAGATAGGAGCATTTTCACTCCAATTCAGTCATTTAGTCACAATTCACTCAAGTTTGTCACTTTCCCACTGTTACACACAGAATGAAAATTTTTGCCAAGCAAAACTTAAAAAAAAAAAAAGTTTTTGAAAAAGTGCATATCTTCACTTCAGAAGCTTATATTCACTTCTAAATGACCGAACGAGCACATTGGACCAAAAGAGACCATATATGCATTGCACTGTGATCTGAAGCAGTTCCCAGGCCAGAAACACGCACAGATTCACCTTCTGAGTTTAAAACCTCAAGGAAGCGTGTTTATATGAAAGTCCATATAGGCACAGTTTCAGAGCTCTAGCGCGCTTAATTACAGAGATAGAAGCATTTTCACTCCAATTCAGTCGTGTAGTCACAATTCACTCAAGTTTGTCACTTTCCCACTGAGTTACATACAGAATGATAAATTTTAACATGCAGAACTAAAAAAAAGAAAGTTTTTGAAAAAGTGCATATCTTCACTTCAGAAGCTTATATTCACTTCTAAATGACCGAACGAGCACATTGGACCAAAAGAGACCATATATGCATTGCACTGTGATCTGAAGCAGTTCCCAGGCCAGAAACACGCACAGATTCACCTTCTGAGTTTAAAACCTCAAGGAAGCGTGTTTATATGAAGGTGCGTATAGGCACAGTTTCAGAGCTCTAGCGCGCTTAATTACAGAGATAGAAGCATTTTCACTCCAATTCAGTCGTGTAGTCACAATTCACTCAAGTTTGTCACTTTCCCACTGAGTTACATACAGAATGATAAATTTTAACATGCAGAACTAAAAAAAAGAAAGTTTTTGAAAAAGTGCATATCTTCACTTCAGAAGCTTATATTCACTTCCAAATGACCAAACAAGCACATTGGACCAAAGGAGACCATATATGCATTGCACTGTGATCTGAAGCAGTTTCCAGGCCAGAAACACGCACAGATTCACCTTCTGAGTTTAAAACTTCAAGGAAGCGTGTTTATATGAAAGTGCGTATAGGCACAGTTTCAGAGCTCTAGCGCGCTTAATTAGAGAGATACGAGCATTTTCACTCCAATTCAGTCGTGTAGTCACAATTCACTCAAGTTTGTCACTTTCCCACTGAGTTACATACAGAATGATAAATTTTAACATGCAGAACTAAAAAAAAGAAAGTTTTTGAAAAAGTGCATATCTTCACTTCAGAAGCTTTTATTCACTTCCAAATGACCGAACGAGCACATTGGACCAAAGGAGACCATATATGTATTGCACGGTGATCTGAAGCAGTTTCCAGGCCAGAAACACGCACAGATTCACCTTCTGAGTTTAAAACCTCAAGGAAGCGTGTTTACATGAAAGTGCGTATAGGCACAGTTTCAGAGCTCTAGCGCGCTTAATTAGAGAGATAGGAGCATTTTCACTCCAATTCAGTCGTGTAGTCACAATTCACTCAAGTTTGTCACTTTCCCACTGAGTTACATACAGAATGATAAATTTTAACAAGCAGAACTAAAAAAAAGAAAGTTTTTGAAAAAGTGCATATCTTCACTTCAGAAGCTTATATTCACTTCCAAATGACCGAACGAGCACATTGGACCAAACGAGACCATATATGCATTGCACGGTGATCTGAAGCAGTTTCCAGGCCAGAAACACGCACAGATTCACCTTCTGAGTTTAAAACCTCAAGGAAGCGTGTTTACATGAAAGTGCGTATCGGCACAGTTTCAGAGCTCTAGCGCGCTTAATTAGAGAGATAGGAGCATTTTCACTCCAATTCAGTCGTGTAGTCACAATTCACTCAAGTTTGTCACTTTCCCACTGAGTTACATACAGAATGATAAATTTTAACAAGCAGAACTAAAAAAAAGAAAGTTTTTGAAAAAGTGCATATCCTCACTTCAGAAGCTTATATTCACTTCCAAATGACTGAACGAGCACATTGGACCAAAGGAGACCATATATGCATTGCACTGTGATCTGAAGCAGTTTCCAGGCCAGAAACATGCAGAAATTCACCTTCTGAGTTTAAAACCTCAAGGAAGCGTGTTTTCATGAAAGTGCGTATAGCCACAG
Organism: Gymnothorax reevesii; assembly: GCA_029721435.1. Classification (NCBI taxonomy): domain Eukaryota; kingdom Metazoa; phylum Chordata; class Actinopteri; order Anguilliformes; family Muraenidae; genus Gymnothorax; species Gymnothorax reevesii. Next base: position 111,572,659 of record CM056580.1, on the reverse strand, counting down.
TTTCAGAGCTCTAGCGCGCTTAATTACAGAGATACGAGCATTTTCCCTACAATTCAGTCATTAAGTCACAATTCACTCAAGTTTGTCACTTTCCCACTGTTACACACAGAATGAAAATTTTTGCCAAGCAAAACTTTAAAAAAAAAAAGGTTTTGAAAAAGTGCATATCTTCACTTCAGAAGCTTATATTCACTTCCAAATGACTGAACGAGCACATTGGACCAAAGGAGACCATATATGCATTGCACTGTGATCTGAAGCAGTTTCCAGGCCAGAAACACGCACAGATTCACCTTCTGAGTTTAAAACCTCAAGGAAGCGTGTTTATATGAAAGTGCGTATCGGCACAGTTTCAGAGCTCTAACGCGCTTAATTAGAGAGATAGGAGCATTTTCACTCCAATTCAGTCGTGTAGTCACAATTCACTCAAGTTTGTCACTTTCCCACAGAGTTACGTACAGAATGATAAATTTTAACATGCAGAACTAAAAAAAAGAAAGTTTTTGAAAAAGTGCATATCTTTACTTCAGAAGCTTATATTCACTTCCAAATGACCGAACGAGCACATTGGACCAGAGGAGACCATATATGCATTGCACTGTGATCTGAAGCAGTTTCCAGGCCAGAAACACGCACAGATTCACCTTCTGAGTTTAAAACCTCAAGGAAGCGTGTTTATATGAAAGTGCGTATAGGCACAGTTTCAGAGCTCTAGCGCGCTTAATTAGAGAGATAGGAGCATTTTCACTCCAATTCAGTCGTGTAGTCACAATTCACTCAAGTTTGTCACTTTCCCACTGTTACATACAGAATGATAAATTTTAACAAGCAGAACTAAAAAAAAAAAAGTTTTTGAAAAAGTGCATATCTTCACTTCAGAAGCTTTTATTCACTTCCAAATGACCGAACGAGCACATTGGACCAAAGGAGACCATATATGCATTGCACTGTGATCTGAAGCAGTTTCCAGGCCAGAAACACGCACAGATTCACCTTCTGAGTTTAAAACCTCAAAGAAGCGTGTTTATATGAAAGTGCGTATAGGCACAGTTTCAGAGCTCTAGCGCGCTTAATTACAGAGATACGAGCATTTTCCCTACAATTCAGTCATTTAGTCACAATTCACTCAAGTTTGTCACTTTCCCACTGTTACACACAGAATGAAAATTTTTGCCAAGCAAAACTTAAAAAAAAAAAAGTTTTTGAAAAAGTGCATATCTTCACTTCAGAAGCTTATATTCACTTCTAAATGACCGAACGAGCACATTGGACCAAAAGAGACCATATATGCATTGCACTGTGATCTGAAGCAGTTCCCAGGCCAGAAACACGCACAGATTCACCTTCTGAGTTTAAAACCTCAAGGAAGCGTGTTTATATGAAAGTCCATATAGGCACAGTTTCAGAGCTCTAGCGCGCTTAATTACAGAGATAGGAGCATTTTCACTCCAATTCAGTCGTGTAGTCACAATTCACTCAAGTTTGTCACTTTCCCACTGAGTTACATACAGAATGATAAATTTTAACATGCAGAACTAAAAAAAAGAAAGTTTTTGAAAAAGTGCATATCTTCACTTCAGAAGCTTATATTCACTTCCAAATGACCAAACAAGCACATTGGACCAAAGGAGACCATGTATGCATTGCACTGTGATCTGAAGCAGTTTCCAGGCCAGAAACACGCACAGATTCACCTTCTGAGTTTAAAACCTCAAGGAAGCGTGTTGATATGAAAGTGCGTATAGGCACAGTTTCAGAGCTCTAGCGCGCTTAATTAGAGAGATAGGAGCATTTTCACTCCAATTCAGTCGTGTAGTCACAATTCACTCAAGTTTGTCACTTTCCCACAGAGTTACGTACAGAATGATAAATTTTAACATGCAGAACTAAAAAAAAGAAAGTTTTTGAAAAAGTGCATATCTTCACTTCAGAAGCTTATATTCACTTCCAAATGACCGAACGAGCACATTGGACCAAAGGAGACCATATATGCATTGCACTGTGATCTGAAGCAGTTTCCAGGCCAGAAACACGCACAGATTCACCTTCTGAGTTTAAAACCTCAAGGAAGCGTGTTTATATGAAAGTGCGTATAGGCACAGTTTCAGAGCTCTAGCGCGCTTAATTTGAGAGATAGGAGCATTTTCACTCCAATTCAGTCGTGTAGTCACAATTCACTCAAGTTTGTCACTTTCCCACTGTTACATACAGAATGATAAATTTTAACAAGCAGAACTAAAAAAAAGAAAGTTTTTGAAAAAGTGCATATCTTCACTTCAGAAGCTTATATTCACTTCCAAATGACCGAACGAGCACATTGGACCAAAGGAGACCATATATGCATTGCACTGTGATCTGAAGCAGTTTCCAGGCCAGAAACACGCACAGATTCACCTTCTGAGTTTAAAACCTCAAGGAAGCGTGTTTATATGAAAGTGCGAATAGGCACAGTTTCAGCGCTCTAGCGCGCTAAATTAGAGAGATAGGAGCATTTTCACTCCAATTCAGTCGTGTAGTCACAATTCACTCAAGTTTGTCACTTTCCCACAGAGTTACATACAGAATGATAAATTTTAACATGCAGAACTAAAAAAAAGAAAGTTTTTGAAAAAGTGCATATCTTCACTTCAGAAGCTTATATTCACTTCCAAATGACCGAACAAGCACATTGGACCAAAGGAGACCATATATGCATTGCACTGTGATCTGAAGCAGTTTCCAGGCCAGAAACACGCACAGATTCACCTTCTGAGTTTAAAACCTCAAGGAAGCGTGTTTATATGAAAGTGCGTATAGGCACAGTTTCAGAGCTCTAGCGCGCTTAATTAGAGAGATAGGAGCATTTTCACTCCAATTCAGTCGTGTAGTCACAATTCACTCAAGTTTGTCACTTTCCCACTGAGTTACATACAGAATGATAAATTTTAACAAACAGAACTAAAAAAAAAAAAGTTTTTGAAAAAGTGCATATCTTCACTTCAGAAGCTTATATTCACTTCCAAATGACCGAACGAGCACATTGGACCAAACGAGACCATATATGCATTGCACTGTGATCTGAAGCAGTTTCCAGGCCAGAAACATGCACAGATTCACCTTCTGAGTTTAAAACCTCAAGGAAGCGTGTTTATATGAAAGTGCGTATAGGCACAGTTTCAGCGCTCTAGCGCGCTTAATTACAGAGATACGAGCATTTTCCCTACAATTCAGTCGTGTAGTCACAATTCACTCAAGTTTGTCACTTTCCCACTGAGTTACATACAGAATGATAAATTTTAACATGCAGAACTAAAAAAAAGAAAGTTTTTGAAAAAGTGCATATCTTCACTTCAGAAGCTTATATTCACTTCCAAATGACCGAACAAGCACATTGGACAAAAGGAGACCATATATGCATTGCACTGTGATCTGAAGCAGTTTCCAGGCCAGAAACACGCACAGATTCACCTTCTGAGTTTAAAACCTCAAGGAAGCGTGTTTATATGAAAGTGCGTATCGGCACAGTTTCAGAGCTCTAGCGCGCTTAATTAGAGAGATAGGAGCATTTTCACTCCAATTCAGTCGTGTAGTCACAATTCACTCAAGTTTGTCACTTTCCCACTGAGTTACATACAGAATGATAAATTTTAACAAGCAGAACTAAAAAAAAAAAAGTTTTTGAAAAAGTGCATATCTTCACTTCAGAAGCTTTTATTCACTTCCAAATGACCGAACGAGCACATTGGACCAAAAGAGACCATATATGCATTGCACTGTGATCTGAAGCAGTTTCCAGGCCAGAAACACGCACAGATTCACCTTCTGAGTTTAAAACCTCAAGGAAGCGTGTTTATATGAAAGTGCGTATAGGCACAGTTTCAGAGCTCTAGCGCGCTTAATTAGAGAGATAGGAGCATTTTCACTCCAATTCAGTCGTGTAGTCACAATTCACTCAAGTTTGTCACTTTCCCACTGAGTTACATACAGAATGATAAATTTTAACAAGCAGAACTAAAAAAAAGAAAGTTTTTGAAAAAGTGCATATCTTCACTTCAGAAGCTTAAATTCACTTCCAAATGACCGAACGAGCACATTGGACCAAACGAGACCATATATGCATTGCACTGTGATCTGAAGCAGTTTCCAGGCCAGAAACATGCACAGATTCACCTTCTGAGTTTAAAACCTCAAGGAAGCGTGTTTATATGAAAGTGCGTATAGGCACAGTTTCAGCGCTCTAGCGCGCTTAATTACAGAGATACGAGCATTTTCCCTACAATTCAGTCGTGTAGTCACAATTCACTCAAGTTTGTCACTTTCCCACTGAGTTACATACAGAATGATAAATTTTAACAAGCAGAACTAAAAAAAAGAAAGTTTTTGAAAAAGTGCATATCTTCACTTCAGAAGCTTATATTCACTTCCAAATGACCGAACAAGCACATTGGACCAAAAAAGACCATATATGCATTGCACTGTGACCTGAAGCAGTTTCCAGGCCAGAAACACGCACAGATTCACCTTCTGAGTTTAAAACCTCAAGGAAGCGTGTTTATATGAAAGTGCGTATCGGCACAGTTTCAGAGCTCTAGCGCGCTTAATTAGAGAGATAGGAGCATTTTCACTCCAATTCAGTCGTGTAGTCACAATTCACTCAAGTTTGTCACTTTCCCACAGAGTTACGTACAGAATGATAAAGTTTAACATGCAGAACTAGAAAAAAGAAAGTTTTTGAAAAAGTGCATATCTTCACTTCAGAAGCTTATATTCACTTCCAAATGACCGAACGAGCACATTGGACCAAAAGAGACCATATATGCATTGCACTGTGATCTGAAGCAGTTTCCAGGCCAGAAACACGGACAGATTCACCTTCTGAGTTTAAAACCTCAAGGAAGCGTGTTAATATGAAAGTGCGTATCGGCACAGTTTCAGCGCTCTAGCGCGCTTAATTAGAGAGATAGGAGCATTTTCACTCCAATTCAGTCATTTAGTCACAATTCACTCAAGTTTGTCACTTTCCCACTGTTACACACAGAATGAAAATTTTTGCCAAGCAAAACTTAAAAAAAAAAAAAGTTTTTGAAAAAGTGCATATCTTCACTTCAGAAGCTTATATTCACTTCTAAATGACCGAACGAGCACATTGGACCAAAAGAGACCATATATGCATTGCACTGTGATCTGAAGCAGTTCCCAGGCCAGAAACACGCACAGATTCACCTTCTGAGTTTAAAACCTCAAGGAAGCGTGTTTATATGAAAGTCCATATAGGCACAGTTTCAGAGCTCTAGCGCGCTTAATTACAGAGATAGGAGCATTTTCACTCCAATTCAGTCGTGTAGTCACAATTCACTCAAGTTTGTCACTTTCCCACTGAGTTACATACAGAATGATAAATTTTAACATGCAGAACTAAAAAAAAGAAAGTTTTTGAAAAAGTGCATATCTTCACTTCAGAAGCTTATATTCACTTCCAAATGACCAAACAAGCACATTGGACCAAAGGAGACCATGTATGCATTGCACTGTGATCTGAAGCAGTTTCCAGGCCAGAAACACGCACAGATTCACCTTCTGAGTTTAAAACCTCAAGGAAGCGTGTTTATATGAAAGTGCGTATAGGCACAGTTTCAGCTCTCTAGCGCGCTTAATTACAGAGATACGAGCATTTTCCCTACAATTCAGTCATTTAGTCACAATTCACTCAAGTTTGTCACTTTCCCACTGTTACACACAGAATGAAAATTTTTGCCAAGCAAAACTTAAAAAAAAAAAAGTTTTTGAAAAAGTGCATATCTTCACTTCAGAAGCTTATATTCACTTCTAAATGACCGAACGAGCACATTGGACCAAAAGAGACCATATATGCATTGCACTGTGATCTGAAGCAGTTCCCAGGCCAGAAACACGCACAGATTCACCTTCTGAGTTTAAAACCTCAAGGAAGCGTGTTTATATGAAAGTCCATATAGGCACAGTTTCAGAGCTCTAGCGCGCTTAATTACAGAGATAGGAGCATTTTCACTCCAATTCAGTCGTGTAGTCACAATTCACTCAAGTTTGTCACTTTCCCACTGAGTTACATACAGAATGATAAATTTTAACATGCAGAACTAAAAAAAAGAAAGTTTTTGAAAAAGTGCATATCTTCACTTCAGAAGCTTATATTCACTTCCAAATGACCAAACAAGCACATTGGACCAAAGGAGACCATGTATGCATTGCACTGTGATCTGAAGCAGTTTCCAGGCCAGAAACACGCACAGATTCACCTTCTGAGTTTAAAACCTCAAGGAAGCGTGTTTATATGAAAGTGCGTATAGGCACAGTTTCAGAGCTCTAGCGCGCTTAATTAGAGAGATAGGAGCATTTTCACTCCAATTCAGTCGTGTAGTCACAATTCACTCAAGTTTGTCACTTTCCCACTGAGTTACATACAGAATGATAAATTTTAACAAGCAGAACTAAAAAAAAAAAAGTTTTTGAAAAAGTGCATATCTTCACTTCAGAAGCTTTTATTCACTTCCAAATGACCGAACGAGCACATTGGACCAAAGGAGACCATATATGCATTGCACGGTGATCTGAAGCAGTTTCCAGGCCAGAAACACGCACAGATTCACCTTCTGAGTTTAAAACCTCAAGGAAGCGTGTTTACATGAAAGTGCGTATCGGCACAGTTTCAGAGCTCTAGCGCGCTTAATTAGAGAGATAGGAGCATTTTCACTCCAATTCAGTCTTGTAGTCACAATTAACTCAAGTTTGTCACTTTCCCACTGAGTTACATACAGAATGATAAATTTTAACAAGCAGAACTAAAAAAAAGAAAGTTTTTGAAAAAGTGCATATCTTCACTTCAGAAGCTTATATTCACTTCCAAATGACCGAACGAGCACATTGGACCAAAGGAGACCATATATGCATTGCACTGTGATCTGAAGCAGTTTCCAGGCCAGAAACACGCACAGATTCACCTTCTGAGTTTAAAACCTCAAGGAAGCGTGTTTATATGAAAGTGCGTATAGGCACAGTTTCAGAGCTCTAGCGCGCTTAATTTGAGAGATAGGAGCATTTTCACTCCAATTCAGTCGTGTAGTCACAATTCACTCAAGTTTGTCACTTTCCCACTGTTACATACAGAATGATAAATTTTAACAAGCAGAACTAAAAAAAAGAAAGTTTTTGAAAAAGTGCATATCTTCACTTCAGAAGCTTATATTCACTTCCAAATGACCGAACGAGCACATTGGACCAAAGGAGACCATATATGCATTGCACTGTGATCTGAAGCAGTTTCCAGGCCAGAAACACGCACAGATTCACCTTCTGAGTTTAAAACCTCAAGGAAGCGTGTTTATATGAAAGTGCGAATAGGCACAGTTTCAGCGCTCTAGCGCGCTAAATTAGAGAGATAGGAGCATTTTCACTCCAATTCAGTCGTGTAGTCACAATTCACTCAAGTTTGTCACTTTCCCACAGAGTTACATACAGAATGATAAATTTTAACATGCAGAACTAAAAAAAAGAAAGTTTTTGAAAAAGTGCATATCTTCACTTCAGAAGCTTATATTCACTTCCAAATGACCGAACAAGCACATTGGATCAAAGGAGACCATATATGCATTGCACTGTGATCTGAAGCAGTTTCCAGGCCAGAAACACGCACAGATTCACCTTCTGAGTTTAAAACCTCAAGGAAGCGTGTTTATATGAAAGTGCGTATAGGCACAGTTTCAGAGCTCTAGCGCGCTTAATTAGAGAGATAGGAGCATTTTCACTCCAATTCAGTCGTGTAGTCACAATTCACTCAAGTTTGTCACTTTCCCACTGAGTTACATACAGAATGATAAATTTTAACAAACAGAACTAAAAAAAAAAAAGTTTTTGAAAAAGTGCATATCTTCACTTCAGAAGCTTATATTCACTTCCAAATGACCGAACGAGCACATTGGACCAAACGAGACCATATATGCATTGCACTGTGATCTGAAGCAGTTTCCAGGCCAGAAACATGCACAGATTCACCTTCTGAGTTTAAAACCTCAAGGAAGCGTGTTTATATGAAAGTGCGTATAGGCACAGTTTCAGCGCTCTAGCGCGCTTAATTACAGAGATACGAGCATTTTCCCTACAATTCAGTCGTGTAGTCACAATTCACTCAAGTTTGTCACTTTCCCACTGAGTTACATACAGAATGATAAATTTTAACATGCAGAACTAAAAAAAAGAAAGTTTTTGAAAAAGTGCAAATCTTCACTTCAGAAGCTTATATTCACTTCCAAATGACCGAACAAGCACATTGGACCAAACGAGACCATATATGCATTGCACTGTGATCTGAAGCAGTTTCCAGGCTAGAAACACGCACAGATTCATCTTCTGAGTTTAAAACCTCAAGGAAGCGTGTTTATATGAAAGTGCGTATAGGCACAGTTTCAGAGCTCTAGCGCGCTTAATTAGAGAGATAGGAGCATTTTCACTCCAATTCAGTCGTGTAGTCACAATTCACTCAAGTTTGTCACTTTCCCACTGAGTTACATACAGAATGATAAATTTTAACAAGCAGAACTAAAAAAAAGAAAGTTTTTGAAAAAGTGCATATCTTCACTTCAGAAGCTTATATTCACTTCCAAATGACCGAACAAGCACATTGGACCAAAAAAGACCATATATGCATTGCACTGTGATCTGAAGCAGTTCCCAGGCCAGAAACACGCACAGATTCACCTTCTGAGTTTAAAACCTCAAGGAAGCGTGTTTATATGAAACTGCGTTTCGGCACAGTTTCAGAGCTCTAGCGCGCTAAATTAGAGAGATAGGAGCATTTTCACTCCAATTCAGTCGTGTAGTCACAATTCACTCAAGTTTGTCACTTTCCCACTGAGTTACATACAGAATGATAAATTTTAACATGCAGAACTAAAAAAAAGAAAGTTTTTGAAAAAGTGCATATCTTCACTTCGGAAGCTTATATTCACTTCCAAAAGACTGTACAAGCCCATTGGACCAAACGAGACCATATATGTATTGCACAGTGATCTGAAGCAGTTTCCAGGCAAGAAACACGCACAGATTTACCTTCCGAGTTTAAAACCTCAAGGAAGCGTGTTTATATGAAAGTGCGTAAAGGCACAGTTTCAGCGCTCTAGCGCGCTTAATTACAGAGATACGAGCATTTTCCCTGCAATTCAGTCATTTAGTCACAATTCACTCAAGTTTGTCACTTTCTCACTGTTACACACAGAATGAAATTTTTTGCCAAGCAAAACTTACAAAAAAAAAAAAGTTTTTGAAAAAGTGCATATCTTCACTTCAGAAGCTTATATTCACTTTCAAATGACCATTCAAGCACATTGGAACAAACGAGACCATATATGTATTGCACTGTGATCTAAAGCAGTTCCCAGGCCAGAAACACGCACAGATTCACCTTCTGAGTTTAAAACCTCAAGGAAGCGTGTTTATATGAAAGTCCGTATAGGCACAGTTTCAGAGCTCTAGCGCGCTTAATTAGAGAGATAGGAGCATTTTCACTCCAATTCAGTCGTGTAGTCACAATTCACTCAAGTTTGTCACTTTCCCACTGAGTTACATACAGAATGATAAATTTTAACATGCAGAACTAAAAAAAAGAAAGTTTTTGAAAAAGTGCATATCTTCACTTCAGAAGCTTATATTCACTTCCAAATGACCGAACAAGCACATTGGACCAAAGGAGACCATATATGCATTGCACTGTGATCTGAAGCAGTTTCCAGGCCAGAAACACGCACAGATTCACCTTCTGAGTTTAAAACCTCAAGGAAGCGTGTTTATATGAAAGTGCGTATAGGCACAGTTTCAGAGCTCTAGCGCGCTTAATTAGAGAGATAGGAGCATTTTCACTCCAATTCAGTCGTGTAGTCACAATTCACTCAAGTTTGTCACTTTCCCACTGAGTTACATACAGAATGATAAATTTTAACAAACAGAACTAAAAAAAAAAAAGTTTTTGAAAAAGTGCATATCTTCACTTCAGAAGCTTATATTCACTTCCAAATGACCGAACAAGCACATTGGACCAAACGAGACCATATATGCATTGCACTGTGATCTGAAGCAGTTTCCAGGCCAGAAACATGCACAGATTCACCTTCTGAGTTTAAAACCTCAAGGAAGCGTGTTTATATGAAAGTGCGTATAGGCACAGTTTCAGCGCTCTAGCGCGCTTAATTACAGAGATACGAGCATTTTCCCTACAATTCAGTCGTGTAGTCACAATTCACTCAAGTTTGTCACTTTCCCACTGAGTTACATACAGAATGATAAATTTTAACGTGCAGAACTAAAAAAAAGAAAGTTTTTGAAAAAGTGCATATCTTCACTTCAGAAGCTTATATTCACTTCCAAATGACCGAACAAGCACATTGGACCAAAGGAGACCATATATGCATTGCACTGTGATCTGAAGCAGTTTCCAGGCTAGAAACACGCACAGATTCACCTTCTGAGTTTAAAACCTCAAGGAAGCGTCTTTATATGAAAGTGCGTATAGGCACAGTTTCAGAGCTCTAGCGCGCTTAATTAGAGAGATAGGAGCATTTTCACTCCAATTCAGTCGTGTAGTCACAATTCACTCAAGTTTGTCACTTTCCCACTGAGTTACATACAGAATGATAAATTTTAACAAGCAGAACTAAAAAAAAGAAAGTTTTTGAAAAAGTGCATATCTTCACTTCAGAAGCTTATATTCACTTCCAAATGACCGAACAAGCACATTGGACCAAAAAAGACCATATATGCATTGCACTGTGACCTGAAGCAGTTTCCAGGCCAGAAACACGCACAGATTCACCTTCTGAGTTTAAAACCTCAAGGAAGCGTGTTTATATGAAAGTGCGTATCGGCACAGTTTCAGAGCTCTAGCGCGCTTAATTAGAGAGATAGGAGCATTTTCACTCCAATTCAGTCGTGTAGTCACAATTCACTCAAGTTTGTCACTTTCCCACTGTTACACACAGAATGAAAATTTTTGCCAAGCAAAACTTAAAAAAAAAAAAGTTTTTGAAAAAGTGCATATCTTCACTTCAGAAGCTTATATTCACTTCTAAATGACCGAACGAGCACATTGGACCAAAAGAGACCATATATGCATTGCACTGTGATCTGAAGCAGTTCCCAGGCCAGAAACACGCACAGATTCACCTTCTGAGTTTAAAACCTCAAGGAAGCGTGTTTATATGAAAGTCCATATAGGCACAGTTTCAGAGCTCTAGCGCGCTTAATTACAGAGATAGGAGCATTTTCACTCCAATTCAGTCGTGTAGTCACAATTCACTCAAGTTTGTCACTTTCCCACTGAGTTACATACAGAATGATAAATTTTAACATGCAGAACTAAAAAAAAGAAAGTTTTTGAAAAAGTGCATATCTTCACTTCAGAAGCTTATATTCACTTCCAAATGACCAAACAAGCACATTGGACCAAAGGAGACCATGTATGCATTGCACTGTGATCTAAAGCAGTTCCCAGGCCAGAAACACGCACAGATTCACCTTCTGAGTTTAAAACCTCAAGGAAGCGTGTTTATATGAAAGTCCGTATAGGCACAGTTTCAGAGCTCTAGCGCGCTTAATTAGAGAGATAGGAGCATTTTCACTCCAATTCAGTCGTGTAGTCACAATTCACTCAAGTTTGTCACTTTCCCACTGAGTTACATACAGAATGATAAATTTTAACATGCAGAACTAAAAAAAAGAAAGTTTTTGAAAAAGTGCATATCTTCACTTCAGAAGCTTATATTCACTTCCAAATGACCGAACAAGCACATTGGACCAAAGGAGACCATATATGCATTGCACTGTGATCTGAAGCAGTTTCCAGGCCAGAAACACGCACAGATTCACCTTCTGAGTTTAAAACCTCAAGGAAGCGTGTTTATATGAAAGTGCGTATAGGCACAGTTTCAGAGCTCTAGCGCGCTTAATTAGAGAGATAGGAGCATTTTCACTCCAATTCAGTCGTGTAGTCACAATTCACTCAAGTTTGTCACTTTCCCACTGAGTTACATACAGAATGATAAATTTTAACAAACAGAACTAAAAAAAAAAAAGTTTTTGAAAAAGTGCATATCTTCACTTCAGAAGCTTATATTCACTTCCAAATGACCGAACAAGCACATTGGACCAAACGAGACCATATATGCATTGCACTGTGATCTGAAGCAGTTTCCAGGCCAGAAACATGCACAGATTCACCTTCTGAGTTTAAAACCTCAAGGAAGCGTGTTTATATGAAAGTGCGTATAGGCACAGTTTCAGCGCTCTAGCGCGCTTAATTACAGAGATACGAGCATTTTCCCTACAATTCAGTCGTGTAGTCACAATTCACTCAAGTTTGTCACTTTCCCACTGAGTTACATACAGAATGATAAATTTTAACGTGCAGAACAATAAAAAAGAAAGTTTTTGAAAAAGTGCATATCTTCACTTCAGAAGCTTATATTCACTTCCAAATGACCGAACAAGCACATTGGACCAAAGGAGACCATATATGCATTGCACTGTGATCTGAAGCAGTTTCCAGGCTAGAAACACGCACAGATTCACCTTCTGAGTTTAAAACCTCAAGGAAGCGTCTTTATATGAAAGTGCGTATAGGCACAGTTTCAGAGCTCTAGCGCGCTTAATTAGAGAGATAGGAGCATTTTCACTCCAATTCAGTCGTGTAGTCACAATTCACTCAAGTTTGTCACTTTCCCACTGAGTTACATACAGAATGATAAATTTTAACAAGCAGAACTAAAAAAAAGAAAGTTTTTGAAAAAGTGCATATCTTCACTTCAGAAGCTTATATTCACTTCCAAATGACCGAACAAGCACATTGGACCAAAAAAGACCATATATGCATTGCACTGTGACCTGAAGCAGTTTCCAGGCCAGAAACACGCACAGATTCACCTTCTGAGTTTAAAACCTCAAGGAAGCGTGTTTATATGAAAGTGCGTATCGGCACAGTTTCAGAGCTCTAGCGCGCTTAATTAGAGAGATAGGAGCATTTTCACTCCAATTCAGTCGTGTAGTCACAATTCACTCAAGTTTGTCACTTTCCCACTGTTACACACAGAATGAAAATTTTTGCCAAGCAAAACTTAAAAAAAAAAAAGTTTTTGAAAAAGTGCATATCTTCACTTCAGAAGCTTATATTCACTTCTAAATGACCGAACGAGCACATTGGACCAAAAGAGACCATATATGCATTGCACTGTGATCTGAAGCAGTTCCCAGGCCAGAAACACGCACAGATTCACCTTCTGAGTTTAAAACCTCAAGGAAGCGTGTTTATATGAAAGTCCATATAGGCACAGTTTCAGAGCTCTAGCGCGCTTAATTACAGAGATAGGAGCATTTTCACTCCAATTCAGTCGTGTAGTCACAATTCACTCAAGTTTGTCACTTTCCCACTGAGTTACATACAGAATGATAAATTTTAACATGCAGAACTAAAAAAAAGAAAGTTTTTGAAAAAGTGCATATCTTCACTTCAGAAGCTTATATTCACTTCCAAATGACCAAACAAGCACATTGGACCAAAGGAGACCATGTATGCATTGCACTGTGATCTGAAGCAGTTTCCAGGCCAGAAACACGCACAGATTCACCTTCTGAGTTTAAAACCTCAAGGAAGCGTGTTTATATGAAAGTGCGTATAGGCACAGTTTCAGCGCTCTAGCGCGCTTAATTACAGAGATACGAGCATTTTCCCTACAATTCAGTCATTTAGTCACAATTCACTCAAGTTTGTCACTTTCCCACTGTTACACACAGAATGAAAATTTTTGCCAAGCAAAACTTAAAAAAAAAAAAGTTTTTGAAAAAGTGCATATCTTCACTTCAGAAGCTTATATTCACTTCTAAATGACCGAACGAGCACATTGGACCAAAAGAGACCATATATGCATTGCACTGTGATCTGAAGCAGTTCCCAGGCCAGAAACACGCACAGATTCACCTTCTGAGTTTAAAACCTCAAGGAAGCGTGTTTATATGAAAGTCCATATAGGCACAGTTTCAGAGCTCTAGCGCGCTTAATTACAGAGATAGGAGCATTTTCACTCCAATTCAGTCGTGTAGTCACAATTCACTCAAGTTTGTCACTTTCCCACTGAGTTACATACAGAATGATAAATTTTAACATGCAGAACTAAAAAAAAGAAAGTTTTTGAAAAAGTGCATATCTTCACTTCAGAAGCTTATATTCACTTCCAAATGACCGAACGAGCACATTGGACCAAACGAGACCATATATGCATTGCACTGTGATCTGAAGCAGTTTCCAGGCCAGAAACACGCACAGATTCACCTTCTGAGTTTAAAACCTCAAGGAAGCGTGTTTATATGAAAGTGCGTATAGGCACAGTTTCAGAGCTCTAGCGCGCTTAATTAGAGAGATAGGAGCATTTTCACTCCAATTCAGTCGTGTAGTCACAATTCACTCAAGTTTGTCACTTTCCCACTGAGTTACATACAGAATGATAAATTTTAACAAGCAGAACTAAAAAAAAAAAAGTTTTTGAAAAAGTGCATATCTTCACTTCAGAAGCTTTTATTCACTTCCAAATGACCGAACGAGCACATTGGACCAAAGGAGACCATATATGCATTGCACGGTGATCTGAAGCAGTTTCCAGGCCAGAAACACGCACAGATTCACCCTCTGAGTTTAAAACCTCAAGGAAGCGTGTTTACATGAAAGTGCGTATCGGCACAGTTTCAGAGCTCTAGCGCGCTTAATTAGAGAGATAGGAGCATTTTCACTCCAATTCAGTCTTGTAGTCACAATTAACTCAAGTTTGTCACTTTCCCACTGAGTTACATACAGAATGATAAATTTTAACAAGCAGAACTAAAAAAAAGAAAGTTTTTGAAAAAGTGCATATCTTCACTTCAGAAGCTTATATTCACTTCCAAATGACCGAACGAGCACATTGGACCAAAGGAGACCATATATGCATTGCACTGTGATCTGAAGCAGTTTCCAGGCCAGAAACACGCACAGATTCACCTTCTGAGTTTAAAACCTCAAGGAAGCGTGTTTATATGAAAGTGCGTATAGGCACAGTTTCAGAGCTCTAGCGCGCTTAATTTGAGAGATAGGAGCATTTTCACTCCAATTCAGTCGTGTAGTCACAATTCACTCAAGTTTGTCACTTTCCCACTGTTACATACAGAATGATAAATTTTAACAAGCAGAACTAAAAAAAAGAAAGTTTTTGAAAAAGTGCATATCTTCACTTCAGAAGCTTATATTCACTTCCAAATGACCGAACGAGCACATTGGACCAAAGGAGACCATATATGCATTGCACTGTGATCTGAAGCAGTTTCCAGGCCAGAAACACGCACAGATTCACCTTCTGAGTTTAAAACCTCAAGGAAGCGTGTTTATATGAAAGTGCGAATAGGCACAGTTTCAGCGCTCTAGCGCGCTAAATTAGAGAGATAGGAGCATTTTCACTCCAATTCAGTCGTGTAGTCACAATTCACTCAAGTTTGTCACTTTCCCACAGAGTTACATACAGAATGATAAATTTTAACATGCAGAACTAAAAAAAAGAAAGTTTTTGAAAAAGTGCATATCTTCACTTCAGAAGCTTATATTCACTTCCAAATGACCGAACAAGCACATTGGACCAAAGGAGACCATATATGCATTGCACTGTGATCTGAAGCAGTTTCCAGGCTAGAAACACGCACAGATTCACCTTCTGAGTTTAAAACCTCAAGGAAGCGTGTTTATATGAAAGTGCGTATAGGCACAGTTTCAGAGCTCTAGCGCGCTTAATTAGAGAGATAGGAGCATTTTCACTCCAATTCAGTCGTGTAGTCACAATTCACTCAAGTTTGTCACTTTCCCACTGAGTTACATACAGAATGATAAATTTTAACATGCAGAACTAAAAAAAAGAAAGTTTTTGAAAAAGTGCATATCTTCACTTCAGAAGCTTATATTCACTTCCAAATGACCAAACAAGCACATTGGACCAAAGGAGACCATATATGCATTGCACTGTGATCTGAAGCAGTTTCCAGGCTAGAAACACGCACAGATTCACCTTCTGAGTTTAAAACCTCAAGGAAGCGTGTTTATATGAAAGTGCGTATAGGCACAGTTTCAGAGCTCTAGCGCGCTTAATTAGAGAGATAGGAGCATTTTCACTCCAATTCAGTCGTGTAGTCACAATTCACTCAAGTTTGTCACTTTCCCACTGAGTTACATACAGAATGATAAATTTTAACAAGCAGAACTAAAAAAAAGAAAGTTTTTGAAAAAGTGCATATCTTCACTTCAGAAGCTTATATTCACTTCCAAATGACCGAACGAGCACATTGGACCAAACGAGACCATATATGCATTGCACTGTGATCTGAAGCAGTTTCCAGGCCAGAAACATGCACAGATTCACCTTCTGAGTTTAAAACCTCAAGGAAGCGTGTTTATATGAAAGTGCGTATAGGCACAGTTTCAGCGCTCTAGCGCGCTTAATTACAGAGATACGAGCATTTTCCCTACAATTCAGTCGTGTAGTCACAATTCACTCAAGTTTGTCACTTTCCCACTGAGTTACATACAGAATGATAAATTTTAACATGCAGAACTAAAAAAAAGAAAGTTTTTGAAAAAGTGCATATCTTCACTTCAGAAGCTTATATTCACTTCCAAATGACCGAACAAGCACATTGGACCAAAGGAGACCATATATGCATTGCACTGTGATCTGAAGCAGTTTCCAGGCCAGAAACACGCACAGATTCACCTTCTGAGTTTAAAACCTCAAGGAAGCGTGTTTATATGAAAGTGCGTATAGGCACAGTTTCAGAGCTCTAGCGCGCTTAATTAGAGAGATAGGAGCATTTTCACTCCAATTCAGTCGTGTAGTCACAATTCACTCAAGTTTGTCACTTTCCCACTGAGTTACATACAGAATGATAAATTTTAACAAACAGAACTAAAAAAAAAAAAGTTTTTGAAAAAGTGCATATCTTCACTTCAGAAGCTTATATTCACTTCCAAATGACCGAACAAGCACATTGGACCAAACGAGACCATATATGCATTGCACTGTGATCTGAAGCAGTTTCCAGGCCAGAAACATGCACAGATTCACCTTCTGAGTTTAAAACCTCAAGGAAGCGTGTTTATATGAAAGTGCGTATAGGCACAGTTTCAGCGCTCTAGCGCGCTTAATTACAGAGATACGAGCATTTTCCCTACAATTCAGTCGTGTAGTCACAATTCACTCAAGTTTGTCACTTTCCCACTGAGTTACATACAGAATGATAAATTTTAACGTGCAGAACTAAAAAAAAGAAAGTTTTTGAAAAAGTGCATATCTTCACTTCAGAAGCTTATATTCACTTCCAAATGACCGAACAAGCACATTGGACCAAAGGAGACCATATATGCATTGCACTGTGATCTGAAGCAGTTTCCAGGCTAGAAACACGCACAGATTCACCTTCTGAGTTTAAAACCTCAAGGAAGCGTGTTTATATGAAAGTGCGTATAGGCACAGTTTCAGAGCTCTAGCGCGCTTAATTAGAGAGATAGGAGCATTTTCACTCCAATTCAGTCGTGTAGTCACAATTCACTCAAGTTTGTCACTTTCCCACTGAGTTACATACAGAATGATAAATTTTAACAAGCAGAACTAAAAAAAAGAAAGTTTTTGAAAAAGTGCATATCTTCACTTCAGAAGCTTATATTCACTTCCAAATGACCGAACAAGCACATTGGACCAAAAAAGACCATATATGCATTGCACTGTGACCTGAAGCAGTTTCCAGGCCAGAAACACGCACAGATTCACCTTCTGAGTTTAAAACCTCAAGGAAGCGTGTTTATATGAAAGTGCGTATCGGCACAGTTTCAGAGCTCTAGCGCGCTTAATTAGAGAGATAGGAGCATTTTCACTCCAATTCAGTCGTGTAGTCACAATTCACTCAAGTTTGTCACTTTCCCACTGTTACACACAGAATGAAAATTTTTGCCAAGCAAAACTTAAAAAAAAAAAAGTTTTTGAAAAAGTGCATATCTTCACTTCAGAAGCTTATATTCACTTCTAAATGACCGAATGAGCACATTGGACCAAAAGAGACCATATATGCATTGCACTGTGATCTGAAGCAGTTCCCAGGCCAGAAACACGCACAGATTCACCTTCTGAGTTTAAAACCTCAAGGAAGCGTGTTTATATGAAAGTCCATATAGGCACAGTTTCAGAGCTCTAGCGCGCTTAATTACAGAGATAGGAGCATTTTCACTCCAATTCAGTCGTGTAGTCACAATTCACTCAAGTTTGTCACTTTCCCACTGAGTTACATACAGAATGATAAATTTTAACATGCAGAACTAAAAAAAGAAAGTTTTTGAAAAAGTGCATATCTTCACTTCAGAAGCTTATATTCACTTCCAAATGACCAAACAAGCACATTGGACCAAAGGAGACCATGTATGCATTGCACTGTGATCTGAAGCAGTTTCCAGGCCAGAAACACGCACAGATTCACCTTCTGAGTTTAAAACCTCAAGGAAGCGTGTTTATATGAAAGTGCGTATAGGCACAGTTTCAGCGCTCTAGCGCGCTTAATTACAGAGATACGAGCATTTTCCCTACAATTCAGTCATTTAGTCACAATTCACTCAAGTTTGTCACTTTCCCACTGTTACACACAGAATGAAAATTTTTGCCAAGCAAAACTTAAAAAAAAAAAAGTTTTTGAAAAAGTGCATATCTTCACTTCAGAAGCTTATATTCACTTCTAAATGACCGAACGAGCACATTGGACCAAAAGAGACCATATATGCATTGCACTGTGATCTGAAGCAGTTCCCAGGCCAGAAACACGCACAGATTCACCTTCTGAGTTTAAAACCTCAAGGAAGCGTGTTTATATGAAAGTCCATATAGGCACAGTTTCAGAGCTCTAGCGCGCTTAATTACAGAGATAGGAGCATTTTCACTCCAATTCAGTCGTGTAGTCACAATTCACTCAAGTTTGTCACTTTCCCACTGAGTTACATACAGAATGATAAATTTTAACATGCAGAACTAAAAAAAAGAAAGTTTTTGAAAAAGTGCATATCTTCACTTCAGAAGCTTATATTCACTTCCAAATGACCAAACAAGCACATTGGACCAAAGGGGACCATGTATGCATTGCACTGTGATCTGAAGCAGTTTCCAGGCCAGAAACACGCACAGATTCACCTTCTGAGTTTAAAACCTCAAGGAAGCGTGTTTATATGAAAGTGCGTATAGGCACAGTTTCAGAGCTCTAGCGCGCTTAATTAGAGAGATAGGAGCATTTTCACTCCAATTCAGTCGTGTAGTCACAATTCACTCAAGTTTGTCACTTTCCCACTGAGTTACATACAGAATGATAAATTTTAACAAGCAGAATTAAAAAAAAAAAAGTTTTTGAAAAAGTGCATATCTTCACTTCAGAAGCTTTTATTCACTTCCAAATGACCGAACGAGCACATTGGACCAAAGGAGACCATATATGCATTGCACGGTGATCTGAAGCAGTTTCCAGGCCAGAAACACGCACAGATTCACCTTCTGAGTTTAAAACCTCAAGGAAGCGTGTTTACATGAAAGTGCGTATCGGCACAGTTTCAGAGCTCTAGCGCGCTTAATTAGAGAGATAGGAGCATTTTCACTCCAATTCAGTCTTGTAGTCACAATTAACTCAAGTTTGTCACTTTCCCACTGAGTTACATACAGAATGATAAATTTTAACAAGCAGAACTAAAAAAAAGAAAGTTTTTGAAAAAGTGCATATCTTCACTTCAGAAGCTTATATTCACTTCCAAATGACCAAACGAGCACATTGGACCAAAGGAGACCATATATGCATTGCACTGTGATCTGAAGCAGTTTCCAGGCCAGAAACACGCACAGATTCACCTTCTGAGTTTAAAACCTCAAGGAAGCGTGTTTATATGAAAGTGCGTATAGGCACAGTTTCAGAGCTCTAGCGCGCTTAATTTGAGAGATAGGAGCATTTTCACTCCAATTCAGTCGTGTAGTCACAATTCACTCAAGTTTGTCACTTTCCCACTGTTACATACAGAATGATAAATTTTAACAAGCAGAACTAAAAAAAAGAAAGTTTTTGAAAAAGTGCATATCTTCACTTCAGAAGCTTATATTCACTTCCAAATGACCGAACGAGCACATTGGACCAAAGGAGACCATATATGCATTGCACTGTGATCTGAAGCAGTTTCCAGGCCAGAAACACGCACAGATTCACCTTCTGAGTTTAAAACCTCAAGGAAGCGTGTTTATATGAAAGTGCGAATAGGCACAGTTTCAGCGCTCTAGCGCGCTAAATTAGAGAGATAGGAGCATTTTCACTCCAATTCAGTCGTGTAGTCACAATTCACTCAAGTTTGTCACTTTCCCACAGAGTTACATACAGAATGATAAATTTTAACATGCAGAACTAAAAAAAAGAAAGTTTTTGAAAAAGTGCATATCTTCACTTCAGAAGCTTATATTCACTTCCAAATGACCGAACAAGCACATTGGATCAAAGGAGACCATATATGCATTGCACTGTGATCTGAAGCAGTTTCCAGGCCAGAAACACGCACAGATTCACCTTCTGAGTTTAAAACCTCAAGGAAGCGTGTTTATATGAAAGTGCGTATAGGCACAGTTTCAGAGCTCTAGCGCGCTTAATTAGAGAGATAGGAGCATTTTCACTCCAATTCAGTCGTGTAGTCACAATTCACTCAAGTTTGTCACTTTCCCACTGAGTTACATACAGAATGATAAATTTTAACAAACAGAACTAAAAAAAAAAAAGTTTTTGAAAAAGTGCATATCTTCACTTCAGAAGCTTATATTCACTTCCAAATGACCGAACGAGCACATTGGACCAAACGAGACCATATATGCATTGCACTGTGATCTGAAGCAGTTTCCAGGCCAGAAACATGCACAGATTCACCTTCTGAGTTTAAAACCTCAAGGAAGCGTGTTTATATGAAAGTGCGTATAGGCACAGTTTCAGCGCTCTAGCGCGCTTAATTACAGAGATACGAGCATTTTCCCTACAATTCAGTCGTGTAGTCACAATTCACTCAAGTTTGTCACTTTCCCACTGAGTTACATACAGAATGATAAATTTTAACATGCAGAACTAAAAAAAAGAAAGTTTTTGAAAAAGTGCATATCTTCACTTCAGAAGCTTATATTCACTTCCAAATGACCGAACAAGCACATTGGACCAAAGGAGACCATATATGCATTGCACTGTGATCTGAAGCAGTTTCCAGGCTAGAAACACGCACAGATTCACCTTCTGAGTTTAAAACCTCAAGGAAGCGTGTTTATATGAAAGTGCGTATAGGCACAGTTTCAGAGCTCTAGCGCGCTTAATTAGAGAGATAGGAGCATTTTCACTCCAATTCAGTCGTGTAGTCACAATTCACTCAAGTTTGTCACTTTCCCACTGAGTTACATACAGAATGATAAATTTTAACAAGCAGAACTAAAAAAAAGAAAGTTTTTGAAAAAGTGCATATCTTCACTTCAGAAGCTTATATTCACTTCCAAATGACCGAACGAGCACATTGGACCAAAGGAGACCATATATGCATTGCACTGTGATCTGAAGCAGTTCCCAGGCCAGAAACACGCACAGATTCACCTTCTGAGTTTAAAACCTCAAGGAAGCGTGTTTATATGAAACTGCGTTTCGGCACAGTTTCAGAGCTCTAGCGCGCTTAATTAGAGAGATAGGAGCATTTTCACTCCAATTCAGTCGTGTAGTCACAATTCACTCAAGTTTGTCACTTTCCCACTGAGTTACATACAGAATGATAAATTTTAACATGCAGAACTAAAAAAAAGAAAGTTTTTGAAAAAGTGCATATCTTCACTTCGGAAGCTTATATTCACTTCCAAAAGACTGTACAAGCCCATTGGACCAAACGAGACCATATATGTATTGCACAGTGATCTGAAGCAGTTTCCAGGCAAGAAACACGCACAGATTTACCTTCCGAGTTTAAAACCTCAAGGAAGCGTGTTTATATGAAAGTGCGTAAAGGCACAGTTTCAGCGCTCTAGCGCGCTTAATTACAGAGATACGAGCATTTTCCCTGCAATTCAGTCATTTAGTCACAATTCACTCAAGTTTGTCACTTTCTCACTGTTACACACAGAATGAAAATTTTTGCCAAGCAAAACTTACAAAAAAAAAAAAGTTTTTGAAAAAGTGCATATCTTCACTTCAGAAGCTTATATTCACTTTCAAATGACCATTCAAGCACATTGGAACAAACGAGACCATATATGCATTGCACTGTGATCTAAAGCAGTTCCCAGGCCAGAAACACGCACACATTCACCTTCTGAGTTTAAAACCTCAAGGAAGCGTGTTTATATGAAAGTCCGTATAGGCACAGTTTCAGAGCTCTAGCGCGCTTAATTAGAGAGATAGGAGCATTTTCACTCCAATTCAGTCGTGTAGTCACAATTCACTCAAGTTTGTCACTTTCCCACTGAGTTACATACAGAATGATAAATTTTAACATGCAGAACTAAAAAAAAGAAAGTTTTTGAAAAAGTGCATATCTTCACTTCAGAAGCTTATATTCACTTCCAAATGACCGAACAAGCACATTGGACCAAAGGAGACCATATATGCATTGCACTGTGATCTGAAGCAGTTTCCAGGCCAGAAACACGCACAGATTCACCTTCTGAGTTTAAAACCTCAAGGAAGCGTGTTTATATGAAAGTGCGTATAGGCACAGTTTCAGAGCTCTAGCGCGCTTAATTAGAGAGATAGGAGCATTTTCACTCCAATTCAGTCGTGTAGTCACAATTCACTCAAGTTTGTCACTTTCCCACTGAGTTACATACAGAATGATAAATTTTAACAAACAGAACTAAAAAAAAAAAAGTTTTTGAAAAAGTGCATATCTTCACTTCAGAAGCTTATATTCACTTCCAAATGACCGAACAAGCACATTGGACCAAACGAGACCATATATGCATTGCACTGTGATCTGAAGCAGTTTCCAGGCCAGAAACATGCACAGATTCACCTTCTGAGTTTAAAACCTCAAGGAAGCGTGTTTATATGAAAGTGCGTATAGGCACAGTTTCAGCGCTCTAGCGCGCTTAATTACAGAGATACGAGCATTTTCCCTACAATTCAGTCGTGTAGTCACAATTCACTCAAGTTTGTCACTTTCCCACTGAGTTACATACAGAATGATAAATTTTAACGTGCAGAACTAAAAAAAAGAAAGTTTTTGAAAAAGTGCATATCTTCACTTCAGAAGCTTATATTCACTTCCAAATGACCGAACAAGCACATTGGACCAAAGGAGACCATATATGCATTGCACTGTGATCTGAAGCAGTTTCCAGGCTAGAAACACGCACAGATTCACCTTCTGAGTTTAAAACCTCAAGGAAGCGTGTTTATATGAAAGTGCGTATAGGCACAGTTTCAGAGCTCTAGCGCGCTTAATTAGAGAGATAGGAGCATTTTCACTCCAATTCAGTCGTGTAGTCACAATTCACTCAAGTTTGTCACTTTCCCACTGAGTTACATACAGAATGATAAATTTTAACAAGCAGAACTAAAAAAAAGAAAGTTTTTGAAAAAGTGCATATCTTCACTTCAGAAGCTTATATTCACTTCCAAATGACCGAACAAGCACATTGGACCAAAAAAGACCATATATGCATTGCACTGTGACCTGAAGCAGTTTCCAGGCCAGAAACACGCACAGATTCACCTTCTGAGTTTAAAACCTCAAGGAAGCGTGTTTATATGAAAGTGCGTATCGGCACAGTTTCAGAGCTCTAGCGCGCTTAATTAGAGAGATAGGAGCATTTTCACTCCAATTCAGTCGTGTAGTCACAATTCACTCAAGTTTGTCACTTTCCCACAGAGTTACGTAGAGAATGATAAAGTTTAACATGCAGAACTAGAAAAAAGAAAGTTTTTGAAAAAGTGCATATCTTCACTTCAGAAGCTTATATTCACTTCCAAATGACCGAACAAGCACATTGGACCAAAGGAGACCATATATGCATTGCACTGTGATCTGAAGCAGTTTCCAGGCCAGAAACACGCACAGATTCACCTTCTGAGTTTAAAACCTCAAGGAAGCGTGTTTATATGAAAGTGCGTATAGGCACAGTTTCAGAGCTCTAGCGCGCTTAATTAGAGAGATAGGAGCATTTTCACTCCAATTCAGTCGTGTAGTCACAATTCACTCAAGTTTATCACTTTCCCACTGAGTTACATACAGAATGATAAATTTTAACAAGCAGAACTAAAAAAAAGAAAGTTTTTGAAAAAGTGCATATCTTCACTTCAGAAGCTTATATTCACTTCCAAATGACCGAACAAGCACATTGGACCAAAAAAGACCATATATGCATTGCACTGTGATCTGAAGCAGTTCCCAGGCCAGAAACACGCACAGATTCACCTTCTGAGTTTAAAACCTCAAGGAAGCGTGTTTATATGAAACTGCGTTTCGGCACAGTTTCAGAGCTCTAGCGCGCTTAATTAGAGAGATAGGAGCATTTTCACTCCAATTCAGTCGTGTAGTCACAATTCACTCAAGTTTGTCACTTTCCCACTGAGTTACACACAGAATTAAAAATTTTGAAAGGCAGAACTAAAAAAAAGAAAGTTTTTGAAAAAGTGCATATCTTCACTTCAGAAGCTTAAATTCACTTCCAAAAGACTGTACAAGCCCATTGGACCAAACGAGACCATATATGTATTGCACAGTGATCTGAAGCAGTTTCCAGGACAGAAACATGCAGAAATTCACCTTCTGAGTTTAAAACCTCAAGGAAGCGTGTTTTCATGAAAGTGCGTATAGCCACAGTTTCAGAGCTCTAGCGCGCTTAATTACAGAGATACGAGCATTTTCCCTACAATTCAGTCATTTAGTCACAATTCACTCAAGTTTGTCACTTTCCCACTGTTACACACAGAATGAAAATTTTTGCCTAGCAAAACAAAAAAAAAAAAGTTTTTGAAAAAGTGCATATCTTCACTTCAGAAGCTTATATTCACTTTCAAATGACCATTCAAGCACATTGGACCAAACGAGACCATATATGCATTGCACTGTGATCTGAAGCAGTTCCCAGGCCAGAAACACGCACAGATTCACCTTCTGAGTTTAAAACCTCAAGGAAGCGTGTTTTTATGAAAGTGCGTATAGGCACAGTTTCAGCGCTCTAGCGTGCTTAATTAGAGAGATAGGAGCATTTTCACTCCAATTCAGTCGTGTAGTCACAATTCACTCAAGTTTGTCACTTTCCCACTGAGTTACACACAGAATTAAAAATTTTAACAAGCAGAACTAAAAAAAAGAAAGTTTTTGAAAAAGTGCATATCTTCACTTCAGAAGCTTATATTCACTTCCAAATGACCGAACAAGCACATTGGACCAAAAGAGACCATATATGCATTGCACTGTGATCTGAAGCAGTTTCCAGGCCAGAAACACGCACAGATTCACCTTCTGAGTTTAAAACCTCAAGGAAGCGTGTTTATATGAAAGTGCGTATAGGCACAGTTTCAGCGCTCTAGCGTGCTTAATTAGAGAGATAGGAGCATTTTCACTCCAATTCAGTCGTGTAGTCACAATTCACTCAAGTTTGTCACTTTCCCACTGAGTTACACACAGAATTAAAAATTTTAACAAGCAGAACTAAAAAAAAGAAAGTTTTTGAAAAAGTGCATATCTTCACTTCAGAAGCTTATATTCACTTCCAAATGACCGAACAAGCACATTGGACCAAAAGAGACCATATATGCATTGCACTGTGATCTGAAGCAGTTTCCAGGCCAGAAACACGCACAGATTCACCTTCTGAGTTTAAAACCTCAAGGAAGCGTGTTTATATGAAAGTGCGTATAGGCACAGTTTCAGAGCTCTAGCGCGCTTAATTAGAGAGATAGGAGCATTTTCACTCCAATTCAGTCGTGTAGTCACAATTCACTCAAGTTTGGCACTTTCCCACTGAGTTACATACAGAATGATAAATTTTAACAAGCAGAACTAAAAAAAAGAAAGTTTTTGACAAAGTGCATATCTTCACTTCAGAAGCTTATATTCACTTCCAAATGACCGAACAAGCACATTGGACCAAAGGAGACCATATATGCATTGCACTGTGATCTGAAGCAGTTTCCAGGCCAGAAACACGCACAGATTCACCTTCTGAGTTTAAAACCTCAAGGAAGCGTGTTTTCATGAAAGTTCGTATAGCCACAGTTTCAGAGCTCTAGTGCGCTTAATTAAAGAGATACGAGCATTTTCCCTACAATTCAGTCATTTAGTCACAATTCACTCAAGTTTGTCACTTTCCCACTGTTACACACAGAATGAAAATTTTTGCCTAGCAAAACAAAAAAAAAAAAGTTTTTGAAAAAGTGCATATCTTCACTTCAGAAGCTTATATTCACTTTCAAATGACCATTCAAGCACATTGGACCAAAGGAGACCATATATGCATTGCACTGTGATCTGAAGCAGTTTCCAGGCCAGAAACACGCTCAGATTCACCTTCTGAGTTTAAAACCTCAAGGAAGCGTGTTTATATGAAAGTGCGTATAGGCACAGTTTCAGAGCTCTAGCGCGCTTAATTAGAGAGATAGGAGCATTTTCACTCCAATTCAGTCGTGTAGTCACAATTCACTCAAGTTTGTCACTTTCCCACTGAGTTACATACAGAATGATAAATTTTAACAAGCAGAACTAAAAAAAAGAAAGTTTTTGAAAAAGTGCATATCTTCACTTCAGAAGCTTATATTCACTTCCAAATGACCGAACGAGCACATTAGACCATATATGCACTGCACTGTGATCTGAAGCAGTTTCCAGGCCAGAAACACGCACAGATTCACCTTCTGAGTTTAAAACCTCAAGGAAGCGTGTTTATATGAAAGTGCGTATAGGCACAGTTTCAGCGCTCTAGCGCGCTTAATTAGAGAGAAAGGAACATTTTCACTCCAATTCAGTCGTGTAGTCACAATTCACTCAAGTTTGTCACTTTCCCACTGAGTTACACACAGAATTAAAAATTTTGACAGGCAGAACTAAAAAAAAGAAAGTTTTTGAAAAAGTGCATATCTTCACTTCAGAAGCTTATATTCACTTTCAAATGACCATTCAAGCAAATTGGACCAAACGAGACCATATATGCATTGCACTGTGATCTGAAGCAGTTCCCAGGCCAGAAACACGCACAGATTCACCTTCTGAGTTTAAAACCTCAAGGAAGCGTGTTTATATGAAAGTGCGTATAGGCACAGTTTCAGAGCTCTAGCGCGCTTAATTAGAGAGATAGGAGCATTTTCACTCCAATTCAGTCGTGTCGTCACAATTCACTCAAGTTTGTCACTTTCCCACTGAGTTACATACAGAATGATAAATTTTAACAAGCAGAACTAAAAAAAAGAAAGTTTTTGAAAAAGTGCATATCTTCACTTCAGAAGCTTATATTCACTTCCAAATGACCGATCGAGCAAATTGGACCAAAGGAGACCATATATGCATTGCACTGTGATCTGAAGCAGTTTCCAGGCCAGAGACACGCACAGATTCACCTTCTGAGTTTAAAACCTCAAGGAAGCGTGTTTATATGAAAGTGCGTATAGGCACAGTTTCAGCGCTCTAGCGCGCTTAATTAGAGAGATAGGAGCATTTTCACTCCAATTCAGTCGTGTAGTCACAATTCACTCAAGTTTGTCACTTTCCCACTGAGTTACACACAGAATTAAAAATTTTGACAAGCAGAACTAAAAAAAAGAAAGTTTTTGAAAAAGGGCATATCTTCACTTCAGAAGCTTATATTCACTTTCAAATGACCATTCAAGCACATTGGACCAAACGAGACCATATATGCATTGCACTGTGATCTGAAGCAGTTCCCAGGCCAGAAACACGCACAGATTCACCTTCTGAGTTTAAAACCTCAAGGAAGCGTGTTTATATGAAAGTGCGTATCGGCACAGTTTCAGAGCTCTAGCGCGCTTAATTAGAGAGATAGGAGCATTTTCACTCCAATTCAGTCATTTAGTCACAATTCACTCAAGTTTGTCACTTTCCCACTGAGTTACACACAGAATTAAAAATTTTAACAAGCAGAACTAAAAAAAAGAAAGTTTTTGAAAAAGTGCATATCTTCACTTCAGAAGCTTATATTCACTTCCAAATGACCGAACGAGCACATTAGACCATATATGCATTGCACTGTGATCTGAAGCAGTTTCCAGGCCAGAAACACGCACAGATTCACCTTCTGAGTTTAAAACCTCAAGGAAGCGTGTTTATATGAAAGTGCGTATAGGCACAGTTTCAGAGCTCTAGCGCGCTTAATTAGAGAGATAGGAGCATTTTCACTCCAATTCAGTCGTGTAGTCACAATTCACTCAAGTTTGTCACTTTCCCACTGAGTTACACACAGAATTAAAAATTTTGACAGGCAGAACTAAAAAAAAGAAAGTTTTTGAAAAAGTGCATATCTTCACTACAGAAGCTTATATTCACTTTCAAATGACCATTCAAGCAAATTGGACCAAGCGAGACCATATATGCATTGCACTGTGATCTGAAGCAGTTCCCAGGCCAGAAACACGCACAGATTCACCTTCTGAGTTTAAAACCTCAAGGAAGCGTGTTTATATGAAAGTGCGTATAGGCACAGTTTCAGAGCTCAAGCGTGCTTAATTAGAGAGATAGGAGCATTTTCACTCCAATTCAGTCGTGTAGTCACAATTCACTCAAGTTTGTCACTTTCCCACTGAGTTACACACAGAATTAAAAATTTTAACAAGCAGAACTAAAAAAAAGAAAGTTTTTGAAAAAGTGCATATCTTCACTTCAGAAGCTTATATTCACTTCCAAATGACCGAACGAGCACATTAGACCATATATGCATTGCACTGTGATCTGAAGCAGTTTCCAGGCCAGAAACACGCACAGATTCACCTTCTGAGTTTAAAACCTCAAGGAAGCGTGTTTATATGAAAGTGCGTATAGGCACAGTTTCAGAGCTCTAGCGCGCTTAATTAGAGAGATAGGAGCATTTTCACTCCAATTCAGTCGTGTCGTCACAATTCACTCAAGTTTGTCACTTTCCCACTGAGTTACATACAGAATGATAAATTTTAACAAGCAGAACTAAAAAAAAGAAAGTTTTTGAAAAAGTGCATATCTTCACTTCAGAAGCTTATATTCACTTCCAAATGACCGAACGAGCACATTGGACCAAAGGAGACCATATATGCATTGCACTGTGATCTGAAGCAGTTTCCAGGCCAGAAACACGCACAGATTCACCTTCTGAGTTTAAAACCTCAAGGAAGCGTGTTTATATGAAAGTGCGTATAGGCACAGTTTCAGAGCTCTAGCGTGCTTAATTAGAGAGATAGGAGCATTTTCACTCCAATTCAGTCGTGTAGTCACAATTCACTCAAGTTTGTCACTTTCCCACTGAGTTACATCGAGAATGATAAATTTTATCAAGCAGAACTAAAAAAAAGAAAGTTTTTGAAAAAGTGCATATCTTCACGTCAGAAGCTTATATTCACTTCCAAATGACCGAACGAGCACATTGGACCAAAGGAGACCATATATGCATTGCACTGTGATCTGAAGCAGTTTCCAGGCCAGAAACATGCAGAAATTCACCTTCTGAGTTTAAAACCTCAAGGAAGCGTGTTTATATGAAAGTGCGTATTGGCACAGTTTCAGCGCTCTAGCGCGCTTAATTACAGAGATACGAGCATTTTCACTCCAATTCAGTCGTGTAGTCACAATTCACTCAAGTTTGTCACTTTCCCACTGAGTTACATACAGAATGATAAATTTTAACAAGCAGAACTAAAAAAAAGAAAGTTTTTGACAAAGTGCATATCTTCACTTCAGAAGCTTATATTCACTTCCAAATGACCGAACGAGCACATTGGACCAAAGGAGACCATATATGCATTGCACTGTGATCTGAAGCAGTTCCCAGGGCAGAAACACGCACAGATTCACCTTCTGAGTTTAAAACCTCAAGGAAGCGTGTTTATATGAAAGTGCGTATAGGCACAGTTTCAGCGCTCTAGCGCGCTTAATTAGAGAGATAGGAGCATTTTCACTCCAATTCAGTCGTGTAGTCACAATTCACTCAAGTTTGTCACTTTCCCACTGAGTTACATACAGAATGATAAATTTTAACAAGCAGAACTAAAAAAAGAAAGTTTTTGAAAAAGTGCATATCTTCACTTCAGAAGCTTATATTCACTTCCAAATGACCGAACGAGCACATTGGACCAAAGGAGACCATATATGCATTGCACTGTGATCTGAAGCAGTTTCCAGGCCAGAAACACGCACAGATTCACCTTCAGAGTTTAAAACCTCAAGGAAGCTTGTTTATATGAAAGTCCGTATAGGCTCAGTTTATGAGCTCTAGCGCGCTTAATTAGAGAGATAGGAGCATTTTCACTCCTATTCAGTCTTGTAGTCACAATTCACTCAAGTTTGTCACTTTCCCACTGAGTTACATACAGAATGATAAATTTTATCGAGCAGAACTAAAAAAAAGAAAGTTTTTGAAAAAGTGCATATCTTCACGTCAGACGATTATATTCACTTTCAAATGACCATTCAAGCACATTGGCCCAAACGAGACCATATATGCATTGCACTGTGATCTGAAGCAGTTTCCAGGCCAGAAACACGCACAGATTCACCTTCTGAGTTTAAAACCTCAAGGAAGCGTGTTTATATGAAAGTGCGTATAGGCACAGTTTCAGAGCTCTAGCGCGCTTAATTAGAGAGATAGGAGCATTTTCACTCCAATTCAGTCGTGTAGTCACAATTCACTCAAGTTTGTCACTTTCCCACTGAGTTACACACAGAATTAAAAATTTTGACAGGCAGAACTAAAAAAAAGAAAGTTTTTGAAAAAGTGCATATCCTCACTTCAGAAGCTTAAATTCACTTCCAAAAGACTGTACAAGCCCATTGGACCAAACGAGACCATATATGTATTGCACAGTGATCTGAAGCAGTTTCCAGGCCAGAAACATGCAGAAATTCACCTTCTGAGTTTAAAACCTCAAGGAAGCGTGTTTTCATGAAAGTGCGTATAGCCACAGTTTCAGAGCTCTAGCGTGCTTAATTACAGAGATACGAGCATTTTCCCTACAATTCAGTCATTTAGTCACAATTCACTCAAGTTTGTCACTTTCCCACTGTTACACACAGGATGAAAAAATTTTGCCAAGCAAAACTTAAAAAAAAAAAGTCTTTGAAAAAGTGCATATCTTCACTTCAGAAGCTTATATTCACTTTCAAATGACCGAACGAGCACATTGGACCAAAGGAGACCATATATGCATTGCACTGTGATCTGAAGCAGTTTCCAGGCCAGAAACACGCACAGATTCACCTTCTGAGTTTAAAACCTCAAGGAAGCGTGTTTATATGAAAGTGGGTATCGGCACAGTTTCAGAGCTCTAGCGCGCTTAATTAGAGATGTAGGAGCATATTCATTCTAATTTAGTCATATAGTCACAATTCACTCGTTTGTCCCCTTTCCCATTGAGTTACACACAGAATTAAAAATTTTGACAGGCAGAACTAAAAAAAAGAAAGTTTTTGAAAAAGTGCATATCTTCACTTCAGAAGCTTAAATTCACTTCCAAAAGACTGTACAAGCCCATTGGACCAAACGAGACCATATATGTATTGCACAGTGATCTGAAGCAGTTTCCAGGCCAGAAACACGCACAGATTCACCTTCTGAGTATAAAACCTCAAAGAAGCGTGTTTTCATGAAAGTGCGTATAGCCACAGTTTCAGAGCTCTAGCGCGCTTAATTACAGAGATACGAGCATTTTCCCTACAATTCAGTCATTTAGTCACAATTCACTCAAGTTTGTCACTTTCCCACTGTTACACACAGAATGAAAATTTTTGCCAAGCAAAACTTAAAAAAAAAAAAAGTTTTTGAAAAAAGTGCATATCTTCACTTCAGAAGCTTATATTCACTTTCAAATGACCATTCAAGCACATTGGACCAAAGGAGACCATATATGCATTGCACTGTGATCTGAAGCAGTTCCCAGGCCAGAAACACGCAAAGATTCACCTTCTGAGTTTAAAACCTCAAGGAAGCGTGTTTTCATGAAAGTGCGTATAGCCACAGTTTCAGAGCTCTAGCGTGCTTAATTACAGAGATACGAGCATTTTCCCTACAATTCAGTCATTTAGTCACAATTCACTCAAGTTTGTCACTTTCCCACTGTTACACACAGAATGAAAATTTTTGCCAAGCAAAACTTAAAAAAAAAAAAAGTTTTTGAAAAAAGTGCATATCTTCACTTCAGAAGCTTATATTCACTTTCAAAAGACTGTACAAGCCCATTGGACCAAACGAGACCATATATGCATTGCACAGTGATCTGAAGCAGTTTCCAGGCCAGAAACATGCAGAAATTCACCTTCTGAGTTTAAAACCTCAAGGAAGCGTGTTTTCATGAAAGTGCGTATAGCCACAGTTTCAGAGCTCTAGCGCGCTTAATTACAGAGATACGAGCATTTTCACTCCAATTCAGTCATTTCGTCACAATTCACTCAAGTTTGTCACTTTCCCACTGAGTTACACACAGAATGAAAAAATTTTGCCAAGCAAAACTTAAAAAAAAAAAGTTTTTGAAAAAGTGCATATCTTCACTTCAGAAGCTTATATTCACTTCCAAATGACCGAACGAGCACATTGGACCAAAGGAGACCATATATGCATTGCACTGTGATCTGAAGCAGTTCCCAGGCCAGAAACACGCACAGATTCACCTTCTGAGTTTAAAACCTCAAGGAAGCGTGTTTATATGAAAGTGCGTATAGGCACAGTTTCAGAGCTCTAGCGCGCTTAATTAGAGAGATAGGAGCATTTTCACTCCAATTCAGTCGTGTAGTCACAATTCACTCAAGTTTGTCACTTTCCCACTGAGTTACAAACAGAATGATAAATTTTAACAAGCAGAACTAAAAAAAAGAAAGTTTTTGAAAAAGTGCATATCTTCACTTCAGAAGCTTATATTCACTTCCAAATGTCCGAACGAGCACATTGGACCAAAGGAGACCATATATGCATTGCACTGTGATCTGAAGCAGTTCCCAGGCCAGAAACACGCACAGATTCACCTTCTGAGTTTAAAACCTCAAGGAAGCGTGTTTAAATGAAAGTGCGTATAGGCACAGTTTCAGCGCTCTAGCGCGCTTAATTAGAGAAATAGGAGCATTTTTACTCCAATTCAGTCGTGTAGTCACAATTCACTCAAGTTTGTCACTTTCCCACTGAGTTACATACAGAATGATAAATTTTAACAGGCAGAACTAAAAAAAAGAAAGTTTTTGAAAAAGTGCATATCTTCACTTCAGAAGCTTATATTCACTTCCAAATGTCCGAACGAGCACATTGGACCAAAGGAGACCATATATGCATTGCACTGTGATCTGAAGCAGTTCCCAAGCCAGAAAGACGCACTGATTCACCTTCTGAGTTTAAAACCTCAAGGAAGCGTGTTTATATGAAAGTCCGTATTGACTCAGTTTATGAGCTTTTGCGCGCTTAATTAGAGAGATAGGAGCATTTTCACTCCAATTCAGTCGTGTAGTCACAATTCACTCAAGTTTGTCACTTTCCCACTGAGTTACACACAGAATGAAAAATTTTGACAAGCAGAACTAAAAAAAAGAAAGTTTTTTAAAAAGTGCAAATATTCACTTCAGAAGCTTATATTCACTTCCAAATGACGGAACGAGCACATTGGACCAAACGAGACCATATATGCATTGAACTGTGATCTGAAGCAGTTTCCAGGCCAGAAACACGCACAGATTCACCTTCTGAGTTTAAAACCTCAAGGAAGCGTGTTTATATGAAAGTCCGTATAGGCTCAGTTTATGAGCTCTAGCGCGCTTAATTAGAGAGATAGGAGCATTTTCACTCCAATTCAGTCGTGTAGTCACAATTCACTCAAGTTTGTCAGTTTCCCACTGAGTTACACACAGAATTAAAAATTTTGACAGGCAGAACTAAAAAAAAGAAAGTTTTTGAAAAAGTGCATATCTTCACTTCAGAAGCTTAAATTCACTTCCAAAAGACTGTACAAGCCCATTGGACCAAACGAGACCATATATGTATTGCACAGTGATCTGAAGCAGTTTCCAAGCCAGAAACATGCAGAAATTCACCTTCTGAGTTTAAAACCTCAAGGAAGCGTGTTTTCATGAAAGTGCGTATAGCCACAGTTTCAGAGCTCTAGCGCGCTTAATTACAGAGATACGAGCATTTTCCCTACAATTCAGTCATTTAGTCACAATTCACTCAAGTTTGTCACTTTCCCATTGAGTTACACACAGAATTAAAAGTTTTGACAGGCAGAACCAAAAAAAAGAAAGTTTTTGAAAAAGTGCATATCTTCACTTCAGAAGCTTAAATTCACTTCCAAAAGACTGTCCAAGCACATTGGACCAAACGAGACCATATATGCATTGCACTGTGATCTGAAGCAGTTTCCAGGCCAGAAACACGCACAGATTCACCTTCTGAGTTTAAAACCTCAAGAAAGCGTGTTTATATGAAAGTGCGTATAGGCACAGTTTCAGAGCTCTAGCGCGCTTAATTAGAGAGATAGGAGCATTTTCACTCCAATTCAGTCGTGTAGTCACAATTCACTCAAGTTTGTCACTTTCCCACTGAGTTACACACAGAATGAAAAATTTTGACAAGCAGAACTTAAAAAAAAAAGTTTTTGAAAAAGTGCATATCTTCACTTCAGAAGCTTATATTCACTTTCAAATGACCATTCAAGCACATTGGACCAAACGAGACCATATATGCATTGCACTGTGATCTGAAGCAGTTCCCAGGCCAGAAACACGCACAGATTCACCTTCTGAGTTTAAAACCTCAAGGAAGCGTGTTTTCATGAAAGTGCGTATAGCCACAGTTTCAGAGCTCTAGCGCGCTTAATTACAGAGATACGAGCATTTTCCCTACAATTCAGTCATTTAGTCACAATTCACTCAAGTTTGTCACTTTCCCACTGTTACACACAGAATGAAAAAATTTTGCCAAGCAAAACTTAAAAAAAAAAGTTTTTGAAAAAGTGCATATCTTCACTTCAGAAGCTTATATTCACTTTCAAATGACCATTCAAGCACATTGGACCAAACGAGACCATATATGCATTGCACTGTGATCTGAAGCAGTTTCCAGGCCAGAAACACGCACAGATTCACCTTCTGAGTTTAAAACCTCAAGGAAGCGTGTTTATATGAAAGTCCGTATAGGCTCAGTTTATGAGCTCTAGCGCGCTTAATTAGAGAGATAGGAGCATTTTCACTCCAATTCAGTCGTGTAGTCACAATTCACTCAAGTTTGTCACTTTCCCACTGAGTTACACACAGAATGAAAAATTTTAACAAGCAGAACTAAAAAAAAGAAAGTTTTTGAAAAAGTGCATATCTTCACTTCAGAAGCTTATATTCACTTCCAAATGACCGTACGAGCACATTGGACCAAACGAGACCATATATGCATTGCACTGTGATCTGAAGCAGTTTCCAGGCCAGAAACACGCACAGATTCACCTTCTGAGTTGAAAACCTCAAGGAAGCGTGTTTATATTAAAGTGCGTATAGGCACAGTTTCAGAGCTCTAGCGCGCTTAATTACAGAGATACGAGCATTTTCACTCCAATTCAGTCGTTTAGTCACAATTCACTCAAGTTTGTCACTTTCCCACTGAGTTACACACAGAATGAAAATTTTTGCCAAGCAAAACTTAAAAAAAGAAAGTTTTTTAAAAAGTGCATATCTTCACTTCAGAAGCTTAAATTCACTTCCAAAAGACTGTACAAGCCCATTGGACCAAACCAGACTATATATGTATTGCACAGTGATCTGAAGCAGTTTCCAGGCCAGAAACATGCAGAAATTTACCTTCTGAGTTGAAAACCTCAAGGAAGCGTGTTTTCATGAAAGTGCGTATCGCCACAGTTTCAGAGCTCTAGCGCGCTTAATTACAGAGATACGAGCATTTTCCCTACAATTCAGTCATTTAGTCACAATTCACTCAAGTTTGTCACTTTCCCACTGTTACACACAGAATGAAAATTTTTGCCAAGCAATACTTAAAAAAAAAAAAAGTTTTTGAAAAAGTGCATATCTTCACTTCAGAAGCTTATATTCACTCCCAAATGACCATTCAAGCACATTGGACCAAACGAGACCATATATGCATTGCACTGTGATCTGAAGCAGTTCCCAGGCCAGAAACACGCAGAAATTCACCTTCTGAGTTGAAAACCTCAAGGAAGCGTGTTTATATGAAAGTGCGTATAGGCACAGTTTCAGAGCTCTAGCGCGCTTAATTACAGAGATACGAGCATTTTCCCGACAATTCAGTCGTGTAGTCACAATTCACTCAAGTTTGTCACTTTCCCACTGAGTTACACACAGAATGAAAATTTTTGCCAAGCAAAACTTAAAAAAAGAAAGTTTTTTAAAAAGTGCATATCTTCACTTCAGAAGCTTAAATTCACTTCGAAAAGACTGTACAACCCCTTGGACCAAACGAGACCATATATGTATTGCACAGTGATCTGAAGCAGTTTCCAGGCCAGAAACACGCACAGATTCACCTTCTGAGTTTAAAACCTCAAGGAAGCGTGTTTTCATGAAAGTGCGTATCGCCACAGATTCAGAGCTCTAGCGCGCTTAATTACAGAGATACGAGCATTTCCCCTACAATTCAGTCATTTAGTCACAATTCACTCAAGTTTGTCACTTTCCCACTGTTACACGCAGAATGAAAATTTTTGCCAAGCAAAACTTAAAAAAAAAAAAAGTTTTTGAAAAAGTGCATATCTTCACTTCAGAAGCTTATATTCACTTTCAAATGACCATTCAAGCACATTGGACCAAACGAGACCATATATGCATTGCACTGTGATCTGAAGCAGTTTCCAGGCCAGAAACACGCACAGATTCACCCTCTGAGTTTAAAACCTCAAGGAAGCGTGTTTTCATGAAAGTGCGTATAGGCACAGTTTCAGAGCTCTAGAGCGCTTAATTAGAGAGATACGAGCATTTTCACTCCAATTCAGTCGTGTAGTCACAATTCACTCAAGTTTGTCACTTTCCCACTGAGTTACACACAGAATTAAAAATTTTGACAGGCAGTACTAAAAAAAAGAAAGTTTTTGAAAAAGTGCATATCTTCACTTCAGAAGCTTAAATTCACTTCCAAAAGACTGTACAAGCCCATTGGACCAAACGAGACCATATATGTATTGCACAGTGATCTGAAGCAGTTTCCAGGCCAGAAACATGCAAAAATTCACCTTCTGAGTTTAAAACCTCAAGGAAGCGTGTTTTCATGAAAGTGCGTATAGGCACAGTTTCAGAGCTCTAGCGCGCTTAATTACAGAGATACGAGCATTTTCCCCACAATTCAGTCATTTAGTCACAATTCACTCAAGTTTGTCACTTTCCCACTGTTACACACAGAATGAAAATTTTTGCCAAGCAAAACTTAAAAAAAAAAAAGTTTTTGAAAAAGTGCATATCTTCACTTCAGAAGCTTATATTCACTTCCAAATGACCATTCAAGCACATTGGACCAAAGGAGACCATATATGCATTGCACTGTGATCTGAAGCAGTTCCCAGGCCAGAAACACGCACAGATTCACCTTCTGAGTTTAAAACCTCAAGGAAGCGTGTTTATATGAAAGTCTGTATAGGCACATCAGTTTCAGAGCTCTAGCGCGCTTAATTAGAGAGATAGGAGCATTTTCACTCCAATTCAGTCGTGTAGTCACAATTCACTCAAGTTTGTCACTTTCCCACTGAGTTACACACAGAATAAAAATTTTTGACAGGCAGTACTAAAAAAAAGAAAGTTTTTGAAAAAGTGCATATCTTCACTTCAGAAGCTTAAATTCACTTCCAAAAGACTGGACAAGCCCATTGGACCAAACGAGACCATATATGTATTGCACTGTGATCTGAAGCAGTTTCCAGGCCAGAAACATGCAGAAATTCACCTTCTGAGTTTAAAACCTCAAGGAAGCGTGTTTATATGAAAGTGCGTATAGGCACAGTTTCAGAGCTCTAGCGCGCTTAATTAGAGAGATAGGAGCATTTTCACTCCAATTCAGTCGTGTAGTCACAATTCACTCAAGTTTGTCACTTTCCCACTGAGTTACACAAAGAATGAAAAATTTTGACAAGCAGAACTTAAAAAAAAAAAGTTTTTGAAAAAGTGCATATCTTCACTTCAGAAGCTTGTATTCACTTTCAAATGACCGAACGAGCACATGGGACCAAACGAGACCATATATGTATTGCACAGTGATCTGAAGCAGTTTCCAGGCCAGAAACATGCAGAAATTCACCTTCAGAGTTTAAAACCTCAAGGAAGCGTGTTTTCATGAAAGTGCGTATAGCCACAGTTTCAGAGCTCTAGCGTGCTTAATTACAGAGATACGAGCATTTTCCCTACAATTCAGTCATTTAGTCACAATTCACTCAAGTTTGTCACTTTCCCACTGTTACACACAGAATGAAAATTTTTGCCAAGCAAAACTTAAAAAAAAAAAAAAGTTTTTGAAAAAGTGCATATCTTCACTTCAGAAGCTTATATTCACTTCCAAATGACCGAACGAGCACATTGGACCAAAGGAGACCATATATGCATTGCAGTGTGATCTGAAGCAGTTTCCAGGCCAGAAACACGCACAGATTCACCTTCTGAGTTGAAAACCTCAAGGAAGCGTTTTCATGAAATTGCGTATAGCCACAGTTTCAGAGCTCTAGCGCGCTTAATTACAGAGATACGAGCATTTTCCCGACAATTCAGTCATTTAGTCACAATTCACTCAAGTTTGTCACTTTCCCACTGTTACACATAGAATGAACATTTTTGCCAAGCAAAACTTAAAAAAAAAAAAACGTTTTTGAAAAAGTGCATATCTTCACTTCAGAAGCTTATATTCACTTCCAAATGACCATTCAAGCACATTGGACCAAACGAGACCATATATGCATTGCACTGTGATCTGAAGCAGTTCCCAGGCCAGAAACATGCACAGATTCACCTTCTGAGTTTAAAACCTCAAGAAAGCGTGTTTATATGAAAGTGCGTATAGGCACAGTTTCTGAGCTCTCGCGCGCTTAATTAGAGAGATAGGAGCATTTTCACTCCAATTCAGTCGTGTAGTCACAATTCACTCAAGTTTGTCACTTTCCCACTGAGTTACACACAGAATGAAAAATTTTGACAAGCAGAACTTAAAAAAAAAAGTTTTTGAAAAAGTGCATATCTTCACTTCAGAAGCTTATATTCACTTTCAAATGACCATTCAAGCACATTGGACCAAACGAGACCATATATGCATTGCACTGTGATCTGAAGCAGTTCCCAGGCCAGAAACACGCACAGATTCACCTTCTGAGTTTAAAACCTCAAGGAAGCGTGTTTATATGAAAGTGCGTATAGGCACAGTTTCAGCGCTCTAGCGCGCTTAATTAGAGAGATAGGAGCATTTTCACTCCAATTCAGTCGTGTAGTCACAATTCACTCAAGTTTGTCACTTTCCCACTGAGTTACACACAGAATGAAAAATTTTGACAAGCAGAACTAAAAAAAAGAAAGTTTTTGAAAAAGTGCAAATCTTCACTTCAGAAGCTTATATTCACTTCCAAATGACCGTACGAGCACATTGGACCAAACGAGACCATATATGCATTGCACTGTGATCTGAAGCAGTTTCCAGGCCAGAAACACGCACAGATTCACCTTCTGAGTTTAAAACCTCAAGAAAGCGTGTTTATATGAAAGTGCGTATAGGCACAGTTTCAGAGCTCTAGCGCGCTTAATTAGAGAGATAGGAGCATTTTCACTCCAATTCAGTAGTGTAATGACAATTCACTCAAGTCTGACACATTCCCACTGAATTTCATACAGAATGATAAATTTTAACAAGCGGAACTAAAAAAAATAAAGTTTTTGACAAAGTGCATATCTTCACTTCAGAAGCTTATATTCACTTCCAAATGACCGAACGAGCACATTGGACCAAAGGAGACCATATATGCATTGCACTGTGATCTGAAGCAGTTTCCAGGCCAGAAACACGCACAGATTCACCTTCTGAGTTTAAAACCTCAAGGAAGCGTGTTTATATGAAAGTGCGTATAGGCACAGTTTCAGAGCTCTAGCGCGCTTAATTAGAGAGATAGGAGCATTTTCACTCCAATTCAGTCGTGTAGTCACAATTCAATCAAGTTTGTCACTTTCCCACTGAGTTACACACAGAATGAAAAATTTTAACCAGCAGAACTAAAAAAAAGAAAGTTTTTTAAAAAGTGCATATCTTCACTTCAGAAGCTTATATTCACTTCCAAATGACCGTACGAGCACATTGGACCAAACGAGACCATATATGCATTGCACTGTGATCTGAAGCAGTTTCCAGGCCAGAAACACGCACAGATTCACCTTCTGAGTTGAAAACCTCAAGGAAGCGTGTTTATATGAAAGTGCGTATAGGCACAGTTTCAGCGCTCTAGCGCGCTTAATTAGAGAGATAGGAGCATTTCCACTCCAATTCAGTCGTGTAGTCACAATTCAATCAAGTTTGTCACTTTCCCACTGAGTTACACACAGAATGAAAAATTTTAACCAGCAGAACTAAAAAAAAGAAAGTTTTTTAAAAAGTGCATATCTTCACTTCAGAAGCTTATATTCACTTCCAAATGACCGTACGAGCACATTGGACCAAACGAGACCATATATGCATTGCACTGTGATCTGAAGCAGTTTCCAGGCCAGAAACACGCACAGATTCACCTTCTGAGTTGAAAACCTCAAGGAAGCGTGTTTATATGAAAGTGCGTATAGGCACAGTTTCAGCGCTCTAGCGCGCTTAATTAGAGAGATAGGAGCATTTTCACTCCAATTCAGTAGTGTAGTCACAATTCACTCAAGTTGGTCACTTTCCCACTGAGTTACACACAGAATTAAAAATTTTGACAGGCAGAACTAAAAAAAAGAAAGTTTTTGAAAAAGTGCATATCTTCACTTCAGAAGCTTAAATTCACTTCCAAAAGACTGTACAAGCCCATTGGACCAAACGAGACCATATATGTATTGCACAGTGATCTGAAGCAGTTTCCAGCCCAGAAACATGCAGAAATTCACCTTCTGAGTTTAAAACCTCAAGGAAGCGTGTTTTCATGAAAGTGCGTATAGGCACAGTTTCAGAGCTCTAGCGCGCTTAATTACAGAGATACGAGCATTTTCCCTACAATTCAGTCATTTAGTCACAATTCACTCAAGTTTGTCACTTTCCCACTGTTACACTCAGAATAAAAATTTTTGCCAAGCAAAACTTAAAAAAAAAAAAAAGTTTTTGAAAAAGTGCATATATTCACTTCAGAAGCTTATATTCACTTCCAAATGACCGAACGAGCACATTGGACCAAAGGAGACCATATATGCATTGCACTGTGATCTGAAGCAGTTTCCAGGCCAGAAACACGCACAGATTCACCTTCTGAGTTTAAAACCTCAAGGAAGCGTGTTTATATAAAAGTGCGTATAGGCACAGTTTCAGAGCTCTAGCGCGCTTAATTAGAGAGATAGGAGCATTTTCACTCCAATTCAGTCGTGTAGTCACAATTCACTCAAGTTTGTCACTTTCCCACTGAGTTACATACAGAATGATAAATTTTAACAAGCAGAACTAAAAAAAAGAAAGTTTTTGAAAAAGTGCATATCTTCACTTCAGAAGCTTATATTCACTTCCAAATGACCGAACGAGCACATTGGACCAAAGGAGACCATATATGCATTGCACAGTGATCTGAAGCAGTTTCCAGGCCAGAAACACGCACAGATTCACCTTCTGAGTTTAAAACCTCAAGGAAGCGTGTTTATTTGAAAGTCCGTATAGGCTCAGTTTATGAGCTCTAGCGCGCTTAATTAGAGAGATAGGAGCATTTTCACTCCAATTCAGTCGTGTAGTCACAATTCACTCAAGTTTGTCACTTTCCCACTGAGTTACACACAGAATGAAAAATTTTGACAAGCAGAACTAAAAAAAAGAAAGTTTTTGAAAAAGTGCATATCTTCACTTCAGAAGCTTATATTCACTTCTAAATGACCGTACGAGCACATTGGACCAAACGAGACCATATATGCATTGCACTGTGATCTGAAGCAGTTTGCAGGCCAGAAACACGCACAGATTCACCTTCTGAGTTTAAAACTTCAAGGAAGCGTGTTTATATGAAAGTCCGTATAGGCACAGTTTCAGAGCTCTAGCGCGCTTAATTAGAGAGATAGGAGCATTTTCACTCCAATTCAGTCGTGTAGTCACAATTCACTCAAGTTTGTCACTTTCCCACTGAGTTACACACAGGATGAAAAATTTTGACAAGCAGAACTAAAAAAAAGAAAGTTTTTGAAAAAGTGCAAATCTTCACTTCAGAAGCTTATATTCACTTCCAAATGACCGTACGAGCAAATTGGACCAAACGACACCATATATGCATTGCACTGTGATCTGAAGCAGTTTCCAGGCCAGAAACACGCACAGATTCACCTTCTGAGTTTAAAACCTCAAGGAAGCGTGTTTATATGAAAGTGCGTATAGGCACAGTTTCAGAGCTCTAGCGCGCTTAATTAGAGAGATAGGAGCATTTTCACTCCAATTCAGTCGTGTAGTCACAATTCACTCAAGTTTGTCACTTTCCCACTGAGTTACACACAGAATGATAAATTTTAACAAGCAGAACTAAAAAAAAAAAAAGTTTTTGACAAAGTGCATATCTTCACTTCAGAAGCTTATATTCACTTCCAAATGACTGAACGAGCCCATTGGACCAAAGGAGACCATATATGCATTGCACTGTGATCTGAAGCAGTTCCCAGGCCAGAAACACGCACAGATTCACCTTCTGAGTTTAAAACCTCAAGAAAGCGTGTTTATATGAAAGGGCGTATTGGCACAGTTTCAGAGCTCTAGCGCGCTTAATTAGAGAGATAGGAGCATTTTCCCTACAATTCAGTCATTTAGTCACAATTCACTCGTTTGTCACTTTCCCACTGTTACACACAGAATGAAAATTTTTGCCAAGCAAAACTTAAAAAAAAAAAAAAAGTTTTTGAAAAAGTGCATATCTTCACTTCAGAAGCTTATATTCACTTCCAAATGACCATTCAAGCACATTGGACCAAACGAGACCATATATGTATTGCACTGTGATTTGAAGCAGTTTCCAGGCCAGAAACATGCAGAAATTCACCTTCTGAGTTTAAAACCTCAAGGAAGCGTGTTTATATGAAAGTGCGTATAGGCACAGTTTCAGAGCTCTAGCGCGCTTAATTAGAGAGATAGGAGCATTTTCCCTACAATTCAGTCGTGTAGTCACAATTCACTCAAGTTTGTCACTTTCCCACTGTTACACACAGAATGAAAATTTTTCCCAAGCAAAACTTAAAAAAAAAAAAAGTTTTTGAAAAAGTGCATATCTTCACTTCAGAAGCTTATATTCACTTTCAAATAACCATTCAAGCACATTGGACCAAACGAGACCATATATGCATTGCACTGTGATCTGAAGCAGTTTCCAGGCCAGAAACACGCACAGATTCACCTTCTGAGTTTAAAAACTCAAGGAAGCGTGTTTATATGAAAGTGGGTATAGGCACAGTTTCAGCGCTCTAGCGCGCTTAA
Organism: Gymnothorax reevesii; assembly: GCA_029721435.1. Lineage (NCBI taxonomy): Eukaryota > Metazoa > Chordata > Actinopteri > Anguilliformes > Muraenidae > Gymnothorax > Gymnothorax reevesii. The sequence goes on along the minus strand of CM056580.1, from coordinate 111,528,815 downwards.
TTAGAGAGATAGGAGCATTTTCACTCCAATTCAGTCGTGTAGTCACAATTCACTCAAGTTTGTCACTTTCCCACTGAGTTACATACAGAATGATAAATTTTAACAAGCAGAACTAAAAAAAAGAAAGTTTTTGAAAAAGTGCAAATCTTCACTTCAGAAGCTTATATTCACTTCCAAATGACCGAACGAGCACATTGGACCAAACGAGACCATATATGCATTGCACAGTGATCTGAAGCAGTTTCCAGGCCAGAAACACGCACAGATTCACCTTCTGAGTTTAAAACCTCAAGGAAGCGTGTTTATTTGAAAGTCCGTATAGGCTCAGTTTATGAGCTCTAGCGCGCTTAATTAGAGAGATAGGAGCATTTTCACTCCAATTCAGTCGTGTAGTCACAATTCACTGAAGTTTGTCACTTTCCCACTGAGTTACACACAGAATGAAAAATTTTGACAAGCAGAACTAAAAAAAAGAAAGTTTTTGAAAAAGTGCATATCTTCACTTCAGAAGCTTATATTCACTTCCAAATGAACGAACGAGCACATTGGACCAAAAGAGACCATATATGCATTGCACTGTGATCTGAAGCAGTTTCCAGGCCAGAAACACGCACAGATTCACCTTCTGAGTTTAAAACCTCAAGGAAGCGTGTTTATATGAAAGTGCGTATAGGCACAGTTACAGAGCTCGAGCGCGCTTAATTAGAGAGATAGGAGCATTTTCACTCCAATTCTGTCGTGTAGTCACAATTCACTCAAGTTTGTCACTTTCCCACTGAGTTACACACAGAATGAAAAATTTTGACAAGCAGAACTTAAAAAAAAAAAGTTTTTGAAAAAGTGCATATCTTCACTTCAGAAACTTATATTTACTTCCAAATGACCGAACGAGCACATTGGACCAAAGGAGACCATATATGCATTGCACTGTGATCTGAAGCAGTTTCCAGGCCAGAAACATGCACAGATTCACCTTCTGAGTTTAAAAACTCAAGGAAGCGTGTTTATATGAAAGTGCATATAGGCACAGTTTCAGAGCTCTAGCACGCTTAATTAGAGAGATAGGAGCATTTTCACTCCAATTCAGTCGTGTAGTCACAATTCACTCAAGTTTGTCACTTTCCCACTGAGTTACACACAGAATTAAAAATTTTGACAGGCAGAACTAAAAAAAAGAAAGTTTTTGAAAAAGTGCATATCTTCACTTCAGAAGCTTAAATTCACTTCCAAAAGACTGTACAAGCCCATTGGACCATACGAGACCATATATGTATTGCACAGTGATCTGAAGCAGTTTCCAGGCCAGAAACATGCAGAAATTCACCTTCTGAGTTTAAAACCTCAAGGAAGCGTGTTTATATGAAAGTGCGTATAGGCACAGTTTCAGAGCTCTAGCGCGCTTAATTAGAGAGATCGGAGCATTTTCCCTACAATTCAGTCATTTAGTCACAATTCACTCAAGTTTGTCACTTTCTCACTGTTACACACAGAATGAAAATTTTTGCCAAGCAAAACTTAAAAAAAAAAAAATGTTTTTGAAAAAGTGCATATCTTCACTTCAGAAGCTTATATTCACTTCCAAATGACCGTACGAGCACATTGGACCAAACGAGACCATATATGCATTGCACTGTGATCTGAAGCAGTTCCCAGGCCAGAAAAACGCACAGATTCACCTTCTGAGTTGAAAACCTCAAGGAAGCGTGTTTATATGAAAGTGCGTATAGGCACAGTTTCAGAGCTCTAGCGCGCTTAATTAGAGTGATAGGAGCATTTTCACTCCAATTCAGTCGTGTAGTCACAATTCACTCAAGTTTGTCACTTTCCCACTGAGTTACACACAGAATGAAAAATTTTGACAAGCAGAACTTAAAAAAAGAAAGTTTTTGAAAAAGTGCAAATCTTCACTTCAGAAGCTTATATTCCTTTCCAAATGACCGAACGAGCACATTGGACCAAGACCAAAGGAGACCATATATGCATTGCACTGTGATCTGAAGCAGTTCCCAGGCCAGAAACACGCACAGATTCACCTTCTGAGTTTAAAACCTCAAGAAAGCGTGTTTATATGAAAGTGCGTATAGGCACAGTTTCAGAGCTCTAGCGCGCTTAATTAGAGAGATAGGAGCATTTTCACTCCAATTCAGTCCTGTATTCACAATTCACTCAAGTTTGTCACTTTCCCACTGAGTTACACACGGAATGAAAAATTTTGACAAGCAGAACTTAAAAAAAAAAAGTTTTTGAAAAAGTGCATATCTTCACTACAGAAGCTTATATTCACTTTCAAATGACCATTCAAGCACATTGGACCAAACGAGACCATATATGCATTGCACTGTGATCTGAAGCAGTTTCCAGGCCAGAAACATGCACAGATTCACCTTCTGAGTTTAAAAACTCAAGGAAGCGTGTTTATATGAAAGTGCGTATAGGCACAGTTTCAGAGCTCTAGCGCGCTTAATTAGAGAGATAGGAGCATTTTCACTCCAATTCAGTCGTGTAGTCACAATTCACTCAAGTTTGTCACTTTCCCACTGAGTTACATACAGAATGATAAATTTTAACAAGCAGAACTAAAAAAAAGAAAGTTTTTGAAAAAGTGCATATCTTCACTTCAGAAGCTTATATTCACTTCCAAATGACCGAACGAGCACATTGGACCAAAAGAGACCATATATGCATTGCACTGTGATCTGAAGCAGTTCCCAGGCCAGAAACACGCACAGATTGACCTTCTGAGTTTAAAACCTCAAGGAAGCGTGTTTATATGAAAGTGCGTATAGGCACAGTTTCAGAGCTCTAGCGCGCTTAATTAGAGAGATAGGAGCATTTTCACTCCAATTCAGTCGTGTAGTCACAATTCACTCAAGTTTGTCACTTTCCCACTGAGTTACACACAGAATGAAAAATTTTAACAAGCAGAACTATAAAAAAGAAACTTTTTGAAAAAGTGCACATCTTCACTTCAGAAGCTTATATTCACTTCCAAATGACCGTACGAGCACATTGGACCAAACGAGACCATATATGCATTGCACTGTGATCTGAAGCAGTTTCCAGGCCAGAAACACGCACAGATTCACCTTCTGAGTTTAAAACCTCAAGGAAGCGTGTTTTCATGAAAGTCCGTAAAGGCACAGTTTCAGAGCTCTAGCGCGCTTAATTAGAGAGATAGGAGCATTTTCACTCCAATTCAGTCGTGTAGTCACAATTCACTCAAGTTTGTCACTTTCCCACTGAGTTACACACAGAATGAAAAATTTTAACAAGCAGAACTATAAAAAAGAAAGTTTTTGAAAAAGTGCACATCTTCACTTCAGAAGCTTATATTCACTTCCAAATGACCGTACGAGCACATTGGACCAAACGAGACCATATATGCATTGCACTGTGATCTGAAGCAGTTTCCAGGCCAGAAACACACACAGATTCACCTTCTGAGTTTAAAACCTCAAGGAAGCGTGTTTATATGAAAGTGCGTATAGGCACAGTTTCAGAGCTCTAGCGCGCTTAATTAGAGAGATAGGAGCATTTTCACTCCAATTCAGTCGTGTAGTCACAATTCACTCAAGTTTGTCACTTTCCCACTGAGTTACACACAGAATGAAAAATTTTGACAAGCAGAACGAAAAAAAAGAAAGTTTTTGAAAAAGTGCATATCTTCACTTCAGAAGCTTATATTCACTTCCAAATGACCGAACGAGCACATTGGGCCAAACGAGACCATATATGCATTGCACTGTGATCTGAAGCAGTTTCCAGGCCAGAAACACGCACAGATTCACCTTCTGAGTTTAAAACCTCAAGGAAGCGTGTTTATATGAAAGTGCGTATAGGCACAGTTTCAGAGCTCTAGCGCGCCTAATTACAGAGATACGAGCATTTTCCCTACAATTCAGTCATTTAGTCACAATTCACTCAAGTTTGTCACTTTCCCACTGAGTTACACACAGAATGAAAAATTTTAACAAGCAGAACTAAAAAAAAGAAAGTTTTTGAAAAAGTGCAAATCTTCACTTCAGAAGCTTATATTCACTTCCAAATGACCGTACGAGCACATTGGACCAAACGAAACCATATATGCATTGCACTGTGATCTGAAGCAGTTTCCAGGCCAGAAACACGCACAGATTCACCTTCTGAGTTTAAAACCTCAATGAAGCGTTTTTATATGAAAGTGCGTATAGGCACAGTTTCAGAGCTCTAGCGCGCTTAATTAGAGAGATAGGAGCATTTTCACTCCAATTCAGTCGTGTAGTCACAATTCACTCAAGTTTGTCACTTTCCCACTGAGTTACACACAGAATGAAAAATTTTAACAAGCAGAACTTAAAAAAAGAAAGTTTTTGAAAAAGTGCAAATCTTCACTTCAGAAGCTTATATTCACTTCTAAATGACCGAACGAGCACATTGGACCAAAGGAGACCATATATGCATTGCACTGTGATCTGAAGCAGTTTCCAGGCCAGAAACACGCACAGATTCACCTTCTGAGTTTAAAACCTCAAGGAAGCGTGTTTATATGAAAGTGCGTATAGGCACAGTTTCAGAGCTCTAGCGCGCTTAATTACAGAGATACGAGCATTTTCCCTACAATTCAGTCATTTAGTCACAATTCACTCAAGTTTGTCACTTTCCCACTGTTACACACAGAATGAAAAATTTTAACAAGCAGAACTAAAAAAAAGAAAGTTTTTGAAAAAGTGCATATCTTCACTTCAAAAGCTTATATTCACATCCAAATGACCGTACGAGCACATTGGACCAAACGAGACCATATATGCATTGCACTGTGATCTGAAGCAGTTTCCAGGCCAGAAACACGCACAGATTCACCTTCTGAGTTGAAAACCTCAAAGAAGCGTGTTTATATGAAAGTGCGTATAGGCACAGTTTCAGCGCTCTAGCGCGCTTAATTAAAAAGATAGGAGCATTTTCACTCCAATTCAGTCGTGTAGTCACAATTCACTCAAGTTTGTCACTTTCCCACTGAGTTACACACAGAATGAAAAATTTTAACAAGCAGAACTAAAAAAAAGAATTTTTTTGAAAAAGTGCAAATCTTCACTTCAAAAGCTTATATTCACTTCCAAATGACCATTCAAGCACATTGGACCAAACGAGACCATATATGTATTGCACTGTGATCTGAAGCAGTTTCCAGGCCAGAAACACGCACAGATTCACCTTCTGAGTTTAAAACTTCAAGGAAGCGTGTTTTCATGAAAGTGCGTATAGGCACAGTTTCAGAGCTCTAGCGCGCTTAATTAGAGAGATAGGAGCATTTTCACTCCAATTCAGTCGTGTAGTCACAATTCACTCAAGTTTGTCACTTTCCCACTGAGTTACACCCAGAATGAAAAATTTTGACAAGCAGAACTAAAAAAAAGAAAGTGTTTGAAAAAGTGCAAATCTTCACCTCAGAAGCTTATATTCACTTCCAAATGACCGAACGAGCACATTGGACCAAAGGAGACCATATATGCATTGCCCTGTGATCTGAAGCAGTTTCCAGGCCAGAAACACGCACAAATTCACCTTCTGAGTTTAAAACCTCAAGGAAGCGTGTTTATATGAACGTCCGTATAGGCACAGTTTCAGAGCTCTAGCGCGCTTAATTAGAGAGATACGAGCATTTTCAATCCAATTCAGTCGTGTAGTCACAATTCACTCAAGTTTGTCACTTTCCCACTGAGTTACACACAGAATGAAAAATTTTAACAAGCAGAACTAAAAAAAAAGAAAGTTTTTGAAAAAGTGCAAATCTTCTCTTCAGAAGCTTTTTTTCACTTCCAAATGATCATACGAGCACATTGGACCAAAGGAGACCATATATGCATTGCACTGTGATCTGAAGCAGTTTCCAGGCCAGAAACACGCACAGATTCACCTTCTGAGTTTAAAACCTCAAGGAAGCGTGTTCATATGAAAGTGCGTATAGGCACAGTTTCAGAGCTCTAGCGCGCTTAATTAGAGAGATAGGAGCATTTTCACTCCAATTCAGTCGTGTAGTCACAATTCACTCAAGTTTGTCACTTTCCCACTGAGTTACACACAGAATGAAAAATTTTAACAAGCAGAACTATAAAAAAGAAAGTTTTTGAAAAAGTGCACATCTTCACTTCAGAAGCTTATATTCACTTCCAAATGACCGTACGAGCACATTGGACCAAACGAGACCATATATGCATTGCACTGTGATCTGAAGCAGTTTCCAGGCCAGAAACACGCACAGATTCACCTTCTGAGTTTAAAACCTCAAGGAAGCGTGTTTATATGAAAGTGCGTATAGGCACAGTTTCAGAGCTCTAGCGCGCTTAATTAGAGAGATAGGAGCATTTTCACTCCAATTCAGTCGTGTAGTCACAATTCACTCAAGTTTGTCACTTTCCCACTGAGTTACACACAGAATGAAAAATTTTGACAAGCAGAACTAAAAAAAGAAGGTTTTTGAAAAAGTGCAAATCTTCACTTCAGAAGCTTATATTCACTTCCAAATGACCGAACGAGCACATTGGACGAAACGAGACCATATATGCATTGCACTGTGATCTGAAGCAGTTTCCAGGCCAGAAACACGCACAGATTCACCTTCTGCGTTTAAAACCTCAAGGAAGCGTGTTTTCATGAAAGTGCGTCTCGCCACAGTTTCAGAGCTCTAGCGCGCTTAATTACAGAGATACGAGCATTTTCCCTACAATTCAGTCATTTAGTCACAATTCACTCAAGTTTGTCACTTTCCCACTGTTACACACAGAATGAAAAATTTTGACAAGCAGAACTAAAAAAAAGAAAGTTTTTGAAAAAGTGCAAATCTTCACCTCAGAAGCTTATATTCACTTCCAAATGACCGTACAAGCACATTGGACGAAACGAGACCATATATGCATTGCACTGTGATCTGAAGTAGTTTCCAGGCCAGAAACACGCACAGTTTCACCCTCTGAGTTTAAAACCTCAAGGAAGCGTGTTTATATGAAAGTCCGTATAGGCACAGTTTCAGAGCTCTAGCGCGCTTAATTAGAGAGATAGGAACATTTTCACTCCAATTCAGTCGTGTAGTCACAATTCACTCAAGTTTGTCACTTTCCCACTGAGTTACACACAGAATGAAAAATTTTAACAAGCAGAACTAAAAAAAGAAAGTTTTTGAAAAAGTGCATATCTTCACTTCAAAAGCTTATATTTACTTCCAAATGACCATTCAAGCACATTGGACCAAACGAGACCATATATGCATTGCACTGTGATCTGAAGCAGTTTTCAGGCCAGAAACACGCACAGATTCACCTTCTGAGTATAAAACCTCAAGGAAGCGTGTTTATATGAAAGTGCGTATAGGCACAGTTTCAGAGCTCTAGCGCGCTTAATTAGAGAGATAGGAGCATTTTCACTCCAATTCAGTCGTGTAGTCACAATTCACTCAAGTTTGTCACTTTCCCACTGAGTTACACCCAGAATGAAAAATTTTGACAAGCAGAACTAAAAAAAAGAAAGTGTTTGAAAAAGTGCATATCTTCACCTCAGAAGCTTATATTCACTTCCAAATGACCGAACGAGCACATTGGACGAAACGAGACCATATATGCATTGCACTGTGATCTGAAGTAGTTTCCAGGCCAGGAACACGCACAGATTCACCTTCTGAGTTTAAAACCTCAAGGAAGCGTGTTTATATGAAAGTCCGTATAGGCACAGTTTCAGAGCTCTAGCGCGCTTAATTGGAGAGATAGGAGCATATTCACTCCAATTCAGTCATTTAGTCACAATTCACTCAAGTTTGTCACTTTCCCACTGAGTTACACACAGAATGAAAAATTTTGACAAGCAGAACTAAAAAAAAGAAAGTCTTTGAAAAAGTGCATATCTTCACTTCAGAAGCTTATATTCACTTCCAAATGACCATTCAAGCACATTGGACCAAACGAGACCATATATGCATTGCACTGTGATCTGAAGCAGTTTCCAGGCCAGAAACACGCACAAATTCACCTTCTGAGTTTAAAACCTCAAGGAAGCGTGTTTATATGAACGTCCGTATAGGCACAGTTTCAGAGCTCTAGCGCGCTTAATTAGAGAGATACGAGCATTTTCAATCCAATTCAGTCGTGTAGTCACAATTCACTCAAGTTTGTCACTTTCCCACTGAGTTACACACAGAATGAAAAATTTTAACAAGCAGAACTATAAAAAAGAAAGTTTTTGAAAAAGTGCACATCTTCACTTCAGAAGCTTATATTCACTTCCAAATGACCGTACGAGCCCATTGGACCAAACGAGACCATATATGCATTGCACTGTGATCTGAAGTAGTTTCCAGGCCAGAAACACGCACAGATTCACCTTCTGCGTTTAAAACCTCAAGGAAGCGTGTTTATATAAAAGTGCGCATAGCCACAGTTTCAGAGCTCTAGCGCGCTTAATTACAGAGATACGAGCATTTTCCCTACAATTCAGTCATTTAGTCACAATTCACTCAAGTTTGTCACTTTCCCACTGTTACACACAGAATGAAAAATTTTGACAAGCAGAACTAAAAAAAAGAAAGTTTTTGAAAAAGTGCAAATCTTCACCTCAGAAGCTTATATTCACTTTCAAATGACCATTCAAGCACATTGGACGAAACGAGACCATATATGCATTGCACTGTGATCTGAAGTAGTTTCCAGGCCAGAAACACGCACAGTTTCACCCTCTGAGTTTAAAACCTCAAGGAAGCGTGTTTATATGAAAGTGCGTATAGGCACATTTTCAGAGCTCTAGCGCGCTTAATTAGAGAGATAGGAGCATTTTCACTCCAATTCAGTCGTGTAGTCACAATTCACTCAAGTTTGTCACTTTCCCACTGAGTTACACACAGAATGAAAAATTTTGACAAGCAGAACTAAAAAAAAGAAAGTTTTTGAAAAAATGCATATCTTCACTTCAGAAGCTTATATTTACTTCCAAATGACCATTCAAGCACATTGGACCAAACGAGAACATATATGCATTGCACTGTGATCTGAAGCAGTTTCCAGGACAGAAACACGCACAGTTTCACCTTCTGCGTTTAAAACCTCAAGAAAGCGTGTTTTCATGAAAGTGCGTCTCGCCACAGTTTCAGAGCTCTAGCGCGCTTAATTAGAGAGATAGGAGCATTTTCACTCCAATTCAGTCGTGTAGTCACAATTCACTCAAGTTTGTCACTTTCCCACTGAGTTACACACAGAATGAAAAATTTTAACAAGCAGAACTAAAAAAAAGAATTTTTTTGAAAAAGTGCATATCTTCACTTCAGAAGCTTATATTCACTTCCAAATGACCATTCAAGCACATTGGACCAAACGTGACCATATATGTATTGCACTGTGATCTGAAGCAGTTTTCAGGCCAGAAACACGCACAGATTCACCTTCTGAGTTTAAAACCTCAAAGAAGCGTGTTTATATGAAAGTGCGTATAGGCACAGTTTCAGAGCTCTAGCGCGCTTAATTCGAGAGATAGGAGCATTTTCACTCCAATTCAGTCGTGTAGTCACAATTCACTCAAGTTTGTCACTTTCCCACTGAGTTACACCCAGAATGAAAAATTTTGACAAGCAGAACTAAAAAAAAGAAAGTGTTTGAAAAAGTGCATATCTTCACCTCAGAAGCTTATATTCACTTCCAAATGACCGAACGAGCACATTGGACGAAACGAGACCATATATGCATTGCACTGTGATCTGAAGTAGTTTCCAGGCCAGAAACACGCACAGATTCACCTTCTGAGTTTAAAACCTCAATGAAGCGTGTTTATATGAAAGTGCGTATAGGCACAGTTTCAGAGTTCTAGCGCGCTTAATTGGAGAGATAGGAGCATTTTCACTCCAATTCAGTCGTGTAGTCACAATTCACTCAAGTTTGTCACTTTCCCACTGAGTTACACACAGAATGAAAAATTTTGACAAGCAGAACTAAAAAAAGAAAGTTTTTGAAAAAGTGCAAATCTTCACTTCAGAAGCTTATATTCACTTCCAAATGACCGAACGAGCACATTGGACGAAACGAGACCATATATGCATTGCACTGTGATCTGAAGCAGTTTCCAGGCCAGAAACACGCACAGATTCACCTTCTGCGTTTAAAACCTCAAGGAAGCATGTTTTCATGAAAGTGCGTCTCGCCACAGTTTCAGAGCTCTAGCGCGCTTAATTACAGAGATACGAGCATTTTCCCTACAATTCAGTCATTTAGTCACAATTCACTCAAGTTTGTCACTTTCCCACTGTTACACACAGAATGAAAAATTTTGACAAGCAGAACTAAAAAAAAGAAAGTTTTTGAAAAAGTGCAAATCTTCACCTCAGAAGCTTATATTCACTTCCAAATGACCGAACGAGCACATTGGACGAAACGAGACCATATATGCATTGCACTGTGATCTGAAGTAGTTTCCAGGCCAGGAACACGCACAGATTCACCTTCTGAGTTTAAAACCTCAAGGAAGCGTGTTTATATGAAAGTGCGTATAGGCACAGTTTCAGAGTTCTAGCGCGCTTAATTGGAGAGATAGGAACATTTTCACTCCAATTCAGTCGTGTAGTCACGATTCACTCAAGTTTGTCACTTTCCCACTGAGTTACACACAGAATGAAAAATTTTGACAAGCAGAACTAAAAAAAAGAAAGTCTTTGAAAAAGTGCATATCTTCACTTCAGAAGCTTATATTCACTTCCAAATGACCATTCAAGCACATTGGACCAAACGAGACCATATATGCATTGCCCTGTGATCTGAAGCAGTTTCCATGCCAGAAACACGCACAAATTCACCTTCTGAGTTTAAAACCTCAAGGAAGCGTGTTTATATGAACGTCCGTATAGGCACAGTTTCAGAGCTCTAGCGCGCTTAATTAGAGAGATACGAGCATTTTCAATCCAATTCAGTCGTGTAGTCACAATTCACTCAAGTTTGTCACTTTCCCACTGAGTTACACACAGAATGAAAAATTTTAACAAGCAGAACTAAAAAAAAAGAAAGTTTTTGAAAAAGTGCAAATCTTCTCTTCAGAAGCTTTTTTTTCACTTCCAAATGACCATACGAGCACATTGGACCAAACGAGACCATATATGCATTGCACTGTGATCTGAAGCAGTTTCCAGGGCAGAAACACGCACAGATTCACCTTCTGAGTTTAAAACCTCAAGGAAGCGTGTTTATATGAAAGTGCGTATAGGCACAGTTTCAGAGCTCTAGCGCGCTTAATTAGAGAGATAGGAGCATTTTCACTCCAATTCAGTCGTGTAGTCACAATTCACTCAAGTTTGTCACTTTCCCACTGAGTTACACACAGAATGAAAAATTTTGACAAGCAGAACTAAAAAAAGAAAGTTTTTGAAAAAGTGCAAATCTTCACTTCAGAAGCTTATATTCACTTCCAAATGACCGAACGAGCACATTGGACGAAACGAGACCATATATGCATTGGACTGTGATCTGAAGCAGTTTCCAGGCCAGAAACACGCACAGATTCACCTTCTGCGTTTAAAACCTCAAGGAAGCGTGTTTTCATGAAAGTGCGTCTTGCCACAGTTTCAGAGCTCTAGCGCGCTTAATTACAGAGATACGAGCATTTTCCCTACAATTCAGTCATTTAGTCACAATTCACTCAAGTTTGTCACTTTCCCACTGTTACACACAGAATGAAAAATTTTGACAAGCAGAACTAAAAAAAAGAAAGTTTTTGAAAAAGTGCAAATCTTCACCTCAGAAGCTTATATTCACTTTCAAATGACCATTCAAGCACATTGGACGAAACGAGACCATATATGCATTGCACTGTGATCTGAAGTAGTTTCCAGGCCAGAAACACGCACAGTTTCACCCTCTGAGTTTAAAACCTCAAGGAAGCGTGTTTATATGAAAGTGCGTATAGGCACAGTTTCAGAGCTCTAGCGCGCTTAATTGGAGAGATAGGAACATTTTCACTCCAATTCAGTCGTGTAGTCACAATTCACTCAAGTTTGTCACTTTCCCACTGAGTTACACACAGAATGAAAAATTTTAACAAGCAGAACTAAAAAAAGAAAGTTTTTGAAAAAGTGCATATCTTCACTTCAAAAGCTTATATTCACTTCCAAATGACCATTCCAGCACATTGGACCAAACGAGACCATATATGCATTGCACTGTGATCTGAAGCAGTTTCCAGGCCCGAAACACGCACAGATTCACCTTCTGAGTTTAAAACCTCAAGGAAGCGTGTTTATATGAAAGTCCGTATAGGCACAGTTTCAGAGCTCTAACGCGCTTAATTAGAGAGATAGGAGCATTTTCACTCCAATTCAGTCGTGTAGTCACAATTCACTCAAGTTGGTCACTTTCCCACTGAGTTACACACAGAATGAAAAATTTTGACAAGCAGAACTAAAAAAAAGAAAGTTTTTGAAAAAGTGCAAATCTTCACTTCAGAAGCTTATATTCACTTCCAAATGACCGAACGAGCACATTGGACCAAACGAGACCATATATGCATTGCCCTGTGATCTGAAGCAGTTTCCAGGCCAGAAACACGCACAGATTCACCTTCTGAGTTTAAAACCTCAAGGAAGCGTGTTTATATGAAAGTGCGTATAGGCACAGTTTCAGAGCTCTAGCGCGCTTAATTAGAGAGATAGGAGCATTTTCACTCCAATTCAGTCGTGTAGTCACAATTGACTCAAGTTTGTCACTTTCCCACTGAGTTACACACAGAATGAAAAATTTTGACAAGCAGAACTAAAAAAAAGAAAGTTTTTGAAAAAGTGCAAATCTTCACTTCAGAAGCTTACATTCACTTCCAAATGACCGAACAAGCACATTGGACCAAAGGAGACCATATATGCATTGCACTGTGATCTGAAGCAGTTTCCAGGCCAGAAACACGCACAGATTCACATTCTGAGTTTAAAACCTCAAGGAAGCGTGTTTATATGAAAGTGCGTATAGGCACAGTTTCAGAGCTCTAGCGCGCTTAATTACAGAGATACGAGCATTTTCCCTACAATTCAGTCATTTAGTTACAATTCACTCAAGTTTGTCACTTTCCCACTGAGTTACACACAGAATGAAAATTTTTGCCAAGCAAAACTTAAAAAAAAAAAAAGTTTTTGAAAAAGTGCATATCTTCACCTCAGAAGCTTATATTCACTTTCAAATGACCATTCAAGCACATTGGACCAAACGAGACCATATATGCATTGCACAGTGATCTGAAGCAGTTCCCAGGCCAGAGACACGCACAGATTCACCTTCTGAGTTTAAAACCTCAAGAAAGCGTGTTTATATGAAAGTGCGTATAGGCACAGTTTCAGAGCTCTAGCGCGCTTAATTAGAGAGATAGGAGCATTTTCACTCCAATTCAGTCGTGTAGTCACAATTCACTCAAGTTTGTCACTTTCCCACTGAGTTACACACAGAATGAAAAATTTTGACAAGCAGAACTAAAAAAAAGAAAGTCTTTGAAAAAGTGCATATCTTCACTTCAGAAGCTTATATTCACTTCCAAATGACCATTCAAGCACATTGGACCAAACGAGACCATATATGCATTGCCCTGTGATCTGAAGCAGTTTCCAGGCCAGAAACACGCACAAATTCACCTTCTGAGTTTATAACCTCAAGGAAGCGTGTTTATATGAAAGTGCGTATAGGCACAGTTTCAGAGCACAAGCGCGCTTAATTAGAGAGATAGGAGCATTTTCACTCCAATTCAGTCGTGTAGTCCCAATTCACTCAAGTTTGTCACTTTCCCACTGAGTTACACACAGAATGAAAAATTTTGACAAGCAGAACTAAAAAAAAGAAAGTTTTTGAAAAAGTGCAAATCTTCACTTCAGAAGCTTATATTCACTTCCAAATGACCGTACGGGCACATTGGACCAAACGAGACCATATATGCATTGCACTGTGATCTGAAGCAGTTTCCAGGCCAGAAACATGCAGAAATTCACCTTCTGAGTTTAAAACCTCAAGGAAGCGTGTTTATATGAAAGTGCGTATCGGCACAGTTTCAGAGCTCTCGCGCGCTTAATTAGAGAGATAGGAGCATTTTCACTCCAATTCAGTCGTGTAGTCACAATTCACTCAAGTTTGTCACTTTCCCACAGAGTTACATACAGAATGATAAATTTTGACAAGCAGAAATAAAAAAAAAGAAAGTTTTTGAAAAAGTGCAAATCTTCACTTCAGAAGCTTATATTCACTTCCAAATGACCGAACGAGCACATTGGACGAAACGAGACCATATATGCATTGCACTGTGATCTGAAGTAGTTTCCAGGCCAGAAACACGCACAGTTTCACCCTCTGAGTTTAAAACCTCAAGGAAGCGTGTTTATATGAAAGTGCGTATAGGCACAGTTTCAGAGCTCTAGCGCGCTTAATTGGAGAGATATGAGCATTTTCCCTACAATTCAGTCATTTAGTCACAATTCACTCAAGTTTGTCACTTTCCCACTGTTACACACAGAATGAAAATTTTTGCCAAGCAAAACTAAAAAAAAGAAAGTTTTTGAAAAAGTGCAAATCTTCACTTCAGAAGCTTATATTCACTTCCAAATGACCGTACGAGCACATTGGACCAAACGAGACCATATATGCATTGCACTGTGATCTGAAGCAGTTTCCAGGCCAGAAACACGCACAGATTCACCTTCTGAGTTTAAAACCTCAAGGAAGCGTGTTTATATGAAAGTGCGTATAGGCACAGTTTCAGAGCTCTCGCGCGCTTAATTAGAGAGATAGGAGCATTTTCACTCCAATTCAGTCGTGTAGTCACAATTCACTCAAGTTTGTCACTTTACACTGAGTTACACACAGAATGAAAAATTTTGACAAGCAGAACTAAAAAAAAGAAAGTTTTTGAAAAAGTGCAAATCTTCACTTCAGAAGCTTATATTCACTTCCAAATGACCATTCAAGCACATTGGACCAAAGGAGACCATATATGCATTGCACTGTGATCTGAAGCAGTTTCCAGGCCAGAAACACGCACAGATTCACCTTCTGAGTTTAAAACCTCAAGGAAGCGTGTTTATATGAAAGTGCGTATAGGCACAGTTTCAGAGCTCTAGCGCGCTTAATTGGAGAGATAGGAGCATTTTCACTCCAATTCAGTCGTGTAGTCACAATTCACTCAAGTTTCTCACTTTCCCACTGAGTTACACACAGAATGAAAAATTTTGACAAGCAGAACTAAAAAAAAGAAAGTCTTTGAAAAAGTGCATATCTTCACTTCAGAAGCTTATATTCACTTCCAAATGACCGAACGAGCACATTGGACCAAAGGAGACCATATATGCATTGCACTGTGATCTGAAGCAGTTCCCAGGCCAGAAACACGCACAAATTCACCTTCTGAGTTTAAAACCTCAAGGAAGCGTGTTTATATGAAAGTGCGAATAGGCACAGTTTCAGCGCTCTAGCGCGCTTAATAAGAGAGATAGGAGCATTTTCACTCCAATTCAGTCGTGTAGTCACAATTCACTCAAGTTTGTCACTTTCCCACTGTTACACACAGAATGAAAATTTTTGCAAAGCAAAACTTAAAAAAAAAAAAGTTTTTGAAAAAGTGCATATCTTCACCTCAGAAGCTTATATTCACTTTCAAATGACCATTCAAGCACATTGGACCAAACGAGACCATATATGCATTGCACTGTGATCTGAAGCAGTTTCCAGGCCAGAAACACGCACACATTCACCTTCTGAGTTTAAAACCTCAAGGAAGCGTGTTTATATGAAAGTGCGTATCGGCACAGTTTCAGAGCTCTAGCGCGCTTAATTAGAGATATAGGAGCATTTTCACTCCAATTCAGTCGTGTAGTCACAATTCACTCAAGTTTGTCACTTTCCCACTGAGTTACACACAGAATCAAAAATTTTGACAAGAAGAACTAAAAAAAAGAAAGTTTTTGAAAAAGTGCATATCTTCACTTCAGAAGCTTATATTCACTTCCAAATGACCGAACGAGCACATTGGACCAAACGAGACCATATATGCATTGCACTGTGATCTGAAGTAGTTTCCACGCCAGAAACATGCAGAGATTCACCTTCTGAGTTTAAAACCTCAAGGAAGCGTGTTTATATGAAAGTGCGTATAGGCACAGTTTGAGAGCTCTAGCGCGCTTAATTAGAGAGATAAGAGCATTTTCACTCCAATTCAGTCGTGTAGTCACAATTCACTCAAGTTTGTCACTTTCCCACTGAGTTACACACAGAATGAAAAATTTTGACAAGCAGAAATAAAAAAAAGAAAGTTTTTGAAAAAGTGCATATCTTCACTTCAGAAGCTTATATTCACTTCCAAATGACCGTACGAGTACATTGGACCAAACAAGACCATATATGCATTGCACTGTGATCTGAAGTAGTTTCCACGCCAGAAACATGCACAGATTCACCTTCTGAGTTTAAAACCTCAAGGAAGCGTGTTTATATGAAAGTGCGGATAGGCACAGTTTCAGAGCTCTAGCGCGCTTATTTAGAGAGATAGGAGCATTTTCACTCCAATTCAGTCGTGTAGTCACAATTCACTCAAGTTTGTCACTTTCCCACTGAGTTACACACAGAATGAAAAATTTTGACAAGCAGATCTAAAAAAAAGAAAGTTTTTGAAAAAGTGCAAATCTTCACTTCAGAAGCTTAAATTCACTTCCAAATGACCGTACGAGCACCTTGGACCAAACAAGACCATATATGCATTGCACTGTGATCTGAAGCAGTTTCCAGGCCAGAAACACGCACAGATTCACCTTTTGAGTTTAAAACCTCAAGGAAGCGTGTTTAGATGAAAGTGCGTATAGGCACAGTTTCAGAGCTCTAGCGCGCTTAATTCGAGAGATAGGAGCATTTTCACTCCAATTCAGTCGTGTAGTCACAATTCACTCAAGTTTGTCACTTTCCCACTGAGTTACACACAGAATGAAAAATTTTAACAAGCAGAACTAAAAAAAAGAAAGTTTTTGAAAAAGTGCAAATCTTCATTTCAGAAGCTTATATTCACTTCCAAATGACCGAACGAGCACATTGGACCAAACGAGACCATATATGCATTGCACTGTGATCTGAAGCAGTTCCCAGGCCAGAAACACGCACAGATTCACCTTCTGAGTTTAAAACCTCAAGGAAGCGTGTTTATATGAAAGTGCGTATAGGCACAGTTTCAGAGCTCTAGCGCGCTTAATTAGAGAGATAGGAGCATTTTCACTCCAATTCAGTCGTGTAGTCACAATTCACTCAAGTTTGTCACTTTCCCACTGAGTTACACACAGAATGAAAAATTTTAACAAGCAGAACTAAAAAAAAGAAAGTTTTTGAAAAAGTGCAAATCTTCATTTCAGAAGCTTATATTCACTTCCAAATGACCGAACGAGCACATTGGACCAAACGAGACCATATATGCATTGCACTGTGATCTGAAGCAGTTCCCAGGCCAGAAACACGCACAGATTCACCTTCTGAGTTTAAAACCTCAAGGAAGCGTGTTTATATGAAAGTGCGTATAGGCACAGTTTCAGAGCTCTAGCGCGCTTAATTAGAGAGATAGGAGCATTTTCACTCCAATTCAGTCGTGTAGTCACAATTCACTCAAGTTTGTCACTTTACACTGAGTTACACACAGAATGAAAAATTTTGACAAGCAGAACTAAAAAAAAGAAAGTTTTTGAAAAAGTGCAAATCTTCACTTCAGAAGCTTATATTCACTTCCAAATGACCATTCAAGCACATTGGACCAAAGGAGACCATATATGCATTGCACTGTGATCTGAAGCAGTTTCCAGGCCAGAAACACGCACAGATTCACCTTCTGAGTTTAAAACCTCAAGGAAGCGTGTTTATATGAAAGTGCGTATAGGCACAGTTTCAGAGCTCTAGCGCGCTTAATTGGAGAGATAGGAGCATTTTCACTCCAATTCAGTCGTGTAGTCACAATTCACTCAAGTTTCTCACTTTCCCACTGAGTTACACACAGAATGAAATATTTTGACAAGCAGAACTAAAAAAAAGAAAGTCTTTGAAAAAGTGCATATCTTCACTTCAGAAGCTTATATTCACTTCCAAATGACCGAACGAGCACATTGGACCAAAGGAGACCATATATGCATTGCACTGTGATCTGAAGCAGTTCCCAGGCCAGAAACACGCACAAATTCACCTTCTGAGTTTAAAACCTCAAGGAAGCGTGTTTATATGAAAGTGCGAATAGGCACAGTTTCAGCGCTCTAGCGCGCTTAATAAGAGAGATAGGAGCATTTTCACTCCAATTCAGTCGTGTAGTCACAATTCACTCAAGTTTGTCACTTTCCCACTGTTACACACAGAATGAAAATTTTTGCAAAGCAAAACTTAAAAAAAAAAAAGTTTTTGAAAAAGTGCATATCTACGGAAGCCCTGAACCGCACTGTGAAAAAAAAAATTTTTGTGGTGAAGTAAAAGTGTAATTTTTTTCCTTTTGTTATTTTGCGATATTATCTCGTTATTTCGAGATAATATCTCGTTATTACGAGATATTATCTCGTTATTTCGAGATAATATCTCGTTATTACGAGATATTATCTCGTTATTTCGAGATAAGATCTCGTTATTTCGAGATAAGATCTCGTTATTACGAGATATTATCTCGTTATTTCGAGATAATATCTCGTTATTTCGAGATATTATCTCGTTATTTCGAGATAATATCTCGTTATTACGAGATATTATCTCGTTATTTCGAGATAACATTACGCACTGTCTGGGCTTGAATCAATATAATCGCCCATTTTTCCGAGGATGCATCGGCTGGTAACTTGTGTGAACATGACAGCAGGCATATAACAGAATTCCTTTCGGCATCTAAGCGGGAGCGGGACGCTCCTGAGAGAGAAGGGCAGGGTTACGTTTCCCAAAAGCATAGATGCCAACTAAACAAGTTACACTAACATGGCAATATTCCCCGCCGCCTCAATGTTTTGTGTCCGTAGGGACGGACGGACGGAGCTCAATGCTATATCCCCCGCTTCGCGCTAATCGGGGGATACTTAGCAATGTACATCGTTCGTCCATTCACAGTCAGTGACTGCGTTTACGCACCATGTTCCTGTATTTGATTGCGTACCTGTCATGTAAACGAGTTCAATAACCCGATTAAGGTCATTTTCCGATTCGAAATATTCCGAATAAGACCCCTGGCATATGCCTGTTTTAATCGGAATATTGGCTCATGTATACACCTTAATCAGAATATGCCCTCGAACTGAATATTCAACCACGTCTGCGCCTGTTCACTTCGCAAGGAATTAGCATTTTTGGAGCAAAGAGGAGACGACTGTATGCATAATGAAAGACATGAATATATTGTAATATATCGATGGGCGAAAGCACCGTAACAACGATATAATTATGGTGGGCGAAAAGTGGAGAGAGACTGGTTTTGTGTTGACTGACTAGCGCCAAGCCGATTCAGCATCGCTGGAAAACTCTGAAGGCAGCATATTCCAAAGCGAAAAAATAAAGGCAATGACTTTTTTTTACGCCAGTCGTAATCTTGCTCCAATTACCCATTCTTAAGATCTTCCGTATGTTCATGCACAATGTAGGAAATCCAGACTTGGAGCCATAGACTGATTTATACAGTCTGCTTATACAACGGCATTAAGGATAACGCACAATTAATGCATCTTGTATGTTACCATGTATCTTAAAAGAATGAAACAACACCAGCATTACGTTTTAACAAGTTTAATAATACATGTATGAATATTTAGGTAATAGAATTATGTATAATTAACATGAATTAAGCTGCTTTCACACCGGACGCGAAACGAATTTTTCGCAAGACAGGTTACATTCAAATTCAATGCAAAGACGCAAATACGCGTGGATTCGCGTCTTTGCATTGACTTTTGAAAGTGATCTGTCGTACGAAAAATTCATTCGAGTCCAGTGTGAAAGTGGCTTTATTGTAAACATTCACATCGATATTTTTGAGTAAAGAAATACAGATTCAGAGCGACAAAAACAATTAAAAACATCTATTTTGATTAATACACAGTCGGATTCAACATTTATAGCCTAACAACATAACCATATGGAATATCTTATTTATTATGAAATAATTAATCGGAACAATGACACGGATTAGAAAACAATAGGAAGGTGCTGAACTTTTTTTTCTGATTACCTTTTTATTTACGCAATGTCCATGTGTCCGAAAGTCGGACAGGGTTTTAATATAACTCCGTGTCCGACAGTCGGATAGTTTCAATATAACTCCGTGTCCGACAGTCGATTATTGTTTTTAATCTCTTCAAATCTGCTGAATCTTTTAGATATTAAACGTGAATTTTTTGATCAGAGGGCTCATTTCTTCAAGATGTGTACCGAAAATTTCAATCAAAAACAATCAGAACATCCAATGTGCTCTGCAATCAATTTATTTGGGCAATTTTTATAAATACAATTCCGTACAATGCCTGTCGGATATTAGGCCTAAATGCAAAATACTCCGTGTCCGACAGCCTAAAAAAAGAGGACGATTAGAACAGATTGATAACGAAATAAAGAATAAAAAACATTTTTACAACAAACAGAACAACCAATGAACACTGCAATTTATTTATTTGCGGGCCATCTTGTTTGGATGTTCTGTTTGTTGATGATATATTTTTATACTTTATTTAGTTATAAATCTGCTCTCATATCAATACTTTTACTTTCTGTTGTCTACCAGACATGGAGTATTTTGCATTTCGCGTCCGACAGTCTTGATCGAGCATGCAATATTTAATTCACACTGTCAATGGTCATGGAATTGATTTGCTCAATGACTACAAGTACTATCTCTGGTGTGGAAATGAAGTGTGAATCTGTTTGATCGATCTGACTAATTTTCAAAAGAGAGACCGAATAAAAACTGTTGTCTATCTTCAACGAAAGAAAACAGACGAATAAAAAGATCAAGAAAAGTGGATAGATATCAATTTGCATTTTGTGAAGGTCGAACACAAACATGGCCAAGTTTCTACGTCCAATGATTGCTGGAATACTCGAAAAATTAAAACTCTTATAACTTTCGGACACGGAGTATTTTAGGATCTCTGTCCGTCAGACGCTAAATTCGGCATAAATGCACTAAGTCCCGCGCCAATGTCGACCCACTTTATTTAGCAGAGCTTAAACAGACACATTGATTGAAATTCTCGGTACTCATCTTGAAGAAATGAGCCCTCTGATCAAAACATTCACGTTTAATATCTAAAAGATTCAGCAGATTTGAAGAGATTAAAAACAATAATCGACTGTCGGACACGGAGTTATATTGAAAGGGCATTGCGTAAATAAAAAGGTAATCAGAAAAAAAGTTCAGCACCTTCCTATTGTTTTCTAATCCGTGTCATTGTTCCGATTAATTATTTCATAATAAATAAGATATTCCATATGGTTATGTTGTTAGGCTATAAATGTTGAATCCGAATGTGCATTAATCAAAATAGATGTTTTTAATTGTTTTTGTCGGTCTGAATCTGTATTTCTTTACTCCAAAATATCGTTGTGAATGTTTACAATAAAGCCACTTTCACACTGGACTCGAATGAATTTTTCGTACGACAGATCACTTTCAAAAGTCAATGCAAAGACGCGAATCCACGCGTATTTGCGTCTTTGCATTGAATTTGAATGTAACCTGTCTTGCGAAAAATTCGTTTCGCGTCCGGTGTGAAAGCAGCTTAATTCATGTTAATTATACATAATTCTATTACCTAAATATTCATACATGTATTATTAAACTTGTTAAAACGTAATGCTGGTGTTGTTTCATTCTTTTAAGATACATGGTAACATACAAGATGCATTAATTGTGCGTTATCCTTAATGCCGTTGTATAAGCAGACTGTATAAATCAGTCTATGGCTCCAAGTCCGGATTTCCTACATTGTGCATGAACATACGGAAGATCTTAAGAATGGGTAATTGGAGCAAGATTACGACTGGCGTAAAAAAAAGTCATTGCCTTTATCTTTTCGCTTTGGAATATGCTGCCTTCAGAGTTTTCCAGCGATGCTGAATCGGCTTGGCGCTAGTCAGTCAACACAAAACCAGTCTCTCTCCACTTTTCGCCCACCATAATTATATCGTTGTTACGGTGCTTTCGCCCATCGATATATTACAATAGATTCATGTCTTTCATTATGCATACAGTCGTCTCCTCTTTGCTCCAAAAATGCTAATTCCTTGCGAAGTGAACAGGCGCAGACGTGGTTGAATATTCAGTTCGAGGGCATATTCTGATTAAGGTGTATACATGAGCCAATATTCCGATTAAAACAGGCATATGCCAGGGGTCTTATTCGGAATATTTCGAATCGGAAAATGACCTTAATCGGGTTATTGAACTCGTTTACATGACAGGTACGCAATCAAATACAGGAACATGGTGCGTAAACGCAGTCACTGACTGTGAATGGACGAACGATGTACATTGCTAAGTATCCCCCGATTAGCGCGAAGCGGGGGATATAGCATTGAGCTCCGTCCGTCCGTCCCTACGGACACAAAACATTGAGGCGGCGGGGAATATTGCCATGTTAGTGTAACTTGTTTAGTTGGCATCTATGCTTTTGGGAAACGTAACCCTGCCCTTCTCTCTCAGGAGCGTCCCGCTCCCGCTTAGATGCCGAAAGGAATTCTGTTATATGCCTGCTGTCATGTTCACACAAGTTACCAGCCGATGCATCCTCGGAAAAATGGGCGATTATATTGATTCAAGCCCAGACAGTGCGTAATGTTATCTCGAAATAACGAGATAATATCTCGTAATAACGAGATATTATCTCGAAATAACGAGATAATATCTCGAAATAACGAGATATTATCTCGAAATAACGAGATAATATCTCGTAATAACGAGATCTTATCTCGAAATAACGAGATCTTATCTCGAAATAACGAGATAATATCTCGTAATAACGAGATATTATCTCGAAATAACGAGATAATATCTCGTAATAACGAGATATTATCTCGAAATAACGAGATAATATCGCAAAATAACAAAAGGAAAAAAATTACACTTTTACTTCACCACAAAAATTTTTTTTTTCACAGTGCGGTTCAGGGCTTCCGTACATATCTTCACCTCAGAAGCTTATATTCACTTTCAAATGACCATTCAAGCACATTGGACCAAACGAGACCATATATGCATTGCACTGTGATCTGAAGCAGTTCCCAGGCCAGAAACACGCACAGATTCACCTTCTGAGTTTAAAACCTCAAGGAAGCATGTTTAAATGAAAGTCTGTATAGGCACAGTTTCAGAGCTCTAGCGCGCTTAATAAGAGAGATAGGAGCATTTTCACTCCAATTCAGTTGTGTAGTCACAATTCACTCAAGTTTGTCACTTTCCCACTGAGTTACACACAGAATGAAAAATTTTAACGAGCAGAACTAAAAAAAAGAAAGTTTTTGAAAAAGTGCATATCTTCACCTCAGAAGCTTATATTCACTTCCAAATGACCGTACGAGCACATTGGACCAAACGAGACCATATATGCATTGCACTGTGATCTGAAGCAGTTTCCAGGCCAGAAACACGCACACATTCACCTTCTGAGTTTAAAACCTCAAGGAAGCGTGTTTATATGAAAGTGCGTATCGGCACAGTTTCAGAGCTCTAGCGCGCTTAATTAGAGATATAGCAGCATTTTCACTCCAATTCAGTCGTGTAGTCACAATTCACTCAAGTTTGTCACTTTCCCACTGAGTTACACACAGAATCAAAAATTTTGACAAGAAGAACTAAAAAAAAGAAAGTTTTTGAAAAAGTGCATATCTTCACTTCAGAAGCTTATATTCACTTCCAAATGACCGAACGAGCACATTGGACCAAACGAGACCATATATGCATTGCACTGTGATCTGAAGTAGTTTCCACGCCAGAAACATGCAGAGATTCACCTTCTGAGTTTAAAACCTCAAGGAAGCGTGTTTATATGAAAGTGCGTATAGGCACAGTTTGAGAGCTCTAGCGCGCTTAATTAGAGAGATAAGAGCATTTTCACTCCAATTCAGTCGTGTAGTCACAATTCACTCAAGTTTGTCACTTTCCCACTGAGTTACACACAGAATGAAAAATTTTGACAAGCAGAAATAAAAAAAAGAAAGTTTTTGAAAAAGTGCATATCTTCACTTCAGAAGCTTATATTCACTTCCAAATGACCGTACGAGTACATTGGACCAAACAAGACCATATATGCATTGCACTGTGATCTGAAGTAGTTTCCACGCCAGAAACATGCACAGATTCACCTTCTGAGTTTAAAACCTCAAGGAAGCGTGTTTATATGAAAGTGCGGATAGGCACAGTTTCAGAGCTCTAGCGCGCTTATTTAGAGAGATAGGAGCATTTTCACTCCAATTCAGTCGTGTAGTCACAATTCACTCAAGTTTGTCACTTTCCCACTGAGTTACACACAGAATGAAAAATTTTGACAAGCAGATCTAAAAAAAAGAAAGTTTTTGAAAAAGTGCAAATCTTCACTTCAGAAGCTTAAATTCACTTCCAAATGACCGTACGAGCACCTTGGACCAAACAAGACCATATATGCATTGCACTGTGATCTGAAGCAGTTTCCAGGCCAGAAACACGCACAGATTCACCTTTTGAGTTTAAAACCTCAAGGAAGCGTGTTTAGATGAAAGTGCGTATAGGCACAGTTTCAGAGCTCTAGCGGGCTTAATTAGAGAGATAGGAGCATTTTCACTCCAATTCAGTCGTGTAGTCACAATTCACTCAAGTTTGTCACTTTCCCACTGAGTTACACACAGAATGAAAAATTTTAACAAGCAGAACTAAAAAAAAGAAAGTTTTTGAAAAAGTGCAAATCTTCATTTCAGAAGCTTATATTCACTTCCAAATGACCGAACGAGCACATTGGACCAAACGAGACCATATATGCATTGCACTGTGATCTGAAGCAGTTCCCAGGCCAGAAACACGCACAGATTCACCTTCCGAGTTTAAAACCTCAAGGAAGCGTGTTTATATGAAAGTGCGTATCGCCACAGTTTCAGAGCTCTAGCGCGCTTAATTACAGAGATAGGAGCATATTCATTCTAATTTAGTCATATAGTCACAATTCACTCGTTTGTCCCCTTTCCCATTGAGTTACACACAGAATTAAAAATTTTGACAGGCAGAAATAAAAAAAAAAAAAGTTTTTGAAAAAGTGCAAATCTTCACTTCAGAAGCTTACATTCACTTCCGAATGACAGTCCGAGTACATTTGACCAAACGAGACCATATATGTATTGCACAGTGATCTGACGCAGTTTCCAGGCCAGAAACATGCAGAGATTCACCTTCTGAGTTTAAAACCTCAAGGAACAAGTTTTCATGAAAGTGCGTATAGCCACAGTTTCAGAGCTCTAGCGCGCTTAATTACAGAGATACGAGCATTTTCCCTACAATTCAGTCATTTAGTCACAATTCACTCAAGTTTGTCACTTTCCCACTGTTACACACAGAATGAAAATTTTTGCCAAGCAAAACTTAAAAAAAAAGAAAGTTTTTGAAAAAGTGCATATCTTCACTTCAGAAGCTCATATTCACTTCCAAATGACCGAACAAGCACATTGGACCAAAGGAGACCATATATGCATTGCACTGTGATCTGAAGCAGTTCCCAGGCCAGAAACACGCACAGATTCACCTTCTGAGTTTAAAACCTCAAGGAAGCGTGTTTATATGAAAGTGCGTATAGGCACAGTTTCAGAGCTCTAGTGCGCTTAATTGGAGAGATAGGAGCATTTTCACTCCAATTCAGTCGTGTAGTCCCAATTCACTAAAGTTTGTCACTTTCCCACTGAGTTACACACAGAATGAAAAATTTTGACAAGCAGATCTAAAAAAAAGAAAGTTTTTGAAAAAGTGCAAATCTTCACTTCAGAAGCTAATATTCACTTCCAAATGACCGTACGAGCACATTGGACCAAACGAGACCATATATGCATTGCACTGTGATTGAAGCAGTTCCCAGGCCAGAAACACGCACAGATTCACCTTCTGAGTTTAAAACCTCAAGGAAGCGTGTTTATATGAAAGTGCGTATAGGCACAGTTTCAGAGCTCTAGCGCGCTTAATTGGAGAGATAGGAGCATTTTCACTCCAATTCAGTCGTGTAGTCCCAATTCACTAAAGTTTGTCACTTTCCCACTGAGTTACACACAGAATGAAAAATTTTGACAAGCAGATCTAAAAAAAAGAAAGTTTTTGAAAAAGTGCAAATCTTCACTTCAGAAGCTTATATTCACTTCCAAATGACCGTACGAGCACATTGGACCAAAGGAGACCATATATGCATTGCACTGTGATCTGAAGCAGTTCCCAGGCCAGAAACACGCACAGATTCACCTTCTGAGTTTAAAACCTCAAGGAAGCGTGTTTATATGAAAGTGCGTATAGGCACAGTTTCAGCGCTCTAGCGCGCTTAATTAGAGAGATACGAGCATTTTCACTCCAATTCAGTCATTTAGTCACAATTCACTCAAGTTTGTCACTTTCCCACTGTTAGACACAGAATGATAAATTTTAACAAGCAGAACTAAAAAAAAGAAAGTTTTTGAAAAAGTGCATATCTTCACTTCAGAAGCTTATATTCACTTCCAAATGACCGAACGAGCACATTGGACCAAAGGAGACCATATATGCATTGCACTGTGATCTGAAGCAGTTTCCAGGCCAGAAACACGCACAGATTCACCTTCTGAGTTTAAAACCTCAAGGAAGCGTGTTTATATGAAAGTGCGTATAGGCACAGTTTCAGAGCTCTAGCGCGCTTAATTAGAGAGATAGGAGCATTTTCACTCCAATTCAGTCGTGTAGTCACAATTCACTCAAGTTTGTCACTTTCCCACTGTTACACACAGAATGAAAATTTTTGCCAAGCAAAACTTAAAAAAAAAAAAAAGTTTTTGAAAAAGTGCATATCTTCACTTCAGAAGCTTATATTCACTTTCAAATGACCATTCAAGCACATTGGACCAAAGGAGACCATATATGCATTGCACTGTGATCTGAAGCAGTTCCCAGGCCAGAAACACGCACAGATTCACCTTCTGAGTTTAAAACCTCAAGGAAGCGTGTTTATATGAAAGTGCGTATAGGCACAGTTTCAGCGCTCTAGCGCGCTTAATTAGAGAGATACGAGCATTTTCACTCCAATTCAGTCATTTAGTCACAATTCACTCAAGTTTGTCACTTTCCCACTGTTAGACACAGAATGATAAATTTTAACAAGCAGAACTAAAAAAAAGAAAGTTTTTGAAAAAGTGCATATCTTCACTTCAGAAGCTTATATTCACTTCCAAATGACCGAACGAGCACATTGGACCAAAGGAGACCATATATGCATTGCACTGTGATCTGAAGCAGTTTCCAGGCCAGAAACACGCACAGATTCACCTTCTGAGTTTAAAACCTCAAGGAAGCGTGTTTATATGAAAGTGCGTATAGGCACAGTTTCAGAGCTCTAGCGCGCTTAATTAGAGAGATAGGAGCATTTTCACTCCAATTCAGTCGTGTAGTCACAATTCACTCAAGTTTGTCACTTTCCCACTGAGTTACATACAGAATGATAAATTTTAACAAGCAGAACTAAAAAAAAAAAAGTTTTTGAAAAAGTGCATATCTTCACTTCAGAAGGTTTTATTCACTTCCAAATGACCGAACGAGCACATTGGACCAAAGGAGACCATATATGCATTGCACTGTGATCTGAAGCAGTTTCCAGGACAGAAACACGCACAGATTCACCTTCTGAGTTTAAAACCTCAAGGAAGCGTGTTTATATGAAAGTGCGTATAGGCACAGTTTCAGAGCTCTAGCGCGCTTAATTAGAGAGACAGGAGCATTTTCACTCCAATTCAGTCGTGTAGTCACAATTCACTCAAGTTTGTCACTTTCCCACAGAGTTACATACAGAATGATAAATTTTAACAAGCAGAACTAAAAAAAAGAAAGTTTTTGAAAAAGTGCATATCTTCACTTCAGAAGCTTATATTCACTTCCAAATGACCGAACGAGCACATTGGACCAAAAGAGACCATATATGCATTGCACTGTGATCTGAAGCAGTTTCCAGGCCAGAAACACGCACAGATTCACCTTCTGAGTTTAAAACCTCAAGGAAGCGTGTTTATATGAAAGTGCGTATAGGCACCGTTTCAGCGCTCTAGCGCGCTTAATTACGGAGATACGAGCATTTTCCCTACAATTCAGTCATTTAGTCACAATTCACTCAAGTTTGTCACTTTCCCACTGTTACACACAGAATGAAAATTTTTGCCAAGCAAAACTTAAAAAAAAAAAAAGTTTTTGAAAAAGTGCATATCTTCACTTCAGAAGCTTATATTCACTTTCATATAACCATTCAAGCACATTGGACCAAACGAGACCATATATGCATTGCACTGTGATCTGAAGCAGTTCCCAGGCCAGAAACACGCACAGATTCACCTTCTGAGTTTAAAACCTCAAGGAAGCGTGTTTATATGAAAGTGCGTATAGGCACAGTTTCAGAGCTCTAGCACGCTTAATTAGAGAGATAGGAGCATTTTCACTCCAATTCAGTCGTGTAGTCACAATTCACTCAAGTTTGTCACTTTCCCACTGAGATACATACAGAATGATAAATTTTAACAAGCAGAACTAAAAAAAAAAAACGTTTTTGAAAAAGTGCAAATCTTCACTTCAGAAGGTTTTATTCACTTCCAAATGACCGAACGAGCACATTGGACCAAAAAAGACCATATATGCATTGCACTGTGATCTGAAGCAGTTTCCAGCGCAGAAACACGCACAGATTCACCTTCTGAGTTTAAAACCTCAAGGAAGCGTGTTTATATGAAAGTGCGTATCGGTCCAGTTTCAGAGCTCTAGCGCGCTTAATTAGAGAGATAGGAGCATTTTCACTCCAATTCAGTCGTGTAGTCACAATTCACTCAAGTTTGTCACTTTCCCACTGAGTTACATACAGAATGATAAATTTTAACAAGCAGAACTAAAAAAAAAAAAAAGTTTTTGAAAAAGTGCATATCTTCACTTCAGAAGCTTATATTCACTTCCAAATGACCGAACGAGCACATTGGACCAAAGGAGACCATATATGCATTGCACTGTGATCTGAAGCAGTTTCCAGGCCAGAAACACGCACAGATTCACCTTCTGAGTTTAAAACCTCAAGGAAGCGTGTTTATGTGAAAGTGCGTATAGGCACAGTTTCAGAGCTCTAGCGCGCTTAATTAGAGAGATAGGAGCATTTTCACTCCAATTCAGTCATTTAGTCACAATTCACTCAAGTTTGTCACTTTCCCACTGTTACACACAGAATGAAAATTTTTGCCAAGCAAAACTTAAAAAAAAAAAAAAGTTTTTGAAAAAGTGCATATCTTCACTTCAGAAGCTTATATTCACTTCCAAATGACCGAACGAGCACATTGGACCAAAAGAGACCATATATGCATTGCACTGTGATCTGAAGCAGTTTCCAGGCCAGAAACACGCACAGATTCACCTTCTGAGATTAAAACCTCAAGGAAGCGTGTTTATATGAAAGTGCGTATAGGCACAGTTTCAGAGCTCTAGCGCGCTTAATTAGAGAGATAGGAGCATTTTCACTCCAATTCAGTCGTGTAGTCACAATTCACTCAAGTTTGTCACTTTCCCACTGAGTTACATACAGAATGATAAATTTTAACAAGCAGAACTAAAAAAAAAAAAGTTTTTGAAAAAGTGCATATCTTCACTTCAGAAGCTTATATTCACTTCCAAATGACCGAACGAGCACATTGGACCAAAGGAGACCATATATGCATTGCACTGTGATCTGAAGCAGTTTCCAGGCCAGAAACACGCACAGATTCACCTTCTGAGTTTAAAACCTCAAGGAAGCGTGTTTTCATGAAAGTGCGTATAGCCACAGTTTCAGCGCTCTAGCGCGCTTAATTACAGAGATACGAGCATTTTCCCTACAATTCAGTCATTTAGTCACAATTCACTCAAGTTTGTCACTTTCCCACTGTTACACACAGAATGAAAATTTTTGCCAAGCAAAACTTAAAAAAAAAAAAAGTTTTTGAAAAAGTGCATATCTTCACTTCAGAAGCTTATATTCACTTTCAAATGACCATTCAAGCAAATTGGACCAAAGGAGACCATATATGCATTGCACTGTGATCTGAAGCAGTTTCCAGGCCAGAAACACGCACAGATTCACCTTCTGAGTTTCAAACCTCAAGGAAGCGTGTTTATATGAAAGTGCGATTAGGCACAGTTTCAGCGCTCTAGCGCGCTTAATTAGAGAGATAGGAGCATTTTCACTCCAATTCAGTCGTGTAGTCACAATTCACTCAAGTTTGTCACTTTCCCACAGAGTTACATACAGAATGATAAATTTTAACATGCAGAACTAAAAAAAAGAAAGTTTTTGAAAAAGTGCATATCTTCACTTCAGAAGCTTATATTCACTTCCAAATGACCGAACAAGCACATTGGACCAAACGAGACCATATATGGATTGCACTGTGATCTGAAGCAGTTTCCAGGCCAGAAACACGCACAGATTCACCTTCTGAGTTTAAAACCTCAAGGAAGCGTGTTTATATGAAAGTGCGTATAGGCACAGTTTCAGAACTCTAGCGCGCTTAATTAGAGAGATAGGAGCATTTTCACTCCAATTCAGTCGTGTAGTCACAATTCACTCAAGTTTGTCACTTTCCCACTGAGTTAGATACAGAATGATAAATTTTAACAAGCAGAACTAAAAAAAAGAAAGTTTTTGAAAAAGTGCATATCTTCACTTCAGAAGGTTATATTCACTTCCAAATGACCGAACGAGCACATTGGACCAAAGGAGACCATATATGCATTGCACTGTGATCTGAAGCAGTTTCCAGGCCAGAAACACGCACAGATTCACCTTCTGAGTTTAAAACCTCAAGGAAGCGTGTTTATATGAAAGTGCGAATAGGCACAGTTTCAGAGCTCTAGCGCGCTTAATTAGAGAGATAGGAGCATTTTCACTCCAATTCAGTCGTGTAGTCACAATTCACTCAAGTTTGTCACTTTCCCACAGAGTTACATACAGAATGATAAATTTTAACAAGCAGAACTAAAAAAAAGAAAGTTTTTGAAAAAGTGCATATCTTCACTTCAGAAGCTTATATTCACTTCCAAATGACCGAACGAGCACATTGGACCAAAAGAGACCATATATGCATTGCACTGTGATCTGAAGCAGTTTCCAGGCCAGAAACACGCACAGATTCACCTTCTGAGTTTAAAACCTCAAGGAAGCGTGTTTATATGAAAGTGCGTATAGGCACCGTTTCAGCGCTCTAGCGCGCTTAATTACGGAGATACGAGCATTTTCCCTACAATTCAGTCATTTAGTCACAATTCACTCAAGTTTGTCACTTTCCCACTGTTACACACAGAATGAAAATTTTTGCCAAGCAAAACTTAAAAAAAAAAAAAGTTTTTGAAAAAGTGCATATCTTCACTTCAGAAGCTTATATTCACTTTCAAATGACCATTCAAGCACATTGGACCAAACGAGACCATATATGCATTGCACTGTGATCTGAAGCAGTTTCCAGGCCAGAAACACGCACAGATTCACCTTCTGAGTTTAAAACCTCAAGGAAGCGTGTTTATGTGAAAGTGCGTATAGGCACAGTTTCAGAGCTCTAGCGCGCTTAATTAGAGAGATAGGAGCATTTTCACTCCAATTCAGTCGTGTAGTCACAATTCACTCAAGTTTGTCACTTTCCCACTGTTACACACAGAATGAAAATTTTTGCCAAGCAAAACTTAAAAAAAAAAAAAGTTTTTGAAAAAGTGCATATCTTCACTTCAGAAGCTTATATTCACTTTCATATAACCATTCAAGCACATTGGACCAAACGAGACCATATATGCATTGCACTGTGATCTGAAGCAGTTCCCAGGCCAGAAACACGCACAGATTCACCTTCTGAGTTTAAAACCTCAAGGAAGCGTGTTTATATGAAAGTGCGTATAGGCACAGTTTCAGAGCTCTAGCACGCTTAATTAGAGAGATAGGAGCATTTTCACTCCAATTCAGTCGTGTAGTCACAATTCACTCAAGTTTGTCACTTTCCCACTGAGATACATACAGAATGATAAATTTTAACAAGCAGAACTAAAAAAAAAAAACGTTTTTGAAAAAGTGCAAATCTTCACTTCAGAAGGTTTTATTCACTTCCAAATGACCGAACGAGCACATTGGACCAAAAAAGACCATATATGCATTGCACTGTGATCTGAAGCAGTTTCCAGCGCAGAAACACGCACAGATTCACCTTCTGAGTTTAAAACCTCAAGGAAGCGTGTTTATATGAAAGTGCGTATCGGTCCAGTTTCAGAGCTCTAGCGCGCTTAATTAGAGAGATAGGAGCATTTTCACTCCAATTCAGTCGTGTAGTCACAATTCACTCAAGTTTGTCACTTTCCCACTGAGTTACATACAGAATGATAAATTTTAACAAGCAGAACTAAAAAAAAAAAAAAGTTTTTGAAAAAGTGCATATCTTCACTTCAGAAGCTTATATTCACTTCCAAATGACCGAACGAGCACATTGGACCAAAGGAGACCATATATGCATTGCACTGTGATCTGAAGCAGTTTCCAGGCCAGAAACACGCACAGATTCACCTTCTGAGTTTAAAACCTCAAGGAAGCGTGTTTATGTGAAAGTGCGTATAGGCACAGTTTCAGAGCTCTAGCGCGCTTAATTAGAGAGATAGGAGCATTTTCACTCCAATTCAGTCATTTAGTCACAATTCACTCAAGTTTGTCACTTTCCCACTGTTACACACAGAATGAAAATTTTTGCCAAGCAAAACTTAAAAAAAAAAAAAAGTTTTTGAAAAAGTGCATATCTTCACTTCAGAAGCTTATATTCACTTCCAAATGACCGAACGAGCACATTGGACCAAAAGAGACCATATATGCATTGCACTGTGATCTGAAGCAGTTTCCAGGCCAGAAACACGCACAGATTCACCTTCTGAGATTAAAACCTCAAGGAAGCGTGTTTATATGAAAGTGCGTATAGGCACAGTTTCAGAGCTCTAGCGCGCTTAATTAGAGAGATAGGAGCATTTTCACTCCAATTCAGTCGTGTAGTCACAATTCACTCAAGTTTGTCACTTTCCCACTGAGTTACATACAGAATGATAAATTTTAACAAGCAGAACTAAAAAAAAAAAAGTTTTTGAAAAAGTGCATATCTTCACTTCAGAAGCTTATATTCACTTCCAAATGACCGAACGAGCACATTGGACCAAAGGAGACCATATATGCATTGCACTGTGATCTGAAGCAGTTTCCAGGCCAGAAACACGCACAGATTCACCTTCTGAGTTTAAAACCTCAAGGAAGCGTGTTTTCATGAAAGTGCGTATAGCCACAGTTTCAGCGCTCTAGCGCGCTTAATTACAGAGATACGAGCATTTTCCCTACAATTCAGTCATTTAGTCACAATTCACTCAAGTTTGTCACTTTCCCACTGTTACACACAGAATGAAAATTTTTGCCAAGCAAAACTTAAAAAAAAAAAAAGTTTTTGAAAAAGTGCATATCTTCACTTCAGAAGCTTATATTCACTTTCAAATGACCATTCAAGCAAATTGGACCAAAGGAGACCATATATGCATTGCACTGTGATCTGAAGCAGTTTCCAGGCCAGAAACACGCACAGATTCACCTTCTGAGTTTCAAACCTCAAGGAAGCGTGTTTATATGAAAGTGCGATTAGGCACAGTTTCAGCGCTCTAGCGCGCTTAATTAGAGAGATAGGAGCATTTTCACTCCAATTCAGTCGTGTAGTCACAATTCACTCAAGTTTGTCACTTTCCCACAGAGTTACATACAGAATGATAAATTTTAACATGCAGAACTAAAAAAAAGAAAGTTTTTGAAAAAGTGCATATCTTCACTTCAGAAGCTTATATTCACTTCCAAATGACCGAACAAGCACATTGGACCAAACGAGACCATATATGGATTGCACTGTGATCTGAAGCAGTTTCCAGGCCAGAAACACGCACAGATTCACCTTCTGAGTTTAAAACCTCAAGGAAGCGTGTTTATATGAAAGTGCGTATAGGCACAGTTTCAGAACTCTAGCGCGCTTAATTAGAGAGATAGGAGCATTTTCACTCCAATTCAGTCGTGTAGTCACAATTCACTCAAGTTTGTCACTTTCCCACTGAGTTAGATACAGAATGATAAATTTTAACAAGCAGAACTAAAAAAAAGAAAGTTTTTGAAAAAGTGCATATCTTCACTTCAGAAGGTTATATTCACTTCCAAATGACCGAACGAGCACATTGGACCAAAGGAGACCATATATGCATTGCACTGTGATCTGAAGCAGTTTCCAGGCCAGAAACACGCACAGATTCACCTTCTGAGTTTAAAACCTCAAGGAAGCGTGTTTATATGAAAGTGCGAATAGGCACAGTTTCAGAGCTCTAGCGCGCTTAATTAGAGAGATAGGAGCATTTTCACTCCAATTCAGTCGTGTAGTCACAATTCACTCAAGTTTGTCACTTTCCCACAGAGTTACATACAGAATGATAAATTTTAACAAGCAGAACTAAAAAAAAGAAAGTTTTTGAAAAAGTGCATATCTTCACTTCAGAAGCTTATATTCACTTCCAAATGACCGAACGAGCACATTGGACCAAAAGAGACCATATATGCATTGCACTGTGATCTGAAGCAGTTTCCAGGCCAGAAACACGCACAGATTCACCTTCTGAGTTTAAAACCTCAAGGAAGCGTGTTTATATGAAAGTGCGTATAGGCACCGTTTCAGCGCTCTAGCGCGCTTAATTACGGAGATACGAGCATTTTCCCTACAATTCAGTCATTTAGTCACAATTCACTCAAGTTTGTCACTTTCCCACTGTTACACACAGAATGAAAATTTTTGCCAAGCAAAACTTAAAAAAAAAAAAAGTTTTTGAAAAAGTGCATATCTTCACTTCAGAAGCTTATATTCACTTTCAAATGACCATTCAAGCACATTGGACCAAACGAGACCATATATGCATTGCACTGTGATCTGAAGCAGTTTCCAGGCCAGAAACACGCACAGATTCACCTTCTGAGTTTAAAACCTCAAGGAAGCGTGTTTATGTGAAAGTGCGTATAGGCACAGTTTCAGAGCTCTAGCGCGCTTAATTAGAGAGATAGGAGCATTTTCACTCCAATTCAGTCGTGTAGTCACAATTCACTCAAGTTTGTCACTTTCCCACTGTTACACACAGAATGAAAATTTTTGCCAAGCAAAACTTAAAAAAAAAAAAAAGTTTTTGAAAAAGTGCATATCTTCACTTCAGAAGCTTATATTCACTTTCAAATGACCATTCAAGCACATTGGACCAAACGAGACCATATATGCATTGCACTGTGATCTGAAGCAGTTTCCAGGCCAGAAACACGCACAGATTCACCTTCTGAGTTTAAAACCTCAAGGAAGCGTGTTTATATGAAAGTGCGTATAGGCACAGTTTCAGAGCTCTAGCGCGCTTAATTAGAGAGATAGGAGCATTTTCACTCCAATTCAGTCGTGTAGTCACAATTCACTCAAGTTTGTCACTTTCCCACTGAGTTACATACAGAATGATAAATTTTAACAAGCAGAACTAAAAAAAAAAAAGTTTTTGAAAAAGTGCATATCTTCACTTCAGAAGCTTATATTCACTTCCAAATGACCGAACAAGCACATTGGACCAAAGGAGACCATAGATGCATTGCACTGTGATCTGAAGCAGTTTCCAGGCCAGAAACACGCACAGATTCACCTTCTGAGTTTAAAACCTCAAGGAAGCGTGTTCATATGAAAGTGCGAATAGGCACAGTTTCAGAGCTCTAGCGCGCTTAATTAGAGAGACAGGAGCATTTTCACTCCAATTCAGTCGTGTAGTCACAATTCACTCAAGTTTGTCACTTTCCCACAGAGTTACATACAGAATGATAAATTTTAACAAGCAGAACTAAAAAAAAGAAAGTTTTTGAAAAAGTGCATATCTTCACTTCAGAAGCTTATATTCACTTCCAAATGACCGAACGAGCACATTGGACCAAAAGAGACCATATATGCATTGCACTGTGATCTGAAGCAGTTTCCAGGCCAGAAACACGCACAGATTCACCTTCTGAGTTTAAAACCTCAAGGAAGCGTGTTTATATGAAAGTGCGTATAGGCACCGTTTCAGCGCTCTAGCGCGCTTAATTACGGAGATACGAGCATTTTCCCTACAATTCAGTCATTTAGTCACAATTCACTCAAGTTTGTCACTTTCCCACTGTTACACACAGAATGAAAATTTTTGCCAAGCAAAACTTAAAAAAAAAAAAAGTTTTTGAAAAAGTGCATATCTTCACTTCAGAAGCTTATATTCACTTTCATATAACCATTCAAGCACATTGGACCAAACGAGACCATATATGCATTGCACTGTGATCTGAAGCAGTTCCCAGGCCAGAAACACGCACAGATTCACCTTCTGAGTTTAAAACCTCAAGGAAGCGTGTTGATATGAAAGTGCGTATAGGCACAGTTTCAGAGCTCTAGCGCGCTTAATTAGAGAGATAGGAGCATTTTCACTCCAATTCAGTCGTGTAGTCACAATTCACTCAAGTTTGTCACTTTCCC
The DNA here is from genome assembly GCA_029721435.1 of Gymnothorax reevesii. Taxonomy (NCBI): domain Eukaryota; kingdom Metazoa; phylum Chordata; class Actinopteri; order Anguilliformes; family Muraenidae; genus Gymnothorax; species Gymnothorax reevesii. Next base: position 111,492,075 of record CM056580.1, on the reverse strand, counting down.
ACTGAGATACATACAGAATGATAAATTTTAACAAGCAGAACTAAAAAAAAAAAACGTTTTTGAAAAAGTGCAAATCTTCACTTCAGAAGGTTTTATTCACTTCCAAATGACCGAACGAGCACATTGGACCAAAAAAGACCATATATGCATTGCACTGTGATCTGAAGCAGTTTCCAGCGCAGAAACACGCACAGATTAACCTTCTGAGTTTAAAACCTCAAGGAAGCGTGTTTATATGAAAGTGCGTATCGGTCCAGTTTCAGAGCTCTAGCGCGCTTAATTAGAGAGATAGGAGCATTTTCACTCCAATTCAGTCGTGTAGTCACAATTCACTCAAGTTTGTCACTTTCCCACTGAGTTACATACAGAATGATAAATTTTAACAAGCAGAACTAAAAAAAAGAAAGTTTTTGAAAAAGTGCATATCTTCACTTCAGAAGCTTATATTCACTTCCAAATGACCGAACAAGCACATTGGACCAAAGGAGACCATATATGCATTGCACTGTGATCTGAAGCAGTTTCCAGCGCAGAAACACGCACAGATTAACCTTCTGAGTTTAAAACCTCAAGGAAGCGTGTTTATATGAAAGTGCGTATAGGCACAGTTTCAGAGCTCTAGCGCGCTTAATTAGAGAGATAGGAGCATTTTCACTCCAATTCAGTCGTGTAGTCACAATTCACTCAAGTTTGTCACTTTCCCACTGAGTTACATACAGAATGATAAATTTTAACAAGCAGAACTAAAAAAAAAGAAAGTTTTTGAAAAAGTGCATATCTTCACTTCAGAAGCTGATATTCACTTTCAAATGACCATTCAAGCACATTGGACCAAACGAGACCATATATGCATTGCACTGTGATCTGAAGCAGTTTCCAGGCCAGAAACACGCACAGATTCACCTTCTGAGTTTAAAACCTCAAGGAAGCGTGTTTATATGAAAGTCCGTATGGGCACAGTTTCAGAGCTCTAGCGCGCTTAATTAGAGAGATAGGAGCATTTTCACTCCAATTCAGTCATTTAGTCACAATTCACTCAAGTTTGTCACTTTCCCACTGTTACACACAGAATGATAAATTTTAACAAGCAGAACTAAAAAAAAGAAAGTTTTTGAAAAAGTGCATATCTTCACTTCAGAAGCTTATATTCACTTCCAAATGACCGAACGAGCACATTGGACCAAAGGAGACCATATATGCATTGCACTGTGATCTGAAGCAGTTTCCAGGCCAGAAACACGCACAGATTCACCTTCTGAGTTTAAAACCTCAAGGAAGCGTGTTTATGTGAAAGTGCGTATAGGCACAGTTTCAGAGCTCTAGCGCGCTTAATTAGAGAGATAGGAGCATTTTCACTCCAATTCAGTCATTTAGTCACAATTCACTCAAGTTTGTCACTTTCCCACTGTTACACACAGAATGAAAATTTTTGCCAAGCAGAACTAAAAAAAAGAAAGTTTTTGAAAAAGTGCATATCTTCACTTCAGAAGCTTATATTCACTTTCAAATGACCATTCAAGCACATTGGACCAAACGAGACCATATATGCATTGCACTGTGATCTGAAGCAGTTTCCAGGCCAGAAACACGCACAGATTCACCATCTGAGTTTAAAACCTCAAGGAAGCGTGTTTATATGAAAGTGCGTATAGGCACAGTTTCAGCGCTCTAGCGCGCTTAATTAGAGAGATAGGAGCATTTTCACTCCAATTCAGTCATTTAGTCACAATTCACTCAAGTTTGTCACTTTCCCACTGTTACACACAGAATGATAAATTTTAACAAGCAGAACTAAAAAAAAGAAAGTTTTTGAAAAAGTGCATATCTTCACTTCAGAAGCTTATATTCACTTCCAAATGACCGAACGAGCACATTGGACCAAAAGAGACCATATATGCATTGCACTGTGATCTGAAGCAGTTTCCAGGCCAGAAACACGCACAGATTCACCTTCTGAGATTAAAACCTCAAGGAAGCGTGTTTATATGAAAGTGCATATAGGCACAGTTTCAGAGCTCTAGCGCGCTTAATTAGAGAGATAGGAGCATTTTCACTCCAATTCAGTCGTGTAGTCACAATTCACTCAAGTTTGTCACTTTCCCACTGAGTTACATACAGAATGATAAATTTTAACAAGCAGAACTAAAAAAAAAAAAAAGTTTTTGAAAAAGTGCATATCTTCACTTCAGAAGCTTATATTCACTTCCAAATGACCGAACGAGCACATTGGACCAAAGGAGACCATATATGCATTGCACTGTGATCTGAAGCAGTTTCCAGGCCAGAAACACGCACAGATTCACCTTCTGAGTTTAAAACCACAAGGAAGCGTGTTTATATGAAAGTGCGTATAGGCACAGTTTCAGAGCTCTAGCGAGATTAATTAGAGAGATAGGAGCATTTTCACTCCAATTCAGTCGTGTAGTCACAATTCACTCAAGTTTGTCACTTTCCCACTGAGTTACATACAGAATGATAAATTTTAACAAGCAGAACTAAAAAAAAAAAAGTTTTTGAAAAAGTGCATATCTTCACTTCAGAAGCTTATATTCACTTCCAAATGACCGAACGAGCACATTGGACCAAAGGAGACCATATATGCATTGCACTGTGATCTGAAGCAGTTTCCAGGCCAGAAACACGCACAGATTTACCTTCTGAGTTTAAAACCTCAAGGAAGCGTGTTTTCATGAAAGTGCGTATAGCCACAGTTTCAGCGCTCTAGCGCGCTTAATTACAGAGATACGAGCATTTTCCCTACAATTCAGTCATTTAGTCACAATTCACTCAAGTTTGTCACTTTCCCACTGTTACACACAGAATGAAAATTTTTGCCAAGCAAAACTTAAAAAAAAAAAAAGTTTTTGAAAAAGTGCATATCTTCACTTCAGAAGCTTATATTCACTTTCAAATGACCATTCAAGCAAATTGGACCAAAGGAGACCATATATGCATTGCACTGTGATCTGAAGCAGTTCCCAGGCCAGAAACACGCACAGATTCACCTTCTGAGTTTAAAACCTCAAGGAAGCGTGTTTATATGAAAGTGCGTATAGCCACAGTTTCAGCGCTCTAGCGCGCTTAATTAGAGAGATAGGAGCATTTTCACTCCAATTCAGTCGTGTAGTCACAATTCACTCAAGTTTGTCACTTTCCCACTGAGTTACATACAGAATGATAAATTTTAACAAGCAGAACTAAAAAAAAGAAAGTTTTTGAAAAAGTGCATATCTTCACTTCAGAAGCTTATATTCACTTCCAAATGACCGAACAAGCACATTGGACCAAACGAGACCATATATGCATTGCACTGTGATCTGAAGCAGTTTCCAGGCCAGAAACACGCACAGATTCACCTTCTGAGTTTAAAACCTCAAGGAAGCGTGTTTATATGAAAATGCGTATAGGCACAGTTTCAGAGCTCTAGCGCGCTTAATTAGAGAGATAGGAGCATTTTGACTCCAATTCAGTCGTGTAGTCACAATTCACTCAAGTTTGTCACTTTCCCACAGAGTTACATACAGAATGATAAATTTTAACATGCAGAACAAAAAAAAAGAAAGTTTTTGAAAAAGTGCATATCTTCACTTCAGAAGCTTATATTCACTTCCAAATGACCGAACGAGCACATTGGACCAAAGGAGACCATATATGCATTGCACTGTGATCTGAAGCAGTTTCCAGGCCAGAAACACGCACAGATTCACCTTCTGAGTTTAAAACCTCAAGGAAGCGTGTTTATATGAAAGTGCGTATAGGCACAGTTTCAGAGCTCTAGCGCGCTTAATTAGAGAGATAGGAGCATTTTCACTCCAATTCAGTCGTGTAGTCACAATTCACTCAAGTTTGTCACTTTCCCACTGAGTTACATACAGAATGATAAATTTAAACAAGCAGAACTAAAAAAAAAAAAGTTTTTGAAAAAGTGCATATCTTCACTTCAGAAGCTAAAATTCACTTCCAAATGACCGAACGAGCACATTGGACCAAAAGAGACCATATATGCATTGCACTGTGATCTGAAGCAGTTTCCAGGCCAGAAACAGGCACAGATTCACCTTCTGAGTTTAAAACCTCAAAGAAGCGTGTTTATATGAAAGTGCGTATCGGCACAGTTTCAGAGCTCTAGCGCGCTTAATTAGAGAGATAGGAGCATTTTCACTCCAATTCAGTCGTGTAGTCACAATTCACTCAAGTTTGTCACTTTCCCACTGAGTTACATACAGAATGATAAATTTTAACAAGCAGAACTAAAAAAAAAAAAGTTTTTGAAAAAGTGCATATCTTCACTTCAGAAGCTTATATTCACTTTCAAATGACCATTCAAGCACATTGGACCAAACGAGACCATATATGCATTGCACTGTGATCTGAAGCAGTTTCCAGGCCAGAAACACGCACAGATTCACCTTCTGAGTTTAAAACCTCAAGGAAGCGTGTTTATATGAAAGTGCGTATAGGCACAGTTTCAGCGCTCTAGCGCGCTTAATTACAGAGATACGAGCATTTTCCCTACAATTCAGTCATTTAGTCACAATTCACTCAAGTTTGTCACTTCCCCACTGTTACACACAGAATGAAAATTTTTGCCAAGCAAAACTTAAAAAAAAAAAAAAGTTTTTGAAAAAGTGCATATCTTCACTTCAGAAGCTTATATTCACTTTCAAATGACCATTCATGCAAATTGGACCAAACGAGACCATATATGCATTGCACTGTGATCTGAAGCAGTTTCCAGGCCAGAAACATGCACAGATTCACCTTCTGAGTTTAAAACCTCAAGGAAGCGTGTTTATATGAAAGTGCGTATAGGCACAGTTTCAGAGCTCTAGCGCGCTTAATTAGAGAGATAGGAGCATTTTCACTCCAATTCAGTCGTGTAGTCACAATTCACTCAAGTTTGTCACTTTCCCACTGAGTTACATACAGAATGATAAATTTTAACAAGCAGAACTAAAGAAAAAAAAGTTTTTGAAAAAGTGCATATCTTCACTTCAGAAGCTTATATTCACTTCCAAATGACCGAACGAGCACATTGGACCAAAGGAGACCATATATGCATTGCACTGTGATCTGAAGCAGTTTCCAGGCCAGAAACACGCACAGATTCACCTTCTGAGTTTAAAACCTCAAAGAAGCGTGTTTATATGAAAGTGCGTATAGGCACAGTTTCAGCGCTCTAGCGCGCTTAATTAGAGAGATAGGAGCATTTTCACTCCAATTCAGTCGTGTAGTCACAATTCACTCAAGATTGTCACTTTCCCACTGAGTTACATACAGAATGATAAATTTTAACAAGCAGAACTAAAAAAAAAAAAGTTTTTGAAAAAGTGCATATCTTCACTTCAGAAGCTTATATTCACTTCCAAATGACCGAACGAGCACATTGGACCAAAGGAGACCATATATGCATTGCACTGTGATCTGAAGCAGTTTCCAGGCCAGAAACACGCACAGATTCACCTTCTGAGTTTAAAACCTCAAGGAAGCGTGTTTATATGAAAGTGCGTATAGGCACAGTTTCAGAGCTCTAGCGCGCTTAATTAGAGAGATAGGAGCATTTTCACTCCAATTCAGTCGTGTAGTCACAATTCACTCAAGTTTGTCACTTTCCCACTGAGTTACATACAGAATGATAAATTTTAACAAGCAGAACTAAAAAAAAAAAGTTTTTGAAAAAGTGCATATCTTCACTTCAGAAGCTTATATTCACTTCCAAATGACCGTACGAGCACATTGGACCAAAGGAGACCATATATGCATTGCACTGTGATCTGAAGCAGTTTCCAGGCCAGAAACACGCACAGATTCACCTTCTGAGTTTAAAACCTCAAGGAAGCGTGTTTATATGAAAGTGCGTATAGGCACAGTTTCAGAGCTCTAGCGCGCTTAATTTGAGAGATAGGAGCATTTTCACTCCAATTCAGTCGTGTAGTCACAATTCACTCAAGTTTGTCACTTTCCCACTGTTACATACAGAATGATAAATTTTAACAAGCAGAACTAAAAAAAAGAAAGTTTTTGAAAAAGTGCATATCTTCACTTCAGAAGCTTATATTCACTTCCAAATGACCGAACGAGCACATTGGACCAAAGGAGACCATATATGCATTGCACTGTGATCTGAAGCAGTTTCCAGGCCAGAAACACGCACAGATTCACCTTCTGAGTTTAAAACCTCAAGGAAGCGTGTTTATATGAAAGTGCGAATAGGCACAGTTTCAGCGCTCTAGCGCGCTTAATTAGAGAGATAGGAGCATTTTCACTCCAATTCAGTCGTGTAGTCACAATTCACTCAAGTTTGTCACTTTCCCACAGAGTTACATACAGAATGATAAATTTTAACATGCAGAACAAAAAAAAAGAAAGTTTTTGAAAAAGTGCATATCTTCACTTCAGAAGCTTATATTCACTTCCAAATGACCGAACAAGCACATTGGACCAAAGGAGACCATATATGCATTGCACTGTGATCTGAAGCAGTTTCCAGGCCAGAAACACGCACAGATTCACCTTCTGAGTTTAAAACCTCAAAGAAGCGTGTTTATATGAAAGTGCGTATTGGCACAGTTTCAGAGCTCTAGCGCGCTTAATTAGACTGATAGGAGCATTTTCACTCCAATTCAGTCGTGTAGTCACAATTCACTCAAGTTTGTCACTTTCCCACTGAGTTACATACAGAATGATAAATTTTAACAAGCAGAACTAAAAAAAAAAAAGTTTTTGAAAAAGTGCATATCTTCACTTCAGAAGCTTATATTCACTTCCAAATGACCGAACGAGCACATTGGACCAAAGGAGACCATATATGCATTGCACTGTGATCTGAAGCAGTTTCCAGGCCAGAAACACGCACAGATTCACCTTCTGAGTTTAAAACCTCAAAGAAGCGTGTTTATATGAAAGTGCGTATAGGCACAGTTTCAGAGCTCTAGCGTGCTTAATTAGAGAGATAGGAGCATTTTCCCTACAATTCAGTCATTTAGTCACAATTCACTCAAGTTTGTCACTTTCCCACTGAGTTACATACAGAATGATAAATTTTTGCCAAGCAAAACTTAAAAAAAAAAAAAGTTTTTGAAAAAGTGCATATCTTCACTTCAGAAGCTTATATTCACTTCCAAATGACCGAACGAGCACATTGGACCAAAGGAGACCATATATGCATTGCACTGTGATCTGAAGCAGTTTCCAGGCCAGAAACACGCACAGATTCACCTTCTGAGTTTAAAACCTCAAGGAAGCGTGTTTATATGAAAGTGCGTATAGGCACAGTTTCAGCGCTCTAGCGCGCTTAATTACAGAGATACGAGCATTTTCCCTACAATTCAGTCATTTAGTCACAATTCACTCAAGTTTGTCACTTTCCCACTGTTACACACAGAATGAAAATTTTTGCCAAGCAAAACTTAAAAAAAAAAAAAGTTTTTGAAAAAGTGCATATCTTCACTTCAGAAGCTTATATTCACTTTCAAATGACCATTCATGCAAATTGGACCAAACGAGACCATATATGCATTGCACTGTGATCTGAAGCAGTTCCCAGGCCAGAAACACGCACAGATTCACCTTCTGAGTTTAAAACCTCAAGGAAGCGTGTTTATATGAAAGTGCGTATAGGCACAGTTTCAGAGCTCTAGCGCGCTTAATTAGAGAGATAGGAGCATTTTCACTCCAATTCAGTCGTGTAGTCACAATTCACTCAAGTTTGTCACTTTCCCACTGAGTTACATACAGAATGATAAATTTTAACAAGCAGAACTAAAAAAAAAAAGTTTTTGAAAAAGTGCATATCTTCACTTCAGAAGCTTATATTCACTTCCAAATGACCGAACGAGCACATTGGACCAAAGGAGACCATATATGCATTGCACTGTGATCTGAAGCAGTTTCCAGGCCAGAAACACGCACAGATTCACCTTCTGAGTTTAAAACCTCAAGGAAGCGTGTTTATATGAAAGTGCGTATAGGCACAGTTTCAGAGCTCTAGCGCGCTTAATTTGAGAGATAGGAGCATTTTCACTCCAATTCAGTCGTGTAGTCACAATTCACTCAAGTTTGTCACTTTCCCACTGTTACATACAGAATGATAAATTTTAACAAGCAGAACTAAAAAAAAGAAAGTTTTTGAAAAAGTGCATATCTTCACTTCAGAAGCTTATATTCACTTCCAAATGACCGAACGAGCACATTGGACCAAAGGAGACCATATATGCATTGCACTGTGATCTGAAGCAGTTTCCAGGCCAGAAACACGCACAGATTCACCTTCTGAGTTTAAAACCTCAAGGAAGCGTGTTTATATGAAAGTGCGAATAGGCACAGTTTCAGCGCTCTAGCGCGCTTAATTAGAGAGATAGGAGCATTTTGACTCCAATTCAGTCGTGTAGTCACAATTCACTCAAGTTTGTCACTTTCCCACAGAGTTACATACAGAATGATAAATTTTAACATGCAGAACAAAAAAAAAGAAAGTTTTTGAAAAAGTGCATATCTTCACTTCAGAAGCTTATATTCACTTCCAAATGACCGAACAAGCACATTGGACCAAAGGAGACCATATATGCATTGCACTGTGATCTGAAGCAGTTTCCAGGCCAGAAACACGCACAGATTCACCTTCTGAGTTTAAAACCTCAAAGAAGCGTGTTTATATGAAAGTGCGTATAGGCACAGTTTCAGAGCTCTAGCGCGCTTAATTAGAGAGATAGGAGCATTTTCACTCCAATTCAGTCGTGTAGTCACAATTCACTCAAGTTTGTCACTTTCCCACTGAGTTACACACAGAATTAAAAATTTTGACAGGCAGAACTAAAAAAAAAAAAGTTTTTGAAAAAGTGCATATCTTCACTTCAGAAGCTTATATTCACTTTCAAATGACCATTCAAGCACATTGGACCAAAGGAGACCAAATATGCATTGCACTGTGATCTGAAGCAGTTCCCAGGCCAGAAACACGCACAGATTCACCTTCTGAGTTTAAAACCTCAAGGAAGCGTGTTTATATGAAAGTCCGTATAGGAACAGTTTCAGAGCTCTAGCGCGCTTAATTAGAGAGATAGGAGCATTTTCACTCCAATTCAGTCGTGTAGTCACAATTCACTCAAGTTTGTCACTTTCCCACTGAGTTACATACAGAATGATAAATTTTAACAAGCAGAACTAAAAAAAAGAAAGTTTTTGAAAAAGTGCAAATCTTCACTTCAGAAGCTTATATTTACTTTCAAATGACCGTACGAGCACATTGGACCAAACGAGACCATATATGCATTGCACTGTGATCTGAAGCAGTTTCCAGGCCAGAAACACGCACAGATTCACCTTCTGAGTTTAAAACCTCAAGGAAGCGTGTTTTCATGAAAGTGCGTATAGGCACAGTTTCAGCGCTCTAGCGCGCTTAATTACAGAGATACGAGCATTTTCCCTACAATTCAGTCATTTAGTCACAATTCACTCAAGTTTGTCACTTTCCCACTGTTACACACAGAATGAAAATTTTTGCCAAGCAAAACTTAAAAAAAAAAAAAGTTTTTGAAAAAGTGCATATCTTCACTTCAGAAGCTTATATTCACTTTCAAATGACCATTCATGCAAATTGGACCAAACGAGACCATATATGCATTGCACTGTGATCTGAAGCAGTTCCCAGGCCAGAAACACGCACAGATTCACCTTCTGAGTTTAAAACCTCAAGGAAGCGTGTTTATATGAAAGTGCGTATAGGCACAGTTTCAGAGCTCTAGCGCGCTTAATTAGAGAGATAGGAGCATTTTAACTCCAATTCAGTCTTGTAGTCACAATTCACTCAAGTTTGTCACTTTCCCACAGAGTTACATACAGAATGATAAATTTTAACATGCAGAACTAAAAAAAAGAAAGTTTTTGAAAAAGTGCATAACTTCACTTCAGAAGCTTATATTCACTTCCAAATGACCGAACAAGCACATTGGACCAAAGGAGACCATATTTGCATTGCACTGTGATCTGAAGCAGTTTCCAGGCCAGAAACACGCACAGATTCACCTTCTGAGTTTAAAACCTCAAGGAAGCGTGTTTATATGAAAGTGCGTATAGGCACAGTTTCAGCGCTCTAGCGCGCTTAATTAGAGAGATAGGAGCATTTTCACTCCAATTCAGTCGTGTAGTCACAATTCACTCAAGTTTGTCACTTTCCCACTGAGTTACATACAGAATGATAAATTTTAACAAGCAGAACTAAAAAAAAAAAGTTTTTGAAAAAGTGCATATCTTCACTTCAGAAGCTTATATTCACTTCCAAATGACCGAACGAGCACATTGGACCAAAGGAGACCAAATATGCATTGCACTGTGATCTGAAGCAGTTTCCAGGCCAGAAACACGCACAGATTCACCTTCTGAGTTTAAAACCTCAAGGAAGCGTGTTTATATGAAAGTGCGAATAGGCACAGTTTCAGCGCTCTAGCGCGCTTAATTAGAGAGATAGGAGCATTTTGACTCCAATTCAGTCGTGTAGTCACAATTCACTCAAGTTTGTCACTTTCCCACAGAGTTACATACAGAATGATAAATTTTAACATGCAGAACAAAAAAAAAGAAAGTTTTTGAAAAAGTGCATATCTTCACTTCAGAAGCTTATATTCACTTCCAAATGACCGAACAAGCACATTGGACCAAAGGAGACCATATATGCATTGCACTGTGATCTGAAGCAGTTTCCAGGCCAGAAACACGCACAGATTCACCTTCTGAGTTTAAAACCTCAAAGAAGCGTGTTTATATGAAAGTGCGTATAGGCACAGTTTCAGAGCTCTAGCGCGCTTAATTAGAGAGATAGGAGCATTTTCACTCCAATTCAGTCGTGTAGTCACAATTCACTCAAGTTTGTCACTTTCCCACTGAGTTACACACAGAATTAAAAATTTTGACAGGCAGAACTAAAAAAAAAAAAGTTTTTGAAAAAGTGCATATCTTCACTTCAGAAGCTTATATTCACTTTCAAATGACCATTCAAGCACATTGGACCAAAGGAGACCAAATATGCATTGCACTGTGATCTGAAGCAGTTCCCAGGCCAGAAACACGCACAGATTCACCTTCTGAGTTTAAAACCTCAAGGAAGCGTGTTTATATGAAAGTCCGTATAGGAACAGTTTCAGAGCTCTAGCGCGCTTAATTAGAGAGATAGGAGCATTTTCACTCCAATTCAGTCGTGTAGTCACAATTCACTCAAGTTTGTCACTTTCCCACTGAGTTACATACAGAATGATAAATTTTAACAAGCAGAACTAAAAAAAAGAAAGTTTTTGAAAAAGTGCAAATCTTCACTTCAGAAGCTTATATTTACTTTCAAATGACCGTACGAGCACATTGGACCAAACGAGACCATATATGCATTGCACTGTGATCTGAAGCAGTTTCCAGGCCAGAAACACGCACAGATTCACCTTCTGAGTTTAAAACCTCAAGGAAGCGTGTTTTCATGAAAGTGCGTATAGGCACAGTTTCAGCGCTCTAGCGCGCTTAATTACAGAGATACGAGCATTTTCCCTACAATTCAGTCATTTAGTCACAATTCACTCAAGTTTGTCACTTTCCCACTGTTACACACAGAATGAAAATTTTTGCCAAGCAAAACTTAAAAAAAAAAAAAGTTTTTGAAAAAGTGCATATCTTCACTTCAGAAGCTTATATTCACTTTCAAATGACCATTCATGCAAATTGGACCAAACGAGACCATATATGCATTGCACTGTGATCTGAAGCAGTTCCCAGGCCAGAAACACGCACAGATTCACCTTCTGAGTTTAAAACCTCAAGGAAGCGTGTTTATATGAAAGTGCGTATAGGCACAGTTTCAGAGCTCTAGCGCGCTTAATTAGAGAGATAGGAGCATTTTAACTCCAATTCAGTCTTGTAGTCACAATTCACTCAAGTTTGTCACTTTCCCACTGAGTTACATACAGAATGATAAATTTTAACAAGCAGAACTAAAAAAAAGAAAGATTTTGAAAAAGTGCATATCTTCACTTCAGAAGCTTATATTCACTTCCAAATGACCGAACGAGCACATTGGACCAAAGGAGACCATATATGCATTGCACTGTGATCTGAAGCAGTTTCCAGGCCAGAAACACGCACAGATTCACCTTCTGAGTTTAAAACCTCAAGGAAGCGTGTTTATATGAAAGTGCGAATAGGCACAGTTTCAGCGCTCTAGCGCGCTTAATTAGAGAGATAGGAGCATTTTCACTCCAATTCAGTCGTGTAGTCACAATTCACTCAAGTTTGTCACTTTCCCACAGAGTTACATACAGAATGATAAATTTTAACATGCAGAACTAAAAAAAAGAAAGTTTTTGAAAAAGTGCATAACTTCACTTCAGAAGCTTATATTCACTTCCAAATGACCGAACAAGCACATTGGACCAAAGGAGACCATATTTGCATTGCACTGTGATCTGAAGCAGTTTCCAGGCCAGAAACACGCACAGATTCACCTTCTGAGTTTAAAACCTCAAGGAAGCGTGTTTATATGAAAGTGCGTAAAGGCACAGTTTCAGAGCTCTAGCGCGCTTAATTAGAGAGATAGGAGCATTTTCACTCTAATTCAGTCGTGTAGTCACAATTCACTCAAGTTTTTCACTTTCCCACTGAGTTACATACAGAATGATAAATTTTAACAAGCAGAACTAAAAAAAAAAAGTTTTTGAAAAAGTGCATATCTTCACTTCAGAAGCTTATATTCACTTCCAAATGACCGAACGAGCACATTGGACCAAAGGAGACCATATATGCATTGCACTGTGATCTGAAGCAGTTTCCAGGCCAGAAACACGCACAGATTCACCTTCTGAGTTTAAAACCTCAAGGAAGCGTGTTTATATGAAAGTGCGTATAGGCACAGTTTCAGAGCTCTAGCGCGCTTAATTAGAGAGATAGGAGCATTTTCACTCCAATTCAGTCGTGTAGTCACAATTCACTCAAGTTTGTCACTTTCCCACTGAGTTACATACAGAATGATAAATTTTAACAAGCAGAACTAAAAAAAAAATTTTTTGAAAAAGTGCATATCTTCACTTCAGAAGCTTATATTCACTTCCAAATGACCGAACGAGCACATTGGACCAAAGGAGACCATATATGCATTGCACTGTGATCTGAAGCAGTTCCCAGGCCAGAAACACGCACAGATTCACCTTCTGAGTTTAAAACCTCAAGGAAGCGTGTTTATATGAAAGTGCGTATAGGCACAGTTTCAGAGCTCTAGCGTGCTTAATTAGAGAGATAGGAGCATTTTCACTCCAATTCAGTCGTGTAGTCACAATTCACTCAAGTTTGTCACTTTCCCACTGAGTTACATACAGAATGATAAATTTTAACAAGCAGAACTAAAAAAAAAAAAAGTTTTTGAAAAAGTGCATATCTTCACTTCAGAAGCTTATATTCACTTCCAAATGACCGAACGAGCACATTGGACCAAAGGAGACCATATATGCATTGCACTGTGATCTGAAGCAGTTTCCAGGCCAGAAACACGCACAGATTCACCTTCTGAGTTTAAAACCTCAAGGAAGCGTGTTTATATGAAAGTGCGTATAGGCACAGTTTCAGCGCTCTAGCGCGCTTAATTACAGAGATACGAGCATTTTCCCTACAATTCAGTCATTTAGTCACAATTCACTCAAGTTTGTCACTTTCCCACTGTTACACACAGAATGAAAATTTTTGCCAAGCAAAACTTAAAAAAAAAAAAAGTTTTTGAAAAAGTGCATATCTTCACTTCAGAAGCTTATATTCACTTTCAAATGACCATTCATGCAAATTGGACCAAACGAGACCATATATGCATTGCACTGTGATCTGAAGCAGTTCCCAGGCCAGAAACACGCACAGATTCACCTTCTGAGTTTAAAACCTCAAGGAAGCGTGTTTATATGAAAGTGCGTATAGGCACAGTTTCAGAGCTCTAGCGCGCTTAATTAGAGAGATAGGAGCATTTTAACTCCAATTCAGTCTTGTAGTCACAATTCACTCAAGTTTGTCACTTTCCCACTGAGTTACATACAGAATGATAAATTTTAACAAGCAGAACTAAAAAAAAGAAAGTTTTTGAAAAAGTGCATATCTTCACTTCAGATTCTTATATTCACTTCCAAATGACCGAACGAGCACATTGGACCAAAGGAGACCATATATGCATTGCACTGTGATCTGAAGCAGTTTCCAGGCCAGAAACACGCACAGATTCACCTTCTGAGTTTAAAACCTCAAGGAAGCGTGTTTATATGAAAGTGCGAATAGGCACAGTTTCAGCGCTCTAGCGCGCTTAATTAGAGAGATAGGAGCATTTTCACTCCAATTCAGTCGTGTAGTCACAATTCACTCAAGTTTGTCACTTTCCCACAGAGTTACATACAGAATGATAAATTTTAACATGCAGAACTAAAAAAAAGAAAGTTTTTGAAAAAGTGCATATCTTCACTTCAGAAGCTTATATTCACTTCCAAATGACTGAACGAGCACATTGGACCAAAGGAGACCATATATGCATTGCACTGTGATCTGAAGCAGTTTCCAGGCCAGAAACACGCACAGATTCACCTTCTGAGTTTAAAACCTCAAAGAAGCGTGTTTATATGAAAGTGCGTAAAGGCACAGTTTCCGAGCTCTAGCGCGCTTAATTAGAGAGATAGGAGCATTTTCACTCCAATTCAGTCGTGTAGTCACAATTCACTCAAGTTTGTCACTTTCCCACTGAGTTACATACAGAATGATAAATTTTAACAAGCAGAACTAAAGAAAAAAAAGTTTTTGAAAAAGTGCATATCTTCACTTCAGAAGCTTATATTCACTTCCAAATGACCGAACGAGCACATTGGACCAAAAGAGACCATATATGCATTGCACTGTGATCTGAAGCAGTTTCCAGGCCAGAAACACGCACAGATTCACCTTCTGAGTTTAAAACCTCAAGGAAGCGTGTTTATATGAAAGTGCGTATAGGCACAGTTTCAGAGCTCTAGCGCGCTTAATTAGAGAGATAGGAGCATTTTCACTCCAATTCAGTCGTGTAGTCACAATTCACTCAAGTTTGTCACTTTCCCACTGAGTTACATACAGAATGATAAATTTTAACAAGCAGAACTAAAAAAAAAAAGTTTTTGAAAAAGTGCATATCTTCACTTCAGAAGCTTATATTCACTTCCAAATGACCGAACGAGCACATTGGACCAAAGGAGACCATATATGCATTGCACTGTGATCTGAAGCAGTTTCCAGGCCAGAAACACGCACAGATTCACCTTCTGAGTTTAAAACCTCAAAGAAGCGTGTTTATATGAAAGTGCGTATAGGCACAGTTTCAGAGCTCTAGCGCGCTAAATTAGAGAGATAGGAGCATTTTCACTCCAATTCAGTCGTGTAGTCACAATTCACTCAAGTTTGTCACTTTCCCACTGAGTTACATACAGAATGATAAATTTTAACAAGCAGAACTAAAAAAAGAAAGTTTTTGAAAAAGTGCATATCTTCACTTCAGAAGCTTATATTCACTTCCAAATGACCGAACGAGCACATTGGACCAAAGGAGACCATATATGCATTGCACTGTGATCTGAAGCAGTTTCCAGGCCAGAAACACGCACAGATTCACCTTCTGAGTTTAAAACCTCAAAGAAGCGTGTTTATATGAAAGTGCGTATAGGCACAGTTTCAGAGCTCTAGCGCGCTTAATTAGAGAGATAGGAGCATTTTCACTCCAATTCAGTCGTGTAGTCACAATTCACTCAAGTTTGTCACTTTCCCACTGAGTTACATACAGAATGATAAATTTTAACAAGCAGAACTAAAAAAAAAAAAGTTTTTGAAAAAGTGCATATCTTCACTTCAGAAGCTTATATTCACTTCCAAATGACCGAACGAGCACATTGGACCAAAGGAGACCATATATGCATTGCACTGTGATCTGAAGCAGTTTCCAGGCCAGAAACACGCACAGATTCACCTTCTGAGTTTAAAACCTCAAGGAAGCGTGTTTATATGAAAGTGCGAATAGGCACAGTTTCAGCGCTCTAGCGCGCTTAATTAGAGAGATAGGAGCATTTTCACTCCAATTCAGTCGTGTAGTCACAATTCACTCAAGTTTGTCACTTTCCCACAGAGTTACATACAGAATGATAAATTTTAACATGCAGAACTAAAAAAAAGAAAGTTTTTGAAAAAGTGCATATCTTCACTTCAGAAGCTTATATTCACTTCCAAATGACCGAACAAGCACATTGGACCAAAGGAGACCATATATGCATTGCACTGTGATCTGAAGCAGTTTCCAGGCCAGAAACACGCACAGATTCACCTTCTGAGTTTAAAACCTCAAGGAAGCGTGTTTATATGAAAGTGCGTATAGGCACAGTTTCAGAGCTCTAGCGCGCTTAATTAGAGAGATAGGAGCATTTTAACTCCAATTCAGTCTTGTAGTCACAATTCACTCAAGTTTGTCACTTTCCCACTGAGTTACATACAGAATGATAAATTTTAACAAGCAGAACTAAAAAAAAGAAAGTTTTTGAAAAAGTGCATATCTTCACTTCAGAAGCTTATATTCACTTCCAAAAGACCGAACGAGCACATTGGACCATAGGAGACCATATATGCATTGCACTGTGATCTGAAGCAGTTTCCAGGCCAGAAACACGCACAGATTCACCTTCTGAGTTTAAAACCTCAAAGAAGCGTGTTTATATGAAAGTGCGTATAGGCACCGTTTCAGAGCTCTAGCGCGCTTAATTAGAGAGACAGGAGCATTTTCACTCCAATTCAGTCTTGTAGTCACAATTCACTCAAGTTTGTCACTTTCCCACTGAGTTACATACAGAATGATAAATTTTAACAAGCAGAACTAAAAAAAAGAAAGTTTTTGAAAAAGTGCATATCTTCACTTCAGAAGCTTATATTCACTTCCAAATGACCGAACGAGCACATTGGACCATAGGAGACCATATATGCATTGCACTGTGATCTGAAGCAGTTTCCAGGCCAGAAACACGCACAGATTCACCTTCTGAGTTTAAAACCTCAAAGAAGCGTGTTTATATGAAAGTGCGTATAGGCACCGTTTCAGAGCTCTAGCGCGCTTAATTAGAGA
Source organism: Gymnothorax reevesii (assembly GCA_029721435.1). Lineage (NCBI taxonomy): Eukaryota > Metazoa > Chordata > Actinopteri > Anguilliformes > Muraenidae > Gymnothorax > Gymnothorax reevesii. The sequence continues at coordinate 111,474,950 of CM056580.1, read as the reverse complement.
GACAGGAGCATTTTCACTCCAATTCAGTCTTGTAGTCACAATTCACTCAAGTTTGTCACTTTCCCACTGAGTTACATACAGAATGATAAATTTTAACAAGCAGAACTAAAAAAAAGAAAGTTTTTGAAAAAGTGCATATCTTCACTTCAGAAGCTTATATTCACTTCCAAATGACCGAACGAGCACATTGGACCAAAGGAGACCATATATGCATTGCTCTGTGATCTGAAGCAGTTTCCAGGCCAGAAACACGCACAGATTCACCTTCTGAGTTTAAAACCTCAAGGAAGCGTGTTTATATGAAAGTGCGAATAGGCACAGTTTCAGCGCTCTTGCGCGCTTAATTAGAGAGATAGGAGCATTTTCACTCCAATTCAGTCGTGTAGACACAATTCACTCAAGTTTGTCACTTTCCCACAGAGTTACATACAGAATGAGAAATTTTAACATGCAGAACTAAAAAAAAGAAAGTTTTTGAAAAAGTGCATATCTTCACTTCAGAAGCTTATATTCACTTCCAAATGACCGAACAAGCACATTGGACCAAAGGAGACCATATATGCATTGCACTGTGATCTGAAGCAGTTTCCAGGCCAGAAACACGCACAGATTCACCTTCTGAGTTTAAAACCTCAAAGAAGCGTGTTTATATTAAAGTGCGTAAAGGCACAGTTTCAGAGCTCTAGCGCGCTTAATTAGAGAGATAGGAGCATTTTCACTCCAATTCAGTCGTGTAGTCACAATTCACTCAAGTTTGTCACTTTCCCACTGAGTTACATACAGAATGATAAATTTTAACAAGCAGAACTAAAAAAAAGAAAGTTTTTGAAAAAGTGCATATCTTCACTTCAGAAGCTTATATTCACTTCCAAATGACCAAACGAGCACATTGGACCAAAGGAGACCATATATGCATTGCACTGTGATCTGAAGCAGTTTCCAGGCCAGAAACAGGCACAGATTCACCTTCTGAGTTTAAAACCTCAAGGAAGCGTGTTTTCATGAAAGTGCGTATAGGCACAGTTTCAGAGCTCTAGCGCGCTTAATTACAGAGATACGAGCATTTTCCCTACAATTCAGTCATTTAGTCACAATTCACTCAAGTTTGTCACTTTCCCACTGTTACACACAGAATGAAAATTTTTGCCAAGCAAAACTTAAAAAAAAAAAAAGTTTTTGAAAAAGTGCATATCTTCACTTCAGAAGCTTATATTCACTTTAAAATGACCATTCATGCAAGTTGGACCAAACGAGACCATATATGCATTGCACTGTGATCTGAAGCAGTTCCAGGCCAGAAACACGCACAGATTCACCTTCTGAGTTTAAAACCTCAAGGAAGCGTGTTTATATGAAAGTGCGAATAGGCACAGTTTCAGAGCTCTAGCGCGCTTAATTAGAGAGATAGGAGCATTTTAACTCCAATTCAGTCGTGTAATGACAATTCACTCAAGTTTGTCACTTTCCCACTGAGTTACATACAGAATGATAAATTTTAACAAGCAGAACTAAAAAAAAGAAAGTTTTTGAAAAAGTGCATATCTTCACTTCAGAAGCTTATATTCACTTCCAAATGACCGAACAAGCACATTGGACCAAAGGAGACCATATATGCATTGCACTGTGATCTGAAGCAGTTTCCAGGCCAGAAACACGCACAGATTCACCTTCTGAGTTTAAAACCTCAAGGAAGCGTGTTTATATGAAAGTGCGTATAGGCACAGTTTCAGAGCTCTAGCGCGCTTAATTACAGAGATAGGAGCATTTTCACTCCAATTCAGTCGTGTAGTCACAATTCACTCAAGTTTGTCACTTTCCCACTGAGTTACATACAGAATGATAAATTTTAACAAGCAGAACTAAAAAAAAAAAAGTTTTTGAAAAAGTGCATATCTTCACTTCAGAAGCTTATATTCACTTCCAAATGACCGAACGAGCACATTGGACCAAAGGAGACCATATATGCATTGCACTGTGATCTGAAGCAGTTTCCAGGCCAGAAACACGCACAGATTCACCTTCTGAGTTTAAAACCTCAAGGAAGCGTGTTTATATGAAAGTGCGTAGAGGCACAGTTTCAGAGCTCTAGCGCGCTTAATTAGAGAGATAGGAGCATTTTCACTCCAATTCAGTCGTGTAGTCACAATTCACTCAAGTTTGTCACTTTCCCACTGAGTTACATACAGAATGATAAATTTTAACAAGCAAAACCTAAAAAAAAAAAAAGTTTTTGAAAAAGTGCATATCTTCACTTCAGAAGCTTATATTCACTTCCAAATGACCGAACGAGCACATTGGACCAAAGGAGACCATATATGCATTGCACTGTGATCTGAAGCAGTTTCCAGGCCAGAAACACGCACAGATTCACCTTCTGAGTTTAAAACCTCAAGGAAGCGTGTTTATATGAAAGTGCGTAGAGGCACAGTTTCAGAGCTCTAGCGCGCTTAATTAGAGAGATAGGAGCATTTTCACTCCAATTCAGTCGTGTAGTCACAATTCACTCAAGTTTGTCACTTTCCCACTGAGTTACATACAGAATGATAAATTTTAACAAGCAAAACTTAAAAAAAAAAAAAGTTTTTGAAAAAGTGCATATCTTCACTTCAGAAGCTTATATTCACTTTTAAATGACCGAACGAGCACATTGGACCATAGGAGACCATATATGCATTGCACTGTGATCTGAAGCAGTTTCCAGGCCAGAAACACGCACAGATTCACCTTCTGAGTTTAAAACCTCAAAGAAGCGTGTTTATATGAAAGTGCGTATAGGCACCGTTTCAGAGCTCTAGCGCGCTTAATTAGAGAGACAGGAGCATTTTCACTCCAATTCAGTCTTGTAGTCACAATTCACTCAAGTTTGTCACTTTCCCACTGAGTTACATACAGAATGATAAATTTTAACAAGCAGAACTAAAAAAAAGAAAGTTTTTGAAAAAGTGCATATCTTCACTTCAGAAGCTTATATTCACTTCCAAATGACCGAACGAGCACATTGGACCAAAGGAGACCATATATGCATTGCTCTGTGATCTGAAGCAGTTTCCAGGCCAGAAACACGCACAGATTCACCTTCTGAGTTTAAAACCTCAAAGAAGCGTGTTTATATTAAAGTGCGTAAAGGCACAGTTTCAGAGCTCTAGCGCGCTTAATTAGAGAGATAGGAGCATTTTCACTCCAATTCAGTCGTGTAGTCACAATTCACTCAAGTTTGTCACTTTCCCACTGAGTTACATACAGAATGATAAATTTTAACAAGCAGAACTAAAAAAAAGAAAGTTTTTGAAAAAGTGCATATCTTCACTTCAGAAGCTTATATTCACTTCCAAATGACCAAACGAGCACATTGGACCAAAGGAGACCATATATGCATTGCACTGTGATCTGAAGCAGTTTCCAGGCCAGAAACAGGCACAGATTCACCTTCTGAGTTTAAAACCTCAAGGAAGCGTGTTTTCATGAAAGTGCGTATAGGCACAGTTTCAGCGCTCTAGCGCGCTTAATTACAGAGATACGAGCATTTTCCCTACAATTCAGTCATTTAGTCACAATTCACTCAAGTTTGTCACTTTCCCACTGTTACACACAGAATGAAAATTTTTGCCAAGCAAAACTTAAAAAAAAAAAAAAGTTTTTGAAAAAGTGCATATCTTCACTTCAGAAGCTTATATTCACTTTAAAATGACCATTCATGCAAGTTGGACCAAACGAGACCATATATGCATTGCACTGTGATCTGAAGCAGTTCCAGGCCAGAAACACGCACAGATTCACCTTCTGAGTTTAAAACCTCAAGGAAGCGTGTTTATATGAAAGTGCGAATAGGCACAGTTTCAGAGCTCTAGCGCGCTTAATTAGAGAGATAGGAGCATTTTAACTCCAATTCAGTCGTGTAATGACAATTCACTCAAGTTTGTCACTTTCCCACTGAGTTACATACAGAATGATAAATTTTAACAAGCAGAACTAAAAAAAAGAAAGTTTTTGAAAAAGTGCATATCTTCACTTCAGAAGCTTATATTCACTTCCAAATGACCGAACAAGCACATTGGACCAAAGGAGACCATATATGCATTGCACTGTGATCTGAAGCAGTTTCCAGGCCAGAAACACGCACAGATTCACCTTCTGAGTTTAAAACCTCAAGGAAGCGTGTTTATATGAAAGTGCGTATAGGCACAGTTTCAGAGCTCTAGCGCGCTTAATTACAGAGATAGGAGCATTTTCACTCCAATTCAGTCGTGTAGTCACAATTCACTCAAGTTTGTCACTTTCCCACTGAGTTACATACAGAATGATAAATTTTAACAAGCAGAACTAAAAAAAAAAAGTTTTTGAAAAAGTGCATATCTTCACTTCAGAAGCTTATATTCACTTCCAAATGACCGAACGAGCACATTGGACCAAAGGAGACCATATATGCATTGCACTGTGATCTGAAGCAGTTTCCAGGCCAGAAACACGCACAGATTCACCTTCTGAGTTTAAAACCTCAAGGAAGCGTGTTTATATGAAAGTGCGTAGAGGCACAGTTTCAGAGCTCTAGCGCGCTTAATTAGAGAGATAGGAGCATTTTCACTCCAATTCAGTCGTGTAGTCACAATTCACTCAAGTTTGTCACTTTCCCACTGAGTTACATACAGAATGATAAATTTTAACAAGCAGAACTAAAAAAAAAAAAGTTTTTGAAAAAGTGCATATCTTCACTTCAGAAGCTTATATTCACTTCCAAATGACCGAACGAGCACATTGGACCAAAGGAGACCATATATGCATTGCACTGTGATCTGAAGCAGTTTCCAGGCCAGAAACACGCACAGATTCACCTTCTGAGTTTAAAACCTCAAGGAAGCGTGTTTATATGAAAGTGCGTATCGGCACAGTTTCAGAGCTCTAGCGCACTTAATTAGAGAGATAGGAGCATTTTCACTCCAATTCAGTCGTGTAGTCACAATTCACTCAAGTTTGTCACTTTCCCACAGAGTTACATACAGAATGATAAATTTTAACATGCAGAACTAAAAAAAAGAAAGTTTTTGAAAAAGTGCATAACTTCACTTCAGAAGCTTATATTCACTTCCAAATGACCGAACAAGCACATTGGACCAAAGGAGACCATATTTGCATTGCACTGTGATCTGAAGCAGTTTCCAGGCCAGAAACACGCACAGATTCACCTTCTGAGTTTAAAACCTCAAAGAAGCGTGTTTATATGAAAGTGCGTATAGGCACAGTTTCAGAGCTCTAGCGCGCTTAATTAGAGAGATAGGAGCATTTTCACTCTAATTCAGTCGTGTAGTCACAATTCACTCAAGTTTGTCACTTTCCCACTGAGTTACATACAGAATGATAAATTTTAACAAGCAGAACTAAAAAAAAAAAGTTTTTGAAAAAGTGCATATCTTCACTTCAGAAGCTTATATTCACTTCCAAATGACCGAACGAGCACATTGGACCAAAGGAGACCAAATATGCATTGCACTGTGATCTGAAGCAGTTTCCAGGCCAGAAACACGCACAGATTCACCTTCTGAGTTTAAAACCTCAAGGAAGCGTGTTTATATGAAAGTGCGAATAGGCACAGTTTCAGCGCTCTAGCGCGCTTAATTAGAGAGATAGGAGCATTTTGACTCCAATTCAGTCGTGTAGTCACAATTCACTCAAGTTTGTCACTTTCCCACAGAGTTACATACAGAATGATAAATTTTAACATGCAGAACAAAAAAAAAGAAAGTTTTTGAAAAAGTGCATATCTTCACTTCAGAAGCTTATATTCACTTCCAAATGACCGAACAAGCACATTGGACCAAAGGAGACCATATATGCATTGCACTGTGATCTGAAGCAGTTTCCAGGCCAGAAACACGCACAGATTCACCTTCTGAGTTTAAAACCTCAAAGAAGCGTGTTTATATGAAAGTGCGTATAGGCACAGTTTCAGAGCTCTAGCGCGCTTAATTAGAGAGATAGGAGCATTTTCACTCCAATTCAGTCGTGTAGTCACAATTCACTCAAGTTTGTCACTTTCCCACTGAGTTACACACAGAATTAAAAATTTTGACAGGCAGAACTAAAAAAAAAAAAGTTTTTGAAAAAGTGCATATCTTCACTTCAGAAGCTTATATTCACTTTCAAATGACCATTCAAGCACATTGGACCAAAGGAGACCAAATATGCATTGCACTGTGATCTGAAGCAGTTCCCAGGCCAGAAACACGCACAGATTCACCTTCTGAGTTTAAAACCTCAAGGAAGCGTGTTTATATGAAAGTCCGTATAGGAACAGTTTCAGAGCTCTAGCGCGCTTAATTAGAGAGATAGGAGCATTTTCACTCCAATTCAGTCGTGTAGTCACAATTCACTCAAGTTTGTCACTTTCCCACTGAGTTACATACAGAATGATAAATTTTAACAAGCAGAACTAAAAAAAAGAAAGTTTTTGAAAAAGTGCAAATCTTCACTTCAGAAGCTTATATTTACTTTCAAATGACCGTACGAGCACATTGGACCAAACGAGACCATATATGCATTGCACTGTGATCTGAAGCAGTTTCCAGGCCAGAAACACGCACAGATTCACCTTCTGAGTTTAAAACCTCAAGGAAGCGTGTTTTCATGAAAGTGCGTATAGGCACAGTTTCAGCGCTCTAGCGCGCTTAATTACAGAGATACGAGCATTTTCCCTACAATTCAGTCATTTAGTCACAATTCACTCAAGTTTGTCACTTTCCCACTGTTACACACAGAATGAAAATTTTTGCCAAGCAAAACTTAAAAAAAAAAAAAGTTTTTGAAAAAGTGCATATCTTCACTTCAGAAGCTTATATTCACTTTCAAATGACCATTCATGCAAATTGGACCAAACGAGACCATATATGCATTGCACTGTGATCTGAAGCAGTTCCCAGGCCAGAAACACGCACAGATTCACCTTCTGAGTTTAAAACCTCAAGGAAGCGTGTTTATATGAAAGTGCGTATAGGCACAGTTTCAGAGCTCTAGCGCGCTTAATTAGAGAGATAGGAGCATTTTAACTCCAATTCAGTCTTGTAGTCACAATTCACTCAAGTTTGTCACTTTCCCACTGAGTTACATACAGAATGATAAATTTTAACAAGCAGAACTAAAAAAAAGAAAGTTTTTGAAAAAGTGCATATCTTCACTTCAGAAGCTTATATTCACTTCCAAATGACCGAACGAGCACATTGGACCAAAGGAGACCATATATGCATTGCACTGTGATCTGAAGCAGTTTCCAGGCCAGAAACACGCACAGATTCACCTTCTGAGTTTAAAACCTCAAGGAAGCGTGTTTATATGAAAGTGCGAATAGGCACAGTTTCAGCGCTCTAGCGCGCTTAATTAGAGAGATAGGAGCATTTTCACTCCAATTCAGTCGTGTAGTCACAATTCACTCAAGTTTGTCACTTTCCCACAGAGTTACATACAGAATGATAAATTTTAACATGCAGAACTAAAAAAAAGAAAGTTTTTGAAAAAGTGCATAACTTCACTTCAGAAGCTTATATTCACTTCCAAATGACCGAACAAGCACATTGGACCAAAGGAGACCATATTTGCATTGCACTGTGATCTGAAGCAGTTTCCAGGCCAGAAACACGCACAGATTCACCTTCTGAGTTTAAAACCTCAAGGAAGCGTGTTTATATGAAAGTGCGTAAAGGCACAGTTTCAGAGCTCTAGCGCGCTTAATTAGAGAGATAGGAGCATTTTCACTCTAATTCAGTCGTGTAGTCACAATTCACTCAAGTTTTTCACTTTCCCACTGAGTTACATACAGAATGATAAATTTTAACAAGCAGAACTAAAAAAAAAAAGTTTTTGAAAAAGTGCATATCTTCACTTCAGAAGCTTATATTCACTTCCAAATGACCGAACGAGCACATTGGACCAAAGGAGACCATATATGCATTGCACTGTGATCTGAAGCAGTTTCCAGGCCAGAAACACGCACAGATTCACCTTCTGAGTTTAAAACCTCAAGGAAGCGTGTTTATATGAAAGTCCGTATAGGCACAGTTTCAGAGCTCTAGCGCGCTTAATTAGAGAGATAGGAGCATTTTCACTCCAATTCAGTCGTGTAGTCACAATTCACTCAAGTTTGTCACTTTCCCACTGAGTTACATACAGAATGATAAATTTTAACAAGCAGAACTAAAAAAAAAATTTTTTGAAAAAGTGCATATCTTCACTTCAGAAGCTTATATTCACTTCCAAATGACCGAACGAGCACATTGGACCAAAGGAGACCATATATGCATTGCACTGTGATCTGAAGCAGTTCTCAGGCCAGAAACACGCACAGATTCACCTTCTGAGTTTAAAACCTCAAGGAAGCGTGTTTATATGAAAGTGCGTATAGGCACAGTTTCAGAGCTCTAGCGTGCTTAATTAGAGAGATAGGAGCATTTTCACTCCAATTCAGTCGTGTAGTCACAATTCACTCAAGTTTGTCACTTTCCCACTGAGTTACATACAGAATGATAAATTTTAACAAGCAGAACTAAAAAAAAAAAAAGTTTTTGAAAAAGTGCATATCTTCACTTCAGAAGCTTATATTCACTTCCAAATGACCGAACGAGCACATTGGACCAAAGGAGACCATATATGCATTGCACTGTGATCTGAAGCAGTTTCCAGGCCAGAAACACGCACAGATTCACCTTCTGAGTTTAAAACCTCAAGGAAGCGTGTTTATATGAAAGTGCGTATAGGCACAGTTTCAGCGCTCTAGCGCGCTTAATTACAGAGATACGAGCATTTTCCCTACAATTCAGTCATTTAGTCACAATTCACTCAAGTTTGTCACTTTCCCACTGTTACACACAGAATGAAAATTTTTGCCAAGCAAAACTTAAAAAAAAAAAAAGTTTTTGAAAAAGTGCATATCTTCACTTCAGAAGCTTATATTCACTTTCAAATGACCATTCATGCAAATTGGACCAAACGAGACCATATATGCATTGCACTGTGATCAGAAGCAGTTCCCAGGCCAGAAACACGCACAGATTCACCTTCTGAGTTTAAAACCTCAAGGAAGCGTGTTTATATGAAAGTGCGTATAGGCACAGTTTCAGAGCTCTAGCGCGCTTAATTAGAGAGATAGGAGCATTTTAACTCCAATTCAGTCTTGTAGTCACAATTCACTCAAGTTTGTCACTTTCCCACTGAGTTACATACAGAATGATAAATTTTAACAAGCAGAACTAAAAAAAAGAAAGTTTTTGAAAAAGTGCATATCTTCACTTCAGATTCTTATATTCACTTCCAAATGACCGAACGAGCACATTGGACCAAAGGAGACCATATATGCATTGCACTGTGATCTGAAGCAGTTTCCAGGCCAGAAACACGCACAGATTCACCTTCTGAGTTTAAAACCTCAAGGAAGCGTGTTTATATGAAAGTGCGAATAGGCACAGTTTCAGCGCTCTAGCGCGCTTAATTAGAGAGATAGGAGCATTTTCACTCCAATTCAGTCGTGTAGTCACAATTCACTCAAGTTTGTCACTTTCCCACAGAGTTACATACAGAATGATAAATTTTAACATGCAGAACTAAAAAAAAGAAAGTTTTTGAAAAAGTGCATATCTTCACTTCAGAAGCTTATATTCACTTCCAAATGACTGAACGAGCACATTGGACCAAAGGAGACCATATATGCATTGCACTGTGATCTGAAGCAGTTTCCAGGCCAGAAACACGCACAGATTCACCTTCTGAGTTTAAAACCTCAAAGAAGCGTGTTTATATGAAAGTGCGTAAAGGCACAGTTTCCGAGCTCTAGCGCGCTTAATTAGAGAGATAGGAGCATTTTCACTCCAATTCAGTCGTGAAGTCACAATTCACTCAAGTTTGTCACTTTCCCACTGAGTTACATACAGAATGATAAATTTTAACAAGCAGAACTAAAGAAAAAAAAGTTTTTGAAAAAGTGCATATCTTCACTTCAGAAGCTTATATTCACTTCCAAATGACCGAACGAGCACATTGGACCAAAAGAGACCATATATGCATTGCACTGTGATCTGAAGCAGTTTCCAGGCCAGAAACACGCACAGATTCACCTTCTGAGTTTAAAACCTCAAGGAAGCGTGTTTATATGAAAGTGCGTATAGGCACAGTTTCAGAGCTCTAGCGCGCTTAATTAGAGAGATAGGAGCATTTTCACTCCAATTCAGTCGTGTAGTCACAATTCACTCAAGTTTGTCACTTTCCCACTGAGTTACATACAGAATGATAAATTTTAACAAGCAGAACTAAAAAAAAAAAGTTTTTGAAAAAGTGCATATCTTCACTTCAGAAGCTTATATTCACTTCCAAATGACCGAACGAGCACATTGGACCAAAGGAGACCATATATGCATTGCACTGTGATCTGAAGCAGTTTCCAGGCCAGAAACACGCACAGATTCACCTTCTGAGTTTAAAACCTCAAAGAAGCGTGTTTATATGAAAGTGCGTATAGGCACAGTTTCAGAGCTCTAGCGCGCTTAATTAGAGAGATAGGAGCATTTTCACTCCAATTCAGTCGTGTAGTCACAATTCACTCAAGTTTGTCACTTTCCCACTGAGTTACATACAGAATGATAAATTTTAACAAGCAGAACTAAAAAAAGAAAGTTTTTGAAAAAGTGCATATCTTCACTTCAGAAGCTTATATTCACTTCCAAATGACCGAACGAGCACATTGGACCAAAGGAGACCATATATGCATTGCACTGTGATCTGAAGCAGTTTCCAGGCCAGAAACACGCACAGATTCACCTTCTGAGTTTAAAACCTCAAAGAAGCGTGTTTATATGAAAGTGCGTATAGGCACAGTTTCAGAGCTCTAGCGCGCTTAATTAGAGAGATAGGAGCATTTTCACTCCAATTCAGTCGTGTAGTCACAATTCACTCAAGTTTGTCACTTTCCCACTGAGTTACATACAGAATGATAAATTTTAACAAGCAGAACTAAAAAAAAAAAAGTTTTTGAAAAAGTGCATATCTTCACTTCAGAAGCTTATATTCACTTCCAAATGACCGAACGAGCACATTGGACCAAAGGAGACCATATATGCATTGCACTGTGATCTGAAGCAGTTTCCAGGCCAGAAACACGCACAGATTCACCTTCTGAGTTTAAAACCTCAAGGAAGCGTGTTTATATGAAAGTGCGAATAGGCACAGTTTCAGCGCTCTAGCGCGCTTAATTAGAGAGATAGGAGCATTTTCACTCCAATTCAGTCGTGTAGTCACAATTCACTCAAGTTTGTCACTTTCCCACAGAGTTACATACAGAATGATAAATTTTAACATGCAGAACTAAAAAAAAGAAAGTTTTTGAAAAAGTGCATATCTTCACTTCAGAAGCTTATATTCACTTCCAAATGACCGAACAAGCACATTGGACCAAAGGAGACCATATATGCATTGCACTGTGATCTGAAGCAGTTTCCAGGCCAGAAACACGCACAGATTCACCTTCTGAGTTTAAAACCTCAAGGAAGCGTGTTTATATGAAAGTGCGTATAGGCACAGTTTCAGAGCTCTAGCGCGCTTAATTAGAGAGATAGGAGCATTTTAACTCCAATTCAGTCTTGTAGTCACAATTCACTCAAGTTTGTCACTTTCCCACTGAGTTACATACAGAATGATAAATTTTAACAAGCAGAACTAAAAAAAAGAAAGTTTTTGAAAAAGTGCATATCTTCACTTCAGAAGCTTATATTCACTTCCAAATGACCGAACGAGCACATTGGACCATAGGAGACCATATATGCATTGCACTGTGATCTGAAGCAGTTTCCAGGCCAGAAACACGCACAGATTCACCTTCTGAGTTTAAAACCTCAAAGAAGCGTGTTTATATGAAAGTGCGTATAGGCACCGTTTCAGAGCTCTAGCGCGCTTAATTAGAGAGACAGGAGCATTTTCACTCCAATTCAGTCTTGTAGTCACAATTCACTCAAGTTTGTCACTTTCCCACTGAGTTACATACAGAATGATAAATTTTAACAAGCAGAACTAAAAAAAAGAAAGTTTTTGAAAAAGTGCATATCTTCACTTCAGAAGCTTATATTCACTTCCAAATGACCGAACGAGCACATTGGACCAAAGGAGACCATATATGCATTGCTCTGTGATCTGAAGCAGTTTCCAGGCCAGAAACACGCACAGATTCACCTTCTGAGTTTAAAACCTCAAGGAAGCGTGTTTATATGAAAGTGCGAATAGGCACAGTTTCAGCGCTCTTGCGCGCTTAATTAGAGAGATAGGAGCATTTTCACTCCAATTCAGTCGTGTAGTCACAATTCACTCAAGTTTGTCACTTTCCCACAGAGTTACATACAGAATGATAAATTTTAACATGCAGAACTAAAAAAAAGAAAGTTTTTGAAAAAGTGCATATCTTCACTTCAGAAGCTTATATTCACTTCCAAATGACCGAACAAGCACATTGGACCAAAGGAGACCATATATGCATTGCACTGTGATCTGAAGCAGTTTCCAGGCCAGAAACACGCACAGATTCACCTTCTGAGTTTAAAACCTCAAAGAAGCGTGTTTATATTAAAGTGCGTAAAGGCACAGTTTCAGAGCTCTAGCGCGCTTAATTAGAGAGATAGGAGCATTTTCACTCCAATTCAGTCGTGTAGTCACAATTCACTCAAGTTTGTCACTTTCCCACTGAGTTACATACAGAATGATAAATTTTAACAAGCAGAACTAAAAAAAAGAAAGTTTTTTAAAAAGTGCATATCTTCACTTCAGAAGCTTATATTCACTTCCAAATGACCAAACGAGCACATTGGACCAAAGGAGACCATATATGCATTGCACTGTGATCTGAAGCAGTTTCCAGGCCAGAAACAGGCACAGATTCACCTTCTGAGTTTAAAACCTCAAGGAAGCGTGTTTTCATGAAAGTGCGTATAGGCACAGTTTCAGCGCTCTAGCGCGCTTAATTACAGAGATACGAGCATTTTCCCTACAATTCAGTCATTTAGTCACAATTCACTCAAGTTTGTCACTTTCCCACTGTTACACACAGAATGAAAATTTTTGCCAAGCAAAACTTAAAAAAAAAAAAAGTTTTTGAAAAAGTGCATATCTTCACTTCAGAAGCTTATATTCACTTTAAAATGACCATTCATGCAAGTTGGACCAAACGAGACCATATATGCATTGCACTGTGATCTGAAGCAGTTCCAGGCCAGAAACACGCACAGATTCACCTTCTGAGTTTAAAACCTCAAGGAAGCGTGTTTATATGAAAGTGCGAATAGGCACAGTTTCAGAGCTCTAGCGCGCTTAATTAGAGAGATAGGAGCATTTTAACTCCAATTCAGTCGTGTAATGACAATTCACTCAAGTTTGTCACTTTCCCACTGAGTTACATACAGAATGATAAATTTTAACAAGCAGAACTAAAAAAAAGAAAGTTTTTGAAAAAGTGCATATCTTCACTTCAGAAGCTTATATTCACTTCCAAATGACCGAACAAGCACATTGGACCAAAGGAGACCATATATGCATTGCACTGTGATCTGAAGCAGTTTCCAGGCCAGAAACACGGACAGATTCACCTTCTGAGTTTAAAACCTCAAGGAAGCGTGTTTATATGAAAGTGCGTATAGGCACAGTTTCAGAGCTCTAGCGCGCTTAATTACAGAGATAGGAGCATTTTCACTCCAATTCAGTCGTGTAGTCACAATTCACTCAAGTTTGTCACTTTCCCACTGAGTTACATACAGAATGATAAATTTTAACAAGCAGAACTAAAAAAAAAAAAGTTTTTGAAAAAGTGCATATCTTCACTTCAGAAGCTTATATTCACTTCCAAATGACCGAACGAGCACATTGGACCAAAGGAGACCATATATGCATTGCACTGTGATCTGAAGCAGTTTCCAGGCCAGAAACACGCACAGATTCACCTTCTGAGTTTAAAACCTCAAGGAAGCGTGTTTATATGAAAGTGCGTAGAGGCACAGTTTCAGAGCTCTAGCGCGCTTAATTAGAGAGATAGGAGCATTTTCACTCCAATTCAGTCGTGTAGTCACAATTCACTCAAGTTTGTCACTTTCCCACTGAGTTACATACAGAATGATAAATTTTAACAAGCAAAACTTAAAAAAAAAAAAAGTTTTTGAAAAAGTGCATATCTTCACTTCAGAAGCTTATATTCACTTCCAAATGACCGAACGAGCACATTGGACCAAAGGAGACCATATATGCATTGCACTGTGATCTGAAGCAGTTTCCAGGCCAGAAACACGCACAGATTCACCTTCTGAGTTTAAAACCTCAAGGAAGCGTGTTTATATGAAAGTGCGTAGAGGCACAGTTTCAGAGCTCTAGCGCGCTTAATTAGAGAGATAGGAGCATTTTCACTCCAATTCAGTCGTGTAGTCACAATTCACTCAAGTTTGTCACTTTCCCACTGAGTTACATACAGAATGATAAATTTTAACAAGCAAAACTTAAAAAAAAAAAAAGTTTTTGAAAAAGTGCATATCTTCACTTCAGAAGCTTATATTCACTTTTAAATGACCGAACGAGCACATTGGACCATAGGAGACCATATATGCATTGCACTGTGATCTGAAGCAGTTTCCAGGCCTGAAACACGCACAGATTCACCTTCTGAGTTTAAAACCTCAAAGAAGCGTGTTTATATGAAAGTGCGTATAGGCACCGTTTCAGAGCTCTAGCGCGCTTAATTAGAGAGACAGGAGCATTTTCACTCCAATTCAGTCTTGTAGTCACAATTCACTCAAGTTTGTCACTTTCCCACTGAGTTACATACAGAATGATAAATTTTAACAAGCAGAACTAAAAAAAAGAAAGTTTTTGAAAAAGTGCATATCTTCACTTCAGAAGCTTATATTCACTTCCAAATGACCGAACGAGCACATTGGACCAAAGGAGACCATATATGCATTGCTCTGTGATCTGAAGCAGTTTCCAGGCCAGAAACACGCACAGATTCACCTTCTGAGTTTAAAACCTCAAGGAAGCGTGTTTATATGAAAGTGCGAATAGGCACAGTTTCAGCGCTCTTGCGCGCTTAATTAGAGAGATAGGAGCATTTTCACTCCAATTCAGTCGTGTAGTCACAATTCACTCAAGTTTGTCACTTTCCCACAGAGTTACATACAGAATGATAAATTTTAACATGCAGAACTAAAAAAAAGAAAGTTTTTGAAAAAGTGCATATCTTCACTTCAGAAGCTTATATTCACTTCCAAATGACCGAACAAGCACATTGGACCAAAGGAGACCATATATGCATTGCACTGTGATCTGAAGCAGTTTCCAGGCCAGAAACACGCACAGATTCACCTTCTGAGTTTAAAACCTCAAAGAAGCGTGTTTATATTAAAGTGCGTAAAGGCACAGTTTCAGAGCTCTAGCGCGCTTAATTAGAGAGATAGGAGCATTTTCACTCCAATTCAGTCGTGTAGTCACAATTCACTCAAGTTTGTCACTTTCCCACTGAGTTACATACAGAATGATAAATTTTAACAAGCAAAACTTAAAAAAAAAAAAAGTTTTTGAAAAAGTGCATATCTTCACTTCAGAAGCTTATATTCACTTTTAAATGACCGAACGAGCACATTGGACCATAGGAGACCATATATGCATTGCACTGTGATCTGAAGCAGTTTCCAGGCCTGAAACACGCACAGATTCACCTTCTGAGTTTAAAACCTCAAAGAAGCGTGTTTATATGAAAGTGCGTATAGGCACCGTTTCAGAGCTCTAGCGCGCTTAATTAGAGAGACAGGAGCATTTTCACTCCAATTCAGTCTTGTAGTCACAATTCACTCAAGTTTGTCACTTTCCCACTGAGTTACATACAGAATGATAAATTTTAACAAGCAGAACTAAAAAAAAGAAAGTTTTTGAAAAAGTGCATATCTTCACTTCAGAAGCTTATATTCACTTCCAAATGACCGAACGAGCACATTGGACCAAAGGAGACCATATATGCATTGCTCTGTGATCTGAAGCAGTTTCCAGGCCAGAAACACGCACAGATTCACCTTCTGAGTTTAAAACCTCAAGGAAGCGTGTTTATATGAAAGTGCGAATAGGCACAGTTTCAGCGCTCTTGCGCGCTTAATTAGAGAGATAGGAGCATTTTCACTCCAATTCAGTCGTGTAGTCACAATTCACTCAAGTTTGTCACTTTCCCACAGAGTTACATACAGAATGATAAATTTTAACATGCAGAACTAAAAAAAAGAAAGTTTTTGAAAAAGTGCATATCTTCACTTCAGAAGCTTATATTCACTTCCAAATGACCGAACAAGCACATTGGACCAAAGGAGACCATATATGCATTGCACTGTGATCTGAAGCAGTTTCCAGGCCAGAAACACGCACAGATTCACCTTCTGAGTTTAAAACCTCAAAGAAGCGTGTTTATATTAAAGTGCGTAAAGGCACAGTTTCAGAGCTCTAGCGCGCTTAATTAGAGAGATAGGAGCATTTTCACTCCAATTCAGTCGTGTAGTCACAATTCACTCAAGTTTGTCACTTTCCCACTGAGTTACATACAGAATGATAAATTTTAACAAGCAGAACTAAAAAAAAGAAAGTTTTTGAAAAAGTGCATATCTTCACTTCAGAAGCTTATATTCACTTCCAAATGACCAAACGAGCACATTGGACCAAAGGAGACCATATATGCATTGCACTGTGATCTGAAGCAGTTTCCAGGCCAGAAACAGGCACAGATTCACCTTCTGAGTTTAAAACCTCAAGGAAGCGTGTTTTCATGAAAGTGCGTATAGGCACAGTTTCAGCGCTCTAGCGCGCTTAATTACAGAGATACGAGCATTTTCCCTACAATTCAGTCATTTAGTCACAATTCACTCAAGTTTGTCACTTTCCCACTGTTACACACAGAATGAAAATTTTTGCCAAGCAAAACTTAAAAAAAAAAAAAGTTTTTGAAAAAGTGCATATCTTCACTTCAGAAGCTTATATTCACTTTAAAATGACCATTCATGCAAGTTGGACCAAACGAGACCATATATGCATTGCACTGTGATCTGAAGCAGTTCCAGGCCAGAAACACGCACAGATTCACCTTCTGAGTTTAAAACCTCAAGGAAGCGTGTTTATATGAAAGTGCGAATAGGCACAGTTTCAGAGCTCTAGCGCGCTTAATTAGAGAGATAGGAGCATTTTCACTCCAATTCAGTCGTGTAGTCACAATTCACTCAAGTTTGTCACTTTCCCACTGAGTTACATACAGAATGATAAATTTTAACAAGCAGAACTAAAAAAAAAAAGTTTTTGAAAAAGTGCATATCTTCACTTCAGAAGCTTATATTCACTTCCAAATGACCGAACGAGCACATTGGACCAAAGGAGACCATATATGCATTGCACTGTGATCTGAAGCAGTTTCCAGGCCAGAAACACGCACAGATTCACCTTCTGAGTTTAAAACCTCAAGGAAGCGTGTTTATATGAAAGTGCGTAGAGGCACAGTTTCAGAGCTCTAGCGCGCTTAATTAGAGAGATAGGAGCATTTTCACTCCAATTCAGTCGTGTAGTCACAATTCACTCAAGTTTGTCACTTTCCCACTGAGTTACATACAGAATGATAAATTTTAACAAGCAGAACTAAAAAAAAAAAAGTTTTTGAAAAAGTGCATATCTTCACTTCAGAAGCTTATATTCACTTCCAAATGACCGAACGAGCACATTGGACCAAAGGAGACCATATATGCATTGCACTGTGATCTGAAGCAGTTTCCAGGCCAGAAACACGCACAGATTCACCTTCTGAGTTTAAAACCTCAAGGAAGCGTGTTTATATGAAAGTGCGTATCGGCACAGTTTCAGAGCTCTAGCGCACTTAATTAGAGAGATAGGAGCATTTTCACTCCAATTCAGTCGTGTAGTCACAATTCAGTCAAGTTTGTCACTTTCCCACTGAGTTACATACAGAATGATAAATTTTAACAAGCAGAACTAAAAAAAAAAAAAGTTTTTGAAAAAGTGCATATCTTCACTTCAGAAGCTTATATTCACTTCCAAATGACCGAACAAGCACATTGGACCAAAGGAGACCATATATGCATTGCACTGTGATCTGAAGCAGTTTCCAGGCCAGAAACACGCACAGATTCACCTTCTGAGTTTAAAACCTCAAGGAAGCGTGTTTATATGAAAGTGCGTATCGGCACAGTTTCAGAGCTCTAGCGCGCTTAATTAGAGAGATAGGAGCATTTTCACTCCAATTCAGTCGTGTAGTCACAATTCACTCAAGTTTGTCACTTTCCCACTGAGTTACATACAGAATGATAAATTTTAACAAGCAGAACTAAAAAAAAAAAAAGTTTTTGAAAAAGTGCATATCTTCACTTCAGAAGCTTATATTCACTTCCAAATGACCGAACGAGCACATTGGACCAAAGGAGACCATATATGCATTGCACTGTGATCTGAAGCAGTTTCCAGGCCAGAAACACGCACAGATTCACCTTCTGAGTTTAAAACCTCAAGGAAGCGTGTTTATATGAAAGTGCGTATAGGCACAGTTTCTGCGCTCTAGCGCGCTTAATTACAGAGATACGAGCATTTTCCCTACAATTCAGTCATTTAGTCACAATTCACTCAAGTTTGTCACTTTCCCACTGTTACACACAGACTGAAAATTTTTGCCAAGCAAAACTTAAAAAAAAAAAAAGTTTTTGAAAAAGTGCATATCTTCACTTCAGAAGCTTATATTCACTTTTAAATGACCATTCATGCAAATTGGACCAAACGAGACCATATATGCATTGCACTGTGATCTGAAGCAGTTCCCAGGCCAGAAACACGCACAGATTCACCTTCTGAGTTTAAAACCTCAAGGAAGCGTGTTTATATGAAAGTGCGTATAGGCACAGTTTCAGAGCTCTAGCGCGCTTAATTAGAGAGATAGGAGCATTTTCACTCCAATTCAGTCGTGTAGTCACAATTCACTCAAGTTTGTCACTTTCCCACAGAGTTACATACAGAATGATAAATTTTAACATGCAGAACTAAAAAAAAGAAAGTTTTTGAAAAAGTGCATATCTTCACTTCAGAAGCTTATATTCACTTCCAAATGACCGAACGAGCACATTGGACCAAAGGAGACCATATATGCATTGCACTGTGATCTGAAGCAGTTTCCAGGCCAGAAACACGCACAGATTCACCTTCTGAGTTTAAAACCTCAAAGAAGCGTGTTTATATGAAAGTGCGTATAGGCACAGTTTCAGAGCTCTAGCGCGCTTAATTAGAGAGATAGGAGCATTTTCACTCCAATTCAGTCGTGTAGTCACAATTCACTCAAGTTTGTAACTTTCCCACTGAGTTACATACAGAATGATAAATTTTAACAAGCAGAACTAAAAAAAAAAAAGTTTTTGAAAAAGTGCATATCTTCACTTCAGAAGCTTATATTCACTTCCAAATGACCGAACGAGCACATTGGACCAAAGGAGACCATATATGCATTGCACTGTGATCTGAAGCAGTTTCCAGGCCAGAAACACGCACAGATTCACCTTCTGAGTTTAAAACCTCAAGGAAGCGTGTTTATATGAAAGTGCGAATAGGCACAGTTTCAGCGCTCTAGCGCGCTTAATTAGAGAGATAGGAGCATTTTCACTCCAATTCAGTCGTGTAGTCACAATTCACTCAAGTTTGTCACTTTCCCACTGAGTTACATACAGAATGATAAATTTTAACAAGCAGAACTAAAAAAAAGAAAGTTTTTGAAAAAGTGCATATCTTCACTTCAGAAGCTTATATTCACTTCCAAATGACCGAACGAGCACATTGGACCAAAGGAGACCATATATGCATTGCACTGTGATCTGAAGCAGTTTCCAGGCCAGAAACACGCACAGATTCACCTTCTGAGTTTAAAACCTCAAGGAAGCGTGTTTTCATGAAAGTGCGTATAGGCACAGTTTCAGCGCTCTAGCGCGCTTAATTACAGAGATACGAGCATTTTCCCTACAATTCAGTCATTTAGTCACAATTCACTCAAGTTTGTCACTTTCCCACTGTTACACACAGAATGAAAATTTTTGCCAAGCAAAACTTAAAAAAAAAAAAAGTTTTTGAAAAAGTGCATATCTTCACTTCAGAAGCTTATATTCACTTTAAAATGACCATTCATGCAAGTTGGACCAAACGAGACCATATATGCATTGCACTGTGATCTGAAGCAGTTCCAGGCCAGAAACACGCACAGATTCACCTTCTGAGTTTAAAACCTCAAGGAAGCGTGTTTATATGAAAGTGCGAATAGGCACAGTTTCAGAGCTCTAGCGCGCTTAATTAGAGAGATAGGAGCATTTTAACTCCAATTCAGTCGTGTAATGACAATTCACTCAAGTTTGTCACTTTCCCACTGAGTTACATACAGAATGATAAATTTTAAAAAGCAGAACTAAAAAAAAGAAAGTTTTTGAAAAAGTGCATATCTTCACTTCAGAAGCTTATATTCACTTCCAAATGACCGAACGAGCACATTGGACCAAAGGAGACCATATATGCATTGCACTGTGATCTGAAGCAGTTTCCAGGCCAGAAACACGCACAGATTCACCTTCTGAGTTTAAAACCTCAAGGAAGCGTGTTTATATGAAAGTGCGAATAGGCACAGTTTCAAAGCTCTAGCGCGCTTAATTAGAGAGATAGGAGCATTTTCACTCCAATTCAGTCGTGTAGTCACAATTCACTCAAGTTTGTCACTTTCCCACAGAGTTACATACAGAATGATAAATTTTAACATGCAGAACTAAAAAAAAGAAAGTTTTTGAAAAAGTGCATATCTTCACTTCAGAAGCTTATATTCACTTCCAAATGACCGAACAAGCACATTGGACCAAAGGAGACCATATATGCATTGCACTGTGATCTGAAGCAGTTTCCAGGCCAGAAACACGCACAGATTCACCTTCTGAGTTTAAAACCTCAAGGAAGCGTGTTTATATGAAAGTGCGTATCGGCACAGTTTCAGAGCTCTAGCGCGCTTAATTAGAGAGATCGGAGCATTTTCACTCCAATTCAGTCATGTAGTCACAATTCACTCAAGTTTGTCACTTTCCCACTGAGTTACATACAGAATGATAAATTTTAACAAGCAGAACTAAAAAAAAAAAATTTTTTGAAAAAGTGCATATCTTCACTTCAGAAGCTTATATTCACTTCCAAATGACCGAACGAGCACATTGGACCAAAGGAGACCATCTATGCATTGCACTGTGATCTGAAGCAGTTTCCAGGCCAGAAACACGCACAGATTCACCTTCTGAGTTTAAAACCTCAAGGAAGCGTGTTTATATGAAAGTGCGTATAGGCACAGTTTCAGAGCTCTAGCGCGCTTAATTAGAGAGATAGGAGCATTTTCACTCCAATTCAGTCGTGTAGTCACAATTCACTCAAGTTTGTCACTTTCCCACTGAGTTACATACAGAATGATAAATTTTAACAAGCAGAACTAAAAAAAAAAAAGTTTTTGAAAAAGTGCATATCTTCACTTCAGAAGCTTATATTCACTTCCAAATGACCGAACGAGCACATTGGACCAAAGGAGACCATATATGCATTGCACTGTGATCTGAAGCAGTTTCCAGGCCAGAAACACGCACAGATTCACCTTCTGAGTTTAAAACCTCAAGGAAGCGTGTTTATATGAAAGTGCGAATAGGCACAGTTTCAGCGCTCTAGCGCGCTTAATTAGAGAGATAGGAGCATTTTCACTCCAATTCAGTCGTGTCGTCACAATTCACTCAAGTTTGTCACTTTCCCACAGAGTTACATACAGAATGATAAATTTTAACATGCAGAACTAAAAAAGAGAAAGTTTTTGAAAAAGTGCATATCTTCACTTCAGAAGCTTATATTCACTTCCAAATGACCGAACAAGCACATTGGACCAAAAAAGACCATATATGCATTGCACTGTGATCTGAAGCAGTTTCCAGGCCAGAAACACGCACAGATTCACCTTCTGATTTTAAAACCTCAAGGAAGCGTGTTTATATGAAAGTCCGTATAGGCACAGTTTCAGAGCTCTAGCGCGCTTAATTAGAGAGATAGGAGCATTTTCACTCCAATTCAGTCGTGTAATGACAATTCACTCAAGTTTGTCACTTTCCCACTGAGTTACATACAGAATGATAAATTTTAACAAGCAGAACTAAAAAAAAGAAAGTTTTTGAAAAAGTGCATATCTTCACTTCAGAAGCTTATATTCACTTCCAAATGACCGAACAAGCACATTGGACCAAAGGAGACCATATATGCATTGCACTGTGATCTGAAGCAGTTTCCAGGCCAGAAACACGCACAGATTCACCTTCTGAGTTTAAAACCTCAAGGAAGCGTGTTTATATGAAAGTGCGTATAGGCACAGTTTCAGAGCTCTAGCGCGCTTAATTACAGAGATAGGAGCATTTTCACTCCAATTCAGTCGTGTAGTCACAATTCACTCAAGTTTGTCACTTTCCCACTGAGTTACATACAGAATGATAAATTTTAACAAGCAGAACTAAAAAAAAAAAAGTTTTTGAAAAAGTGCATATCTTCACTTCAGAAGCTTATATTCACTTCCAAATGACCGAACGAGCACATTGGACCAAAGGAGACCATATATGCATTGCACTGTGATCTGAAGCAGTTTCCAGGCCAGAAACACGCACAGATTCACCTTCTGAGTTTAAAACCTCAAGGAAGCGTGTTTATATGAAAGTGCGTAGAGGCACAGTTTCAGAGCTCTAGCGCGCTTAATTAGAGAGATAGGAGCATTTTCACTCCAATTCAGTCGTGTAGTCACAATTCACTCAAGTTTGTCACTTTCCCACTGAGTTACATACAGAATGATAAATTTTAACAAGCAGAACTAAAAAAAAAAAAGTTTTTGAAAAAGTGCATATCTTCACTTCAGAAGCTTATATTCACTTCCAAATGACCGAACGAGCACATTGGACCAAAGGAGACCATATATGCATTGCACTGTGATCTGAAGCAGTTCCCAGGCCAGAAACACGCACAGATTCACCTTCTGAGTTTAAAACCTCAAGGAAGCGTGTTTATATGAAAGTGCGTATAGGCACAGTTTCAGAGCTCTAGCGCGCTTAATTAGAGAGATAGGAGCATTTTCACTCCAATTCAGTCGTGTAGTCACAATTCACTCAAGTTTGTCACTTTCCCACAGAGTTACATACAGAATGATAAATTTTAACATGCAGAACTAAAAAAAAGAAAGTTTTTGAAAAAGTGCATATCTTCACTTCAGAAGCTTATATTCACTTCCAAATGACCGAACGAGCACATTGGACCAAAGGAGACCATATATGCATTGCACTGTGATCTGAAGCAGTTTCCAGGCCAGAAACACGCACAGATTCACCTTCTGAGTTTAAAACCTCAAAGAAGCGTGTTTATATGAAAGTGCGTATAGGCACAGTTTCAGAGCTCTAGCGCGCTTAATTAGAGAGATAGGAGCATTTTCACTCCAATTCAGTCGTGTAGTCACAATTCACTCAAGTTTGTAACTTTCCCACTGAGTTACATACAGAATGATAAATTTTAACAAGCAGAACTAAAAAAAAAAAAGTTTTTGAAAAAGTGCATATCTTCACTTCAGAAGCTTATATTCACTTCCAAATGACCGAACGAGCACATTGGACCAAAGGAGACCATATATGCATTGCACTGTGATCTGAAGCAGTTTCCAGGCCAGAAACACGCACAGATTCACCTTCTGAGTTTAAAACCTCAAGGAAGCGTGTTTATATGAAAGTGCGAATAGGCACAGTTTCAGCGCTCTAGCGCGCTTAATTAGAGAGATAGGAGCATTTTCACTCCAATTCAGTCGTGTAGTCACAATTCACTCAAGTTTGTCACTTTCCCACAGAGTTACATACAGAATGATAAATTTTAACATGCAGAACTAAAAAAAAGAAAGTTTTTGAAAAAGTGCATATCTTCACTTCAGAAGCTTATATTCACTTCCAAATGACCGAACGAGCACATTGGACCAAAGGAGACCATCTATGCATTGCACTGTGATCTGAAGCAGTTTCCAGGCCAGAAACACGCACAGATTCACCTTCTGAGTTTAAAACCTCAAGGAAGCGTGTTTATATGAAAGTGCGTATAGGCACAGTTTCAGAGCTCTAGCGTGCTTAATTAGAGAGATAGGAGCATTTTCACTCCAATTCAGTCGTGTAGTCACAATTCACTCAAGTTTGTCACTTTCCCACTGAGTTACATACAGAATGATAAATTTTAACAAGCAGAACTAAAAAAAAGAAAGTTTTTGAAAAAGTGCATATCTTCACTTCAGAAGCTTATATTCACTTCCAAATGACCGAACAAGCACATTGGACCAAAAAAGACCATATATGCATTGCACTGTGATCTGAAGCAGTTTCCAGGCCAGAAACACGCACAGATTCACCTTCTGATTTTAAAACCTCAAGGAAGCGTGTTTATATGAAAGTCCGTATAGGCACAGTTTCAGAGCTCTAGCGCGCTTAATTAGAGAGATAGGAGCATTTTCACTCCAATTCAGTCGTGTAGTCACAATTCACTCAAGTTTGTCACTTTCCCACTGAGTTACATACAGAATGATAAATTTTAACAAGCAGAACTAAAAAAAAAAAAAGTTTTTGAAAAAGTGCATATCTTCACTTCAGAAGCTTATATTCACTTCCAAATGACCGAACGAGCACATTGGACCAAAGGAGACCATATATGCATTGCACTGTGATCTGAAGCAGTTTCCAGGCCAGAAACACGCACAGATTCACCTTCTGGGTTCAAAACCTCAAAGAAGCGTGTTTATATGAAAGTGCGTATAGGCACAGTTTCAGAGCTCTAGCGCGCTGAATTAGAGAGATAGGAGCATTTTCACTCCAATTCAGTCGTGTAGTCACAATTCACTCAAGTTTGTCACTTTCCCACTGAGTTACATACAGAATGATAAATTTTAACAAGCAGAACTAAAAAAAAAAAGTTTTTGAAAAAGTGCATATCTTCACTTCAGAAGCTTATATTCACTTCCAAATGACCGAACGAGCACATTGGACCAAAGGAGACCATATATGCATTGCACTGTGATCTGAAGCAGTTTCCAGGCCAGAAACACGCACAGATTCACCTTCTGAGTTTAAAACCTCAAGGAAGCGTGTTTATATGAAAGTGCGTATAGGCACAGTTTCAGCGCTCTAGCGCGCTTAATTACAGAGATACGAGCATTTTCCCTACAATTCAGTCATTTAGTCACAATTCACTCAAGTTTGTCACTTTCCCACTGTTACACACAGACTGAAAATTTTTGCCAAGCAAAACTTAAAAAAAAAAAAAGTTTTTGAAAAAGTGCATATATTCACTTCAGAAGCTTATATTCACTTTCAAATGACCATTCATGCAAATTGGACCAAACGAGACCATATATGCATTGCACTGTGATCTGAAGCAGTTTCCAGGCCAGAAACACGCACAGATTCACCTTCTGAGTTTAAAACCTCAAGGAAGCGTGTTTATATGAAAGTGCGTATAGGCACAGTTTCAGAGCTCTAGCGCGCTTAATTAGAGAGATAGGAGCATTTTAACTCCAATTCAGTCGTGTAGTCACAATTCACTCAAGTTTGTCACTTTCCCACAGAGTTACATACAGAATGATAAATTTTAACATGCAGAACTAAAAAAAAGAAAGTTTTTGAAAAAGTGCATATCTTCACTTCAGAAGCTTATATTCACTTCCAAATGACCGAACAAGCACATTGGACCAAAGGAGACCATATATGCATTGCACTGTGATCTGAAGCAGTTTCCAGGCCAGAAACACGCACAGATTCACCTTCTGAGTTTAAAACCTCAAGGAAGCGTGTTTATATGAAAGTGCGTATAGGCACAGTTTCAGAGCTCTATCGCGCTTAATTAGAGAGATAGGAGCATTTTCACTCCAATTCAGTCGTGTAGTCACAATTCACTCAAGTTTGTCACTTTCCCACAGAGTTACATACAGAATGATAAATTTTAACAAGCAGAACTAAAAAAAAGAAAGTTTTTGAAAAAGTGCATATCTTCACTTCAGAAGCTTATATTCACTTCCAAATGACCGAACGAGCACATTGGACCAAAGGAGACCATATATGCATTGCACTGTGATCTGAAGCAGTTTCCAGGCCAGAAACACGCACAGATTCACCTTCTGAGTTTAAAACCTCAAGGAAGCGTGTTTATATGAAAGTGCGTATAGGCACAGTTTCAGAGCTCTAGCGCGCTTAATTAGAGAGATAGGAGCATTTTCACTCCAATTCAGTCGTGTAGTCACAATTCACTCAAGTTTTTCACTTTCCCACTGAGTTACATACAGAATGATAAATTTTAACAAGCAGAACTAAAAAAAAAAAAAGTTTTTGAAAAAGTGCATATCTTCACTTCAGAAGCTTATATTCACTTCCAAATGACCGAACGAGCACATTGGACCAAAGGAGACCATATATGCATTGCACTGTGATCTGAAGCAGTTTCCAGGCCAGAAACACGCACAGATTCACCTTCTGAGTTTAAAACCTCAAAGAAGCGTGTTTATATGAAAGTGCGTATAGGCACAGTTTCAGAGCTCTAGCGCGCTTAATTAGAGAGATAGGAGCATTTTCACTCCAATTCAGTCGTGTAGTCACAATTCACTCAAGTTTGTCACTTTCCCACTGAGTTACATACAGAATGATAAATTTTAACAAGCAGAACTAAAAAAAAAAAAGTTTTTGAAAAAGTGCATATCTTCACTTCAGAAGCTTATATTCACTTCCAAATGACCGAACGAGCACATTGGACCAAAGGAGACCATATATGCATTGCACTGTGATCTGAAGCAGTTTCCAGGCCAGAAACACGCACAGATTCACCTTCTGAGTTTAAAACCTCAAAGAAGCGTGTTTATATGAAAGTGCGTATAGGCACCGTTTCAGAGCTCTAGCGCGCTTAATTAGAGAGATAGGAGCATTTTCACTCCAATTCAGTCGTGTAGTCACAATTCACTCAAGTTTGTCACTTTCCCACTGAGTTACATACAGAATGATAAATTTTAACAAGCAGAACTAAAAAAAAAAAAGTTTTTGAAAAAGTGCATATCTTCACTTCAGAAGCTTATATTCACTTCCAAATGACCGAACGAGCACATTGGACCAAAGGAGACCATATATGCATTGCACTGTGATCTGAAGCAGTTTCCAGGCCAGAAACACGCACAGATTCACCTTCTGAGTTTAAAACCTCAAGGAAGCGTGTTTATATGAAAGTGCGTATAGGCACAGTTTCAGCGCTCTAGCGCGCTTAATTACAGAGATACGAGCATTTTCCCTACAATTCAGTCATTTAGTCACAATTCACTCAAGTTTGTCACTTTTCCACTGTTACACACAGAATGAAAATTTTTGCCAAGCAAAACTTAAAAAAAAAAAAAGTTTTTGAAAAAGTGCATATCTTCACTTCAGAAGCTTATATTCACTTCCAAATGACCGAACGAGCACATTGGACCAAAAGAGACCATATATGCATTGCATTGTGATCTGAAGCAGTTTCCAGGCCAGAAACACGCACAGATTCACCTTCTGAGTTTAAAACCTCAAGGAAGCGTGTTTATATGAAAGTGCGTATCGGCACAGTTTCAGAGCTCTAGCGCACTTAATTAGAGAGATAGGAGCATTTTCACTCCAATTCAGTCGTGTAGTCACAATTCACTCAAGTTTGTCACTTTCCCACAGAGTTACATACAGAATGATAAATTTTAACAAGCAGAACTAAAAAAAAAAAAGTTTTTGAAAAAGTGCATATCTTCACTTCAGAAGCTTATATTCACTTCCAAATGACCGAACGAGCACATTGGACCAAAGGAGACCATATATGCATTGCACTGTGATCTGAAGCAGTTTCCAGGCCAGAAACACGCACAGATTCACCTTCTGAGTTTAAAACCTCAAGGAAGCGTGTTTATATGAAAGTGCGAATAGGCACAGTTTCAGCGCTCTAGCGCGCTTAATTAGAGAGATAGGAGCATTTTCACTCCAATTCAGTCGTGTAGTCACAATTCACTCAAGTTTGTCACTTTCCCACAGAGTTACTTACAGAATGATACATTTTAACATGCAGAACTAAAAAAAAGAAAGTTTTTGAAAAAGTGCATATCTTCACTTCAGAAGCTTATATTCACTTCCAAATGACCGAACAAGCACATTGGACCAAAGGAGACCATATATGCATTGCACTGTGATCTGAAGCAGTTTCCAGGCCAGAAACACGCACAGATTCACCTTCTGAGTTTAAAACCTCAAGGAAGCGTGTTTATATGAAAGTGCGTTGTAATGTGAATATAGGCCACTAGATGGCAGTATTTACCATTTTTTTGTTAAGCTCAGACTGGAGTCATGTTTAGACATGTCCTGAACATGTCTGGGGCAAGTCTCAGAAAGTTAAAAAAAAGAGGTCTAAATGTGAGTGGGGTCTGCAAAAGAGTATATAAGGAAAAGAATTGAGACAGTAAAGTAGTAGGAGAAATTGCAAGAAGATGACCAGACCTGCCATTCTGTTCAAGACCTGTGACGTTTCTTTTGTGGATTTCTTTGCCTGTGTTTGAGCATTTTCTTCATCCAGGACATCACCAAGCCACCCCGACCAAAAAGGGACTGTAATTATTTCTGTTTTTTCTTATTTATCAATCTTGGTCTTTAGTTGTAGGTTGTTATTAGTCTTTGTCTTTGTTAAAAATTAAATGTGTTTTAGTTGTTAAAACTGTGTTTGTCATCCCTTGCTGTTGCTGTTGTGTTATAAATGTAATAACAAATCGGCGCCATAACAAATTGGGGGCTCAAGGTCCGGGATAGACCATTGTGTGAGTAATTTATTGAAAATCTAACATTCCAAATTGTGAAATTGTTTTTGTGAATTTTCCTAGATATATATTGACAACAGCAATGGATGATTTCTTGGCATCACCAACCGTAGGGGTTTTGAAGTCTTTTAAAAAGACAGAACTGCTAGAAATTTGCAGACAGTTGGAGCTGACAGAGGTGAAACCAGCCATGCGAAAAGCAAGACTGGCTAGAGAGATAGTTGAATATTACATTGATGAAAATGTGTTTGCACCAGGAGATCTGGAACAGTTTCCAGTGGAAAATCCAAATATAGAAATGGAACTTAAATTAAAAATGCTAGAGATTGAAAGGGAGGAAAGAGAAAAAGAAAGGGAGGAAAAAGAGAAAGAAAGGGAAGAAAGAGAAAAAGAAAGGGAGGAAAAAGAGAAACAAAGAGAATTTGAGAGGGAAGAAAAAGAAAAACAAAGGCAGTTTGAGTTAGAAAAATTAGCAAGAGAAGAAAAACAAAGAGAATTTGAGAGAGAGAAAGAGGAAAGAGCAGAAAGAGAGAGACAGAGACAGAGAGATTTTGAATTAGAGAAATTCGATAGAGAAGAAAGACTCCAAATGGAGCAACTAAAAATTAAAATTGAAACTAAAAATAAATTTTGTGCCAGTCAGGAGGTAAAATTGGTGCCCCCATTTTCAGAAAAGGACGTAGACAACTATTTCCAGTGTTTTGAAAAGGTAGCAAAGAGTTGCCAGTGGCCAAAGGAACACTGGCCTCTGATGTTGCAAACTGTCCTAAAGGGTAAAGCTCAACAAGCCTATTCGACTTTGTCTGCAGATGATTCCTCTGATTATGAGGTTGTCAAAAAGGTTATTTTGAGAGCTTATGAGTTGGTTCCAGAGGCTTACCGACAGAAATTCAGAGGTCTGAAGAAATCTGAAAATCAGACTTATGTTGAATTTGCTAATGAGAAGCAGGTTTGCTTTGAGCGCTGGTGTACTTCTATGGAGGTCAAGGATGATTTCAACTCACTAAAAGAGATGGTGTTAGTTGAAGAATTCAAGAACTGTGTTAAGGATGATGTTAAGACCTACCTTAATGAGAAGCAAGCACTGAACTTGCAATCAGCTGCCAAATTTGCAGATGAATATGTTCTCACTCATAAGTCCAAATTTCAGTCTAGCAGTAACAATAAATGGTCCCAATTTCAGAAAAAGGGTTATGGTGATACCCAAGATTCCTCACCCAAAGACAAAGACAAATCTGGTGATGGTGCTCAGAAATCCAGTAACAGGTCTGATCAAAGTGTGAAAGCTGACAGTGACAAAAGTGGTCTAGTTTGCAGTTATTGCAAGAAATCTGGTCATGTTACAACTAACTGTTGGTTCCTTAAAGCTAAGAAAGAAAAAGAAAAGGATACCAAACCAAATGCCTTTGTGAAAACAAGGTTAGAAACCCCTGTAGTAGATAACCAATCTGCTAAATTACCTGCTTCTTGTGGGGCTAAAAAGCCTAATACAGCTGACTTTGTGAGGGAGGAATTTCTTCCATTTGTGTCAGAGGGATTTGTGGCTCTGAATGAGCATACTACTCCTGTCCCCATATATATCCTAAGGGATACCGGAGCTTCTCAGTCACTTTTGTTGATGGACTCCTTGGAGTTACGTGATGAGACCGCTTCAGGGGATTTCATACTTGTACAAGGTATTGAAGGGAGGACTGTATCTGTACCCCTGCGCTCTATATTCTTGAAGTCAGATTTAGTTACAGGACAGGTAAAGGTGGGACTTATGTCAAGTCTACCTATAAAAGGTGTTTCTCTGTTGCTAGGCAATGACCTGGCTGGGGGCAAAGTAGTTCCCCCTGTACATCTTACTTCACAGCCGAGCACTGAAAATGGGGATGAGGACCCATCTCTGTATCCTTCTTGCGCAGTGACTCGTGCTATGGCCAAGAAGGCTAAAGAAGATGATGTTGTGGTGCCGTCCAGTACATTGAATAGTCAGGACTCAGGTGGTTCGCCTCATGACTCTGATTGGCCTACTATGGTTTCTCCGTTTGAGGACTTATCAGATACTTTTATCAGTTCTCTATTCAGCCAGCCGGATGGGTCTGGTGATTCTGATGTGTCTGGAGACTTGTCTCTGTCCAGAAAGCGGTTGATTGAGGAGCAAACTAATGATCCTGAAATTGGTGTACTAAAGAGGAGAGCCCTTCCTGAAAAAGAAATAGATGCAGTTCCAGTTGGGTATTATCTCAAGGATGGTGTGTTGATGCGGAAGTGGCGCCCTCCTGATATCCCTGCCAATGCAGATTGGGCAGTGGTCAGGCAAATTGTTGTTCCGAAGGTCTATAGGAATGAGATCTTAACAATGGCTCATAGTTTACCTTTAGGAGGTCATCTTGGTGTTAACAAGACTGTTGATAAGATCATGAAACACTTTTTTTGGCCTGGGCTTCGGAAAGACGTTTCCAACTTTTGCAAAACCTGTCACACTTGTCAGGTAGTTGGAAAACACCAGTTAGACCCACCTGTAGCTCCATTGCAGCCTATCCCAGCATTTGGGGAGCCATTCTCTAGGGTCATTGTTGATTGCGTTGGTCCATTACCCAAGACTAGATCTGGAAATCAGTACTTGTTGACAATCATGTGTGCATCTACCAGATTCCCCGAAGCCATACCTCTACGTAACATCAAGGCAACTGCAATCTCGAAGGCTTTGATAAAGTTCTTCACGTTGTTTGGTCTTCCCAGGGAAATTCAGTCAGACCAAGGTAGCAATTTCACTTCAGGATTGTTTCAGCAGGTTGTGTATGAACTAGGTGCAAAGCAGATTCTTTCTAGTGCCTATCATCCAGAAAGTCAGGGTGCCTGGGATGAAGGGGTTCATTTGCTGTTGTTTGCAGCTAGAGAAGCAGTGCAGGAGTCTACTGGATTCAGTCCATTTGAGCTAGTGTTTGGTCATGAAGTGAGAGGACCTTTGCTATTATTGAGTGAACAATGGCAAGAGAAAGAGCCGCAAATCAGTCTGTTAGACTATGTTAGTAAGTTCAAGGAAAGATTGCATGCAGCTTGTGACCTTGCCAAAGAAAACTTGAAATCAAGTCAGGGAAAAATGAAAACTTGGTACGATCATAAGGCTAGAAGCCGTGAGTTTAAACCAGGAGAAAAGGTCCTTGTGTTGTTTCCCTTGCAGTCCAATCCATTGCAGGCTAGATTTCATGGTCCATATGAAATTCTGACAAAACTCAATGATCTCAATTACATTGTGAAGACTCCAGATAGGAGAAAACTAAAACAATTGTGTCATATTAACATGCTAAAGCCTTATCATGACAGAAATGGTAGGGTTGCAGCTGTCACTTCAGATTCTCCAATGGTCGAAACGTGTGAAGATGAGGGGGAGTTTCAAGATGATGAACCAAGAATTAAAGCTGAAGTTCTTTCATGTAAATTGTCAAACACTGAAGTGTTGCAAAATCTTGATGTAAAACTCCAGCACTTAGAACCCTCACAGAGAGATCAGTTTGAAAGGTTGATCAAGAAAAATGAGGATTTGTTTCCTGATGTTCCAAAGAGAGTTACTATAGCCTCTCATGATGTAGATGTTGGTGATGCCAAACCAATAAAACAGCATCCATACCGGATGAATCCTGAAAAGAGAAAGATTGCTGAGAAAGAGGTTGAGTACATGTTAAAACATGATATTATCAGACCCTCCAACTCCGATTGGAGTTCACCCTGTGTGCTAGTTCCAAAACCTGATGGAAATACTAGATTCTGTACAGATTATCGCAAAGTCAATGCTGTAACTAGAACTGATGTGTTTCCAATACCTAGGATTGATGATTGTATTGATAGTGTAGGGCAAGCAAAGTTTCTGAACAAGATTGATTTATTGAAGGGTTATTGGTGTGTGCCTTTAACTGAGAGGGCCAAGAGCATCTCTGCTTTTGCCACACCATCTGGATTGTACCAGTATGAAGTCCTACCCTTTGGCATGAAAAATGCCCCAGCCACGTTCCAAAGGATGATACAGTCTACAATCGCCGGATTGCCACACACGGGTGCATACATCGATGACCTGATCACATGGAGTGACTCCTGGGAAGAACATCTAAAAGATGTAGAGACGTTGTTCCAGCGCCTGACCCAGGCTAACCTGACTGTTAACCTGAACAAGAGTGACTTTGGTTGTGCTACTGTCACCTATCTTGGCTACGTCATAGGCCAGGGTAAGGTGGCACCCATAAATGCTAAAGTCCAAGCCATCATGGACTTTCCAGTTCCTGACAACAAAAAAGCTTTGCGCCGCTTCCTTGGAATGATCGGGTACTACCGCAAGTTCTGCAAGAACTTTGCTGAGATTGCTCTCAGTCTAACTAACCAACTGAAGAAAGGCATAAAGTTCACCTGGGATGATGCATGCCAGAGAGCCTTCAATCACCTGAAGTCTCTGCTGTGTCACTTCCCCGTGCTCAAATCTCCTGACTTCAACAAACCGTTCTCCATCGCGGTCGATGCTAGCGACCAAGCTTGTGGATCTGTGCTCCGACAGAGAAGTGACTCTGATGACATTGAGCATCCCGTGGCATACTTCTCCAGGAAGTTCAATCGCCACCAAAGGAACTATTCCACAATAGAGAAGGAACTGTTGGCTCTGGTCCTTTCTTTACAACACTTTGAGGTTTATGTTTGTACAGGACAAAAGCCAATGATTGTGTACACTGACCACAATCCGTTAATGTTTTTGAGTAAGATGAAAAACAAGAATCGGAGATTGTTGAATTGGAGTTTGATTTTACAGGAGTTTGACTTGGAAATTAAGCATGTGAAGGGTACAGACAATGTAATTGCTGATTGCTTATCCCGTGTTTGAATGTGTATATATATATCATGTGTTTGAATATTGTATGATATGTATATGTAGACAAGTGTTCACTTAACCATTTTGTATTGAAAAGAAAAATTTTGCCTTTATGAGTCAAAATTTTTCCCTTTTGGAATGGAGGTGTAATGTGAATATAGGCCACTAGATGGCAGTATTTACCTTTTTTTTGTTAAGCTCAGACTGGAGTCATGTTTAGACATGTCCTGAACATGTCTGGGGCAAGTCTCAGAAAGTTAAAAAAAAGAGGTCTAAATGTGGGTGGGGTCTGAAAGAGAGTATATAAGGAAAAGAATTGAGACAGTAAAGTAGTAGGAGAAATTGCAAGAAGATGACCAGACCTGCCATTCTGTTCAAGACCTGTGACGTTTCTTTTGTGGATTTCTTTGCCTGTGTTTGAGCATTTTCTTCATCCAGGACATCACCAAGCCACCCCACTAAAAAGGGACTGTAATTATTTCTGTTTTTTCTTATTTATCAATCTTGGTCTTTAGTTGTAGGTTGTTATTAGTCTTTGTCTTTGTTAAAAATTAAATGTGTTTTAGTTGTTAAAACAGTGTTTGTCATCCCTTGCTGTTGCTGTTGTGTTATAAATGTAATAACAAATCGGGGCCATAACAGCGTATAGGCACAGTTTCAGAGCTCTTGCGCGCTTAATTAGAGAGATAGGAGCATTTTCACTCCAATTCAGTCGTGTAGTCACAATTCACTCAAGTTTGTCACTTTCCCACTGAGTTACATACAGAATGATAAATTTTAATAAGCAGAACTAAAAAAAAAAAAGTTTTTGAAAAAGTGCATATCTTCACTTCAGAGGCTTATATTCACTTCCAAATGACCGAACGAGCACATTGGACCAAAGGAGACCATATATGCATTGCACTGTGATCTGAAGTAGTTTCCAGGCCAGAAACACGCACAGATTCACCTTCTGAGTTTAAAACCTCAAGGAAGCGTGTTTATATGAAAGTGCGTATAGGCACAGTTTCAGAGCTCTAGCGCGCTTAATTAGAGAGATAGGAGCATTTTCACTCCAATTCAGTCGTGTAGTCACAATTCACTCAAGTTTGTCACTTTCCCACTGAGTTACATACAGAATGATAAATTTTAACAAGCAGAACAAAAAAAAAAAAGTTTTTGAAAAAGTGCATATCTTCACTTCAGAAGCTTATATTCACTTCCAAATGACCGAACGAGCACATTGGACCAAAGGAGACCATATATGCATTGCACTGTGATCTGAAGCAGTTTCCAGGCCAGAAACACGCACAGATTCACCTTCTGAGTTTAAAACCTCAAAGAAGCGTGTTTATATGAAAGTGCGTATAGGCACAGTTTCAGAGCTCTAGCGCGCTTAATTAGAGAGATAGGAGCATTTTCACTCCAATTCAGTCGTGTAGTCACAATTCACTCAAGTTTGTCACTTTCCCACTGAGTTACATACAGAATGATAAATTTTAACAAGCAGAACTAAAAAAAAAAAAGTTTTTGAAAAAGTGCATATCTTCACTTCAGAAGCTTATATTCACTTCCAAATGACCGAACGAGCACATTGGACCAAAGGAGACCATATATGCATTGCATTGTGATCTGAAGCAGTTTCCAGGCCAGAAACACGTACAGATTCACCTTCTGAGTTTAAAACCTCAAGGAAGCGTGTTTATATGAAAGTGCATATAGGCACAGTTTCAGCGCTCTAGCGCGCTTAATTACAGAGATACGAGCATTTTCCCTACAATTCAGTCATTTAGTCACAATTCACTCAAGTTTGTCACTTTCCCACTGTTACACACAGAATGAAAATTTTTGCCAAGCAAAACTTAAAAAAAAAAAGTTTTTGAAAAAGTGCATATCTTCACTTCAGAAGCTTATATTCACTTTCAAATGACCATTCAAGCAAATTGGACCAAACGAGACCATATATGCATTGCACTGTGATCTGAAGCAGTTTCCAGGCCAGAAACACGCACAGATTCACCTTCTGAGTTTAAAACCTCAAGGAAGCGTGTTTATATGAAAGTGCGAATAGGCACAGTTTCAGCGCTCTAGCGCGCTTAATTAGAGAGATAGGAGCATTTTCACTCCAATTCAGTCGTGTAGTCACAATTCACTCAAGTTTGTCACTTTCCCACTGAGTAACATACAGAATGATAAATTTTAACAAGCAGAACGAAAAAAAAAAAAAGTTTTTGAAAAAGTGCATATCTTCACTTCAGAAGCTTATATTCACTTCCAAATAACCGAACGAGCACATTGGACCAAAGGAGACCATATATGCATTGCACTGTGATCTGAAGCAGT
Source organism: Gymnothorax reevesii (assembly GCA_029721435.1). Lineage (NCBI taxonomy): Eukaryota > Metazoa > Chordata > Actinopteri > Anguilliformes > Muraenidae > Gymnothorax > Gymnothorax reevesii. Next base: position 111,438,864 of record CM056580.1, on the reverse strand, counting down.
TTCCAGGCCAGAAACACGCACAGATTCACCTTCTGAGTTTAAAACCTCAAAGAAGCGTGTTGATATGAAAGTGCGTATAGGCACAGTTTCAGAGCTCTAGCGCGCTTAATTAGAGAGATAGGAGCATTTTCACTCCAATTCAGTCGTGTAGTCACAATTCACTCAAGTTTGTCACTTTCCCACTGAGTTACATACAGAATGATAAATTATAACAAGCAGAACTAAAAAAAAGAAAGTTTTTGAAAAAGTGCATATCTTCACCTCAGAAGCTTATATTCACTTACAAATGACCATTCAAGCAAATTGGACCAAACGAGACCATATATGCATTGCACTGTGATCTGAAGCAGTTTCCAGGCCAGAAACACGCACAGATTCACCTTCTGAGTTTAAAACCTCAAGGAAGCGTGTTTATATGAAAGTGCGAATAGGCACAGTTTCAGCGCTCTAGCGCGCTTAATTAGAGAGATAGGAGCATTTTCACTCCAATTCAGTCGTGTCGTCACAATTCACTCAAGTTTGTCACTTTCCCACTGAGTTACATGCAGAATGATAAATTTTAACAAGCAGAACTAAAAAAAAAAAAGTTTTTGAAAAAGTGCATATCTTCACTTCAGAAGCTTATATTCACTTCCAAATGACCGAACGAGCACATTGGACCAAAGGAGACCATATATGCATTGCACTGTGATCTGAAGCAGTTTCCAGGCCAGAAACACGCACAGATTCACCTTCTATGTTTAAAACCTCAAGGAAGCGTGTTTATATGAAAGTGCATATAGGCACAGTTTCAGCGCTCTAGCAAGCTTAATTACTGAGATACGAGCATTTTCCCTACAATTCAGTCATTTAGTCACAATTCACTCAAGTTTGTCACTTTCCCACTGTTACACACAGAATGAAAATTTTTGCCAAGCAAAACTTAGAAAAAAAAAAGTTTTTGAAAAAGTGCATATCTTCACTTCAGAAGCTTATATTCACTTTCAAATGACCATTCAAGCAAATTGGACCAAACGAGACCATATATGCATTGCACTGTGATCTGAAGCAGTTCCCAGGCCAGAAACACGCACAGATTCACCTTCTGAGTTTAAAACCTCAAGGAAGCGTGTTTATATGAAAGTGCGAAAAGGCACAGTTTCAGCGCTCTAGCGCGCTTAATTAGAGAGATAGGAGCATTTTCACTCCAATTCAGTCGTGTAGTCACAATTCACTCAAGTTTGTCACTTTCCCACTGAGTTACATACAGAATGATAAATTTTAACATGCAGAACTAAAAAAAAGAAAGTTTTTGAAAAAGTGCATATCTTCACTTCAGAAGCTTATATTCACTTCCAAATGACCGAACAAGCACATTGGACCAAAGGAGACCATATATGCATTGCACTGTGATCTGAAGCAGTTTCCAGGCCAGAAACACGCACAGATTCACCTTCTGAGTTTAAAACCTCAAGGAAGCGTGTTTATATGAAAGTGCGTATAGGCACAGTTTCAGAGCTCTAGCGCGCTTAATTACAGAGATACGAGCATTTTCCCTACAATTCAGTCATTTAATCACAATTCACTCAAGTTTGTCACTTTCCCACTGTTACACACAGAATGATAATTTTAACAAGCAGAACTAAAAAAAAGAAAGTTTTTGAAAAAGTGCATATCTTCACTTCAGAAGCTTATATTCACTTCCAAATGACCGAACGAGCACATTGGACCAAAAGAGACCATATATGCATTGCACTGTGATCTGAAGCAGTTCCCAGGCCAGAAACACGCACAGATTCACCTTCTGAGTTTAAAAGCTCAAGGAAGCGTGTTTATATGAAAGTCCGTATAGGCACAGTTTCAGAGCTCTAGCGCGCTTAATTAGAGAGATAGGAGCATTTTCACTCCAATTCAGTCGTGTAGTCACAATTCACTCAAGTTTGTCACTTTCCCACTGAGTTACACACAGAATTAAAAATTTTGACAGGCAGAACTAAAAAAAAGAAAGTTTTTGAAAAAGTGCATATCTTCACTTCAGAAGCTTATATTCACTTCCAAATGACCGAACGAGCACATTGGACCAAAGGAGACCATATATGCATTGCACTGTGATCTGAAGCAGATTCCAGGCCAGAAACACGCACAGATTCACCTTCTGAGTTTAAAACCTCAAGGAAGCGTGTTTATATGAAAGTGCGTATAGGCACAGTTTCAGAGCTCGAGCGCGCTTAATTAGAGAGATACGAGCATTTTCACTCCAATTCAGTCGTGTAGTCACAATTCACTCAAGTTTGTCACTTTCCCACTGAGTTACACACAGAATGATAAATTTTAACAAGCAGAACTAAAAAAAAAAAAGTTTTTGAAAAAGTGCATATCTTGACTTCAGAAGCTTTTATTCACTTCCAAATGACCGAACGAGCACATTGGACCAAAGGAGACCATATATGCATTGCACTGTGATCTGAAGCAGTTTCCAGGCCAGAAACACGCACAGATTCACCTTCTGAGTTTAAAACCTCAAGGAAGCGTGTTTATATGAAAGTGCGTATAGGCACAGTTTCAGAGCTCTCGCGCGCTTAATTAGACTGATAGGAGCATTTTCACTCCAATTCAGTCGTGTAGTCACAATTCACTCAAGTTTGTCACTTTCCCACTGAGTTACATACAGAATGATAAATTTTGACAAGCAGAACTAAAAAAAGAAAGTTTTTGAAAAAGTGCATATCTTCACTTCAGAAGCTTATATTCACTTCCAAATGACCATTCAAGCAAATTGGACCAAACGAGACCATATATGCATTGCACTGTGATCTGAAGCAGTTCCCAGGCCAGAAACACGCACAGATTCACCTTCTGAGTTTAAAACCTCAAAGAAGCGTGTTTATATGAAAGTGCGTATAGGCACAGTTTCAGAGCTCTAGGGCGCTTAATTAGAGAGATAGGAGCATTTTCACTCCAATTCAGTCGTGTAGTCACAATTCACTCAAGTTTGTCACTTTCCCACAGAGTTACATACAGAATGATAAATTTTAACAAGCAGAACTAAAAAAAAGAAAGTTTTTGAAAAAGTGCATATCTTCACTTCAGAAGCTTATATTCACTTCCAAATGACCGAACGAGCACATTGGACCAAAGGAGACCATATATGCATTGCACTGTGATCTGAAGCAGTTTCCAGGCCAGAAACACGCACAGATTCACCTTCTGAGTTTAAAACCTCAAGGAAGCGTGTTTATATGAAAGTGCGAATAGGCACAGTTTCAGCGCTCTAGCGCGCTTAATTAGAGAGTTAGGAGCATTTTCACTCCAATTCAGTCGTGTAGTCACAATTCACTCAAGTTTGTCACTTTCCCACAGAGTTACATACAGAATGATGAATTTTAACATGCAGAACTAAAAAAAAGAAAGTTTTTGAAAAAGTGCATATCTTCACTTCAGAAGCTTATATTCACTTTCAAATGACCATTCAAGCAAATTGGACCAAACGAGACCATATATGCATTGCACTGTGATCTGAAGCAGTTCCCAGGCCAGAAACACGCACAGATTCACCTTCTGAGGTTAAAACCTCAAGGAAGCGTGTTTATATGAAAGTGCGAATAGGCACAGTTTCAGAGCTCTAGCGCGCTTAATTAGAGAGATAGGAGCATTTTAACTCCAATTCAGTCGTGTAGTCACAATTCACTCAAGTTTGTCACTTTCCCACAGAGTTACATACAGAATGATAAATTTTAACAAGCAGAACTAAAAAAAAGAAAGTTTTTGAAAAAGTGCATATCTTCACTTCAGAAGCTTATATTCACTTCCAAATGACCGAACGAGCACATTGGACCAAAGGAGACCATATATGCATTGCACTGTGATCTGAAGCAGTTTCCAGGCCAGAAACACGCACAGATTCACCTTCTGAGTTTAAAACCTCAAGGAAGCGTGTTTATATGAAAGTGCGAATAGGCACAGTTTCAGCGCTCTAGCGCGCTTAATTAGAGAGATAGGAGCATTTTCACTCCAATTCAGTCGTGTCGTCACAATTCACTCAAGTTTGTCACTTTCCCACTGAGTTACATACAGAATGATAAATTTTAACAAGCAGAACTAAAAAAAAAAAAGTTTTTGAAAAAGTGCATATCTTCACTTCAGAAGCTTATATTCACTTCCAAATGACCGAACGAGCACATTGGACCAAAGGAGACCATATATGCATTGCACTGTGATCTGAAGCAGTTTCCAGGCCAGAAACACGCACAGATTCACCTTCTATGTTTAAAACCTCAAGGAAGCGTGTTTATATGAAAGTGCGTATAGGCACAGTTTCAGCGCTCTAGCGCGCTTAATTAGAGAGATAGGAGCATTTTCACTCCAATTCAGTCGTGTAGTCACAATTCACTCAAGTTTGTCACTTTCCCACTGTTACATACAGAATGATAAATTTAAACATGCAGAACTAAAAAAAAAAAGTTTTTGAAAAAGTGCATATCTTGACTTCAGAAGCTTTTATTCACTTCCAAATGACCGAACGAGCACATTGGACCAAAGGAGACCATATATGCATTGCACTGTGATCTGAAGCAGTTTCCAGGCCAGAAACACGCACAGATTCACCTTCTGAGTTTAAAACCTCAAGGAAGCGTGTTTATATGAAAGTGCGTATAGGCACAGTTTCAGAGCTCTCGCGCGCTTAATTAGACTGATAGGAGCATTTTCACTCCAATTCAGTCGTGTAGTCACAATTCACTCAAGTTTGTCACTTTCCCACTGAGTTACATACAGAATGATAAATTTTGACAAGCAGAACTAAAAAAAGAAAGTTTTTGAAAAAGTGCATATCTTCACTTCAGAAGCTTATATTCACTTCCAAATGACCATTCAAGCAAATTGGACCAAACGAGACCATATATGCATTGCACTGTGATCTGAAGCAGTTCCCAGGCCAGAAACACGCACAGATTCACCTTCTGAGTTTAAAACCTCAAAGAAGCGTGTTTATATGAAAGTGCGTATAGGCACAGTTTCAGAGCTCTAGGGCGCTTAATTAGAGAGATAGGAGCATTTTCACTCCAATTCAGTCGTGTAGTCACAATTCACTCAAGTTTGTCACTTTCCCACAGAGTTACATACAGAATGATAAATTTTAACAAGCAGAACTAAAAAAAAGAAAGTTTTTGAAAAAGTGCATATCTTCACTTCAGAAGCTTATATTCACTTCCAAATGACCGAACGAGCACATTGGACCAAAGGAGACCATATATGCATTGCACTGTGATCTGAAGCAGTTTCCAGGCCAGAAACACGCACAGATTCACCTTCTGAGTTTAAAACCTCAAAGAAGCGTGTTTATATGAAAGTGCGAATAGGCACAGTTTCAGCGCTCTAGCGCGCTTAATTAGAGAGTTAGGAGCATTTTCACTCCAATTCAGTCGTGTAGTCACAATTCACTCAAGTTTGTCACTTTCCCACAGAGTTACATACAGAATGATGAATTTTAACATGCAGAACTAAAAAAAAGAAAGTTTTTGAAAAAGTGCATATCTTCACTTCAGAAGCTTATATTCACTTTCAAATGACCATTCAAGCAAATTGGACCAAACGAGACCATATATGCATTGCACTGTGATCTGAAGCAGTTCCCAGGCCAGAAACACGCACAGATTCACCTTCTGAGTTTAAAACCTCAAGGAAGCGTGTTTATATGAAAGTGCGAATAGGCACAGTTTCAGAGCTCTAGCGCGCTTAATTAGAGAGATAGGAGCATTTTAACTCCAATTCAGTCGTGTAGTCACAATTCACTCAAGTTTGTCACTTTCCCACAGAGTTACATACAGAATGATAAATTTTAACAAGCAGAACTAAAAAAAAGAAAGTTTTTGAAAAAGTGCATATCTTCACTTCAGAAGCTTATATTCACTTCCAAATGACCGAACGAGCACATTGGACCAAAGGAGACCATATATGCATTGCACTGTGATCTGAAGCAGTTTCCAGGCCAGAAACACGCACAGATTCACCTTCTGAGTTTAAAACCTCAAGGAAGCGTGTTTATATGAAAGTGCGAATAGGCACAGTTTCAGCGCTCTAGCGCGCTTAATTAGAGAGATAGGAGCATTTTCACTCCAATTCAGTCGTGTCGTCACAATTCACTCAAGTTTGTCACTTTCCCACTGAGTTACATACAGAATGATAAATTTTAACAAGCAGAACTAAAAAAAAAAAAGTTTTTGAAAAAGTGCATATCTTCACTTCAGAAGCTTATATTCACTTCCAAATGACCGAACGAGCACATTGGACCAAAGGAGACCATATATGCATTGCACTGTGATCTGAAGCAGTTTCCAGGCCAGAAACACGCACAGATTCACCTTCTATGTTTAAAACCTCAAGGAAGCGTGTTTATATGAAAGTGCGTATAGGCACAGTTTCAGCGCTCTAGCGCGCTTAATTAGAGAGATAGGAGCATTTTCACTCCAATTCAGTCGTGTAGTCACAATTCACTCAAGTTTGTCACTTTCCCACTGTTACATACAGAATGATAAATTTAAACATGCAGAACTAAAAAAAAAAAGTTTTTGAAAAAGTGCATATCTTGACTTCAGAAGCTTTTATTCACTTCCAAATGACCGAACGAGCACATTGGACCAAAGGAGACCATATATGCATTGCACTGTGATCTGAAGCAGTTTCCAGGCCAGAAACACGCACAGATTCACCTTCTGAGTTTAAAACCTCAAGGAAGCGTGTTTATATGAAAGTGCGTATAGGCACAGTTTCAGAGCTCTCGCGCGCTGAATTAGACTGATAGGAGCATTTTCACTCCAATTCAGTCGTGTAGTCACAATTCACTCAAGTTTGTCACTTTCCCACTGAGTTACATACAGAATGATAAATTTTGACAAGCAGAACTAAAAAAAGAAAGTTTTTGAAAAAGTGCATATCTTCACTTCAGAAGCTTATATTCACTTCCAAATGACCATTCAAGCAAATTGGACCAAACGAGACCATATATGCATTGCACTGTGATCTGAAGCAGTTCCCAGGCCAGAAACACGCACAGATTCACCTTCTGAGTTTAAAACCTCAAAGAAGCGTGTTTATATGAAAGTGCGTATAGGCACAGTTTCAGAGCTCTAGGGCGCTTAATTAGAGAGATAGGAGCATTTTCACTCCAATTCAGTCGTGTAGTCACAATTAACTCAAGTTTGTCACTTTCCCACAGAGTTACATACAGAATGATAAATTTTAACAAGCAGAACTAAAAAAAAGAAAGTTTTTGAAAAAGTGCATATCTTCACTTCAGAAGCTTATATTCACTTCCAAATGACCGAACGAGCACATTGGACCAAAGGAGACCATATATGCATTGCACTGTGATCTGAAGCAGTTTCCAGGCCAGAAACACGCACAGATTCACCTTCTGAGTTTAAAACCTCAAGGAAGCGTGTTTATATGAAAGTGCGAATAGGCACAGTTTCAGCGCTCTAGCGCGCTTAATTAGAGAGTTAGGAGCATTTTCACTCCAATTCAGTCGTGTAGTCACAATTCACTCAAGTTTGTCACTTTCCCACAGAGTTACATACAGAATGATGAATTTTAACATGCAGAACTAAAAAAAAGAAAGTTTTTGAAAAAGTGCATATCTTCACTTCAGAAGCTTATATTCACTTTCAAATGACCATTCAAGCAAATTGGACCAAACGAGACCATATATGCATTGCACTGTGATCTGAAGCAGTTCCCAGGCCAGAAACACGCACAGATTCACCTTCTGAGTTTAAAACCTCAAGGAAGCGTGTTTATATGAAAGTGCGAATAGGCACAGTTTCAGAGCTCTAGCGCGCTTAATTAGAGAGATAGGAGCATTTTAACTCCAATTCAGTCGTGTAGTCACAATTCACTCAAGTTTGTCACTTTCCCACAGAGTTACATACAGAATGATAAATTTTAACAAGCAGAACTAAAAAAAAGAAAGTTTTTGAAAAAGTGCATATCTTCACTTCAGAAGCTTATATTCACTTCCAAATGACCGAACGAGCACATTGGACCAAAGGAGACCATATATGCATTGCACTGTGATCTGAAGCAGTTTCCAGGCCAGAAACACGCACAGATTCACCTTCTGAGTTTAAAACCTCAAGGAAGCGTGTTTATATGAAAGTGCGAATAGGCACAGTTTCAGCGCTCTAGCGCGCTTAATTAGAGAGATAGGAGCATTTTCACTCCAATTCAGTCGTGTCGTCACAATTCACTCAAGTTTGTCACTTTCCCACTGAGTTACATACAGAATGATAAATTTTAACAAGCAGAACTAAAAAAAAAAAAGTTTTTGAAAAAGTGCATATCTTCACTTCAGAAGCTTATATTCACTTCCAAATGACCGAACGAGCACATTGGACCAAAGGAGACCATATATGCATTGCACTGTGATCTGAAGCAGTTTCCAGGCCAGAAACACGCACAGATTCACCTTCTATGTTTAAAACCTCAAGGAAGCGTGTTTATATGAAAGTGCATATAGGCACAGTTTCAGCGCTCTAGCAAGCTTAATTACTGAGATACGAGCATTTTCCCTACAATTCAGTCATTTAGTCACAATTCACTCAAGTTTGTCACTTTCCCACTGTTACACACAGAATGAAAATTTTTGCCAAGCAAAACTTAGAAAAAAAAAAAGTTTTTGAAAAAGTGCATATCTTCACTTCAGAAGCTTATATTCACTTTCAAATGACCATTCAAGCAAATTGGACCAAACGAGACCATATATGCATTGCACTGTGATCTGAAGCAGTTCCCAGGCCAGAAACACGCACAGATTCACCTTCTGAGTTTAAAACCTCAAGGAAGCGTGTTTATATGAAAGTGCGAAAAGGCACAGTTTCAGCGCTCTAGCGCGCTTAATTAGAGAGATAGGAGCATTTTCACTCCAATTCAGTCGTGTAGTCACAATTCACTCAAGTTTGTCACTTTCCCACTGTTACACACAGAATGATAATTTTAACAAGCAGAACTAAAAAAAAGAAAGTTTTTGAAAAAGTGCATATCTTCACTTCAGAAGCTTATATTCACTTCCAAATGACCGAACGAGCACATTGGACCAAAAGAGACCATATATGCATTGCACTGTGATCTGAAGCAGTTCCCAGGCCAGAAACACGCACAGATTCACCTTCTGAGTTTAAAAGCTCAAGGAAGCGTGTTTATATGAAAGTCCGTATAGGCACAGTTTCAGAGCTCTAGCGCGCTTAATTAGAGAGATAGGAGCATTTTCACTCCAATTCAGTCGTGTAGTCACAATTCACTCAAGTTTGTCACTTTCCCACTGAGTTACACACAGAATTAAAAATTTTGACAGGCAGAACTAAAAAAAAGAAAGTTTTTGAAAAAGTGCATATCTTCACTTCAGAAGCTTATATTCACTTCCAAATGACCGAACGAGCACATTGGACCAAAGGAGACCATATATGCATTGCACTGTGATCTGAAGCAGATTCCAGGCCAGAAACACGCACAGATTCACCTTCTGAGTTTAAAACCTCAAGGAAGCGTGTTTATATGAAAGTGCGTATAGGCACAGTTTCAGAGCTCGAGCGCGCTTAATTAGAGAGATACGAGCATTTTCACTCCAATTCAGTCGTGTAGTCACAATTCACTCAAGTTTGTCACTTTCCCACTGTTACACACAGAATGATAAATTTTAACAAGCAGAACTAAAAAAAAAAAAGTTTTTGAAAAAGTGCATATCTTGACTTCAGAAGCTTATATTCACTTCCAAATGACCGAACGAGCACATTGGACCAAAGGAGACCATATATGCATTGCACTGTGATCTGAAGCAGTTTCCAGGCCAGAAACACGCACAGATTCACCTTCTGAGTTTAAAACCTCAAGGAAGCGTGTTTATATGAAAGTGCGTATAGGCACAGTTTCAGAGCTCTCGCGCGCTTAATTAGACTGATAGGAGCATTTTCACTCCAATTCAGTCGTGTAGTCACAATTCACTCAAGTTTGTCACTTTCCCACTGAGTTACATACAGAATGATAAATTTTGACAAGCAGAACTAAAAAAAGAAAGTTTTTGAAAAAGTGCATATCTTCACTTCAGAAGCTTATATTCACTTCCAAATGACCATTCAAGCAAATTGGACCAAAGGAGACCATATATGCATTGCACTGTGATCTGAAGCAGTTTCCAGGCCAGAAACACGCACAGATTCACCTTCTGAGTTTAAAACCTCAAGGAAGCGTGTTTATATGAAAGTGCGTATAGGCACAGTTTCAGAGCTCTAGCGCGCTTAATTAGAGAGATAGGAGCATTTTCACTCCAATTCAGTCGTGTAGTCACAATTCACTCAAGTTTGTCACTTTCCCACTGAGTTACATACAGAATGATAAATTGTAACAAGCAGAACTAAAAAAAAGAAAGTTTTTGAAAAAGTGCATATCTTCACTTCAGAAGCTTATATTCACTTCCAAATGACCGAACAAGCACATTGGACCAAAGGAGACCATATATGCATTGCACTGTGATCTGAAGCAGTTTCCAGGCCAGAAACATGCACAGATTCACCTTCTGAGTTTAAAACCTCAAGGAAGCGTGTTTATATGAAAGTGCGTATAGGCACAGTTTCAGCGCTCTAACGCGCTTAATTACAGAGATACGAGCATTTTCCCTACAATTCAGTCATTTAATCACAATTCACTCAAGTTTGTCACTTTCCCACTGTTACACACAGAATGAAAATTTTTGCCAAGCAAAACTTAAAAAAAAAAAAAAGTTTTTGAAAAAGTGCATATCTTCACTTCAGAAGCTTATATTCACTTACAAATGACCATTCAAGCAAATTGGACCAAACGAGACCATATATGCATTGCACTGTGATCTGAAGCAGTTCCCAGGCCAGAAACACGCACAGATTCACCTTCTGAGTTTAAAACCTCAAGGAAGCGTGTTTATTTGAAAGTCCGTATAGGCACAGTTTCAGAGCTCTAGCGCGCTTAATTAGAGAGATAGGAGCATTTTCACTCCAATTCAGTCGTGTAGTCACAATTCACTCAAGTTTGTCACTTTCCCACTGAGTTACATACAGAATGATAAATTTTAACATGCAGAACTAAAAAAAAGAAAGTTTTTGAAAAAGTGCATATCTTCACTTCAGAAGCGTATATTCACTTCCAAATGACCGAACGAGCACATTGGACCAAAAGAGACCATATATGCATTGCACTGTGATCTGAAGCAGTTTCCAGGCCAGAAACACGCACAGATTCACCTTCTGAGTTTAAAACCTCAAGGAAGCGTGTTTATATGAAAGTGCGTATAGGCACAGTTTCAGAGCTCTAGCGCGCTTAATTAGAGAGATAGGAGCATTTTCACTCCAATTCAGTCGTGTAGTCACAATTCACTCAAGTTTGTCACTTTCCCACTGAGTTACATATAGAATGATAAATTGTAACAAGCAGAACTAAAAAAAAGAAAGTTTTTGAAAAAGTGCATATCTTCACTTCAGAAGCTTATATTCACTTCCAAATGACCGAACAAGCACATTGGACCAAAGGAGACCATATATGCATTGCACTGTGATCTGAAGCAGTTTCCAGGCCAGAAACACGCACAGATTCACCTTCTGAGTTTAAAACCTCAAGGAAGCGTGTTTATATGAAAGTGCGTATAGGCACAGTTTCAGAGCTCTAGCGCGCTTAATTAGAGAGATAGGAGCATTTTCACTCCAATTCAGTCGTGTAGTCACAATTCACTCAAGTTTGTCACTTTCCCACTGAGTTACATACAGAATGATAAATTTTAACAAGCAGAACTAAAAAAAAGAAAGTTTTTGAAAAAGTGCAAATCTTCACTTCAGAAGCTTATATTCACTTCCAAATGACCGAACGAGCACATTGGACCAAAGGAGACCATATATGCATTGCACTGTGATCTGAAGCAGTTTCCAGGCCAGAAACACGCACAGATTCACCTTCTGAGTTTAAAACCTCAAGGAAGCGTGTTTATATGAAAGTGCGTATAGGCACAGTTTCAGCGCTCTAGCGCGCTTAATTACAGAGATACGAGCATTTTCCCTACAATTCAGTCATTTAATAACAATTCACTCAAGTTTGTCACTTTCCCACTGTTACACACAGAATTAAAATTTTTGCCAAGCAAAACTTAAAAAAAAAAAAAAAGTTTTTGAAAAAGTGCATATCTTCACTTCAGAAGCTTATATTCACTTACAAATGACCATTCAAGCAAATTGGACCAAACGAGACCATATATGCATTGCACTGTGATCTGAAGCAGTTCCCAGGCCAGAAACACGCACAGATTCACCTTCTGAGTTTAAAACCTCAAGGAAGCGTGTTTATATGAAAGTCCGTATAGGCACAGTTTCAGAGCTCTAGCGCGCTTAATTAGACTGATAGGAGCATTTTCACTCCAATTCAGTCGTGTAGTCACAATTCACTCAAGTTTGTCACTTTCCCACTGAGTTACATACAGAATGATAAATTTTAACATGCAGAACTAAAAAAAAGAAAGTTTTTGAAAAAGTGCAAATCTTCACTTCAGAAGCTTATATTCACTTCCAAATGACCGAACGAGCACATTGGACCAAAGGAGACCATATATGCATTGCACTGTGATCTGAAGCAGTTCCCAGGCCAGAAACACGCACAGATTCACCTTCTGAGTTTAAAACCTCAAGGAAGCGTGTTTATATGAAAGTGCGTATAGGCACAGTTTCAGAGCTCTAGCGCGCTGAATTACAGAGATACGAGCATTTTCCCTACAATTCAGTCATTTAATCACAATTCACTCAAGTTTGTCACTTTCCCACTGTTACACACAGAATGATAAATTTTAACAAGCAGAACTAAAAAAAAGAAAGTTTTTGAAAAAGTGCATATCTTCACTTCAGAAGCTTATATTCACTTCCAAATGACCGAACGAGCACATTGGACCAAAAGAGACCATATATGCATTGCACTGTGATCTGAAGCAGTTTCCAGGCCAGAAACACGCACAGATTCACCTTCTGAGTTTAAAACCTCAAGGAAGCGTGTTTATATGAAAGTGCGTATAGGCACAGTTTCAGAGCTCTAGCGCGCTTAATTAGAGAGATAGGAGCATTTTCACTCCAATTCAGTCGTGTAGTCACAATTCACTCAAGTTTGTCACTTTCCCACTGAGAAACATATAGAATGATAAATTGTAACAAGCAGAACTAAAAAAAAGAAACTTTTGAAAAAGTGCATATCTTCACTTCAGAAGCTTATATTCACTTCCAAATGACCGAACAAGCACATTGGACCAAAGGAGACCATATATGCATTGCACTGTGATCTGAAGCAGTTTCCAGGCCAGAAACACGCACAGATTCACCTTCTGAGTTTAAAACCTCAAGGAAGCGTGTTTATATGAAAGTGCGTATAGGCACAGTTTCAGAGCTCTAGCGCGCTTAATTAGAGAGATAGGAGCATTTTCACTCCAATTCAGTCGTGTAGTCACAATTCACTCAAGTTTGTCACTTTCCCACTGAGTTACATACAGAATGATAAATTTTAACAAGCAGAACTAAAAAAAAGAAAGTTTTTGAAAAAGTGCATATCTTCACTTCAGAAGCTTATATTCACTTCCAAATGACCGAACGAGCACATTGGACCAAAGGAGACCATATATGCATTGCACTGTGATCTGAAGCAGTTTCCAGGCCAGAAACACGCACAGATTCACCATCTGAGTTTAAAACCTCAAGGAAGCGTTTTTATATGAAAGTGCGTATAGGCACAGTTTCAGCGCTCTAGCGCGCTTAATTAGAGAGATAGGAGCATTTTCACTCCAATTCAGTCGTGTAGTCACAATTCACTCAAGTTTGTCACTTTCCCACTGAGTTACATACAGAATGATAAATTTTAACAAGCAGAACTAAAAAAAAAAAAGTTTTTGAAAAAGTGCATATCTTCACTTCAGAAGCTTATATTCACTTCCAAATGACCGAACGAGCACATTGGACCAAAAGAGACCATATATGCATTGCACTGTGATCTGAAGCAGTTTCCAGGCCAGAAACACGCACAGATTCACCTTCTGAGTTTAAAACCTCAAGGAAGCGTGTTTATATGAAAGTGCGTATAGGCACAGTTTCAGCGCTCTAGCGCGCTTAATTACAGAGATACGAGCATTTTCCCTACAATTCAGTCATTTAATCACAATTCACTCAAGTTTGTCACTTTCCCACTGTTACACACAGAATGAAAATTTTTGCCAAGCAAAACTTAAAAAAAAAAAAAAGTTTTTGAAAAAGTGCATATCTTCACTTCAGAAGCTTATATTCACTTACAAATGACCATTCAAGCAAATTGGACCAAACGAGACCATATATGCATTGCACTGTGATCTGAAGCAGTTCCCAGGCCAGAAACACGCACAGATTCACCTTCTGAGTTTAAAACCTCAAGGAAGCGTGTTTATATGAAAGTGCGTATAGGCACAGTTTCAGAGCTCTAGCGCGCTTAATTAGAGAGATAGGAGCATTTTCACTCCAATTCAGTCGTGTAGTCACAATTCACTCAAGTTTGTCACTTTCCCACTGAGAAACATATAGAATGATAAATTGTAACAAGCAGAACTAAAAAAAAGAAACTTTTGAAAAAGTGCATATCTTCACTTCAGAAGCTTATATTCACTTCCAAATGACCGAACAAGCACATTGGACCAAAGGAGACCATATATGCATTGCACTGTGATCTGAAGCAGTTTCCAGGCCAGAAACACGCACAGATTCACCTTCTGAGTTTAAAACCTCAAGGAAGCGTGTTTATATGAAAGTGCGTATAGGCACAGTTTCAGAGCTCTAGCGCGCTTAATTAGAGAGATAGGAGCATTTTCACTCCAATTCAGTCGTGTAGTCACAATTCACTCAAGTTTGTCACTTTCCCACTGAGTTACATACAGAATGATAAATTTTAACAAGCAGAACTAAAAAAAAGAAAGTTTTTGAAAAAGTGCATATCTTCACTTCAGAAGCTTATATTCACTTCCAAATGACCGAACGAGCACATTGGACCAAAGGAGACCATATATGCATTGCACTGTGATCTGAAGCAGTTTCCAGGCCAGAAACACGCACAGATTCACCATCTGAGTTTAAAACCTCAAGGAAGCGTTTTTATATGAAAGTGCGTATAGGCACAGTTTCAGCGCTCTAGCGCGCTTAATTAGAGAGATAGGAGCATTTTCACTCCAATTCAGTCGTGTAGTCACAATTCACTCAAGTTTGTCACTTTCCCACTGAGTTACATACAGAATGATAAATTTTAACAAGCAGAACTAAAAAAAAAAAAGTTTTTGAAAAAGTGCATATCTTCACTTCAGAAGCTTATATTCACTTCCAAATGACCGAACGAGCACATTGGACCAAAGGAGACCATATATGCATTGCACTGTGATCTGAAGCAGTTTCCAGGCCAGAAACACGCACAGATTCACCATCTGAGTTTAAAACCTCAAGGAAGCGTGTTTATATAAAAGTCCGTATAGGCACAGTTTCAGAGCTCTAGCGCGCTTAATTAGAGAGATAGGAGCATTTTCACTCCAATTCAGTCGTGTAGTCACAATTCACTCAAGTTTGTCACTTTCCCACTGAGTTACATACAGAATGATAAATTTTAACAAGCAGAACTAAAAAAAAAAAAGTTTTTGAAAAAGTGCAAATCTTCACTTCAGAAGCTTATATTCACTTCCAAATGACCGAACGAGCACATTGGACCAAAAGAGACCATATATGCATTGCACTGTGATCTGAAGCAGTTTCCAGGCCAGAAACACGCACAGATTCACCTTCTGAGTTTAAAACCTCAAGGAAGCGTGTTTATATGAAAGTGCGTATAGGCACAGTTTCAGCGCTCTAGCGCGCTTAATTACAGAGATACGAGCATTTTCCCTACAATTCAGTCATTTAATCACAATTCACTCAAGTTTGTCACTTTCCCACTGTTACACACAGAATGAAAATTTTTGCCAAGCAAAACTTAAAAAAAAAAAAAAGTTTTTGAAAAAGTGCATATCTTCACTTCAGAAGCTTATATTCACTTACAAATGACCATTCAAGCAAATTGGACCAAACGAGACCATATATGCATTGCACTGTGATCTGAAGCAGTTCCCAGGCCAGAAACACGCACAGATTCACCTTCTGAGTTTAAAACCTCAAGGAAGCGTGTTTATATAAAAGTCCGTATAGGCACAGTTTCAGAGCTCTAGCGCGCTTAATTAGAGAGATAGGAGCATTTTCACTCCAATTCAGTCGTGTAGTCACAATTCACTCAAGTTTGTCACTTTCCCACTGAGTTACATACAGAATGATAAATTTTAACATGCAGAACTAAAAAAAAGAAAGTTTTTGAAAAAGTGCAAATCTTCACTTCAGAAGCTTATATTCACTTCCAAATGACCGAACGAGCACATTGGACCAAAGGAGACCATATATGCATTGCACTGTGATCTGAAGCAGTTTCCAGGCCAGAAACACGCACAGATTCACCTTCTGAGTTTAAAACCTCAAGGAAGCGTGTTTATATGAAAGTGCGAATAGGCACAGTTTCAGAGCTCTAGCGCGCTTAATTAGAGAGATAGGAGCATTTTCACTCCAATTCAGTCGTGTAGTCACAATTCACTCAAGTTTGTCACTTTCCCACTGAGTTACATGCAGAATGATAAATTTTAACATGCAGAACTAAAAAAAAGAAAGTTTTTGAAAAAGTGCAAATCTTCACTTCAGAAGCTTATATTCACTTCCAAATGACCGTACGAGCACATTGGACCAAAGGAGACCATATATGCATTGCACTGTGATCTGAAGCAGTTTCCAGGCCAGAAACACGCACAGATTCACCTTTTGAGTTTAAAACCTCAAGGAAGCGTGTTTATATGAAAGTGCGAATAGGCACAGTTTCAGAGCTCTAGCGCGCTTAATTAGAGAGATAGGAGCATTTTCACTCCAATTCAGTCGTGTAGTCACAATTCACTCAAGTTTGTCACTTTCCCACTGAGTTACATGCAGAATGATAAATTTTAACATGCAGAACTAAAAAAAAGAAAGTTTTTGAAAAAGTGCATATCTTCACTTCAGAAGCTTATATTCACTTCCAAATGACCGAACGAGCACATTGGACCAAAAGAGACCATATATGCATTGCACTGTGATCTGAAGCAGTTTCCAGGCCAGAAACACGCACAGATTCACCATCTGAGTTTAAAACCTCAAGGAAGCGTGTTTATATGAAAGTGCGAATAGGCACAGTTTCAGCGCTCTAGCGCGCTTAATTAGAGAGATAGGAGCATTTTCACTCCAATTCAGTCGTGTAGTCACAATTCACTCAAGTTTGTCACTTTCCCACAGAGTTACATACAGAATGATAAATTTTAACATGCAGAACTAAAAAAAAAGAAAGTTTTTGAAAAAGTGCATATCTTCACTTCAGAAGCTTATATTCACTTCCAAATGACCGAACGAGCACATTGGACCAAAGGAGACCATATATGCATTGCACTGTGATCTGAAGCAGTTTCCAGGCCAGAAACACGCACAGATTCACCTTCTGAGTTTAAAACCTCAAGGAAGCGTGTTTATATGAAAGTGCGTATAGGCACAGTTTCACGCTCTAGCGCGCTTAATTAGAGAGATAGGAGCATTTTCACTCCAATTCAGTCGTGTGGTCACAATTCACTCAAGTTTGTCACTTTCCCACTGAGTTACATACAGAATGATAAATTTTAACAAGCAGAACTAAAAAAAAAAAGTTTTTGAAAAAGTGCATATCTTCACTTCAGAAGCTTATACTCACTTACAAATGACCATTCAAGCAAATTGGACCAAACGAGACCATATATGCATTGCACTGTGATCTGAAGCAGTTCCCAGGCCAGAAACACGCACAGATTCACCTTCTGAGTTTAAAACCTCAAGGAAGCGTGTTTATATGAAAGTCCGTATAGGCACAGTTTCAGAGCTCTAGCGCGCTTAATTAGAGAGATAGGAGCATTTTCACTCCAATTCAGTCGTGTAGTCACAATTCACTCAAGTTTGTCACTTTCCCACTGAGTTACATACAGAATGATAAATTTTAACAAGCAGAACTAAAAAAAAAAAAAGTTTTTGAAAAAGTGCATATCTTCACTTCAGAAGGTTTTATTCACTTCCAAATGACCGAACGAGCACATTGGACCAAAGGAGACCATATATGCATTGCACTGTGATCTGAAGCAGTTTCCAGGCCAGAAACACGCACAGATTCACCATCTGAGTTTAAAACCTCAAGGAAGCGTGTTTATATGAAAGTGCGTATAGGCACAGTTTCAGCGCTCTAGCGCGCTTAATTAGAGAGATAGGAGCATTTTCACTCCAATTCAGTCGTGTAGTCACAATTCACTCAAGTTTGTCACTTTCCCACTGAGTTACATACAGAATGATAAATTTTAACAAGCAGAACTAAAAAAAAAAAAGTTTTTGAAAAAGTGCATATCTTCACTTCAGAAGCTTATATTCACTTCCAAATGACCGAACGAGCACATTGGACCAAACGAGACCATATATGCATTGCACTGTGATCTGAAGCAGTTTCCAGGCCAGAAACACGCACAGATTCACCTTCTGAGTTTAAAACCTCAAGGAAGCGTGTTTATATGAAAGTGCGTATAGGCACAGTTTCAGCGCTCTAGCGCGCTTAATTACAGAGATACGAGCATTTTCCCTACAATTCAGTCATTTAATCACAATTCACTCAAGTTTGTCACTTTCCCACTGAGTTACATACAGAATGATAAATTTTAATATGCAGAACTAAAAAAAAGAAAGTTTTTGAAAAAGTGCATATCTTCACTTCAGAAGCTTATATATACTTCCAAATGACCGAACGAGCACATTGGACCAAAAGAGACCATATATGCATTGCACTGTGATCTGAAGCAGTTCCCAGGCCAGAAACACGCACAGATTCACCTTCTGAGTTTAAAAGCTCAAGGAAGCGTGTTTATATGAAAGTCCGTATAGGCACAGTTGAAGAGCTCTCGCGCGCTTAATTAGAGAGACAGGAGCATTTTCACTCCAATTCAGTCGTGTAGTCACAATTCACTCAAGTTTGTCACTTTCCCACTGTTACATACAGAATGATAAATTTTAACAAGCAGAACTAAAAAAAAAAAGTTTTTGAAAAAGTGCATATCTTCACTTCAGAAGCTTTTATTCACTTCCAAATGACCGAACGAGCACATTGGACCAAAGGAGACCATATATGCATTGCACTGTGATCTGAAGCAGTTTCCAGGCCAGAAACACGCACAGATTCACCTTCTGAGTTTAAAACCTCAAGGAAGCGTGTTTATATGAAAGTGCGTATAGGCACAGTTTCAGAGCTCTAGCGCGCTTAATTAGACTGATAGGAGCATTTTCACTCCAATTCAGTCGTGTAGTCACATTTCACTCAAGTTTGTCACTTTCCCACTGAGTTACATACAGAATGATAAATTTTGACAAGCAGAACTAAAAAAAAGAAAAGTTTTTGAAAAAGTGCATATCTTCACTTCAGAAGCTTATATTCACTTCCAAATGACCGAACGAGCACATTGGACCAAAGGAGACCATATATGCATTGCACTGTGATCTGAAGCAGTTTCCAGGCCAGAAACACGCACAGATTCACCATCTGAGTTTAAAACCTCAAGGAAGCGTGTTTATATGAAAGTGCGTATAGGCACAGTTTCACGCTCTAGCGCGCTTAATTAGAGAGATAGGAGCATTTTCACTCCAATTCAGTCGTGTAGTCACAATTCACTCAAGTTTGTCACTTTTCCACTGAGTTACATACAGAATGATAAATTTTAACAAGCAGAACTAAAAAAAAAAAAGTTTTTGAAAAAGTGCATATCTTCACTTCAGAAGCTTATATTCACTTCCAAATGACCGAACGAGCACATTGGACCAAAAGAGACCATATATGCATTGCACTGTGATCTGAAGCAGTTTCCAGGCCAGAAACACGCACAGATTCACCTTCTGAGTTTAAAACCTCAAGGAAGCGTGTTTATATGAAAGTGCGTATAGGCACAGTTTCAGCGCTCTAATGCGCTTAATTACAGAGATACGAGCATTTTCCCTACAATTCAGTCATTTAATCACAATTCACTCAAGTTTGTCACTTTCCCACTGTTACACACAGAATGAAAATTTTTGCCAAGCAAAACTTAAAAAAAAAAAAAGTTTTTGAAAAAGTGCATATCTTCACTTCAGAAGCTTATATTCACTTACAAATGACCATTCAAGCAAATTGGACCAAACGAGACCATATATGCATTGCACTTTGATCTGAAGCAGTTTCCAGGCCAGAAACACGCACAGATTCACCTTCTGAGTTTAAAACCTCAAGGAAGCGTGTTTATATGAAAGTGCGTATAGGCACAGTTTCAGAGCTCTAGCGCGCTTAATTAGAGAGATAGGAGCATTTTCACTCCAATTCAGTCGTGTAGTCACAATTCACTCAAGTTTGTCACTTTCCCACTGAGTTACATACAGAATGATAAATTTTAACAAGCAGAACTAAAAAAAAAAAAGTTTTTGAAAAAGTGTATATCTTCACTTCAGAAGCTTATATTCACTTCCAAATGACCGAACGAGCACATTGGACCAAAGGAGACCATATATGCATTGCACTGTGATCTGAAGCAGTTTCCAGGCCAGAAACACGCACAGATTCACCATCTGAGTTTAAAACCTCAAGGAAGCGTGTTTATATGAAAGTGCGTATAGGCACAGTTTCAGAGCTCTAGCGCGCTTAATTAGAGAGATAGGAGCATTTTCACTCCAATTCAGTCGTGTAGTCACAATTCACTCAAGTTTGTCACTTTCCCACTGAGTTACATACAGAATGATAAATTTTAACAAGCAGAACTAAAAAAAAAAAAGTTTTTGAAAAAGTGTATATCTTCACTTCAGAAGCTTATATTCACTTCCAAATGACCGAACGAGCACATTGGACCAAAGGAGACCATATATGCATTGCACTGTGATCTGAAGCAGTTTCCAGGCCAGAAACACGCACAGATTCACCTTCTGAGTTTAAAACCTCAAGGAAGCGTGTTTATATGAAAGTGCGTATAGGCACAGTTTCAGCGCTCTAGCGTGCTTAATTAGAGAGATACGAGCATTTTCCCTACAATTCAGTCATTTAATCACAATTCACTCAAGTTTGTCACTTTCCCACTGTTACACACAGAATGAAAATTTTTGCCAAGCAAAACTTAAAAAAAAAAAAAGTTTTTGAAAAAGTGCATATCTTCACTTCAGAAGCTTATATTCACTTACAAATGACCATTCAAGCAAATTGGACCAAAAGAGACCATATATGCATTGCACTGTGATCTGAAGCAGTTCCCAGGCCAGAAACACGCACAGATTCACCTTCTGAGTTTAAAACCTCAAGGAAGCGTGTTTATATGAAAGTCCGTATAGGCACAGTTTCAGAGCTCTAGCGCGCCTAATTAGAGAGATAGGAGCATTTTCACTCCAATTCAGTCGTGTAGTCACAATTCACTCAAGTTTGTCACTTTCCCACTGAGTTACATACAGAATGATAAATTTTAACATGCAGAACTAAAAAAAAGAAAGTTTTTGAAAAAGTGCATATCTTCACTTCAGAAGCTTATATTCACTTCCAAATGACCATTCAAGCAAATTGGACCAAAAGAGACCATATATGCATTGCACTGTGATCTGAAGCAGTTTCAAGGCCAGAAACACGCACAGATTCACCCTCTGAGTTTAAAACCTCAAGGAAGCGTGTTTATATGAAAGTGCGTATAGGCACAGTTTCAGAGCTCTAGCGCGCTTAATTACAGAGATACGAGCATTTTCCCTACAATTCAGTCATTTAATCACAATTCACTCAAGTTTGTCACTTTCCCACTGTTACACACAGAATGATAAATTTTAACAAGCAGAACTAAAAAAAAGAAAGTTTTTGAAAAAGTGCATATCTTCACTTCAGAAGCTTATATTCACTTCCAAATGACCGAACGAGCACATTGGACCAAAGGAGACCATATATGCATTGCACTGTGATCTGAAGCAGTTTCCAGGCCAGAAACACGCACAGATTCACCATCTGAGTTTAAAACCTCAAGGAAGCGTGTTTATATGAAAGTGCGTATAGGCACAGTTTCAGAGCTCTAGCGCGCTTAATTAGAGAGATAGGAGCATTTTCACTCCAATTCAGTCGTGTAGTCACAATTCACTCAAGTTTGTCACTTTCCCACTGAGTTACATACAGAATGATAAATTTTAACAAGCAGAACTAAAAAAAAGAAAGTTTTTGAAAAAGTGCATATCTTCACTTCAGAAGCTTATATTCACTTCCAAATGACCGAACGAGCACATTGGACCAAAGGAGACCATATATGCATTGCATTGTGATCTGAAGCAGTTTCCAGGCCAGAAACACGCACAGATTCACCATCTGAGTTTAAAACCTCAAGGAAGCGTGTTTATATGAAAGTGCGAATAGGCACAGTTTCAGAGCTCTAGCGCGCTTAATTACAGAGATACGAGCATTTTCCCTACAATTCAGTCATTTAATCACAATTCACTCAAGTTTGTCACTTTCCCACTGTTACACACAGAATGAAAATTTTTGCCAAGCAAAACTTAAAAAAAAAAAAAAGTTTTTGAAAATGTGCATATCTTCACTTCAGAAGCTTATATTCACTTACAAATGACCATTCAAGCAAATTGGACCAAACGAGACCATATATGCATTGCACTGTGATCTGAAGCAGTTCCCAGGCCAGAAACACGCACAGATTCACCTTCTGAGTTTAAAACCTCAAGGAAGCGTGTTTATATGAAAGTGCGTATAGGCACTGTTTCAGAGCTCTAGCGCGCTTAATTTGAGATATAGGAGCATTTTCACTCCAATTCAGTCGTGTAGTCACAATTCACTCAAGTTTGTCACTTTCCCACTGAGTTACACACAGAATTAAAAATTTTGACAGGCAGAACTAAAAAAAAGAAAGTTTTTGAAAAAGTGCATATCTTCACTTCAGAAGCTTATATTCACTTCCAAATGACCGAACGAGCACATTGGACCAAAGGAGACCATATATGCATTGCACTGTGATCTGAAGCAGTTTCCAGGCCAGAAACCTGCACAGATTCACCTTCTGAGTTTAAAACCTCAAGGAAGCGTGTTTATATGAAAGTGCGTATAGGCACTGTTTCAGAGCTCTAGCGCGCTTAATTTGAGATATAGGAGCATTTTCACTCCAATTCAGTCGTGTAGTCACAATTCACTCAAGTTTGTCACTTTCCCACTGTTACATACAGAATGATAAATTTTAACAAGCAGAACTAAAAAAAAGAAAGTTTTTGAAAAAGTGCATATCTTCACTTCAGAAGCTTATATTCACTTACAAATGACCATTCAAGCAAATTGGACCAAAAGAGACCATATATGCATTGCACTGTGATCTGAAGCAGTTCCCAGGCCAGAAACACGCACAGATTCACCTTCTGAGTTTAAAACCTCAAGGAAGCGTGTTTATATGAAAGTCCGTATAGGCACAGTTTCAGAGCTCTAGCGCGCCTAATTAGAGAGATAGGAGCATTTTCACTCCAATTCAGTCGTGTAGTCACAATTCACTCAAGTTTGTCACTTTCCCACTGAGTTACATACAGAATGATAAATTTTAACATGCAGAACTAAAAAAAAGAAAGTTTTTGAAAAAGTGCATATCTTCACTTCAGAAGCTTATATTCACTTCCAAATGACCATTCAAGCAAATTGGACCAAAAGAGACCATATATGCATTGCACTGTGATCTGAAGCAGTTTCAAGGCCAGAAACACGCACAGATTCACCTTCTGAGTTTAAAACCTCAAGGAAGCGTGTTTATATGAAAGTGCGTATAGGCACAGTTTCAGAGCTCTAGCGCGCTTAATTACAGAGATACGAGCATTTTCCCTACAATTCAGTCATTTAATCACAATTCACTCAAGTTTGTCACTTTCCCACTGTTACACACAGAATGATAAATTTTAACAAGCAGAACTAAAAAAAAGAAAGTTTTTGAAAAAGTGCATATCTTCACTTCAGAAGCTTATATTCACTTCCAAATGACCGAACGAGCACATTGGACCAAAGGAGACCATATATGCATTGCACTGTGATCTGAAGCAGTTTCCAGGCCAGAAACACGCACAGATTCACCATCTGAGTTTAAAACCTCAAGGAAGCGTGTTTATATGAAAGTGCGTATAGGCACAGTTTCAGAGCTCTAGCGCGCTTAATTAGAGAGATAGGAGCATTTTCACTCCAATTCAGTCGTGTAGTCACAATTCACTCAAGTTTGTCACTTTCCCACTGAGTTACATACAGAATGATAAATTTTAACAAGCAGAACTAAAAAAAAGAAAGTTTTTGAAAAAGTGCATATCTTCACTTCAGAAGCTTATATTCACTTCCAAATGACCGAACGAGCACATTGGACCAAAGGAGACCATATATGCATTGCATTGTGATCTGAAGCAGTTTCCAGGCCAGAAACACGCACAGATTCACCATCTGAGTTTAAAACCTCAAGGAAGCGTGTTTATATGAAAGTGCGAATAGGCACAGTTTCAGAGCTCTAGCGCGCTTAATTACAGAGATACGAGCATTTTCCCTACAATTCAGTCATTTAATCACAATTCACTCAAGTTTGTCACTTTCCCACTGTTACACACAGAATGAAAATTTTTGCCAAGCAAAACTTAAAAAAAAAAAAAAGTTTTTGAAAATGTGCATATCTTCACTTCAGAAGCTTATATTCACTTACAAATGACCATTCAAGCAAATTGGACCAAACGAGACCATATATGCATTGCACTGTGATCTGAAGCAGTTCCCAGGCCAGAAACACGCACAGATTCACCTTCTGAGTTTAAAACCTCAAGGAAGCGTGTTTATATGAAAGTCCGTATAGGCACAGTTTCAGAGCTCTAGCGCGCTGAATTAGAGAGATAGGAGCATTTTCACTCCAATTCAGTCGTCTAGTCACAATTCACTCAAGTTTGTCACTTTCCCACTGAGTTACACACAGAATTAAAAATTTTGACAGGCAGAACTAAAAAAAAGAAAGTTTTTGAAAAAGTGCATATCTTCACTTCAGAAGCTTATATTCACTTCCAAATGACCGAACGAGCACATTGGACCAAAGGAGACCATATATGCATTGCACTGTGATCTGAAGCAGTTTCCAGGCCAGAAACACGCACAGATTCACCTTCTGAGTTTAAAACCTCAAGGAAGCGTGTTTATATGAAAGTGCGTATAGGCACTGTTTCAGAGCTCTAGCGCGCTTAATTTGAGATATAGGAGCATTTTCACTCCAATTCAGTCGTGTAGTCACAATTCACTCAAGTTTGTCACTTTCCCACTGTTACATACAGAATGATAAATTTTAACAAGCAGAACTAAAAAAAAGAAAGTTTTTGAAAAAGTGCATATCTTCACTTCAGAAGCTTATATTCACTTCCAAATGACCGAACGAGCACATTGGACCAAAGGAGACCATATATGCATTGCACTGTGATCTGAAGCAGTTTCCAGGCCAGAAACACGCACAGATTCACCATCTGAGTTTAAAACCTCAAGGAAGCGTGTTTATATGAAAGTGCGTATAGGCACAGTTTCAGAGCTCTAGAGCGCTTAATTAGAGAGATAGGAGCATTTTCACTCCAATTCAGTCGTGTAGTCACAATTCACTCAAGTTTGTCACTTTCCCACTGAGTTACATACAGAATGATAAATTGTAACAAGCAGAACTAAAAAAAAGAAAGTTTTTGAAAAAGTGCATATCTTCACTTCAGAAGCTTATATTCACTTCCAAATGACCGAACAAGCACATTGGACCAAAGGAGACCATATATGCATTGCACTGTGATCTGAAGCAGTTTCCAGGCCTGAAACACGCACAGATTCACCTTCTGAGTTTAAAACCTCAAGGAAGCGTGTTTATATGAAAGTCCGTATAGGCACAGTTTCAGAGCTCTAGCGCGCTTAATTAGAGAAATAGGAGCATTTTCACTCCAATTCAGTCGTGTAGTCACAATTCACTCAAGTTTGTCACTTTCCCACTGAGTTACATACAGAATGATAAATTTTAACATGCAGAACTAAAAAAAAGAAAGTTTTTGAAAAAGTGCATATCTTCACTTCAGAAGCTTATATTCACTTCCAAATGACCGAACGAGCACATTGGACCAAAAGAGACCATATATGCATTGCACTGTGATCTGAAGCAGTTTCCAGGCCAGAAACACGCACAGATTCACCTTCTGAGTTTAAAACCTCAAGGAAGCGTGTTTATATGAAAGTGCGTATAGCCACAGTTTCAGAGCTCTAGCGCGCTTAATTTGAGATATAGGAGCATTTTCACTCCAATTCAGTCGTGTAGTCACAATTCACTCAAGTTTGTCACTTTCCCACTGTTACATACAGAATGATAAATTTTAACAAGCAGAACTAAAAAAAAAAAAGTTTTTGAAAAAGTGCATATCTTCACTTCAGAAGCTTTTATTCACTTCCAAATGACCGAACGAGCACATTGGACCAAAGGAGACCATATATGCATTGCACTGTGATCTGAAGCAGTTTCCAGGCCAGAAACACGCACAGATTCACCTTCTGAGTTTAAAACCTCAAGGAAGCGTGTTTATATGAAAGTGCGTATAGGCACAGTTTCAGAGCTCTAGCGCGCTTAATTAGAGAGATAGGAGCATTTTCACTCCAATTCAGTCGTGTAGTCACAATTCACTCAAGTTTGTCACTTTCCCACTGAGTTACATACAGAATGATAAATTGTAACAAGCAGAACTAAAAAAAAGAAAGTTTTTGAAAAAGTGCATATCTTCACTTCAGAAGCTTATATTCACTTCAAAATGACCGAACAAGCACATTGGACCAAACGAGACCATATATGCATTGCACTGTGATCTGAAGCAGTTTCCAGGCCAGAAACACGCACAGATTCACCTTCTGAGTTTAAAACCTCAAGGAAGCGTGTTCATATGAAAGTGCGTATAGGCACAGTTTCAGAGCTCTAGCGCGCTTAATTAGAGAGATAGGAGCATTTTCACTCCAATTCAGTCGTGTAGTCACAATTCACTCAAGTTTGTCACTTTCCCACTGAGTTACATACAGAATGATAAATTTTAACAAGCAGAACTAAAAAAAAGAAAGTTTTTGAAAAAGTGCATATCTTCACTTCAGAAGCTTATATTCACTTCCAAATGACCAAACAAGCACATAGGACCAAAGGAGACCATATATGCATTGCACTGTGATCTGAAGCAGTTTCCAGGCCAGAAACACGCACAGATTCACCTTCTGAGTTTAAAACCTCAAGGCAGCGTGTTTATATGAAAGTGCGAATAGGCACAGTTTCAGAGCTCTAGCGCGCTTAATTACAGAGATACGAGCATTTTCCCTATAATTCAGTCATTTAATCACAATTCACTCAAGTTTGTCACTTTCCCACTGTTACACACAGAATGAAAATTTTTGCCAAGCAAAACTTAAAAAAAAAAAAAAGTTTTTGAAAATGTGCATATCTTCACTTCAGAAGCTTATATTCACTTACAAATGACCATTCAAGCAAATTGGACCAAACGAGACCATATATGCATTGCACTGTGATCTGAAGCAGTTTCCAGGCCTGAAACACGCACAGATTCACCTTCTGAGTTTAAAACCTCAAGGAAGCGTGTTTATATGAAAGTCCGTATAGGCACAGTTTCAGAGCTCTAGCGCGCTTAATTAGAGAAATAGGAGCATTTTCACTCCAATTCAGTCGTGTAGTCACAATTCACTCAAGTTTGTCACTTTCCCACTGAGTTACATACAGAATGATAAATTTTAACATGCAGAACTAAAAAAAAGAAAGTTTTTGAAAAAGTGCATATCTTCACTTCAGAAGCTTATATTCACTTCCAAATGACGGAACGAGCACATTGGACCAAAAGAGACCATATATGCATTGCACTGTGATCTGAAGCAGTTTCCAGGCCAGAAACACGCACAGATTCACCTTCTGAGTTTAAAACCTCAAGGAAGCGTGTTTATATGAAAGTGCGTATAGCCACAGTTTCAGAGCTCTAGCGCGCTTAATTTGAGATATAGGAGCATTTTCACTCCAATTCAGTCGTGTAGTCACAATTCACTCAAGTTTGTCACTTTCCCACTGTTACATACAGAATGATAAATTTTAACAAGCAGAACTAAAAAAAAAAAAGTTTTTGAAAAAGTGCATATCTTCACTTCAGAAGCTTTTATTCACTTCCAAATGACCGAACGAGCACATTGGACCAAAGGAGACCATATATGCATTGCACTGTGATCTGAAGCAGTTTCCAGGCCAGAAACACGCACAGATTCACCTTCTGAGTTTAAAACCTCAAGGAAGCGTGTTTATATGAAAGTGCGTATAGGCACAGTTTCAGAGCTCTAGCGCGCTTAATTAGAGAGATAGGAGCATTTTCACTCCAATTCAGTCGTGTAGTCACAATTCACTCAAGTTTGTCACTTTCCCACTGAGTTACATACAGAATGATAAATTGTAACAAGCAGAACTAAAAAAAAAAAAGTTTTTGAAAAAGTGCATATCTTCACTTCAGAAGCTTATATTCACTTCAAAATGACCGAACAAGCACATTGGACCAAACGAGACCATATATGCATTGCACTGTGATCTGAAGCAGTTTCCAGGCCAGAAACACGCACAGATTCACCTTCTGAGTTTAAAACCTCAAGGAAGCGTGTTCATATGAAAGTGCGTATAGGCACAGTTTCAGAGCTCTAGCGCGCTTAATTAGAGAGATAGGAGCATTTTCACTCCAATTCAGTCGTGTAGTCACAATTCACTCAAGTTTGTCACTTTCCCACTGAGTTACATACAGAATGATAAATTTTAACAAGCAGAACTAAAAAAAAGAAAGTTTTTGAAAAAGTGCATATCTTCACTTCAGAAGCTTATATTCACTTCCAAATGACCAAACAAGCACATTGGACCAAAGGAGACCATATATGCATTGCACTGTGATCTGAAGCAGTTTCCAGGCCAGAAACACGCACAGATTCACCTTCTGAGTTTAAAACCTCAAGGCAGCGTGTTTATATGAAAGTGCGTATAGGCACAGTTTCAGAGCTCTAGCGCGCTTAATTAGAGAGATAGGAGCATTTTCACTCCAATTCAGTCGTGTAGTCACAATTCACTCAAGTTTGTCACTTTCCCACTGAGTTACATACAGAATGATAAATTTTAACAAGCAGAACTAAAAAAAAAAAAGTTTTTGAAAAAGTGCATATCTTCACTTCAGAAGCTTATATTCACTTCCAAATGACCGAACGAGCACATTGGACCAAACGAGACCATATATGCATTGCATTGTGATCTGAAGCAGTTTCCAGGCCAGAAACACGCACAGATTCACCATCTGAGTTTAAAACCTCAAGGAAGCGTGTTTATATGAAAGTGCGAATAGGCACAGTTTCAGAGCTCTAGCGCGCTTAATTACAGAGATACGAGCATTTTCCCTACAATTCAGTCATTTAATCACAATTCACTCAAGTTTGTCACTTTCCCACTGTTACACACAGAATGAAAATTTTTGCCAAGCAAAACTTAAAAAAAAAAAAAAGTTTTTGAAAATGTGCATATCTTCACTTCAGAAGCTTATATTCACTTACAAATGACCATTCAAGCAAATTGGACCAAACGAGACCATATATGCATTGCACTGTGATCTGAAGCAGTTCCCAGGCCAGAAACACGCACAGATTCACCTTCTGAGTTTAAAACCTCAAGGAAGCGTGTTTATATGAAAGTGCGTATAGGCACAGTTTCAGAGCTCTAGCGCGCTTAATTACAGAGATACGAGCATTTTCCCTACAATTCAGTCATTTAATCACAATTCACTCAAGTTTGTCACTTTCCCACTGAGTTACACACAGAATGATAAATTTTAACAAGCAGAACTAAAAAAAAAAAAGTTTTTGAAAAAGTGCATATCTTCACTTCAGAAGCTTTTATTCACTTCCAAATGACCGAACGAGCACATTGGACCAAAAGAGACCAAATATGCATTGCACTGTGATCTGAAGCAGTTCCCAGGCCAGAAACACGCACAGATTCACCTTCTGAGTTTAAAAGCTCAAGGAAGCGTGTTTATATGAAAGTCCGTATAGGCACAGTTTCAGAGCTCTAGCGCGCTGAATTAGAGAGATAGGAGCATTTTCACTCCAATTCAGTCGTGTAGTCACAATTCACTCAAGTTTGTCACTTTCCCACTGTTACATACAGAATGATAAATTTTAACAAGCAGAACTAAAAAAAAAAAAGTTTTTGAAAAAGTGCATATCTTCACTTTAGAAGCTTTTATTGACTTCCAAATGACCGAACGAGCACATTGGACCAAAGGAGACCATATATGCATTGCACTGTGATCGGAAGCAGTTTCCAGGCCAGAAACACGCAGAGATTCACCTTCTGAGTTTAAAACCTCAAGGAAGCGTGTTTATATGAAAGTGCGTATAGGCACAGTTTCAGAGCTCTAGCGCGCTTAATTAGACTGATAGGAGCATTTTCACTCCAATTCAGTCGTGTAGTCACAATTCACTCAAGTTTGTCACTTTCCCACTGAGTTACATACAGAATGATTAATTTTGACAAGCAGAACTAATAAAAAGAAAGTTTTTGAAAAAGTGCATATCTTCACTTCAGAAGCTTATATTCACTTCCAAATGACCGAACAAACGCATTGGACCAAAGGAGACCATATATGCATTGCACTGTGATCTGAAGCAGTTTCCAGGCCAAAAACACGCACAGATTCACCTTCTGAGTTTAAAACCTCAAGGAAGCGTGTTTATATGAAAGTGCGTATAGGCACAGTTTCAGAGCTCTAGCGCGCTTAATTTGAGAGATAGGAGCATTTTCACTCCAATTCAGT
The DNA here is from genome assembly GCA_029721435.1 of Gymnothorax reevesii. Classification (NCBI taxonomy): domain Eukaryota; kingdom Metazoa; phylum Chordata; class Actinopteri; order Anguilliformes; family Muraenidae; genus Gymnothorax; species Gymnothorax reevesii. The sequence continues at coordinate 111,407,863 of CM056580.1, read as the reverse complement.
CGTGTAGTCACAATTCACTCAAGTTTGTCACTTTCCCACTGTTACATACAGAATGATAAATTTTAACAAGCAGAACTAAAAAAAAAAAAGTTGTTGAAAAAGTGCATATCTTCACTTCAGAAGCTTTTATTCACTTCCAAATGACCGAACGAGCACATTGGACCAAAGGAGACCATATATGCATTGCACTGTGATCTGAAGCAGTTTCCAGGCCAGAAACACGCACAGATTCACCTTCTGAGTTTAAAACCTCAAGGAAGCGTGTTTATATGAAAGTGCGTATAGGCACAGTTTCAGAGCTCTAGCGCGCTTAATTAGAGAGACAGGAGCATTTTCACTCCAATTCAGTCGTGTAGTCACAATTCACTCAAGTTTGTCACTTTCCCACTGAGTTACACACAGAATGAAAAATTTTGACAGGCAGAACTAAAAAAAAGAAAGTTTTTGAAAAAGTGCATATCTTCACTTCAGAAGCTTATATTCACTTCCAAATGACCGAACGAGCACATTGGACCAAAGGAGACCATATATGCATTGCACTGTGATCTGAAGCAGTTTCCAGGCCAGAAACACGCACAGATTCACCTTCTGAGTTTAAAACCTCAAGGAAGCGTGTTTACATGAAAGTGCGTATAGGCACAGTTTCAGCGCTCTAGCGCGCTTAATTAGAGAGATAGGAGCATTTTCACTCCAATTCAGTCGTGTAGTCACAATTCACTCAAGTTTGTCACTTTCCCACTGAGTTACATACAGAATGATAAATTTTAACATGCAGAACTAAAAAAAAGAAAGTTTTTGAAAAAGTGCATATCTTCACTTCAGAAGCTTATATTCACTTCCAAATGACCGAACGAGCACATTGGACCAAAAGAGACCATATATGCATTGCACTGTGATCTGAAGCAGTTTCCAGGCCAGAAACACGCACAGATTCACCTTCTGAGTTTAAAACCTCAAGGAAGCGTGTTTATATGAAAGTGCGTATAGCCACAGTTTCAGAGCTCTAGCGCGCTTAATTTGAGATATAGGAGCATTTTCACTCCAATTCAGTCGTGTAGTCACAATTCACTCAAGTTTGTCACTTTCCCACTGTTACATACAGAATGATAAATTTTAACAAGCAGAACTAAAAAAAAAAAAGTTTTTGAAAAAGTGCATATCTTCACTTCAGAAGCTTATATTCACTTACAAATGACCGAACGAGCACATTGGACCAAAGGAGACCATATATGCATTGCACTGTGATCTGAAGCAGTTTCCAGGCCAGAAACACGCACAGATTCACCTTCTGAGTTTAAAACCTCAAGGAAGCGTGTTTATATGAAAGTGCGTATAGCCACAGTTTCAGAGCTCTAGCGCGCTTAATTACAGAGATACGAGCATTTCCCCTACAATTCAGTCATTTAGTCACAATTCACTCAAGTTTGTCACTTTCCCACTGTTACACACAGAATGAAAATTTTTGCCAAGCAAAACTTAAAAAAAAAAAAAGTTTTTGAAAAAGTGCATATCTTCACTTCAGAAGCTTATATTCACTTTCAAATGACCATTCAAGCACATTGGACCAAACGAGACCATATATGCATTGCACTGTGATCTGAAGCAGTTCCCAGGCCAGAAACACGCACAGATTCACCTTCTGAGTTTAAAACCTCAAGGAAGCGTGTTTATATGAAAGTGCGTATAGGCACAGTTTCAGAGCTCTAGCGCGCTTAATTAGAGAGATAGGAGCATTTTCACTCCAATTCAGTCGTGTAGTCACAATTCACTCAAGTTTGTCACTTTCCCACTGAGTTACATACAGAATGATAAATTTAAACAAGCAGAACTAAAAAAAAGAAAGTTTTTGAAAAAGTGCAAATCTTCACTTCAGAAGCTTATATTCACTTCCAAATGACCGTACGAGCACATTGGACCAAAGGAGACCATATATGCATTGCACTGTGATCTGAAGCAGTTTCCAGGCCAGAAACACGCACAGATTCACCTTCTGAGTTTAAAACCTCAAGGAAGCGTGTTTATATGAAAGTGCGTATAGGCACAGTTTCAGCGCTCTAGCGCGCTTGATTACAGAGATAGGAGCATTTTCACTCCAATTCAGTCGTGTAGTCACAATTCACTCAAGTTTGTAACTTTCCCACTGAGTTACACACAGAATTAAAAATTTTGACAGGCAGAACTAAAAAAAAGAAAGTTTTTGAAAAAGTGCATATCTTCACTTCAGAAGCTAATATTCACTTCCAAATGACCGAACGAGCACATTGGACCAAAGGAGACCATATATGCATTGCACTGTGATCTGAAGCAGTTTCCAGGCCAGAAACACGCACAGATTCACCTTCTGAGTTTAAAACCTCAAGGAAGCGTGTTTATATGAAAGTCCGTATAGGCACAGTTTCAGAGCTCTAGCGCGCTTAATTAGAGAGATAGGAGCATTTTCACTCCAATTCAGTCGTGTAGTCACAATTCACTCAAGTTTGTCACTTTCCCACTGAGTTACATATAGAATGATAAATTTTAACAAGCAGAACTAAAAAAAAGAAAGTTTTTGAAAAAGTGCATATCTTCACTTCAGAAGCTTATATTCACTTCCAAATGACCGAACAAGCACATTGGACCAAAAAAGACCATATATGCATTGCACTGTGATCTGAAGCAGTTTCCAGGCCAGAAACACGCACAGATTCACCTTCTGAGTTTAAAACCTCAAGGAAGCGTGTGTTCATGAAAGTGCGTATAGCCACAGTTTCAGAGCTCTTGAGCGCTTAATTACAGAGATACGAGCATTTTCCCTACAATTCAGTCATTTAGTCACAATTCACTCAAGTTTGTCACTTTCCCACTGTTACACACAGAATGAAAATTTTTGCCAAGCAAAACTTAAAAAAAAAAAAAGTTTTTGAAAAAGTGCAAATCTTCACTTCAGAAGCTTATATTCACTTTCAAATGACCATTCAAGCACATTAGACCAAACGAGACCATATATGCATTGCACTGTGATCTGAAGCAGTTCCCAGGCCAGAAACACGCACAGATTCACCTTCTGAGTTTAAAACCTCAAGGAAGCGTGTTTATATGAAAGTCCGTATAGGCACAGTTTCAGAGCTCTAGCGCGCTTAATTACAGAGATAGGAGCATTTTCACTCCAATTCAGTCGTGTAGTCACAATTCACTCACGTTTGTCACTTTCCCACAGAGTTACATACAGAATGATAAATTTTAACATGCAAAACTAAAAAAAAGAAAGTTTTTGAAAAAGTGCATATCTTCACTTCAGAAGCTTATATTCACTTCCAAATGACCGAACAAACGCATTGGACCAAAGGAGACCATATATGCATTGCACTGTGATCTGAAGCAGTTTCCAGGCCAGAAACACGCACAGATTCACCTTCTGAGTTTAAAACCTCAAGGAAGCGTGTTTATATGAAAGTGCGTATAGGCACAGTTTCAGAGCTCTAGCGCGCTTAATTAGAGAGATAGGAGCATTTTCACTCCAATTCAGTCGTGTAGTCACAATTCACTCAAGTTTGTCACTTTCCCACTGAGTTACACACAGAATGAAAAATTTCAACAAGCAGAACTAAAAAAAAAGAAAGTTTTTGAAAAAGTGCAAATCTTCACTTCAGAAGCTTATATTCACTCCCAAATGACCGAACGAGCACATTGGACAAAAGGAGACCATATATGCATTGCACTGTGATCTGAAGCAGTTTCCAGGCCAGAAACACGCACAGATTCACCTTCTGAGTTTAAAACCTCAAGGAAGCGTGTTTATATGAAAGTCCGTATAGGCACAGTTTCAGAGCTCTAGCGCGCTTAATTACAGAGATAGGAGCATTTTCACTCCAATTCAGTCGTGTAGTCACAATTCACTCAAGTTTGTCACTTTCCCACTGTTACACACAGAATGAAAATTTTTGCCAAGCAAAACTTAAAAAAAAAAAAAGTTTTTGAAAAAGTGCATATCTTCACTTCAGAAGCTTATATTCACTTTCAAATGACCATTCAAGCACATTGGACCAAAGGAGACCATATATGCATTGCACTGTGATCTGAAGCAGTTTCCAGGCCAGAAACACGCACAGATTCACCTTCTGAGTTTAAAACCTCAAGGAAGCGTGTTTATATGAAAGTCCGTATAGGCACAGTTTCAGAGCTCTAGCGCGCTTAATTACAGAGATAGGAGCATTTTCACTCCAATTCAGTCGTGTAGTCACAATTCACTCAAGTTTGTCACTTTCCCACTGTTACACACAGAATGAAAATTTTTGCCAAGCAAAACTTAAAAAAAAAAATAGTTTTTGAAAAAGTGCATATCTTCACTTCAGAAGCTTATATTCACTTTCAAATGACCATTCAAGCACATTGGACCAAAGGAGACCATATATGCATTGCACTGTGATCTGAAGCAGTTTCCAGGCCAGAAACACGCACAGATTCACCTTCTGAGTTTAAAACCTCAAGGAAGCGTGTTTATATGAAAGTCCGTATAGGCACAGTTTCAGAGCTCTAGCGCGCTTAATTACAGAGATAGGAGCATTTTCACTCCAATTCAGTCGTGTAGTCACAATTCACTCAAGTTTGTCACTTTCCCACTGAGTTACATATAGAATGATAAATTTTAACAAGCAGAACTAAAAAAAAGAAAGTTTTTGAAAAAGTGCATATCTTCACTTCAGAAGCTTATATTCACTTCCAAATGACCGAACAAGCACATTGGACCAAAAAAGACCATATATGCATTGCACTGTGATCTGAAGCAGTTTCCAGGCCAGAAACACGCACAGATTCACCTTCTGAGTTTAAAACCTCAAGGAAGCGTGTGTTCATGAAAGTGCGTATAGCCACAGTTTCAGAGCTCTTGAGCGCTTAATTACAGAGATACGAGCATTTTCCCTACAATTCAGTCATTTAGTCACAATTCACTCAAGTTTGTCACTTTCCCACTGTTACACACAGAATGAAAATTTTTGCCAAGCAAAACTTAAAAAAAAAAAAAGTTTTTGAAAAAGTGCAAATCTTCACTTCAGAAGCTTATATTCACTTTCAAATGACCATTCAAGCACATTAGACCAAACGAGACCATATATGCATTGCACTGTGATCTGAAGCAGTTCCCAGGCCAGAAACACGCACAGATTCACCTTCTGAGTTTAAAACCTCAAGGAAGCGTGTTTATATGAAAGTCCGTAGAGGCACAGTTTCAGAGCTCTAGCGCGCTTAATTACAGAGATAGGAGCATTTTCACTCCAATTCAGTCGTGTAGTCACAATTCACTCAAGTTTGTAACTTTCCCACTGAGTTACACACAGAATAAAAAATTTTGACAGGCAGAACTAAAAAAAAGAAAGTTTTTGAAAAAGTGCATATCTTCACTTCAGAAGCTTATATTCACTTCCAAATGACCGAACGAGCACATTGGACCAAAGGAGACCATATATGCATTGCACTGTGATCTGAAGCAGTTCCCAGGCCAGAAACACGCACAGATTCACCTTCTGAGTTTAAAACCTCAAGGAAGCGTGTTTATATGAAAGTCCGTATAGGCACAGTTTCAGAGCTCTAGCGCGCTTAATTAGAGAGATAGGAGCATTTTCACTCCAATTCAGTCGTGTAGTCACAATTCACTCAAGTTTGTCACTTTCCCACAGAGTTACATACAGAATGATAAATTTTAACATGCAGAACTAAAAAAAAGAAAGTTTTTGAAAAAGTGCATATCTTCACTTCAGAAGCTTATATTCACTTCCAAATGACCGAACAAACGCATTGGACCAAAGGAGACCATATATGCATTGCACTGTGATCTGAAGCAGTTTCCAGGCCAGAAACACGCACAGATTCACCTTCTGAGTTTAAAACCTCAAGGAAGCGTGTTTATATGAAAGTCCGTATAGGCACAGTTTCAGAGCTCTAGCGCGCTTAATTACAGAGATACGAGCATTTTCCCTACAATTCAGTCATTTAGTCACAATTCACTCAAGTTTGTCACTTTCCCACTGTTACACACAGAATGAAAATTTTTGCCAAGCAAAACTTAAAAAAAAAAAAAGTTTTTGAAAAAGTGCATATCTTCACTTCAGAAGCTTATATTCACTTTCAAATGACCATTCAAGCACATTGGACCAAACGAGACCATATATGCATTGCACTGTGATCTGAAGCAGTTTCCAGGCCAGAAACACGCACAGATTCACCTTCTGAGTTTAAAACCTCAAGGAAGCGTGTTTATATGAAAGTCCGTATAGGCACAGTTTCAGAGCTCTAGCGCGCTTAATTACAGAGATAGGAGCATTTTCACTCCAATTCAGTCGTGTAGTCACAATTCACTCAAGTTTGTAACTTTCCCACTGAGTTACACACAGAATTAAAAATTTTGACAGGCAGAACTAAAAAAAAGAAAGTTTTTGAAAAAGTGCATATCTTCACTTCAGAAGCTTATATTCACTTCCAAATGACCGAACGAGCACATTGGACCAAAGGAGACCATATATGCATTGCACTGTGATCTGAAGCAGTTTCCAGGCCAGAAACACGCACAGATTCACCTTCTGAGTTTAAAACCTCAAGGAAGCGTGTTTATATGAAAGTGCGTATAGGCACAGTTTCAGAGCTCTAGCGCGCTTAATTTGAGAGATAGGAGCATTTTCACTCCAATTCAGTCGTGTAGTCACAATTCACTCAAGTTTGTCACTTTCCCACTGAGTTACATACAGAATGATAAATTTTAACAAGCAGAACTAAAAAAAAGAAAGTTTTTGAAGAAGTGCATATCTTCACTTCAGAAGCTTATATTCACTTCCAAATGACCGAACGAGCACATTGGACCAAAGGAGACCATATATGCATTGCACTGTGATCTGAAGCAGTTCCCAGGCCAGAAACACGCACAGATTCACCTTCTGAGTTTAAAACCTCAAGGAAGCGTGTTTATATGAAAGTCCGTATAGGCTCAGTTTTAGAGCTCTTGCGCGCTTAATTAGAGAGATAGGAGCATTTTCACTCCAATTCAGTCGTGTAGTCACAATTCACTCAAGTTTGTCACCTTCCCACTGAGTTACATACAGCATGATAAATTTTAACAAGAAGAACTAAAAAAAAAAAAGTTTTTGAAAAAGTGCATATCTTCACTTCAGAAGGTTTTATTCACTTCCAAATGACCGAACGAGCACATTGGACCAAACGAGACCATATATGCATTGCACTGTGATCTGAAGCAGTTCCCAGGCCAGAAACACGCACAGATTCACCTTCTGAGTTTAAAACCTCAAGGAAGCGTGTTTATATGAAAGTGCGTATAGGCACAGTTTCAGAGCTCTAGCGCGCTTAATTAGAGAGATAGGAGCATTTTCACTCCAATTCAGTCGTGTAGTCACAATTCACTCAAGTTTGTCACTTTCCCACTGAGTTACACACAGAATGATAAATTTTAACAAGCAGAACTAAAAAAAAGAAAGTTTTTGAAAAAGTGCATATCTTCACTTCAGAAGCTTATATTCACTTCCAAATGACCGAACGAGCACATTGGACCAAAGGAGACCATATATGCATTGCACTGTGATCTGAAGCAGTTTCCAGGCCAGAAACACGCACAGATTCACCATCTGAGTTTAAAACCTCAAGGAAGCGTGTTTATATGAAAGTGCGTATAGGCACAGTTTCAGCGCTCTAGCGCGCTTAATTAGAGAGATAGGAGCATTTTCACTCCAATTCAGTCGTGTAGTCACAATTCACTCAAGTTTGTCACTTTCCAACTGAGTTACATACAGAATGATAAATTTTAACAAGCAGAACTAAAAAAAAAAAAGGTTTTTGAAAAAGTGCATATCTTCACTTCAGAAGCTTATATTCACTTCCAAATGACCGAACGAGCACATTGGACCAAAAGAGACCATATATGCATTGCACTGTGATCTGAAGCAGTTTCCAGGCCAGAAACACGCACAGATTCACCATCTGAGTTTAAAACCTCAAGGAAGCGTGTTTATATGAAAGTGCGTATATGCACAGTTTCAGCGCTCTAGCGCGCTTAATTAGAGAGATAGGAGCATTTTCACTCCAATTCAGTCGTGTAGTCACAATTCACTCAAGTTTGTAACTTTCCCACTGAGTTACACACAGAATTAAAAATTTTGACAGGCAGAACTAAAAAAAAGAAAGTTTTTGAAAAAGTGCAAATCTTCACTTCAGAAGCTTATATTCACTTCCAAATGACCGAACGAGCACATTGGACCAAAGGAGACCATATATGCATTGCACTGTGATCTGAAGCAGTTCCCAGGCCAGAAACACGCACAGATTCACCTTCTGAGTTTAAAACCTCAAGGAAGCGTGTTTATATGAAAGTGCGTATAGGCACAGTTTCAGAGCTCTAGCGCGCTTAATTAGAGAGATAGGAGCATTTTCACTCCAATTCAGTCGTGTAGTCACAATTCACTCAAGTTTGTCACTTTCCCACAGAGTTACATACAGAATGATAAATTTTAACATGCAGAACTAAAAAAAAGAAAGTTTTTGAAAAAGTGCATATCTTCACTTCAGAAGCTTATATTCACTTCCAAATGACCGAACAAACGCATTGGACCAAAGGAGACCATATATTCATTGCACTGTGATCTGAAGCAGTTTCCAGGCCAGAAACACGCACAGATTCACCTTCTGAGTTTAAAACCTCAAGGAAGCGTGTTTATATGAAAGTGCGTATAGGCACAGTTTCAGAGCTCTAGCGCGCTTAATTTGAGAGATAGGAGCATTTTCACTCCAATTCAGTCGTGTAGTCACAATTCACTCAAGTTTGTCACCTTCCCACTGAGTTACATACAGAATGATAAATTTTAACAAGAAGAACTAAAAAAAAAAAAGTTTTTGAAAAAGTGCATATCTTCACTTCAGAAGCTTAAATTCACTTCCAAAAGACTGTACAAGCCCATTGGACCAAACGAGACCATATATGTATTGCACAGTGATCTGAAGCAGTTTCCAGGCCAGAAACATGCAGAAATTAACCTTCTGAGTTTAAAACCTCAAGGAAGCGTGTTTTCATGAAAGTGCGTATAGCCACAGTTTCAGAGCTCTAGCGCGCTTAATTAGAGAGATAGGAACATTTTCACTCCAATTCAGTCGTGTAGTCACAATTCACTCAAGTTTGTCACTTTCCCATTGAGTTACACACAGAATGATAGATTTTAACAAGCAGAACTAAATAAAAGAAAGTTTTTGAAAAAGTGCATATCTTCACTTCAGAAGGTTTTATTCACTTCCAAAAGACTGTACAAGCCCATTGGACCAAACGACACCATATATGTATTGCACTGTGATCTGAAGCAGTTTCCAGGCCAGAAACACGCACAGATTCACCTTCTGAGTTTAAAACCTCAAGGAAGCGTGTTTATATGAAAGTGCGTATAGGCACAGTTTCAGCGCTCTAGCGCGCTTAATTAGAGAGATAGGAGCATTTTCACTCCAATTCAGTCGTGTAGTCACAATTCACTCAAGTTTGTCACTTTCCCACTGAGTTACACACAGAATTAAAAATTTTGACAGGCAGAACTAAAAAAAAGAAAGTTTTTGAAAAAGTGCATATCTTCACTTCAGAAGCTTATATTCACTTCCAAATGACCGAACGAGTACATTGGACCAAAAGAGACCATATATGCATTGCACTGTGATCTGAAGCAGTTTCCAGGCCAGAAACATGCAGAAATTCACCTTCTGAGTTTAAAACCTCAAGGAAGCGTGTTTTCATGAAAGTGCGTATAGCCACAGTTTCAGAGCTCTAGCGCGCTTAATTACAGAGATACGAGCATTTTCCCTACAATTCAGTCATTTAGTCAGAATTCACTCAAGTTTGTCACTTTCCCACTGAGTTACATAGAGAATGATAAATTTAACAAGCAGAACTAAAAAAAAGAAAGTTTTTGAAAAAGTGCATATCTTCACTTCAGAAGCTTATATTCACTTCTAAATGACCGAACGAGCACATTGGACCAAAAGAGACCATATATGCATTGCACTGTGATCTGAAGCAGTTTCCAGGCCAGAAACACGCACAGATTCACCTTCTGAGTTTAAAACCTCAAGGAAGCGTGTTTATATGAAAGTGCGTATAGCCACAGTTTCAGAGCTCTAGCGTGCTTAATTACAGAGATACGAGCATTTTCCCTACAATTCAGTCATTTAGTCACAATTCACTCAAGTTTGTCACTTTCCCACTGTTACACACAGAATGAAAATTTTTGCAAAGCAAAACTTAAAAAAAAAAAAAGTTTTTGAAAAAGTGCATATCTTCACTTCAGAAGCTTATATTCACTTCCAAATGACCGAACGAGCACATTGGACCAACGGAGACCATATATGCATTGCACTGTGATCTGAAGCAGTTCCCAGGCCAGAAACACGCACAGATTCACCTTCTGAGTTTAAAACCTCAAGGAAGCGTGTTTATATGAAAGTCCGAATAGGCACAGTTTCAGAGCTCTAGCGTGCTTAATTACAGAGATACGAGCATTTTCCCAACAATTCAGTCATTTAGTCACAATTCACTCAAGTTTGTCACTTTCCCACTGTTACACACAGAATGAAAATTTTTGCCAAGCAAAACTGAAAAAAAAAAAAAAGTTTTTGAAAAAGTGCATATCTTCACTTCAGAAGCTTATATTCACTTCCAAATGACCGAACGAGCACATTGGACCAAAAGAGACCATATATGCATTGCACTGTGATCTGAAGCAGTTCCCAGGCCAGAAACACGCACAGATTCACCTTCTGAGTTTAAAACCTCAAGGAAGCGTGTTTATATGAAAGTGCGTATAGGCACAGTTTCAGCGCTCTAGCGCGCTTAATTAGAGAGATAGGAGCATTTTCACTCCAATTCAGTCGTGTAGTCACAATTCACTCAAGTTTGTCACTTTCCCACTGAGTTACACACAGAATTAAAAATTTTGACAGGCAGAACTAAAAAAAAGAAAGTTTTTGAAAAAGTGCATATCTTCACTTCAGAAGCTTATATTCACTTCCAAATGACCGAACAAGCACATTGGACCAAAGGAGACCATATATGCATTGCACAGTGATCTGAAGCAGTTTCCAGGCCAGAAACACGCACAGATTCACCTTCTGAGTTTAAAACCTCAAGGAAGCGTGTTTATATGAAAGTGCGTATAGCCACAGTTTCAGAGCTCTAGCGCGCTTAATTACAGAGATACGAGCATTTTCCCTACAATTCAGTCATTTAGTCACAATTCACTCAAGTTTGTCACTTTCCCACTGAGTTACACACAGAATTAAAAATTTTGACAGGCAGAACTAAAAAAAAGAAAGTTTTTGAAAAAGTGCATATCTTCACTTCAGAAGCTTATATTCACTTCCAAATGACCGAACGAGCACATTGGACCAAAAGAGACCATATATGCATAGCACTGTGATCTGAAGCAGTTTCCAGGCCAGAAACATGCAGAAATTCACCTTCTGAGTTTAAAACCTCAAGGAAGCGTGTTTTCATGAAAGTGCGTATAGCCACAGTTTCAGAGCTCTAGCGCGCTTAATTACAGAGATACGAGCATTTTCCCTACAATTCAGTCATTTAGTCAGAATTCACTCAAGTTTGTCACTTTCCCACTGTTACACACAGAATGAAAATTTTTGCAAAGCAAAACTTAAAAAAAAAAAAAGTTTTTGAAAAAGTGCATATCTTCACTTCAGAAGCTTATATTCACTTTCAAATGACCATTCAAGCACATTGGACCAAACGAGACCATATATGCATTGCACTGTGATCTGAAGCAGTTCCCAGGCCAGAAACACGCACAGATTCACCTTCTGAGTTTAAAACCTCAAGGAAGCGTGTTTATATGAAAGTCCGTATAGGCACAGTTTCAGAGCTCTAGCGCGCTTAATTAGAGAGATAGGAGCATTTTCACTCCAATTCAGTCGTGTAGTCACAATTCACTCAAGTTTGTCACTTTCCCACTGAGTTACATACAGAATGATAAATTTTAACAAGCAGAACTAAAAAAAAGAAAGTTTTTGAAAAAGTGCATATCTTCACTTCAGAAGCTTAAATTCACTTCCAAAAGACTGTACAAGCCCATTGGACCAAACGAGACCATATATGTATTGCACAGTGATCTGAAGCAGTTTCCAGGCCAGAAACATGCAGAAATTCACCTTCTGAGTTTAAAACCTCAAGGAAGCGTGTTTATATGAAAGTGCGTATAGCCACAGTTTCAGAGCTCTAGCGTGCTTAATTACAGAGATACGAGCATTTTCCCTACAATTCAGTCATTTAGTCACAATTCACTCAAGTTTGTCACTTTCCCACTGTTACACACAGAATGAAAATTTTTGCCAAGCAAAACTTAAAAAAAAAAAAGTTTTTGAAAAAGTGCATATCTTCAGTTCAGAAGCTTATATTCACTTAAAAATGACCATTCAAGCACATTGGACCAAACGAGACCATATATGCATTGCACTGTGATCTGAAGCAGTTCCCAGGCCAGAAACACGCACAGATTCACCTTCTGAGTTTAAAACCTCGAGGAAGCGTGTTTATATGAAAGTGCGTATAGGCACAGTTTCAGAGCTCTAGCGTGCTTAATTAGAGAGATAGGAGCATTTTCACTCCAATTCAGTCGTGTAGTCACAATTCACTCAAGTTTGTCACTTTCCCACTGAGTTACATACAGAATGATAAATTTTAACAAGCAGAACTAAAAAAAAGAAAGTTTTTGAAAAAGTGCATATCTTCACTTCAGAAGCTTATATTCACTTCCAAATGACCGAACGAGCACATTGGACCAAAAGAGACCATATATGCATTGCACTGTGATCTGAAGCAGTTTCCAGGCCAGAAACACGCACAGATTCACCTTCTGAGTTTAAAACCGCAAGGAAGCGTGTTTATATGAAAGTCCGTATAGGCACAGTTTCAGCGCTCTAGCGCGCTTAATTAGAGAGATAGGAGCATTTTCACTCCAATTCAGTCGTGTAGTCACAATTCACTCAAGTTTGTCACTTTCCCACTGAGTTACACACAGAATTAAAAATTTTGACAGGCAGAACTAAAAAAAAGAAAGTTTTTGAAAAAGTGCATATCTTCACTTCAGAAGCTTAAATTCACTTCCAAAAGACTGTACAAGCCCATTGGACCAAACGAGACCATATATGCATTGCACTGTGATCTGAAGCAGTTTCCAGGCCAGAAACATGCAGAAATTCACCTTCTGAGTTTAAAACCTCAAGGAAGCGTGTGTTCATGAAAGTGCGTATAGCCACAGTTTCAGAGATCTAGCGTGCTTAATTACAGAGATACGAGCATTTTCCCTAAAATTCAGTCATTTTGTCACAATTCACTCAAGTTTGTCACTTTCCCACAGAGTTACACACAGATAGAAAATTTTTGCCAAGCAGAACTAAAAAAAAGAAAGTTTTTGAAAAAGTGCCAATCTTCACTTCAGAAGCTTATATTCACTTCCAAAAGACTGCACTAGCACATTGGACCAAACGAGACCATATATGCATTGCACTGTGATCTGAAGCAGTTCCCATGCCAGAAACACGCACAGATTCACACTCTGAGTTTAAAACCTCAAGGAAGCGTGTTTTCATGAAAGTGCGTATAGCCACAGTTTCAGCGCTCTAGCATGCTTTCTTACAGAGATTAGAGCATTTTCACTCCAATTCAGTCATATAGTCACAATTCACTCAAGTTTGTCACTTTCCCACTGAGTTACACACAGAATGAAAAATTTTAACAAGCAGAACTAAAAAAAAGAAAGTTTTTGAAAAAGTGCATATCTTCACTTCAGAAGCTTATATTCACTTCCAAATGACCGAACGAGCACATTGGACCAAAAGAGACCATATATGCATTGCACTGTGATCTGAAGCAGTTTCCAGGCCAGAAACACGCACAGATTCACCTTCTGAGTTTAAAACCTCAAGGAAGCGTGTTTATATGAAAGTGCGGATAGGCACAGTTTCAGAGCTCTAGCGCGCTTAATTAGAGAGATAGGAGCATTTTCACTCCAATTCAGTCGTGTAGTCACAATTCACTCAAGTTTGTCACTTTCCCACTGAGTTACATACAGAATGATAAATTTTAACAAGCAGAACTAAAAAAAAGAAAGTTTTTGAAAAAGTGCATATCTTCACTTCAGAAGCTTATTTTCACTTCCAAATGACCGAACAAGCACATTGGACCAAAGGAGACCATATATGCATTGCACTGTGATCTGAAGCAGTTTCCAGGCCAGAAACACGCACAGATTCACCTTCTGAGTTTAAAACCTCAAGGAAGCGTGTTTATATGAAAGTGCGGATAGGCACAGTTTCAGAGCTCTAGCGCGCTTAATTAGAGAGATAGGAGCATTTTCACTCCAATTCAGTCGTGTAGTCACAATTCACTCAAGTTTGTCACTTTCCCACTGTTACACACAGAATGAAAATTTTTGCCAAGCAAAACTTAAAAAAAAAAAAAGTTTTTGAAAAAGTGCATATCTTCACTTCAGAAGCTTATATTCACTTTCAAATGACCATTCAAGCACATTGGACCAAAGGAGACCATATATGCATTGCACTGTGATCTGAAGCAGTTCCCAGGCCAGAAACACGCACAGATTCACCTTCTGAGTTTAAAACCTCAAGGAAGCGTGTGTTCATGAAAGTGCGTATAGGCACAGTTTCAGCGCTCAAGCGCGCTTAATTAGAGAGATAGGAGCATTTTCACTCCAATTCAGTCGTGTAGTCACAATTCACTCAAGTTTGTCACTTTCCCACTGAGTTACACACAGAATTAAAAATTTTGACAGGCAGAACTAAAAAAAAGAAAGTTTTTGAAAAAGTGCATATCTTCACTTCAGAAGCTTAAATTCACGTCCAAAAGACTGTACAAGCCCATTGGACCAAACGAGACCATATATGTATTGCACAGTGATCTGAAGCAGTTTCCAGGCCAGAAACATGCAGAAATTCACCTTCTGAGTTTAAAACCTCAAGGAAGCGTGTGTTCATGAAAGTGCGTATAGCCACAGTTTCAGAGCTCTAGCGTGCTTAATTACAGAGATACGAGCATTTTCCCTACAATTCAGTCATTTAGTCACAATTCACTCAAGTTTGTCACTTTCCCACTGTTACACACAGAATGAAAATTTTTGCCAAGCAAAACTTAAAAAAAAAAAAAAAGTTCTTGAAAAAGTGCATATCTTCACTTCAGAAGCTTATATTCACTTAAAAATGACCATTCAAGCACATTTGACCAAACGAGACCATATATGCATTGCACTGTGATCTGAAGCAGTTCCCAGGCCAGAAACACGCACAGATTCACCTTCTGAGTTTAAAACCTCAAGGAAGCGTGTTTATATGAAAGTCCGTATAGGCACAGTTTCAGAGCTCTAGCGCGCTTAATTAGAGAGATAGGAGCATTTTCACTCCAATTCAGTCGTGTAGTCACAATTCACTCAAGTTTGTCACTTTCCCACTGTTACACACAGAATGATAAATTTTAACAAGCAGAACTAAAAAAAAGAAAGTTTTTGAAAAAGTGCATATCTTCACTTCAGAAGCTTATATTCACTCCCAAATGACCATTCAAGCACATTTGACCAAACGAGACCATATATGCATTGCACTGTGATCTGAAGCAGTTCCCAGGCCAGAAACACGCACAGATTCACCTTCTGAGTTTAAAACCTCAAGGAAGCGTGTTTATATGAAAGTGCGTATAGGCACAGTTTCAGCGCTCTAGCGCGCTTAATTTGAGAGATAGGAGCATTTTCACTCCAATTCAGTCGTGTAGTCACAATTCACTCAAGTTTGTCACTTTCCCACTGAGTTACACACAGAATTAAAAATTTTGACAGGCAGAACTAAAAAAAAGAAAGTTTTTGAAAAAGTGCATATCTTCACTTCAGAAGCTTAAATTCACTTCCAAAAGACTGTGCAAGCCCATTGGACCAAACGAGACCATATATGTATTGCACAGTGATCTGAAGCAGTTTCCAGGCCAGAAACATGCAGAAATTCAACTTCTGAGTTTAAAACCTCAAGGAAGCGTGTTTTCATCGAAGTGCGTATAGCCACAGTTTCAGAGCTCTAGCGCGCTTAATTACAGAGATACGAGCATTTTCCCTACAATTCAGTCATTTAGTCACAATTCACTCAAGTTTGTCACTTTCCCACTGTTACACACAGAATGAAAATTTTTGCAAAGCAAAACTTAAAAAAAAAAAAGTTTTTGAAAAAGTGCATATCTTCACTTCAGAAGCTTATATTCACTTTCAAATGACCATTCAAGCACTTTGGACCAAACGAGACCATATATGCATTGCACTGTGATCTGAAGCAGTTCCCAGGCCAGAAACACGCACAGATTCACCTTCTGAGTTTAAAACCTCAAGGAAGCGTGTTTATATGAAAGTCCGTATAGTCACAGTTTCAGAGCTCTAGCGCGCTTAATTAGAGAGATAGGAGCATTTTCACTCCAATTCAGTCGTGTAGTCACAATTCACTCGTTTGTCACTTTACCACTGAGTTACATACAGAATGATAAATTTTAACAAGCAGAACTAAAAAAAAGAAAGTTTTTGAAAAAGTGCATATCTTCACTTCAGAAGCTTATATTCACTTCCAAATGACCATTCAAGCACATTTGACCAAACGAGACCATATATGCATTGCACTGTGATCTGAAGCAGTTTCCAGGCCAGAAACACGCACAGATTCACCTTCTGAGTTTAAAACCTCAAGGAAGCGTGTTTATATGAAAGTGCATATAGACACAGTTTCAGCGCTCTAGCGCGCTTAATTAGAGAGATAGGAGCATTTTCACTCCAATTCAGTCGTGTAGTCACAATTCACTCAAGTTTGTCACTTTCCCACTGAGTTACACACAGAATTAAAAATTTTGACAGGCAGAACTAAAAAAAAGAAAGTTTTTGAAAAAGTGCATATCTTCACTTCAGAAGCTTAAATTCACTTCCAAAAGACTGTACGAGCACATTGGACCAAAGGAGACCATATATGCATTGCACAGTGATCTGAAGCAGTTTCCAGGCCAGAAACACGCACAGATTCACCTTCTGAGTTTAAAACCTCAAGGAAGCGTGTGTTCATGAAAGTGCGTATAGCCACAGTTTCAGAGCTCTAGCGTGCTTAATTACAGAGATACGAGCATTTTCCCAACAATTCAGTCATTTAGTCACAATTCACTCAAGTTTGTCACTTTCCCACTGTTACACACAGAATGAAAATTTTTGCAAAGCAAAACTTAAAAAAAAAAAAGTTTTTGAAAAAGTGCATATCTTCACTTCAGAAGCTTATATTCACTTTCAAATGACCATTCAAGCACATTGGACCAAACGAGACCATATATGCATTGCACTGTGATCTGAAGCAGTTCCCAGGCCAGAAACACGCACAGATTCACCTTCTGAGTTTAAAACCTCAAGGAAGCGTGTTTATATGAAAGTCCGTATAGGCACAGTTTCAGAGCTCTAGCGCGCTTAATTAGAAAGATAGGAGCATTTCACTCCAATTCAGTCGTGTAGTCACAATTCACTCAAGTTTGTCACTTTCCCACTGAGTTACATACAGAATGATAAATTTTAACAAGCAGAACTAAAAAAAAGAAAGTTTTTGAAAAAGTGCATATCTTCACTTCAGAAGCTTATATTCACTTCCAAATGACCGAACGAGCACATTGGACCAAAGGAGACCATATATGCATTGCACTGTGATCTGAAGCAGTTTCCAGGCCAGAAACACGCACAGATTCACCTTCTGAGTTTAAAACTTCAAGGAAGCGTGTTTATATGAAAGTGCGTATAGGCACAGTTTCAGCGCTCTAGCGCGCTTAATTAGAGAGATAGGAGCATTTTCACTCCAATTCAGTCGTGTAGTCACAATTCACTCAAGTTTGTCACTTTCCCACAGAGTTACATACAGAATGATAAATTTTAACATGCAGAACTAAAAAAAAGAAAGTTTTTGAAAAAGTGCATATCTTCACTTCAGAAGCTTATATTCACTTCCAAATGACCGAACAAGCACATTGGACCAAAGGAGACCATATATGCATTGCACTGTGATCTGAAGCAGTTTCCAGGCCAGAAACACGCACAGATTCACCTTCTGAGTTTAAAACCTCAAGGAAGCGTGTTTATATGAAAGTGCGTATAGGCGCAGTTTCAGAGCTCTAGCGCGCTTAATTACAGAGATACGAGCATTTTCCCTACAATTCAGTCATTGAGTCATAATTCACACAAGTTTGTCACTTTCCCACTGTTACACACAGAATGAAAATTTTTGCAAAGCAAAACTTAAAAAAAAAAAAGTTTTTGAAAAAGTGCATATCTTCACTTCAGAAGCTTATATTCACTTTCAAATGACCATTCAAGCACTTTGGACCAAACGAGACCATATATGCATTGCACTGTGATCTGAAGCAGTTTCCAGGCCAGAAACACGCACAGATTCACCTTCTGAGTTTAAAACCTCAAGGAAGCGTGTTTATATGAAAGTGCGTATAGGCACAGTTTCAGAGCTCTAGCGCGCTTAATTAGAGAGATAGGAGCATTTTCACTCCAATTCAGTCGTGTAGTCACAATTCACTCAAGTTTGTCACTTTCCCACTGAGTTTCACACAGAATTAAAAATTTTGACAGGCAGAACTAAAAAAAAGAAAGTTTTTGAAAAAGTGCATATCTTCACTTCAGAAGCTTAAATTCACTTCCAAAAGACTGTTCAAGCCCATTGGACCAAACGAGACCAGATATGTATTGCACAGTGATCTGAAGCAGTTCCCAGGCCAGAAACGTGCAGAAATTCACCTTCTGAGTTTAAAAGCTCAAGGAAGCGTGTTTTCATGAAAGTGCGTATAGCCACAGTTTCAGAGCTCTAGCGCGCTTAATTACAGAGATACGAGCATTTTCCCTACAATTCAGTCATTTAGTCACAATTCACTCAAGTTTGTCACTTTCCCACTGTTACACACAGAATTAAAAATTTTGACAGGCAGAACTAAAAAAAAGAAAGTTTTTGAAAAAGTGCATATCTTCACTTCAGAAGCTTATATTCACTTCCAAATGACCGAACAAGCACATTGGACCAAAGGAGACCATATATGCATTGCACTGTGATCTGAAGCAGTTTCCAGGCCAGAAACACGCACAGATTCACCTTCTGAGTTTAAAACCTCAAGGAAGCGTGTTTATATGAAAGTGCGTATAGGCACAGTTTCAGAGCTCTAGCGCGCTTAATTAGAGAGATAGGAGCATTTTCACTCCAATTCAGTCGTGTAGTCACAATTCACTCAAGTTTGTCACTTTCCCACTGAGTTACATACAGAATGATAAATTTTAACAAGCAGAACTAAAAAAAAGAAAGTTTTTGAAAAAGTGCATATCTTCACTTCAGAAGCTTATATTCACTTCCAAATGACCGAACAAGCACATTGGACCAAAGGAGACCATATATGCATTGCACTGTGATCTGAAGCAGTTTCCAGGCCAGAAACACGCACAGATTCACCTTCTGAGTTTAAAACCTCAAGGAAGCGTGTGTTCATGAAAGTGCGTATAGCCACAGTTTCAGAGCTCTAGCGCGCTTAATTAGAGAGATAGGAGCATTTTCACTCCAATTCAGTCGTGTAGTCACAATTCACTCAAGTTTGTTACTTTACCACTGAGTTACACACAGAATGAAAAAATTTGACAAGCAGAAATAAAAAAAAGAAAGTTTTTGAAAAAGTGCAAATCTTCACTTCAGAAGCTTATATTGACTTCCAAATGACCGAACGAGCGCATTGGACCAAACGAGACCATATATGCATTGCACTGTGATCTGAAGCAGTTTCCAGGCCAGAAACATGCAGAGATTCACCTTCTGAGTTTAAAACCTCAAGGAAGCGTGTTTTCATGAAAGTGCGTTTCGCCACAGTTTCAGAGCTCTCGCGCGCTTAATTACAGAGATACGAGCATTTTCCCTACAATTCAGTCATTTAGTCACAATTTACTCAAGTTTGTCACTTTCCCACTGTTACACACAGAATGAAAAATTTTGACAAGCAGAACTAAAAAAAAGAAAGTTTTTGAAAAAGTGCAAATCTTCACTTCAGAAGCTTATATTCACTTCCAAATGACCGAACGAGCACATTGGACCAAACGAGACCATATATGCATTGCACTGTGATCTGAAACAGGTTCCAGGCCAGAAACACGCACAGATTCACCTTCTGAGTTTAAAACCTCAAGGAAGCGTGTTTATATGAAAGTCCGTATAGGAACAGTTTCAGAGCTCTCGCGCGCTTAATTAGAGAGATAGGAGCATTTTCACTCCAATTCAGTCGTGTAGTCACAATTCACTCAAGTTTGTCACTTTCCCACTGAGTTACATACAGAATGATATATTTTAACAAGCAGAACTAAAAAAAAGAAAGTTTTTGAAAAAGTGCATGTCTTCACTTCAGAAGCTTATATTCACTTTCAAATGACCGAACGAGCACATTGGACCAAAAGCGACCATATATGCATTGCACTGTGATCTGAAGCAGTTTCCAGGCCAGAAACACGCACAGATTCACCTTCTGAGTTTAAAACCTCAAGGAAGGGTGTTTATATGAAAGTGCGTATAGGCACAGTTTCAGAGCTCTAGCGCGCTTAATTAGAGAGATAGGAGCATTTTCACTCCAATTCAGTCGTGTAGTCACAATTCACTCAAGTTTGTCACTTTCCCACTGAGTTACATACAGAATGATATATTTTAACAAGCAGAACTAAAAAAAAGAAAGTTTTTGAAAAAGTGCATGTCTTCACTTCAGAAGCTTATATTCACTTTCAAATGACCGAACGAGCACATTGGACCAAAAGCGACCATATATGCATTGCACTGTGATCTGAAGCAGTTCCCAGGCCAGAAACACGCACAGATTCACCTTCTGAGTTTAAAACCTCAAGGAAGCGTGTTTATATGAAAGTCCGTATAGGCACAGTTTCAGCGCTCTAGGGCGCTTAATTAGAGAGATACGAGCATTTTCCCTACAATTCAGTCATTTAGTCACAATTCACTCAAGTTTGTCACTTTCCCACTGAGTTACATACAGAATGATAAATTTTAACATGCAGAACTAAAAAAAAGAAAGTTTTTGAAAAAGTGCATATCTTCACTTCAGAAGCTTATATTCACTTCCAAATGACCGAACAAGCACATTGGACCAAAGGAGACCATAAATGCATTGCACTGTGATCTGTAGCAGTTTCCAGGCCAGAAACACGCACAGATTCACCTTCTGAGTTTAAAACCTCAAGGAAGCGTGTTTATATGAAAGTGCGTATAGGCACAGTTTCAGAGCTCTAGCGCGCTTAATTAGAGAGATAGGAGCATTTTCACTCCAATTCAGTCGTGTAGTCACAATTCACTCAAGTTTGTCACTTTCCCACTGAGTTACATACAGAATGATAAATTTTAACAAGCAGAACTAAAAAAAAAAAAGTTTTTGAAAAAGTGCATATCTTCACTTCAGAAGCTTTTATTCACTTTCAAATGACCGAACGAGCACATTGGACCAAAGGAGACCATATATGCATTGCACTGTGATCTGAAGCAGTTTCCAGGCCAGAAACACGCACAGATTCACCTTCTGAGTTTAAAACCTCAAGGAAGCGTGTTTATATGAAAGTGCGTATAGGCACAGTTTCAGAGCTCTAGCGCGCTTAATTAGAGAGATAGGAGCATTTTCACTCCAATTCAGTCGTGTAGTCACAATTCACTCAAGTTTGTCATTTCCCACTGAGTTACATACAGAATGATAAATTTTAACAAGCAGAACTAAAAAAAAGAAAGTTTTTGAAAAAGTGCATATCTTCACTTCAGAAGCTTATATTCACTTCCAAATGACCGAACGAGCACATTGGACCAAAGGAGACCATATATGCATTGCACTGTGATCTGAAGCAGTTTCCAGGCCAGAAACACGCACAGATTCACCTTCTGAGTTTAAAACCTCAAGGAAGCGTGTTTATATGAAAGTGCGAATAGGCACAGTTTCAGCGCTCTAGCGCGCTTAATTAGAGAGATAGGAGCATTTTCACTCCAATTCAGTCGTGTAGTCACAATTCACTCAAGTTTGTCACTTTCCCACTGAGTTACATACAGAATGATAAATTTTAACAAGCAGAACTAAAAAAAAAAAAAAAGTTTTTGAAAAAGTGCAAATCTTCACTTCAGAAGCTTATATTCACTTCCAAATGACCGAACGAGCACATTGGACCAAACGAGACCATATATGCATTGCACTGTGATCTGAAGCAGTTTCCAGGCCAGAAACACGCACAGATCCACCTTCTGAGTTTAAAACCTCAAAGAAGCGTGTTTATATGAAAGTGCGTATAGCCACAGTTTCAGAGCTCTCGCGCGCTTAATTACAGAGATACGAGCATTTTCCCTACAATTCAGTCGTGTAGTCACAATTTACTGAAGTTTGTCACTTTCCCACTGTTACACACAGAATGAAAATTTTTGACAAGCAGAACTAAAAAAAAGAAAGTTTTTGAAAAAGTGCAAATCTTCACTTCAGAAGCTTATATTCACTTCCAAATGACCGAACGAGCACATTGGACCAAACGAGACCATATATGCATTGCACTGTGATCTGAAGCAGTTTCCAGGCCAGAAACACGCACAGATTCACCTTCTGAGTATAAAACCTCAAGGAAGCGTGTTTATATGAAAGTGCGTATAGGCACAGTTTCAGAGCTCTAGCGCGCTTAATTAGAGAGATAGGAGCATTTTCACTCCAATTCAGTCGTGTAGTCACAATTCACTCAAGTTTGTCACTTTCCCACTGAGTTACACACAGAATGAAAATTTTTGACAAGCAGAACTAAAAAAAAGAAAGTTTTTGAAAAAGTGCATATCTTCACTTCAGAAGCTTATATTCACTTCCAAATGACCATTCAAGTACATTGGACCAAACGAGACCATATATGCATTGCACTG
The DNA here is from genome assembly GCA_029721435.1 of Gymnothorax reevesii. Lineage (NCBI taxonomy): Eukaryota > Metazoa > Chordata > Actinopteri > Anguilliformes > Muraenidae > Gymnothorax > Gymnothorax reevesii. Next base: position 111,384,868 of record CM056580.1, on the reverse strand, counting down.
TGATCTGAAGCAGTTTCCAGGCCAGAAACACGCACAGATTCACCTTCTGAGTTTAAAACCTCAAGGAAGCGTGTTTATATGAAAGTCCGTATAGGCACAGTTTCAGAGCTCTAGCGCGCTTAATTAGAGAGATAGGAGCATTTTCACTCCAATTCAGTCGTGTAGTCACAATTCACTCAAGTTTGTCACTTTCCCACTGAGTTACAAACAGAATGAAAAATTTTGACAAGCAGAACTAAAAAAAAGAAAGTTTTTGAAAAAGTGCATATCTTCACTTCAGAAGCTTATATTCACTTCCAAATGACCGAACGAGCACATTGGACCAAACGAGACCATATATGCATTGCACTGTGATCTGAAGCAGTTTCCAGGCCAGAAACACGCACATATTCACCTTCTGAGTTTAAAACCTCAAGGAAGCGTGTTTATATGAAAGTGCGTATAGGCACAGTTTCAGAGCTCTAGCGCGCTTAATTAGAGAGATACGAGCATTTTCACACCAATTCAGTCGTGTAGTCACAATTCACTCAAGTTTGTCACTTTCCCACTGAGTTACAAACAGAATGAAAAATTTTGACAAGTAGAACTTGAAAAAAGAAAGTTTTTGAAAAAGTGCATATCTTCACTTCAGAAGCTTATATTCACTTCCAAATGACCGAACGAGCACATTGGACCAAACAAGACCATATATGCATTGCACTGTGATCTGAAGCAGTTTCCAGGCCAGAAACACGCACAGATTCACCTTCTGATTTTAAAACCTCAAGGAATCGTGTTTATATGAAAGTGCGTATAGGCACAGTTTCAGAGCTATAGCGCGCTTAATTAGAGAGATACGAGCATTTTCACTCCAATTCAGTCGTGTAGTCACAATTCACTCAAGTTTGTCACTTTCCCACTGAGTTACACACAGAATGAAAAATTTTGACAAGCAGAAATGAAAAAAAGAAAGTTTTTGAAAAAGTGCAAAATTTCACTTCAGAAGCTTATATTAACTTCCAAATGACCGTACGAGCACATTGGACCAAACGAGACCATATATGCATTGCACTGTGATCTGAAGCAGTTTCCAGGCCAGAAACACGCACAGATTCACCTTCTGAGTTTGAAACCTCAAGGAAGCGTGTTTATATGAAAGTGCGTATAGGCACAGTTTCAGAGCTCTAGCGCGCTTAATTAGAGATATAATTTAGTCATATAGTAACAATTCACTCGTTTGTCCCCTTTCCCATTGAGTTACACACAGAATTAAAAATTTTGACAGGCAGAACTAAAAAAAAGAAAGTTTTTGAAAAAGTGCAAATCTTCACACCAGAAGCTTATATTCACTTCCAAATGACCGAACGAGCACATTGGACCAAACGAGACCATATATGCATTGCACTGTGATCTGAAGCAGTTTCCAGGCCAGCAACACGCACAGATTCACCTTCTGATTTTAAAACCTCAAGGAAGCGTGTTTATATGAAAGTGCGTATAGCCACAGTTTCAGAGCTCTCGCACGCTTAATTACAGAGATACCAGCATTTTCCCGACAATTCAGTCGTGTAGTCACAATTCACTCAAGTTCGTCACTTTCCCACTGAGTTACACACAGAATGAAAATTTTTGACAAGCAGAACTAAAAAAAAAAAAGTTTTTGAAAAAGTGCATATCTTCACCTCAGAAGCTTATATTCACTTTCAAATGACCATTCAAGCACATTGGACCAAACGAGACCATATATGCATTGCACTGTGATCTGAAGCAGTTCCCAGGCCAGAAACACGCACAGATTCACCTTCTGAGTTTAAAACCTCAAGGAAGCGTGTTTATATGAAAGTCCGTATAGGCACAGTTCAATCACGAAGACTCCGGATTTTAAGGAAAGGAGATTTATTAACAATGCAATGACAAGAAATTCAGGATTTGGCGATGACTCCGTCCTCGAGGACCCTCAAGCGAGGAGAGGCGCTGATCTGCCTGGGTAGCAGGCAGGGGCGAAGCCATCCCCAAAAGAGAATCTGCAGGACTGAAGAGTCATCAAGATGGATAGCGCTGGAAGACAAATATGAACTAGAATAAACAAGCGTTTGCACAAGCAGCAGATGAGAGGCGACACTGCTAGTGGATAAGGAAGTCAACACAAGCAAAGTACCTGAAATACCGTCGCTAAGTGTCATGCTCCTATACAAAGGCGCTAGCTTAAAGCTAAAAATGACCACAACGAGTGGTGGGTTGAATGTATTTGCAGATACATATGCATATAGACACTTTCTGCTGGGACTATGGCTGAAGCGTGAATCTTGCTACAGCGAGTGGCCGTGAGGTGGATACGCGTGCAGTATCCGTGAATTTTTGCCAGCCAGGCAAAGTGCACCCACAGCCGAAGCGCTAGCTAAGCGCCAGAGTGATGCGCCACAGTGAGTGCCGTGAGGTGGATACGCGTGCAGTATCCACAAGTGTTTGCCAGCCAGGCAAAGAGCACCCACAGCCGAAGCGCTAGCTAAGCGCCAGAGTGATGCGCCACAGCGAGTGGCCGTGAGGTGGATACGCGTGTAGTATCCGCGAATGTTTGCCAGCCAGGCAAAGAGCACTCATAGCCGAAGCGCTAGCTAAGCGCCAGAGTGATGCGCCACAGCGAGTGGCCGTGAGGTGGATACGCGTGCAGTATCCGCGAATGTTTGCCAGCCAGGCAAAGTGCACTCATAGCCGAAGCGCTAGCTAAGCGCCAGAGTGATGCGCCGCAGCGAGTGGCCGTGAGGTGGATACGCGTGCAGTATCCGCGAATGTTTGCCAGCCAGGCAAAGAGCACTCATAGCCGAAGCGCTAGCTAAGCGCCAGAGTGATGCGCCGCAGCGAGTGGCCGTGAGGTGGATACGCGTGCAGTATCCGCGAATGTTTGCCAGCCAGGCAAAGTGCACTCATAGCCGAAGCGCTAGCTAAGCGCCAGAGTGATGCGCCACAGCAAGTGGCCGTGAGGTGGATACGCGTGCAGTATCCGCGAATGTTTGCCAGCCAGGCAAAGTGCACTCATAGCCGAAGCGCTAGCTAAGCGCCAGAGTGATGCGCCACAGCAAGTGGCCGTGAGGTGGATACGCGTGCAGTATCCGCGAATGTTTGCCAGCCAGGCAAAGTGCACTCATAGCCGAAGCGCTAGCTAAGCGCCAGAGTGATGCGCCACAGCAAGTGGCCGTGAGGTGGATACGCGTGCAGTATCCGCGAATGTTTGCCAGCCAGGCAAAGTGCACTCATAGCCAAAGCGCTAGCTAAGCGCCAGAGCGATGCGCCACAGCGAGTGGCCGTGAGGTGGATACGCGTGCAGTATCCGCGAATGTTTGCCAGCCAGGCAAAGTGCACTCATAGCCAAAGCGCTAGCTAAGGGCCAGAGTGATGCGCCACAGCAAGTGGCCGTGAGGTGGATACGCGTGCAGTATCCGCGAATGTTTGCCAGGCAGGCAAAGAGCACTCATAGCCGAAGCGCTAGCTAAGCGCCAGAGTGATGCGCCACAGCAAGTGGCCGTGAGGTGGATACGCGTGCAGTATCCGCGAATGTTTGCCAGCCAGGCAAAGAGCACTCATAGCCGAAGCGCTAGCTAAGCGCCAGAGTGATGCGCCACAGCGAGTGGCCGTGAGGCGGATACGCGTGCAGTATCCGCGAATGTTTGCCAGCCAGGCAAAGAGCACTCATAGCCGAAGCGCTAGCTAAGCGCCAGAGTGATGCGCCGCAGCGAGTGGCCGTGAGGTGGATACGCGTGCAGTATCCGCGAATGTTTGCCAGCCAGGCAAAGTGCACTCATAGCCGAAGCGCTAGCTAAGCGCCAGAGTGATGCGCCACAGCAAGTGGCCGTGAGGTGGATACGCATGCAGTATCCGCGAATGTTTGCCAGCCAGGCAAAGTGCACTCATAGCCGAAGCGCTAGCTAAGCGCCAGAGTGATGCGCCACAGCAAGTGGCCGTGAGGTGGATACGCGTGCAGTATCCGCGAATGTTTGCCAGCCAGGCAAAGTGCACTCATAGCCGAAGCGCTAGCTAAGCGCCAGAGTGATGCGCCACAGCAAGTGGCCGTGAGGTGGATACGCGTGCAGTATCCGCGAATGTTTGCCAGCCAGGCAAAGTGCACTCATAGCCGAAGCGCTAGCTAAGCGCCAGAGTGATGCGCCACAGCAAGTGGCCGTGAGGTGGATACGCGTGCAGTATCCGCGAATGTTTGCCAGCCAGGCAAAGTGCACTCATAGCCGAAGCGCTAGCTAAGCGCCAGAGTGATGCGCCACAGCAAGTGGCCGTGAGGTGGATACGCGTGCAGTATCCGCGAATGTTTGCCAGCCAGGCAAAGTGCACTCATAGCCAAAGCGCTAGCTAAGCGCCAGAGCGATGCGCCACAGCGAGTGGCCGTGAGGTGGATACGCGTGCAGTATCCGCGAATGTTTGCCAGCCAGGCAAAGTGCACTCATAGCCGAAGTGCTAGCTAAGCGCCAGAGTGATGCGCCACAGCAAGTGGCCGTGAGGTGGATACGCGTGCAGTATCCGCGAATGTTTGCCAGCCAGGCAAAGTGCACTCATAGCCGAAGCGCTAGCTAAGCGCCAGAGTGATGCGCCACAGCAAGTGGCCGTGAGGTGGATACGCGTGCAGTATCCGCGAATGTTTGCCAGCCAGGCAAAGTGCACTCATAGCCGAAGCGCTAGCTAAGCGCCAGAGTGATGCGCCACAGCAAGTGGCCGTGAGGTGGATACGCGTGCAGTATCCGCGAATGTTTGCCAGCCAGGCAAAGTGCACTCATAGCCGAAGCGCTAGCTAAGCGCCAGAGTGATGCGCCACAGCAAGTGGCCGTGAGGTGGATACGCGTGCAGTATCCGCGAATGTTTGCCAGCCAGGCAAAGTGCACTCATAGCCGAAGCGCTAGCTAAGCGCCAGAGTGATGCGCCACAGCAAGTGGCCGTGAGGTGGATACGCGTGCAGTATCCGCGAATGTTTGCCAGCCAGGCAAAGTGCACTCATAGCCAAAGCGCTAGCTAAGCGCCAGAGCGATGCGCCACAGCGAGTGGCCGTGAGGTGGATACGCGTGCAGTATCCGCGAATGTTTGCCAGCCAGGCAAAGTGCACTGTTATGGCCCCAATTTCTTATTACAATCTACAACACAACAGCAACAGCAAGGGATGACAGACACAGTTTTAAAACTTAAACACATTTAATTAAACACAACAACTAACTAAACTGACCAAGATTGAATAGGAAAAAAAAAAAAAATATTTACTGTCCCTTTTTGTGGGGTGGCTTGGTGATGTCCTGGATAATGAAAATGCTCAAACACAGGCAAAGAAATCCACAAAAGAAACGTCACAGGTCTTGAACAGAATGGCAGGTCTGGTCATCTTCTTGCAATTTCTCCTACTACTTTACGGTCTCAATTCTTTTCCTTATATACTCTTTTGCAGACCCCACCCACATTTAGACCTCTTTTTTTTTAATTTTCTGAGACTTGCCCCAGACATGTCCAGGACATGTCTAAACATGACTCCAGTCTGAGCTTAACAAAAAAAAGGTAAACACTGCCATCTAGTGGCTTATATTCACATTACACCTCCATTCCAAAAGGGAAAAATTTTGACTCATAAAGGCAAAATTTTTCTTTTCAATACAAAATGGTTAAGTGAACACTTGTCTATATATACATATCATACAATGTTCAAACACATACACATTCATATATATGCTATATATATGCACATTCAAACACGGGACAAGCAATCAGCAATTACATTGTCTGTACCCTTCACATGCTTAATTTCCAAGTCAAACTCCTGTAAAATCAAACTCCAATTCAACAATCTCCGATTCTTGTTTTTCATCTTACTCAAAAACATTAACGGATTGTGGTCAGTGTACACAATCATTGGCTTTTGTCCTGTACAAACATAAACCTCAAAGTGTTGTAATGAAAGGACCAGAGCCAACAGTTCCTTCTCTATTGTGGAATAGTTCCTTTGGTGGCGATTGAACTTCCTGGAGAAGTATGCCACGGGATGCTCAATGTCATCAGAGTCACTTCTCTGTAGGAGCACAGATCCACAAGCTTGGTCGCTAGCATCGACCGCGATGGAGAACGGTTTGTTGAAGTCAGGAGATTTGAGCACGGGGAAGTGACACAGCAGAGACTTCAGGCGATTGAAGGCTCTCTGGCATGCATCATCCCAGGTGAACTTTACGCCTTTCTTCAGTTGGTTAGTTAGACTGAGAGCAATCTCAGCAAAGTTCTTGCGGAACTTGCGGTAGTACCCGATCATTCCAAGAAAGCGGCGCAAAGCTTTTTTGTTGTCAGGAACTGGAAAGTCCATGATGGCTTGGACTTTAGCATTTATGGGTGCCACCTTACCCTGGCCTATGACGTAGCCAAGATAGGTGACAGTAGCACAACCAAAGTCACTCTTGCTCAGGTTAACAGTCAGGTTAGCCTGGGTCAGGCGCTGGAACAACGTCTCTACATCTTTTAGATGTTCTTCCCAGGAGTCACTCCATGTGATCAGGTCATCGATGTACGCACCCGTGTGTGGCAATCCGGCGATTGTAGACTGTATCATCCTTTGGAACGTGGCTGGGGCATTTTTCATGCCAAAGGGTAGGACTTCATACTGGTACAATCCAGATGGCGTGGCAAAAGCAGAGATGCTCTTGGCCCTCTCAGTTAAAGGCACACACCAATAACCCTTCAATAAATCAATCTTGGTCAGAAACTTTGCTTGCCCTACACTATCAATACAATCATCAATCCTAGGTATTGGAAACACATCAGTTCTAGTTACAGCATTGACTTTGCGATAATCTGTACAGAATCTAGTACTTCCATCAGGTTTTGGAACTAGCACACAGGGTGAACTCCAATCGGAGTTGGAGGGTCTGATAATATCATGTTTTAACATGTACTCAACCTCTTTCTCAGCAATCTTTCTCTTTTCAGGATTCATCCGGTATGGATGCTGTTTTATTGGTTTGGCATCACCAACATCTACATCATGAGAGGCTATAGTAACTCTCTTTGGAACATCAGGAAACAAATCCTCATATTTCTTGATCAACCTTTCAAACTGATCTCTCTGTGAGGGTTCTAAGTGCTGGAGTTTTACATCAAGATTTTGCAACACTTCAGTGTTTGACAATTTACATGAAAGAACTTCAGCTTTAATTTTTGGTTCTTCATCTTGAAACTCCCCCTCATCTTCACACGTTTCGACCATTGGAGAATCTGAAGTGACAGCTGCAACCCTAGCATTTCTGTCATGATAAGGCTTTAGCATGTTAATATGACACAATTGTTTTGGTTTTCTCCTATCTGGAGTCTTCACAATGTAATTGAGATCATTGAGTTTTGTCAGAATTTCATAAGGACCATGAAATCTAGCCTGCAATGGATTGGACTGCAAGGGAAACAACACAAGGACCTTGTCTCCTGGTTTAAACTCACGGCTTATAGCCTTATGATCATACCAAGTTTTCATTTTTCCCTGACTTGATTTCAAGTTCTCTTTGGCAAGGTCACAAGCTGCACGCAATCTTTCCTTGAACTGGCTAACATAGTCTAACAGACTGATATGCGGCTCTTTCTTTTGCCATTGTTCACTCAATAATAGCAAAGGTCCTCTCACTTCATGACCAAACACTAGCTCAAATGGACTGAATCCAGTAGACTCCTGCACTGCTTCTCTAGCTGCAAACAACAGCAAATGAACCCCTTCATCCCAGTCTTTCTCATGGTCATAACAATAAGTCCTCATCATTGTCTTGAGAGTGGAATGAAACCGCTCTAAGGCACCCTGACTTTCTGGATGATAGGCACTAGAAAGAATCTGCTTTGCACCTAGTTCATACACAACCTGCTGAAACAATCCTGAAGTGAAATTGCTACCCTGGTCTGACTGAATTTCCCTGGGAAGGCCAAACAACGTGAAGAACTTTATCAAAGCCTTCGAGATTGCAGTTGCCTTGATGTTACGTAGAGGCATGGCTTGGGGGAATCTGGTAGATGCACACATGATTGTCAACAAGTACTGATTTCCAGATCTAGTCTTGGGTAATGGACCAACGCAATCAACAATGACCCTAGAGAATGGCTCCCCAAATGCTGGGATAGGCTGCAATGGAGCTACAGGTGGGTCTAACTGGTGTTTTCCAACTACCTGACAAGTGAGACAGGTTTTGCAAAAGTTGGAAACGTCTTTCCGAAGCCCAGGCCAAAAGAAGTGTTTCATGATCTTATCAAAAGTCTTGTTAACACCAAGATGACCTCCTAAAGGTAAACTATGAGCCATTGTTAAGATCTCATTCCTATAGACCTTCGGAACAACAATTTGCCTGACCACTGCCCAATCTGCATTGGCAGGGATATCAGGAGGGCGCCACTTCCGCATCAACACACCATCCTTGAGATAATACCCAACTGGAACTGCGTCTATTTCTTTATCAGGAAGGGCTCTCCTCTTTAGTACACAAATTTCAGAATCATTAGTTTGCTCCTCAATCAACCGCTTTCTGGACAGAGACAAGTCTCCAGACACATCAGAATCACTAAACCCATCTGGCTGGCTGAACAATGAACAGATAAAAGTGTCTGATAAGTTCTCAAACGGAGAAACCATAGTAGGCCAATCAAAGTCATGAGGCGAACCACCTGAGTCCTGACTATTCAATGTGCTGGACGGCACCACAACATCTTCTTCTTTAGCCTTCTTGGCCATAGCACGAGTCACTGCGCAAGAAGGATACAGAGATGGGTCCTCATCCCCATCTTCAGTGCTCGCCTGTGAAGTAAGATGTACAGGGGGAACTACGTTGCCCCCAGCCAGGTCATTGCCTAGCAACAGAGAAACACCTGTAACCCCTTTTTGGACGGGTGTTAATCACCCAGCACAGTACAGGCTATTTATAGTTACCCTAAATCACAATAAATAATGGCGCAACAGGATCCGAAGTTCTCAGCAGTGGAATGGTGAGCTGGCTGAGATTCCTTATACCACAAGCGTAATTGAATAACTGTGTAGTAGTAGTAAATAGGAATATGAATACTTATAAATGATTACAAATTTAGTAGCGCGGTGCCTCCACTGTGGAAAAACTACACTTACCCTCAAGCCAGTGCAGGATGTATCTCCCCAGAATTCAAATACATTATGTTCAATCTATTATAATGAATGCTCTAGCTATGTAACTGTAGTGTATTCAATTACAATACACTCATTAAGCTACCTAAATAGCACTCTTCATGGCAATACCGTTAGCCAGGTAAAAAAATGAGCTGCCAACACCCCAGATAAATATAATCATTATTATTTAATTCTATTAATAAGCAATAATAATAATAATAGAAAATATTATTGATATGTAAATATATGATAGTAACAAAAACAAATAAAAGAGTGTTGATATCAAATAATAATAAATAAAATAAAATAAAATAAAATAAACTACCTGACAGAGACGGAGGTGAAAACAATTTCCACCTCCAGATGGCCAAAGTCTCTGTTAAGGTCAGTTTAGGGAAAGAGATATCAACCCTACAATTAGCCCAGTGGCTAAGTTTACAATTCAATTATATCAACCATGAAAGTGAAAAACATTTAAAATACAACAGCACATTAAGTGACTTCCTGCGTGAATAACAAGTAAAGTGATTTCTAATTAACAAAGATTATATATATCAACCATGAAAGTGAAAACATTTAATATACAACACATTAAGTGATTTCCCGTGTGAATAGCAAGTAAAGCGATTTATAATTAACAAAGATAAAAAAAAAAACAGCGCGCAGTTGGGGCCCGTACGTTGGTGCACAAAGGGTTACGTCAGCTTTTGAGCAAACGTTAGCTCCGCCAAGGATCCACAGCTCTCTGAGCCGTAGGCAAAGTAGCAACCGCGACAGTGCCCTTGATTCGACTCGCTCGTAGCAAAATGTGTGGTGTGTAACTTACGACCAGTCTTCCCACTCAGTCCTGGAGCTTACGGCTGTGTCTTTCTACCAGCCTCCAGACTAACAGCACGGAGGGGGGGAATTAACAGATCGCAATCTGCTCTGGCTCGCCTAGCGGTACACGCAGCTTGGCGGTGCAACTACGACCCCTGTTGGTCCAGCACCGAGTCTTCCTCCAACACGGAGCACTCACGCCGCCAGTCCCAGGTCTTCAACAGTCCATAAAGTTCACCTTAGCCTGAATAAATCCGTAACCCTATCGCTAATATTTAGCGAGGTTATAAGAAACTTCAAGGGAAAAAAAACAAGCTTAACCGTTGAATCACACCAGGCTCTGTCGCTGTCTCCGCTCCAAAAAAAAAAACCGCCAACGTACCAAGCTATGTCTCAACGGTCTCCGGTAATCAGCACGAGCATAAAACATGTACTAATTATTATTGGTGGATTATAAAATTCAAATAAAAACAGAAGAAATACATCTGATTAGCTAATACAGTTTGTCACATCAGAACAGTGAAAATATTCCCAAACACAAAGCATCATGGTAAATGGAGTTTTGTAAAATACACAGTACACAGTATTGTTTTAGAGGACCTTACACTCTCCCCCCACCAAACAAACAGCATGCCCCCATGCTGGGTCAAATACATTGAAAAGGAAAGTACAGGTAACAAAACAAACAAAACAAAGTAGCAAAACAACAAACATAAACTAGTACGTTAAACTAGCAATGGGTGTCATGACAGTCTTACATGGCATAAGAACTGGCCTGTGTGTAAATGTGCTACAAAGAGCCTGTGGAGAACACCACCAGGCATGAGAATTATTCCTTTCAAAGGATGGTTGCACTGAGGCTAGAGTTGACGCTACTACAGTGTGCCCACTCTGCACTCCCAGCTTGCCATAATTCAAGCGATTAGTTGGCTGTCTTTCCCTATGTGACCTACGCACTGCAAGGGGTACTGCGACTGAGGCAGTTACAGGGTCAGCTACAGAGTGAACATCAGGAGGACTACCATCCTGATCAGCATCTACTAAATCTTCTACCACCTCAGGGGACTTATGTGAAGAGGCAGGGAGTGCAGTGTTGATTGAAGCTAGCAAATTATCACTAGGCGTGTGTACTAAACTAGGGCTTCTAGATGTCGTAAAGACACACGGCGCAGGGGACTCCGGTGTAGGCTGGCTAACCTGTGTGCTGGCTCCCAAAGGAGTGTGTTGCACAGCATCCTCAATATAACAGCCATATTCCGAATCAGAATCAGAACCTACAGAGCTAAAATGTGTGGGCACTACAGGGGGCAACACTTCAGGCACACCAGCTCTGTGCTTCTCCTTAGTCCTCCTACGTCTCACAGCTCTTGGGCACAAAGCTGAGGGGGCGTCAACCACAGGGCCTAATCTCACCTCCTGTCCCAAAGGCAATATGTGGTTGCGGTGCAACACCTTGACTGGCCCTTTACCATCAAAAGGTTTCAGTCTGTACACCGGAAGATCAGACAGCTGACTGTCCACAATGTAAGGAAAAGAATTCCACCTGTCAGCCAACTTCTGCTGCCCTTTCAGACCCAGATTCCGAATCAAAACTCGATCCCCAGAATTCAGGCTATGATATCGGACTTTCTGGTCATAACGCTCCTTGTTGCTCTGGTTCATCCTATCCACTGAGGCTCGTGCCAGCTGGTAAGCAACTTGCAACTCCTCTTTCATCTGGGTCACATACCTCAAGTGTGACACAGATGACGCGTCCTTAGATGAAACACCAAAACACACATCTACTGGGAGCCGGGCCTCCCGACCAAACAATAAGAAATAGGGAGAGTATCCAGTTGCCTCATTAGGAGTACAATTATACGCATGCACCAAATGCGCAATGTGCTGACTCCATTTAGACTTCTGATGTGACTCCAGGGTGCCCAACATGTCCAACAAAGTCCGGTTGAACCTTTCAGGTTGTGGGTCACCCTGTGGGTGATAAGGAGATGTTCTCGACTTTTTCACACCCAACATGGTCAACATCTCTGTTACCAGTCTGCTCTCAAAATCCCTACCTTGGTCAGAGTGAATACGAGTGGGAAAGCCGTAATGAATAAAATACTTCTCCCACAGGGTCCTCACCACTGTGACCGCTGTCTGGTCCTTAGTAGGAAAGGCCTGTGCATACCGAGTGAAATGATCGGTAATGACTAACACATTACAGACATTGCGAGAATCAGGCTCAAGGCAAAGAAAATCAATGCATACCAGATCCATCGGCCCGGAACTCTGGAGATGCGAAAGAGGGGCAACTCTTTGTGGCAGCGTTTTCCGCTTGATGCAGCGTTCGCAAGTCTTACAGTGCTTCTCTACGTCAATTTTCATGCGAGGCCAGTAAAATCTGTCACGCACTAAGCTGTATGATTTATCGAATCCTAAGTGGCCAATGTCATCATGCAGCAGCCTAAAAACAAGACCATGAAACTGCCGTGGCAGCACCAACTGTCTGACCTGCTGATCACCGTGCTTAACCGTCCTGTGCAACAAGCCATTGTCAATAGAGAGCTTAGCCCACTCCTTTTTCAGGACCTTCATGTCAGGATGCCGTGTCAGGATGCTGCTAGCAGGCTCCTTAAGATTCACCGCATGCCAAACCTCCCCTATACAAGCATCATTCTTCTGGGCTTCTTGAAGCTCATCAGAACTAAACACAGGCAACTCATCAGGCGCTACTGCAGCAACATGCGAGTACGCCTCGGGAACAGCTGACTCGTGACTGCAAATCTGATCTGCCACACGCGGAAAAGAAGGGCAACCTGCCCTCTGTGTGGCCACCACCTGACAAATAGCTCGCACCCCAGGGGCTGGAATCTCTTGCCACTCATCATCAGGGGACAGACTGATGTGAGGGCGTCGTGACAGTGCATCTGCATCCAGGTTCCGTTTCCCTGGCCTATACTTCAGGCTGAAGTTGTAGGTTGACAAAGCTGACAGCCAACGGTGACCAGTGGCATCAAGTTTTGCAGACTTAGTTATATAAGTCAGCGGGTTGTTGTCTGTCCTGACTTCAAAGGTGGCCCCATAAAGGTAATCATGCAGCCGATCCACAATAGCCCACTTCAAAGCTAAAAACTCCAACTTGTGAGCAGGGTAATTCTTCTCTGAAGGGGAAAGACTGCGACTGATGAATGCCACTGGACGCAACCCGTCAACATACTCCTGGTACAGAACGCCACCCAAGCCGTCCAGGCTTGCATCCACATGCAAAACATATGGCGTTTGGGGATCTGCAAAAGCCAAAACTGGAGCCCGAGTCAGCCTTTGCTTAAGCTCTTGAAAAGCAGCCTCACAGTGGTCACTCCACCTGGGACCAAAAGGCTCAGAGGGCCGGAAACAAGGCTTCCGGTCAGCAGCCTGTGAACTTGAGTTCGTCTTCCTGGACGGCCAGCCCTGCAACAACTCATTGAGGGGACGGCACAATGTGGAAAAACCCTTCACAAACCGACGGTAATACCCACAAAACCCCAGAAATGACCGCAGCTCCGTTACAGTCTGAGGTCGAGGCCAAGACACAACAGCCTCAATTTTTGAAGGGTCAGTGGCTATGCCGTCCTGTGAAACTATGTGCCCAACATAGTTCACTGACGTCCGACCAAACTGACATTTATCCAGAGAGATTTAAAGACCTTCCTCTCTCAGACGGTCAAGAACCTTCAGGAGCCTTTCCTCATGTTCTTCCAGGGTACGGCCAAAAACAATCAAATCATCTAAGTACACAAGAACCTCTAGAAAGTTCATATCCCCGACGGTCCGCTCCATGACTCTCTGGAACGTGGCAGGCGCACCACAGATTCCTTGAGGCATGCGGTCAAACTGATAGAAGCCTAAAGGACAGATGAAGGCAGTCTTCTCTTTATCAGCCTCGCTCATGGGAATCTGGTAGTAGCCACTTCTCAAATCCAACACTGAGAACCACTTACTACCAGAGAGACAATGGAGGGCATCCTCAATTCTAGGAACAGTGTACTGGTCAGGGACAGTCCGCCGGTTAAGCGTTCTATAATCCACACACATCCTGACCTTACCAGACTTCTTACGCACTACTACAATAGGTGAGGCATATGGACTCCTGGACTCTGAAATAATGCCATGTTTCTGTAGTTCCATCAAGTGCTGACGCACATCCTCCAAATCAGCCGGGGCCAAGCGCCGAGATCTCTCTCGAAAAGGCCGTGAATCATTCAACCGAATCTCATGCTGGGTGCTTCTCGAGCAGCCTACATCCCACTCACTACAAGAAAACACTTCCTTCCTCTGCAGCATTTTCTCACAGAGGCACTGCTTTGCCTCCTCTGGCATAGGAGAAGTCAAAAGAAGCAGAAGAGAGTGTACTAGTGTCTGTGGAACAGCAAGTGGACGGAATCTGCGGCACCATGTCTACAGGGAATATGTGAGCAAGGGGACTACCTCGTTTCACAAGAATATCCCTAGAAGAGACATTCTTCACATTTACCGTGATGCGACGACACAACACAGCAGAGACCGGATGTACTTCAGGCCTAACCTCGAGCTCCGGGGCAGACGCGCCATCAGCACTAACATGCTGATCTACAAGGACTAAAGAGTCATGAATCTCACCAGGAAACTTGGGCAGGCCGGAGAGCTGCAGCTCCTGCCCAGGCTTTAAAACAACAGGCTTAGTTCTAGTGAACCACACTGTGCCATGCTTATCCACATCCTCCGGCAAAACAACTGTGTGCTTAATGGACTCAAAAACCTCTTTCATCACTGGGTGTATAGTAAGCGTGTTAAGAAACCCGTCTCCTGCCTGTTCGTGACAAGAGTGGAACAGTTTCTGCACCAAGTGAGTGTTTGTGCCAACCAAAATGGCTATACCCTCTTTTGTCTTAGGGTCAGGACACACAAGAGCTAACGCGTCCACTACCTGAGACACACCTGTGACAGCTTCAGTGAACTCCAACCTGAGAGCCAAATATCCATCATATGGGTATTTGTGAGAGCTCAAACCCCATATTTCGAGACTTTCCACTGGCTGCAGCGGCAGGTGCTTCAAGTATGTATTGTAAAAGCTACGATACAAGATGGTGACCTGAGAACCACTATCAAGCAAAGCTTTAGCATAGATGCCCTCTATCTGCACGGGCACCTCAGCCGAGGGCCCCACTAACCCAGATGGTAATTGTGATTGGCTGACTTTGATTGGAGGAGAGCAATGAGCGGAACGCGTCTTATGTGATGGAGCTCCGGGGAAGTTTCCCTGCTGCGTGACCCTCTTAAGCAGCTTCTGATTCACCAATCTCAAGTTCTCAGGACGTGTGCACTCTCGCTTGGTGTGGCCGTCCTCTCCACATTTATAACAGAAAATGGCAGGAACAGGAGAGGCTGCCATTGACTTAAGCAAGTTTGAAGAAGCAGAAGAAACAGCCCTTGTGGAGGCAGCTGGAGCAGTGGTTCCTGTGCCCTGGCTTGAGCCACACTGTGAGACTGGTGGAGTAGCAGAAGACGCTGTACTAGCAGTCAACATTCTAGTTACTAAAGACGTCAGCTCCTTAACCTCTTTCCTCAGACTGTCCACATCAGACATTATTGAAGTAACAGGCTCATGGGAAAGAGTGACAGCAGCTGTCACAGGGACCTGGCGAACAGTGGAAGTGGTCGCAGAAACCTTTGCACTCTCTCTAGCACTTACCCAGTGCTCTTCCTCTCTCACTGCTCGCATTAGCTGCGAAAAAGAAGGCGGATTTTGCAAAGTGTGCATCACACGCACACGCAAAGCCACAAGGTCATTGGTGAGAGCACCCTTGAAGAGCTGCTCCAGGCGTGCACGATTCAGACCTGCAGCATCAATCCCTCCTCTCAAAAGAGCGCGATGAAGAAGCTTGTCCAAGCGGTACAAGAAAGCAGACAGTTTCTCTCCATCCTCTTGAAAAGTATAGCGAAACGAAGCCATAAGGTCTGCTCCACACTCTTTGGACCCATAAGTAATGTCAAGAGCTGCTACATAATCAGAAGCCAAGGCAGATGGGTTACTGACTTTCAAAAATCTAATAATATCCGCAGCAGGCCCACGCAAACTCTCAACAATGCGTTGCCGCTTCACAGCATCAGTGCACTGCCACTCAGTAACCATCTGAATAGCCTGCTCCATCCACACCTCATACTCTTCCTCACCAGGAGGAACAGGCCGTAATCCAGAAAACAGCCTCAGTTTTCTATAGCCAGGTGCATCAACAGATGCCTGATTACAGCGGTCTACGAGCTGACCTATGGCATTCACAAGATCAATGCTGACATCAGGCTTAGGAGGTTGAGGGCCCAGAACAGCTGCCTTTACATCACCCATGGACTTACCCTCCTTCTGCAACAATGCCAACAGCTTAGCTTCAAAATCATTCCCTTCAGGAGCAGGACTAGCAGGCAGCAAGCTACTCACTACATGAACAGCCCATGGACCTGCCTCACCTGCAATTCCCACTTCAGGAGGGACAGAGCTCTGATCCAACTCAGCAGAAGACTCCACTAAAATGTACAGGTGCCTACCAGTTTTGTCACCACGGCGACCACGGATCTGGGTCCTACCCAGAACCTTGACTGTACTGAGCACATGGGTAACCACATCATCACTAGCCTCCAGTGGCACTCTGCTAAGAACAGCTGCATGAGACAAATCAACATTCTCCTCACGGCTCCACTCAACAGCCTGACTAAGGTCCATGTTAAAAGGTGCACAGCAAAACAGCAAAAACTTGGGCTAAAACAAGACAAACACTAAGCAAAACACAGCTACCTACTCGTTCTGGTAAACAGGAAAATCCCAGCGGTGCCTCCAAAATGTAACCCCTTTTTGGACGGGTGTTAATCACCCAGCACAGTACAGGCTATTTATAGTTACCCTAAATCACAATAAATAATGGCGCAACAGGATCTGAAGTTCTCAGCGGTGGAATGGTGAGCTGGCTGAGATTCCTTATACCACAAGCGTAATTGAATAACTGTGTAGTAGTAGTAAATAGGAATATGAATACTTATAAATGATTACAAATTTAGTAGCGCGGTGCCTCCACTGTGGAAAAACTACACTTACCCTCAAGCCAGTGCAGGATGTATCTCCCCAGAATTCAAATACATTATGTTCAATCTATTATAATGAATGCTCTAGCTATGTAACTGTAGTGTATTCAATTACAATACACTCATTAAGCTACCTAAATAGCACTCTTCATGGCAATACCGTTAGCCAGGTAAAAAAATGAGCTGCCAACACCCCAGATAGAATTAAATAATAATGATTATATTTATTAATAAGCAATAATAATAATAATAGAAAATATTATTGATATGTAAATATATGATAGTAACAAAAACAAATAAAAGAGTGTTGATATCAAATAATAATAAATAAAATAAAATAAAATAAAATAAACTACCTGACAGAGACGGAGGTGAAAACAATTTCCACCTCCAGATGGCCAAAGTCTCTGTTAAGGTCAGTTTAGGGAAAGAGATATCAACCCTACAATTAGCCCAGTGGCTAAGTTTACAATTCAATTATATCAACCATGAAAGTGAAAAACATTTAAAATACAACAGCACATTAAGTGACTTCCTGCGTGAATAACAAGTAAAGTGATTTCTAATTAACAAAGATTATATATATCAACCATGAAAGTGAAAACATTTAATATACAACACATTAAGTGATTTCCCGTGTGAATAGCAAGTAAAGCGATTTATAATTAACAAAGATAAAAAAAAACAGCGCGCAGTTGGGGCCCGTACGTTGGTGCACAAAGGGTTACGTCAGCTTTTGAGCAAACGTTAGCTCCGCCAAGGATCCACAGCTCTCTGAGCCGTAGGCAAAGTAGCAACCGCGACAGTGCCCTTGATTCGACTCGCTCGTAGCAAAATGTGTGGTGTGTAACTTACGACCAGTCTTCCCACTCAGTCCTGGAGCTTACGGCTGTGTCTTTCTACCAGCCTCCAGACTAACTGCACGGAGGGGGGGGGATAACAGATCGCAATCTGCTCTGGCTCGCCTAGCGGTACACGCAGCTTGGCGGTGCAACTACGACCCCTGTTGGTCCAGCACCGAGTCTTCCTCCAACACGGAGCACTCACGCCGCCAGTCCCAGGTCTTCAACAGTCCATAAAGTTCACCTTAGCCTGAATAAATCCGTAACCCTATCGCTAATATTTAGCGAGGTTATAAGAAACTTCAAGGGAAAAAAAACAAGCTTAACCGTTGAATCACACCAGGCTCTGTCGCTGTCTCCGCTCCAAAAAAAAAAACCGCCAACGTACCAAGCTATGTCTCAACGGTCTCCGGTAATCAGCACGAGCATAAAACATGTACTAATTATTATTGGTGGATTATAAAATTCAAATAAAAACAGAAGAAATACATCTGATTAGCTAATACAGTTTGTCACATCAGAACAGTGAAAATATTCCCAAACACAAAGCATCATGGTAAATGGAGTTTTGTAAAATACACAGTACACAGTATTGTTTTAGAGGACCTTACACACCCTTTATAGGTAGACTTGACATAAGTCCCACCTTTACCTGTCCTGTAACTAAATCTGACTTCAAGAATATAGAGCGCAGGGGTACAGATACAGTCTTCCCTTCAATACCTTGTACAAGTATGAAATCCCCTGAAGCGGTCTCATCACGTAACTCCAAGGAGTCCATCAACAAAAGTGACTGAGAAGCTCCGGTATCCCTTAGGATATATATGGGGACAGGAGTAGTATGCTCATTCAGAGCCACAAATCCCTCTGACACAAATGGAAGAAATTCCTCCCTCACAAAGTCAGCTGTATCAGGCTTTTTAGCCCCACAAGAAGCAGGCAATTTAGCAGATTGGTTATCTACTACAGGGGTTTCTAACCTTGTTTTCACAAAGGCATTTGGTTTGGTATCCTTTTCTTTTTCTTTCTTAGCTTTAAGGAACCAACAGTTAGTTGTAACATGACCAGATTTCTTGCAATAGCTGCAAATTAGACCACTTTTGTCACTGTCAGCTTTCACACTTTGATCAGACCTGTTACTGGATTTCTGAGCACCATCACCAGATTTGTCTTTGTCTTTGGGTGAGGAATCTTGGGTATCACCATAACCCTTTTTCTGAAATTGGGACCATCTATTATTACTGCTAGACTGAAATTTGGACTTATGTGTGAGAACATATTCATCTGCAAATTTGGCAGCTGATTGCAAATTCAGTGCTTGCTTCTCATTAAGGTAGGTCTTAACATCATCTTTAACACAGTTCTTGAATTCTTCAACTAACACCATCTCTTTCAGTGAGTTGAAATCATCCTTGACCTCCATAGAAGTACACCAGCGCTCAAAGCAAACCTGCTTCTCATTAGCAAATTCAACATAAGTCTGATTTTCAGATTTCTTCAGACCTCTGAATTTCTGTCGGTAAGCCTCTGGAACCAACTCATAAGCTCTCAAAATAACCTTTTTGACAACCTCATAATCAGAGGAATCATCTGCAGACAAAGCCGAATAGGCTTGTTGAGCTTTACCCTTGAGGACAGTTTGCAACATCAGAGGCCAGTGTTCCTTTGGCCACTGGCAACTCTTTGCTACCTTTTCAAAACACTGGAAATAGTTGTCTACGTCCTTTTCAGAAAATGGAGGCACCAGTTTTACCTCCTGACTGGCACAAAATTTATTTTTAGTTTCCATTTTAATTTTTAGTTGCTCCATTTGGAGTCTTTCTTCTCTATCGAATTTCTCTAATTCAAAATCTCTCTGTCTCTGTCTCTCTCTTTCTGCTCTTTCCTCTTTCTCTCTCTCAAATTCTCTTTGTTTTTCTTTTTCTTCCCTTTCTTTTTCTCTTTCCTCCCTTTCTTTCTCTTTTTCCTCCCTCTCAAATTCTCTTTGTTTTTCTTTTTCTTCCCTTTCAATCTCTAGCATTTTTAATTTAAGTTCCATTTCTATATTTGGATTTTCCACTGGAAACTGTTCCAGATCTCCTGGTGCAAACACATTTTCATCAATGTAATATTCAACTATCTCTCTAGCCAGTCTTGCTTTTCGCATGGCTGGTTTCACCTCTGTCAGCTCCAAATGTCTGCATATTTCCAACAGTTCTGTCTTTTGAAAAGACTTCAAAACCCCTACGGTTGGTGATGCCAAGAAATCATCCATTGCTGTTGTCAATATATATTTAGGAAAATTCACAAAAACAATTTCACAATTTGAAATGTTAGATTTTCAATAAATTACTCACAAAATGGTCTATCCCGGACCTTGAGCCCCCAATTTGTTATGGCCCCAATTTCTTATTACAATCTACAACACAACAGCAACAGCAAGGGATGACAGACACAGTTTTAAAACTTAAACACATTTAATTAAACACAACAACTAACTAAACTGACCAAGATTGAATAGGAAAAAAAAAAGAAATATTTACTGTCCCTTTTTGTGGGGTGGCTTGGTGATGTCCTGGATGAAGAAAATGCTCAAACACAGGCAAAGAAATCCACAAAAGAAACGTCACAGGTCTTGAACAGAATGGCAGGTCTGGTCATCTTCTTGCAATTTCTCCTACTACTTTACTGTCTCAATTCTTTTCCTTATATACTCTTTTGCAGACCCCACCCACATTTAGACCTCTTTTTTTTTAATTTTCTGAGACTTGCCCCAGACATGTCCAGGACATGTCTAAACATGACTCCAGTCTGAGCTTAACAAAAAAAAGGTAAACACTGCCATCTAGTGGCTTATATTCACATTACAGCACTCATAGCCAAAGCGCTAGCTAAGCGCCAGAGTGATGCGCCACAGCAAGTGGCCGTGAGGTGGATACGCGTGCAGTATCCGCGAATGTTTGCCAGCCAGGCAAAGAGCACTCATAGCCGAAGCGCTAGCTAAGCGCCAGAGTGATGCGCCACAGCAAGTGGCCGTGAGGTGGATACGCGTGCAGTATCCGCGAATGTTTGCCAGCCAGGCAAAGTGCACTCATAGCCGAAGCGCTAGCTAAGCGCCAGAGTGATGCGCCACAGCAAGTGGCCGTGAGGTGGATACGCGTGCAGTATCCGCGAATGTTTGCCAGCCAGGCAAAGCGCACCCATAGCCGAAGCGCTAGCTAAGCGCGAGAGAGATGCGCCACAGCGAGTGGTCGTGAGGTGAATACGCTTGGAATATTCGTGAATGTTTGCCGGCGGGGCAAAATATGTCTATGACTGAAGTGCAAGTGAACGGCGCTACTGCGAGTGAGCGTGAGGAGGATACGCATGCAGGAACCGTGAATGTTTGCCGGCGAGGCCATGGGCACTCATAACTGAGACGCACGCAACGCACTAGTGAGCTGCGCCACTGCAAGTAGGACCACCTTATGAAAGCTTAGGACGCCGCTTAGAGGAGTTCACGCGAACTGCATGATGATTATGGTTGAAACTTTGGGCTGCATTTAGCAGTACCTGCTAATGACCAACATCTATGCTTGTAAATTGGAACTTCCCTTCTGCATGGAGCTGCGGATTTAGCGCTCGGAACTTGAATGAGTGTCATGAGTAGATAGAATGAGATCATGGCGTAAGATTACCACTTGTAAGCTGAGCCATGCCAAGCAAAAGAGAAAATGTCAGATCATTCAAATGCTATGCTAACTTGAATTACTGCTTGTCATGGACACCGCAATTCAACATTGGATGACCATCCACTTACCAATGCAAATCACGCACATTTATAACTTAAAAACGATCCAGATTCAGACTTATGCAATTATGCATCCCCCAACACCTAGTTTAATGGATACTCAAATGTAATATGAACACGAATGGGTACAAGCAAAACCACCACCAACCTTGAAGTAAGGTATGGATGCCAGTTTTATGAGGCAACTAAGAGCTGCACATAAACTGTGGTTTAGGCAAAGGGCCACGTGCAGACAGACGCCCATGATTTCCAAATTTAGCACATTTAAATCAGCATTGGAGAGGTTGAGTCAAAATAAAGTCCTTAAAGCACAAACCAATGAAACTTCACCGCAACCCTGATCTAAATGTATGAGCAGTGCCACTGCTAGTATCTGAGATAACTTACCCATACAAATTCTTACTGACTCAATCATCTAAATGCGCTAGCATTGCCGTTGCGAGAGAATGAGGTAGATATTGGGGTAGTACCCATGACTGCTTATCAGCTAGGCAAAATGTTCCCAGAAAAAGGTAGCTAGCACTTGCGTGCTAACTTACTAATATAGATACTTACTGTTACAACAATCGTCTAAATACGTGAGCATGGCCACTGCTTGTGGACGTGAGGTAGATACTGCATAGCATCTGTGGCTGCTTGCCAGCCAGGCAAGGTGAGCCCATAACCCAAATGCTAGCCATCGATTGTGAGCTGAGCCACTGCGAGTGAACGGGTCATGGAAACAAGTATCTGAGGTTACTTACCAAAATAGATACTTACTTACGCAACAATCACCTAAATATATGAGCATTGCAACTGCAAGTGCCCGTGAGGTAGATACGCGAGTAGGATTTGGGACTGCTCGCCAGCTAGGCAATGCTTACCCATAACCAAATGGTAGCCAAGTGCTGGTGAGCTGTGTCGCTGCGAGTGGACGAGATACGGATATGCCCGTAGTATTCATGAAGGCCAGCCAGCGAGGCAGCACGTGACCTTGGCGCTAGTGTTTTGCATGTGAACGAGCCCCTGCGAGTGGACGTGAGGTGGATATGCGCATTATTTGTGATGACTGGCCAGCATGAGACCTTAATGCCGAGTGGCACGCAAGATATCCACTGCGAGTGGATGAGAAAACATGGCATAGTACTTGTAAAGATTTGACTACTTCGGAAGAACATTGCAATCATTATGACGAATAATTTGCAATGAACACACACCTTACACACTTAACATTAGACACCCATGCTATGCCGGCAATAATAATATCCAACTACAGTTCACATCTCATACCTCAATCGGGCCACGAACAAGGCAAGCATGCAGCGAGAGCACCCACTTCTGTAAACTTAGGACACTGCTTTGATGAGACCATGAAAACTGCAAATGAATTGTGGTTGTGGCTGAAGGCTGCATTTATGAAGAGCCCACAGATGACCAACGCCCATGCTTGTAATTGGAACGTTCCATCTGCCTTGAGCTGCGGAGGTAAGGTATGGATATCATTTAGATGGGGCCCACTGAGAGCTGCACATTCACAAAGGATGAGGCAGAGGGTCACGCGCAGAGACAGATGCCCATTTCCAAAATTTACCACACTCAATCCGCATTGGAAAAGATTTGAATTAAAATTCCTTAATGCTCAAAACAAAGACTCCCAATCTGTATTGCAATTCTACCAACAAGGGATGACGAATTGATTCGGTCTTACTTCTTACGTTGGATAAAAACCAGAACCCCAAATTGAGGGTCGAACCATGAAACTAGATTCTCACCTCAAGCTGTTTGATAAGGTCGCGCATGACATGCATCGCAATAAATGCAACAGTGCAAATTAAGACTGGATACAATGGCATACCTTGGAAAACCAACAAAATTGAGAAATGACATTAAAGCTAAATCACAAGCTTTTAAATATAAAAAGGAGCCACCCCAGGTGCTTACTTTCTGTGAAATAATGATCAGGCACCAATTAGCCAAGTAGACCTGTTCTTTGATACGATGACTAAATTTGCGATTTTTATTTTTTTTTTTTTTTTTTTGTGGGCATTGTAGAACTATTGATGAGAGCGATAAGAGCCGTTTGACTGCTTGTTTGACCACTGGTCTGTACAAACTGCGCAATGGAATACCACAACACTTATGCTTCGACACTCCAGAACGATCCCATAAAAACAGATTGCTCGAAATGATTTGTCATTTTATCAAGAATTGGATTACGTTCTGTGGCAAAGTGGTCCCCCATTCACATGGGCCTACCTAGATATTGCAACAACGCTAAAGCGATTCACCTTTAATGAGGAAGCCAGATTCTATGGAACGATTACATTCTGCCCCCCCCAATATCCCATGGAATTGGGGCCGATAGTTTCATCCAGTCAGGTTACATTCAGTTTCAAAGTGCGTTTTCATGATGACAGAATGATATGGACTCACACGCCACTTCTTACAGACTGCGGACACTCGAACCACCCTCAGGGTGATATGCAGTAAACTAATCTTTTGACTGATACTGTGGGATATAATGTTTCAATGACAGACGAATTTTTCGACCGAAATCGATGAGTGACAGCCGCTGTGATCACAGAACGTACTGACCTTCAGAACAGAATCACGTGATCTAGGAGATTTGTAACGCAGCCTCAGCACAAGAGTTAATGTCCATAGAACAATGCGCGACTGAACGAAGCTGCCAATTAGCAATTAAGGGAGATTAATCACTCTTGACACTCGAAATAAACAATCTCTATAAAATTCCAAAGCCACTGCAAACTTCGCAATTGTTAAACACCAAATGATACAAAACTGACTCTACAGAGCAGTAACGTTAGACCATGCGGAAGCCCATTCGGACAAAAGCACCAGAAAGAGACTCAACACATCCTATCATGTAGTACTTGAGAAAGAATGAGGATAAATTGATGTAGCTGGTAAAATGTAGCCTACCGCTCGATGACAGGAATAACGAAAGCAGATGAAGAATGACGATACTGAGGAACACCGCGGAGTTCCGATGTTGATGCGATGTCGAGCCGGATGAATGCTGTCGCTTCCACTGCTGGACCCGTTTACAGGCGCTTTCATGATTTTCACCGGGGTTTTTTCCGGCTGCTGTCCGGAACCAAGTCGCGGCCGTCGCGACAGGCAGCCGCTTCTTCCCGGAGGCCTTTGAACTGGATCGAATTTAGAACTCCCTTGAAGTGGGAGGATTCGCGTCCATTGGACAGAACAGGGACATGACGAAGAAGTTCCAGGTTGATACGAACTTGAGTTCGACTTGGAAGATTTGATAAATAAAGCTTGAATCGAGCCGGAAGCTGCGAGATGCGGAATCTGTGCAACAGCAGACAGGAACATGTCAGAAGCAGATAAAGAGAAGACCGAAGGCGCTGATTGGGTGAGTGTAATTGCATGAGAATCCTACTGATCTGAAGCAGTTCCCAGGCCAGAAACACGCACAGATTCACCTTCTGAGTTTAAAACCTCAAGGAAGCGTGTTTATATGAAAGTGCGTATGGGCACAGTTTCAGCGCTCTAGCGCGCTTAATTAGAGAGATAGGAGCATTTTCACTCCAATTCAGTCGTGTAGTCACAATTCACTCAAGTTTGTCACTTTCCCACTGAGTTACATACAGAATGATACATTTTAACAAGCAGAACTAAAAAAAAGAAAGTTTTTGAAAAAGTGCATATCTTCACTTCAGAAGCTTATATTCACTTCCAAATGACCGAACGAGCACTGTTGCGTTCGCTAGCTTGCGGGTGAGACACGGGAAAGTCACGGGTGATTAGTGATTAATCACGCACAGGTGAACAAGTGGGAAGTTCACTTACCTGATTGAAGCACGGGCCAATAAACAATTGAAACGTAGACCAGTAATCCCATAGCGGCAAGTTAGAATCCGGCAATAAACGAGCACGGGCTATAAGCGGGAGCGAGCACTAGTTTTGGCATGTCGTTTCGTCAGGAGAGATGCGCCACCGGTAAGCTGCTGTTTCCATTCATTGAGCTGCGGTTTAAGCTTGTCTGTTTGTGTTGCCGCCGTGCTGCCGCGGTGTATGTGCGCGGTTCATATGCTTGATAATTGTTACTTTGGTCACGCTGATAAAACACTGTTAGCGGTCTGATGTGTAACGTTGCCGGTTTAATAGTATCCGTGTCTAATGTTTGAATTGTAGCGCTTTCACTGTCACATGAGTATATTTCCTGTTTTGCGGTGCTGGTTGGGTGACGTAGTTGCTTGTAATTGGCTGTCTTCTTGCTCGCAATGCAGGCTGGGTAATGTAGTTAATCGCTTTAGACTAATAATGAATTGCTATGCTTAGCTTTGCTACTTAAAACTACACTCACTGGTTGCATTTAGGCCATCACTTTTGGGCAATTGGTTTAATGCGTAATATTAGTGATGCAATGTGGCCTGTGTGGCAATACAATGTTTAATGTTAATGTGCTTTGATTGGCCATTCAATTAATACACTAATTATACTATATATATCTTTTTTAATGCTTATTAATACTGATTATTGTGGTTTATGAATGTATATTTATGTGAATTCATACAGTATATTTATATTTGTGTGTTATATATGGATATACTTATATTTGCATATTCAGAATTTATACAGTATTATGCATATATGGCTTTCAATATTGCTGTTACATCATAGCAGGTTATAAACCTATAGAATAGAAAGGCTATTTGTGGCTGTTATCTGTTCATTAATCAACTTTATTCAGAAATCAATCAAAGTAAATAAAGACCACAAAGAGTGATAACAACGTGTCCTCTCTTGGCGCCCCGTTCGGTGGGGAGAATCTTAAAGAACCGAACAGTTATAAACCGATGCCCACTGCACTGGATTGAGTGCAGCAAAGCCGGCACGGACTGCCTCATCAAGGAGGCTCAATCAGCTGACCGTTCACCTGTGACTGACCCCAAGTTTACCATTAACCAAACTGCCCGTTGATTATGGATAAAGGAGCGAGAGCACACACTGGTAGTGGCAGCTCTCCAGTCAACTCAAAGGGAGGAACAATGGCAGACTTGGAAAAGCTTAAAAGTGTGCGATCAAGAGCACAGGCATCATTCACCAGAAGGGCTCATACTCTCACCAAAGCAGGACTTTTGGAACCGACTGAAATCCTCAGAGAATGGAAGATGTTCAGAACGGACTTCTCTAAAGTCACAGACGCGGGACATGAGTATGCCGAAGCCCTGAGGGACTCAATGGATGAAGAGGTCATAGCATCTGCAGACCAAATCGATGCAAAGACTACTGAGTGTGAGAACAAGTTCCTTGAGGTGAAGAAAGCCGCTCAGGAAACCTTTTGGACCGGCTACGCAGAGGAGGCGTTTTTCAAGCAGGCCAAAATGGCTGATTCGGTCATCACTCAGGCAGAGGAAGAGGAGGTTAACCCTCTGAAGTCAATCAAAGGCCGCAGGCTGAGGAATAGAGGTCTTGAAAGAGAGGTCACTGAACTCGGAGAAATGCTGGTAGAGTGGAAGGAGTTGGTTCCTAGCTCGAAGGTGATAGATCTGAAGACCCGCCAAAAGGCACTAAAGAAGAGGGTCCTGGCGTTGTCAGATAAGCTGGAGGAGGATGAGGCAGACCAAGTAAAGGGTAGAGAAAGAAACCTGGGAGATGATGGCAGTGCGGTTGGTGATCCACTAAAAGATGTTTCTTTCCTCTCTCTCCCTGACATGTCTGCCAGTCTCAAGCTGAAGCCCAAAACGGACACAAAGGCAGCAAACATGAACACCTGGCCCCCCTCACAGGAAAGCAGCAGCCCAGGAATGGCCCAAGGCAACTCTAATGTCAAGCCTCAAATCAGTCTTGAAAGAGCACGGCTACCCACTTTTTCTGGTGACATGAGGGACTATTACCGCTGGAAGTCTGAGTGGGAAGACCTATAGGAATTGGGTAACCCACATGGTGTGGAGTGTATAAAAAGGCTCCACTTATTGAATAGTCTCCATGAAAAAGTGAAAAAGGACCTCGTTCTAACTAGCTGTGAATCCGCCGATGATATATTCAAGCTGCTGGACAGCAAATACGGGAACAAAGCAAAAATAGTCCTATTAATCACTAATGAGGTCCAGGCTCTTCCCCCTGTCAGAGGAAATAATCCTAGAAGAACCATTGAATTGATCCAGGCTGTGGAAAGGGCACTGTACAACCTCCAGATTCTTGGTGAAGAGGACGCTGTGAAGAACCGTGTTGTTGCTCAGTCTATCGAAAGCAAGCTTCCCAGCTCACTCAAGAAGGAGTGGATTATGCACAAAACTGACCCGGAAAACAGGTTCTCTCCACTGGACCACTTTGATTGCCTCCTGAAATTCTTGAAGAAGCAGGAGGAGATTCTTGAAGAGTTGGATCAGTTGGAGCCAAGCCCTGTAGACAAAGGCCCTGCGGAAAAGGGTGCAGCAGACAATCCAGATAAGAGAGGGAGGAAGGCTTTCACTAAGTCCACAGCAGGTCAGAGGGACGACCATCCCAGCTGCACTGTCTGTGGAGATGAATCACACGCTGGCAAGCTATTTGCGTGCAAGGTCTTCAGAGAGCAGGATCTCTCAACTAAAAGAGCCCATCTGAAGAAGCTAGGTTTGTGCTCCAAATGTTTGCGGCCCCACCCCAAGGATGGGAAAGGATGCACACCCAGATACCTCTGCCCAAAAGCAGATTGTCGGAAAGGAGGGGTGTCGGACCACAACTACCTTCTGTGTCCTAAGCCACCGACTCCAAAGAAAGACGGCAGCAGTGAGGAGCAGAGCACTGTAAAAATTGGAGGAAAGAAACTTGGCCTCACCAGCAAACAAGAGGAGTTTCTGGCAGAACTTACTCCAGAACAAAGAGAGAAATACAAGAACGCATTCTCAAACAAAACATCCTCAACTGTATGTGCCAAGGCTGGAGATGGACTGCCGGAACATCCAGTGGTGATGATGCTGATGGAAGTTACGACGAATTCGGGCTGCCTTATTGGCACCCTAATCGACCTCGCATCTGACACCAATTATATCACCAATGAAGCAGCTGATCACCTTGGACTATGCGGTGAGAACATCAGGCTTATTGTCCATGGAGTCGGGGGGATGAAGAAGACTGTCCTGACTAAAAGATATTCCCTTCGGCTGAAGGTGAAGACATCCAAGGGAAAGGTGGCTGAGCATCGAATTCTCTGCTATGGCCTGGAAAACATTGCAGAGGTGACCCAACCAGTCACAGCCGAGCAACTACAGAGATTCTTCCCCAGTGTACCCAGAGACGAACTGGTCCGTCCCACAAAAATTGACCTCCTTATCAGCCATCGGGAAGGTCGTCTTGTTCCCCAACTAACCAAGATAGTGGGAGACCTCGTCCTCTGGGACGGCCCACTGGGAAAGACCGTCGGGGGAACCCATCCCGGTCTCATGGAGACAGTCAACTTGACCGTGTACCGCTCTGAGACTCACCTCGCGAGGACCTTGAGATCAGCCTCCATAGCATATAAAGAGACCATCATACCTCAAGAAGAGGAAGGAGGTTTGCTTGTTCGGAGCACCTCGACCACCAACAAAGAAGTCTTTGAGTGGTTCAGGTGGGACAGCATCGGAGCAGCATGCAGTCCTCAATGTGGCGGTTGCAAGTGTGGCAGGTGCTCCCCTGGAGGAAAAGAAATGACCCTCAAGGAAGAGCGGGACCTGGAAAAAATAAAAGGGTGCCTAACATATGTACTGGCAGACAAACACAGCAACTCTCCCCATTGGGACGCAGCCTATCCCTGGAAGGTAGACCTCACAACACTGCCAGACAATCGGCAGGCAGTGGAGGCAACCTTCAGAAACACTGAGAAGCGCCTGGAGAGGGAACCTGCATGGAAGGCTGCATGCAAAGAACAAATACATGAAATGGTTTCAAGAGGAGCTGCTGCAAAACTCAAAGAGGAGGAAATCAGCAGCTGGAAAGGACCTAAATGGTATATCAGCCATTTAGTTGCGCCGAATCCTCACTCCTCCTCAACCCCTGTGAGAATTGTGTGGAACAGTAGCCAAGATTTCCGAGGCATAAGTCTAAATGATCTCCTCCACAAGGGCCCTGATGTCCTCAATCCCATCAGAGGTGTTCTTCTGAGGTTCAAAAGTGGACTCCATGCCGCACTGGGTGATGTAAAAAAGATGTATAACTCAGTGTGGCTGAAAGATGCTGAAGTCCACCTCCACCGCTTTCTCTGGAGAGACAACCCTGAGGACGACATTGAGGTGTTTGCAGTTGTCAGAGTCAATATTGGGGACAAACCCGCAGGATGTATTGCCCAAGTTGCTATGAAGGAGACCGCCAATCTTCCTCAGTTCGTTGATATGGTTGAAGAACGGCGAGCTCTGACCGAGGATAGCTATGTGGATGACATCCTGACCTCCCACAATGACCTCAAGAAGCTGAAAAGGATCACTAAAGGGGTGGAGGAGATTTTGAAAGCAGGAGGCTTCTTCCTCAAACCATGGGTCCTGTCGCACCAAAGTGGGAGGAATGGAGCCCCTACTGAGACAGCCGCTGACTCTAGTACAGAAACAACTGTACCCAGGACTCTGGTACTGCCTAATCAAATGCATGATGGGGAAAACAAAGCACTCGGGGTCGGCTATGAACCTGATACAGACAAACTTCGGCTGTTGACATCTATCAACTTCTCTAAAAAAAGAGGGAAAATGAGGACGGGACTGAATCTGAGTATGGAGGATGTCAGGGAAGGAACACCAAATCCCCTTACCCGACGCATACTTCTCAGTCAGATTGCCGCCTTGTATGATCCAATTGGTCTCGCCTCACCAGTCAAACAGAAGGGTGTGATGTTAGTTAGAGAATCATTCCAGGAAGCTGGCAAGGACAAAGCCAACCCATCTAAAGACACGTGGGATGCCCCTCTCTCACCAAAACTTCGAGAGGCTGCAATCACGCTCTTTGAAGAACACGTGAGACTTGGCCAGGTCAGGTTTGAAAGAAGCCTCACCCCGCCTGAAGCCATAGGCCCGCCAACAGGGATCACATTCTCAGATGGGAGTGAGTCCTCTTATGGAGCCGTGCTCTACCTGTGGTGGGAAACCCAAGACAAAGTTGTTGTGAAGTTGGTGGAATCTAAGGCTAAACTCACCCCTCTTGACCAAAAGGGAGATGTGATCAAGGCGGAACTGTGTGGTGCGGTTTTCGCTACCCGCCTAAAAAAGTACTTTGAGAAGCACTGCCACATTAAGGTTAAGCAATGGATTCACTTTGTGGACAGCCGAACAATCCTGGCAGCCATTCAAAAGGACAGTTACGGCTACCAAACCTTTTTCGCTAATCGAATTGGCGAGATTCAGAAAGCCGGACAAATGGAAGATTGGAGGTGGATTGAAAGAAAACTAAACATTGCTGATATACTTACCAGAGGTGCAAGTCCTGAGGAGCTTGACGAAGAGTCAGAGTGGCAGCAAGGCATGGAGTTCCTGAAGTTGCCTGAGACCGACAGGCCTATGAAGATGACCAGTGAGATTACACCTTCTGCTGCTGAAGATGTGGGAAAACTTCAGCGGAAAGCCTTCTCAGCGGTGGTTACCAGGGCCCAGTCAAAAGAAAGAACTGGCACCAACGGGCCTGACTTCAAGGCAGAAGTCCAGCATGAAGAAGCTAATGGTAGACCGATACCACCAGCTGTCCCGTGTCCAACATCGGTAGCAGATGGACCGAGGAGGCCCTGGGCAGTTGGACTAGTGTGCCTTGTGGAGCCTCAACACTTTAGTT
Organism: Gymnothorax reevesii; assembly: GCA_029721435.1. Classification (NCBI taxonomy): domain Eukaryota; kingdom Metazoa; phylum Chordata; class Actinopteri; order Anguilliformes; family Muraenidae; genus Gymnothorax; species Gymnothorax reevesii. Next base: position 111,353,514 of record CM056580.1, on the reverse strand, counting down.
CTTTATCTAAGTTGTGTGGTTCCATAGCCTGGACTCGAAGGGCTGCAGAAACCTGGCTGAGGAGACGCCAGGCGCTAGAGTCACCAAAGTGGGAGGCAAACCGGCTTATCCTGTCTACTGAGGAACGAGCACGGGCCTTCGAAGACTTGGTCCTCGCAGCCCAAGATGGCAGTCAGTTTCTGGACTCAACATTTAACCGCTTGGTAGTCTACAAGGATGAGAACACAGGAATCCTTCTCTGTGGAGGACGAATCCAGTCCTGGAGGGAAGATGGTACAGCTATTCCTTTAATCCCGTTTCATTAATGGCTCGCAACTCTGCTGGCAAGAGAAGCCCATGACGAGAATCATGAAGTTGTTGCTGCCACACTTCTACGCACCAGGAGGAGAGCATGGATTGTGCAAGGTCGGAAAACAGAAAAGAAAGTTGTGAACGACTGCGTTACATGCCGCAAACTGAAAGGAAAAATGTGCCAGCGGATGATGAGTGATCTGCCACCAGAACGCTCCCAGCGTGCTAACCCATTTGAGTATACCACACTGGACCTCTTCGGCCCTTTCGAAATTAAAGATGCTGTCAAGAAAAGAACAGGGAAAAAGGTATGGGGCATAGTATTCTGTTGCATGGCATCAAGGGTGATTAGTGTGGACCTTGTGGACGATCAATCATCTGAAAGCTTTCTCCAAGCTTACTTTCGCTTTGAAGCGTTGCGAGGCCATCCAAGAAAACTGTGGTCAGATAAGGGAACCAATTTTATTGGTGCTAAATCTGCCCTACAAGACTTGCACTGGTACTTGGCTACTTTACTGGAAGCATCCATTGAAGACCAGGCCGCCAAGCACGGGACAGAGTGGGCATGGAACTTTCATCCAGCTGATGCACCACATCGCAATGGGGCTGCGGAAGCTGCTGTTAAGCTCATAAAAAGGGCTGTCACTAGCCTTGGAGGGACGACAAGCTCACTCACCTGGGGTGAACTCCAAACCCTCTTCTATCAGGCAGCTAACGTCACCAGTGAAAGGCCGATTGACGCCAGGGCACAAGAACAAGAAGACTCCATTGAGTATCTGACCCCCACCACTCTGCTCCTTGGAAGGACCAGACAAGGAGGAGATACAGGAGGAATTGACTTGTGCACCCATCCTTGGCGTCGTCTCAGAGCCATCCAGATTGGTGTGGATATGTTCTGGAAGAAGTGGAGTGAACTTGCCGGACGTAACCTCTTTATTCGGCCAAAATGTCACCAGTCCCAAAGGAATGTAGCGATCGGTGACATTGTTTGGATCGCTGACCAAAACGCATTGCGAGGGCAATTCCGGCTTGGTCGGATCCAGACTGTGTACCCTGATAAGAGAGGATTTGTGAGAGACGCAGACGTGAAGACCTATGCAGGCCTCCCTGCCACCCTAACAGTTGGGCAAGTCAAGAGGAACCCTCAGCAGTCGACGGCAGTCATCCTACGGAGAGACGTGAGGAGATTAGTAGTCCTCATCCCTAAGGAAGACCAGTGACTCCTGGACTTCGTCAGCCATCAGTTCTGTAGGCGCTGCCTCAAGGACCTCAATGCCCAAAGCCACCTGATTCTGAAGGCATTTGCCTCAGGATTTCACTGCCCCCCTCTTTCTCTCTCTCTCTCTCTCTCTCTCACTCTCTAGCTGCTTGGCATGTGTCTATGCTGCCATCGGCACCACTCGCACCATTCATGAAGAAAGAAGAGTACACGCCCCATATGAGCAAACCTGGCGGAACGCCACACATCTGTCAAGGACAGATGTCTGAACAGTGACAATGGCATCCTATCCTTTATGGAAAAAAAAAAAAAAAAAAAAAAAAAAAATGTATTATGTGGTGTCATGTGATGTTTGTCTGTGACCGCCTTGGATCACATGATCAGTCGGTCAAGTGGGAGGTGTTGCGTTCGCTAGCTTGCGGGTGAGACACGGGAAAGTCACGGGTGATTAGTGATTAATCACGCACAGGTGAACAAGTGGGAAGTTCACTTACCTGATTGAAGCACGGGCCAATAAACAATTGAAACGTAGACCAGTAATCCCATAGCGGCAAGTTAGAATCCGGCAATAAACGAGCACGGGCTATAAGCGGGAGCGAGCACTAGTTTTGGCATGTCGTTTCGTCAGGAGAGATGCGCCACCGGTAAGCTGCTGTTTCCATTCATTGAGCTGCGGTTTAAGCTTGTCTGTTTGTGTTGCCGCCGTGCTGCCGCGGTGTATGTGCGCGGTTCATATGCTTGATAATTGTTACTTTGGTCACGCTGATAAAACACTGTTAGCGGTCTGATGTGTAACGTTGCCGGTTTAATAGTATCCGTGTCTAATGTTTGAATTGTAGCGCTTTCACTGTCACATGAGTATATTTCCTGTTTTGCGGTGCTGGTTGGGTGATGTAGTTGCTTGTAAATGGCTGTCTTCTTGCTCGCAATGCAGGCTGGGTAATGTAGTTAATCGCTTTAGACTAATAATGAATTGCTATGCTTAGCTTTGCTACTTAAAACTACACTCACTGGTTGCATTTAGGCCATCACTTTTGGGCAATTGGTTTAATGCGTAATATTAGTGATGCAATGTGGCCTGTGTGGCAATACAATGTTTAATGTTAATGTGCTTTGATTGGCCATTCAATTAATACACTAATTATACTATATATATCTTTTTTAATGCTTATGAATACTGATTATTGTGGTTTATGAATGTATATTTATGTGAATTCATACAGTATATTTATATTTGTGTGTTATATATGGATATACTTATATTTGTATATTCAGAATTTATACAGTATTATGCATATATGGCTTTCAATATTGCTGTTACATCATAGCCTTTCTATTCTATAGGTTTATAACCTGCTATTTGTGGCTGTTATCTATTAATTAATCAACTTTATTCAGAAATCAATCAAAGTAAATAAAGACCACAAAGAGTGATAACAACGTGTCCTCTCTTGGCGCCCCGTTCGGTGGGGAGAATCTTAAAGAACCGAACTAGCACATTGGACCAAAAGAGACCATATATGCATTGCACTGTGATCTGAAGCAGTTTCCAGGCCAGAAACACGCACAGATTCACCTTCTGAGTTTAAAACCTCAAGGAAGCGTGTTTATATGAAAGTGCGTATAGCCACAGTTTCAGCGCTCTAGCGCGCTTAATTAGAGAGATAGGAGCATTTTCACTCCAATTCAGTCGTGTAGTCACAATTCACTCAAGTTTGTCACTTTCCCACTGAGTTACACACAGAATTAAAAATTTTGACAGGCAGAACTAAAAAAAAGAAAGTTTTTGAAAAAGTGCATATCTTCACTTCAGAAGCTTAAATTCACTTCCAAAAGACTGTACAAGCCCATTGGACCAAACGAGACCATATATGTATTGCACAGTGATCTGAAGCAGTTTCCAGGCCAGAAACATGCAGAAATTCACCTTCTGAGTTTAAAACCTCAAGGAAGCGTGTTTTCATGAAAGTGCGTATAGCCACAGTTTCAGAGCTCTAGCGCGCTTAATTAGAGAGATAGGAGCATTTTCACTCCAATTCAGTCGTGTAGTCACAATTCACTCAAGTTTGTCACTTTCCCACTGAGTTACATACAGAATGATAAATTTTAACAAGCAGAACTAAAAAAAAGAAAGTTTTTGAAAAAGTGCATATCTTCACTTCAGAAGCTTATATTCACTTCCAAATGACCGAACGAGCACATTGGACCAAAGGAGACCATTTATGCATTGCACTGTGATCTGAAGCAGTTTCCAGGCCAGAAACACGCACAGATTCACCTTCTGAGTTTAAAACCTCAAGGAAGCGTGTTTATATGAAAGTGCGTATAGGCACAGTTTCAGAGCTCTAGCGCACTTAATTAGAGAGATAGGAGCATTTTCACTCCAATTCAGTCGTGTAGTCACAATTCACTCAAGTCTGTCACTTTCCCACTGAGTTACACACAGAATGAAAAATTTTAACAAGCAGAACTAAAAAAAAGAAAGTTTTTGAAAAAGTGCATATCTTCACTTCAGAAGCTTATATTCACTTCCAAATGACCGTACGAGCACATTGGGCCAAACGAGACCATATATGCATTGCACTGTGATCTGAAGCAGTTTCCAGGCCAGAAACACGCACAGATTCACCTTCTGAGTTTAAAACCTCAAGAAAGCGTGTTTATATGAAAGTGCGTATAGGCACATTTTCAGAGCTCTAGCGCGCTTAATTAGAGATATAGGAGCATATTCATTCTAATTTAGTCATATAGTCACAATTCACTCGTTTGTCCCCTTTCCCATTGAGTTACACACAAAAATAAAAATTTTGACAGGCAGAACTAAAAAAAAGAAAGTTTTTGAAAAAGTGCATATCTTCACTTCAGAAGCTTAAATTCACTTCCAAAAGACTGTACAAGCACATTGGACCAAACGAGACCATATATGTGTTGCACTGTGATCTGAAGCAGTTCCCAGGCCAGAAACACGCACAGATTCATCTTCTGAGTTTATAACCTCAAGGAAGCGTGTTTATATGAAAGTGCGTATCGGCTCAGTTTCAGAGCTCGAGCGCGCTTAATAAGAGAGATAGGAGCATTTTCACTCCAATTCAGTCGTGTAGTCACAATTCACTCAAGTTTGTCACTTTCCCACTGAGTTACATACAGAATGATAAATTTTGAAAAGCAGAACTAAAAAAAAGAAAGTTTTTGAAAAAGTGCATATCTTCACTTCAGAAGCTTATATTCACTTCCAAAAGACTGTACGAGCACATTGGACCAAAGGAGACCATATATGCATTGCACTGTGATCTGAAGCAGTTTCCAGGCCAGAAATAGGCACAGATTCACCTTTTGAGTTTAAAACCTCAAGGAAGCGTGTTTATATGAAAGTGCGTATAGGCACAGTTTCAGAGCTCTAGTGCGCTTAATTAGAGAGATAGGAGCATTTTCACTCCAATTCAGTCGTGTAGTCACAATTCAGTCAAGTTTGTCACTTTCCCACTGAGTTACATACAGAATGATAAATTTTAACAAGCAAAACTAAAAAAAAGAAAGTTTTTGAAAAAGTGCATATCTTCACCTCAGAAGCTTATATTCACTTCCAAATGACCATTCAAGCACATTGGACCAAAGGAGACCATATATGCATTGCACTGTGATCTGAAGCAGTTTCCAGGCCAGAAACACGCACAGATTCACCTTCTGAGTTTAAAACCTCAAGAAAGCGTGTTTATATAAAAGTGCGTATAGGCACAGTTTCAGAGCTCTAGCGCGCTTAATTACAGAGATACGAGCATTTTCACTCCAATTCAGTCATCTAGTCACAATTCACTCAAGTTTGTCACTTTCCCACTGTTACACACAGAATGAAAATTTTTAACAAGCAGAACTAAAAAAAAAGAAAGTTTTTGAAAAAGTGCAAATCTTAACTTCAGAAGCTTATATTCACTTCCAAATGACCATTCAAGCACATTGGACCAAAGGAGACCATATATGCATTGCACTGTGATCTGAAGCAGTTTCCAGGCCAGAAACACGCACAGATTCACCTTCTGAGTTTAAAACCTCAAGAAAGCGTGTTTATATAAAAGTGCGTATAGGCACAGTTTCAGAGCTCTAGTGCGCTTAATTAGAGAGATAGGAGCATTTTCACTCCAATTCAGTCGTGTAGTCACAATTCAGTCAAGTTTGTCACTTTCCCACTGAGTTACATACAGAATGATAAATTTTAACAAGCAGAACTAAAAAAAAGAAAGTTTTTGAAAAAGTGCATATCTTCACTTCAGAACCTTAAATTCACTTCCAAATGACCGAACGAGCACATTGGACCAAACGAGACCATATATGCATTGCACTGTGATCTAAAGCAGTTTCCAGGCCAGAAACACCACAGATTCACCTTCTGAGTTTAAAACCTCAAAGAAGCGTGTTTATATGAAAGTGCGTATAGGCACAGTTTCAGAGCTCTAGCGCGCTTAATTAGAGAGATAGGAGCATTTTCACTCCAATTCAGTCATCTAGTCACAATTCACTCAAGTTTGTCACTTTCCCACTGTTACACACAGAATGAAAATTTTTAACAAGCAGAACTAAAAAAAAGAAAGTTTTTGAAAAAGTGCAAATCTGAACTTCAGAAGCTTAAATTCACTTCCAAAAGACTGTACAAGCCCATTGGACCAAAGGAGACCATATATGCATTGCACTGTGATCTGAAGCAGTTTCCAGGCCAGAAACACGCACAGATTCACCTTCTGAGTTTAAAACCTCAAGGAAGCGTGTTTATATGAAAGTGCGTATAGGCACAGTTTCAGAGCTCTAGCGCGCTTAATTCCAGAGATACAAGCATTTTCCCTGCAATTCAGTCATTTAGTCACAATTCACTCAAGTTTGTCACTTTCCCACTGTTACACACAGAATGAAAATTTTTGCCAAGCAAAACTTAATAAAAAAAAAAAGTTTTTGAAAAAGTGCATATCTTCACTTCAGAAGCTTAAATTCACTTCCAAAAGACTGTACAAGCCCATTGGACCAAAGGAGACCATATATGTATTGCACTGTGATCTGAAGCAGTTCCCAGGCCAGAAACACGCACAGATTCACCTTCTGAGTTTAAAACCTCAAGGAAGCGTGTTTATATGAAAGTGAGAAGAGGCACAGTTTCAGAGCTCTAGCGCGCTTAATTCCAGAGATACAAGCATTTTCCCTGCAATTCAGTCATTTAGTCACAATTCACTCAAGTTTGTCACTTTCCCACTGTTACACACAGAATGAAAATTTTTGCCAAGCAAAACTTAATAAAAAAAAAAAGTTTTTGAAAAAGTGCATATCTTCACTTCAGAAGCTTAAATTCACTTCCAAAAGACTGTACAAGCCCATTGGACCAAAGGAGACCATATATGTATTGCACTGTGATCTGAAGCAGTTCCCAGGCCAGAAACACGCACAGATTCACCTTCTGAGTTTAAAACCTCAAGGCAGCGTGTTTATATGAAAGTGAGAAGAGGCACAGTTTCAGCGCTCTAGCGCGCTTAATTAGAGAGATAGGAGCATTTTCACTCCAATTCAGTCGTGTAGTCACAATTCACTCAAGTTTGTCACTTTCCCACTGAGTTACATACAGAATATAAATTTTAACAAGCAGAACTAAAAAAAAAAAAGTTTTTGAAAAAGTGCAAATCTTCACTTCAGAAGCTTATATTCACTTCCAAATGACCGAACGAGCACATTGGACCAAAGGAGACCATATATGCATTGCACTGTGATCTGAAGCAGTTTCCAGGCCAGAAACACGCACAGATTCACCTTCTGAGTTTAAAACCTCAAGGAAGCGTGTTTATATGAAAGTGCGTATAGGCACAGTTTCAGCGCTCTAGCGCGCTTAATTACAGAGATACGAGCATTTTCCCTACAATTCAGTCATTTAGTCACAATTCACTCAAGTTTGTCACTTTCCCACTGTTACACACTGAATGAAAATTTTTGCCAAGCAAAACTTAAAAAAAAAAAAGTTTTTGAAAAAGTGCATATCTTCACTTCAGAAGCTTATATTCACTTTCAAATGACCATTCAAGCAAATTGGACCAAACGAGACCATATATGCATTGCACTGTGATCTGAAGCAGTTTCCAGGCCAGAAACACGCACAGATTCACCTTCTGAGTTTAAAACCTCAAGGAAGCGTGTTTATATGAAAGTGCGTATAGGCACAGTTTCAGAGCTCTCGCGCGCTTAATTAGAGAGATAGGAGCAATTTCACTCCAATTCAGTCGTGTAGTCACAATTCACTCAAGTTTGTCACTTTCCCACTGAGTTACATACAGAATGATAAATTTTAACAAGCAGAACTAAAAAAAAAAAAGTTTTTGAAAAAGTGCATATCTTCACTTCAGAAGCTTTTATTCACTTCCAAATGACCGAACGAGCACATTGGACCAAAGGAGACCATATATGCATTGCACTGTGATCTGAAGCAGTTTCCAGGCCAGAAACACGCACAGATTCACCTTCAGAGTTTAAAACCTCAAGGAAGCGTGTTTATATGAAAGTGCGTATAGACACAGTTTCAGAGCTCTAGCGCGCTTAATTAGAGAGATAGGAGCATTTTCACTCCAATTCAGTCGTGTAGTCACAATTCACTCAAGTTTGTCACTTTCCCACTGAGTTACACACAGAATGATAAATTTTAACAAGCAGAACTAAAAAAAAGAAAGTTTTTGAAAAAGTGCATATCTTCACTTCAGAAGCTTATATTCACTTCCAAATGACCGAACGAGCACATTGGACCAAAGGAGACCATATATGCATTGCACTGTGATCTGAAGCAGTTTCCAGGCCAGAAACACGCACAGATTCACCTTCTGAGTTTAAAACCTCAAGGAAGCGTGTTTATATGAAAGTGCGAATAGGCACAGTTTCAGCTCTCTAGCGCGCTTAATTACAGAGATACGAGCATTTTCCCTGCAATTCAGTCATTTAGTCACAATTCACTCAAGTTTGTCACTTTCCCACTGAGTTACACACAGAATGAAAATTTTTGCCAAGCAAAACTTAAAAAAAAAAAAAGTTTTTGAAAAAGTGCATATCTTCACTTCAGAAGCTTATATTCACTTTCAAATGACCATTCAAGCACATTGGACCAAACGAGACCATATATGCATTGCACTGTGATCTGAAGCAGTTCCCAGGCCAGAAACACGCACAGATTCACCTTCTGAGTTTAAAACCTCAAGGAAGCGTGTTTATATGAAAGTGCGTATAGCCACAGTTTCAGCGCTCTAGCGCGCTTAATTAGAGAGATAGGAGCATTTTCACTCCAATTCAGTCGTGTAGTCACAATTCACTCAAGTTTGTCACTTTCCCACTGAGTTACATACAGAATGATAAATTTTAACAAGCAGAACTAAAAAAAAGAAAGTTTTTGAAAAAGTGCATATCTTCACTTCAGAAGCTTATATTCACTTCCAAATGACCGAACGAGCACATTGGACCAAACGAGACCATATATGCATTGCACTGTGATCTGAAGCAGTTTCCAGGCCAGAAACACGCACAGATTCACCTTCTAGTTTAAAACCTCAAGGAAGCGTGTTTATATGAAAGTGCGAATAGGCACAGTTTCAGAGCTCTAGCGCGTTTAATTAGAGAGATAGGAGCATTTTCACTCCAATTCAGTCGTGTAGTCACAATTCACTCAAGTATGTCACTTTCCCACTGAGTTACATACAGAATGATAAATTTTAACATGCAGAACTAACGAAAAGAAAGTTTTTCAAAAAGTGCATATCTTCACTTCAGAAGCTTATATTCACTTCCAAATGACCGAACGAGCACATTGGACCAAAGGAGACCATATATGAATTGCACTGTGATCTGAAGCAGTTTCCAGGCCAGAAACACGCACAGATTCACCTTCTGAGTTTAAAACCTCAAGGAAGCGTGTTTATATGAAAGTGCGTATAGGCACAGTTTCAGAGCTCTAGCGCGCTTAATTAGAGAGATAGGAGCATTTTCACTCCAATTCAGTCGTGTAGTCACAATTCACTCAAGTTTGTCACTTTCCCACTGAGTTGCATACAGAATGATAAATTTTAACAAGCAGAACTAAAAAAAAAAAAGTTTTTGAAAAAGTGCATATCTTCACTTCAGAAGCTTAAATTCTCTTCCAAAAGACTGTACAAGCCCATTGGACCAAACGAGACCATTTATGTATTGCACAGTGATCTGAAGCAGTTTCCAGGCCAGAAACACGCACAGATTCACCTTCTGAGTTTAAAACCTCAAGGAAGCGTGTTTATATGAAAGTGCGTATAGGCACAGTTTCAGAGCTCTAGCGCGCTTAATTAGAGAGATAGGAGCATTTTCACTCCAATTCAGTCGTGTAGTCACAATTCACTCAAGTTTGTCACTTTCCCACTGAGTTACACACAGAATTAAAAATTTTGACAGGCAGAACTAAAAAAAAGAAAGTTTTTGAAAAAGTGCATATCTTCACTTCAGAAGCTTATATTCACTTCCAAATGACCGAACGAGCACATTGGACCAAAGGAGACCATATATGCATTGCACTGTGATCTGAAGCAGTTTCCAGGCCAGAAACACGCAGAGATTCACCTTCTGAGTTTAATACCTCAAGGAAGCGTGTTTATATGAAAGTGCGTATAGGCACAGTTTCAGCGCTCTAGCGCGCTTAATTACAGAGATAGGAGCATTTTCCCTACAATTCAGTCATTTAGTCACAATTCACTCAAGTTTGTCACTTTCCCACTGTTACACACTGAATGAAAATTTTTGCCAAGCAAAACTTAAAAAAAAAAAAGTTTTTGAAAAAGTGCATATCTTCACTTCAGAAGCTTATATTCACTTTCAAATGACCATTCAAGCAAATTGGACCAAACGAGACCATATATGCATTGCACTGTGATCTGAAGCAGTTCCCAGGCCAGAAACACGCACAGATTCACCTTCTGAGTTTAAAACCTCAAGGAAGCGTGTTTATATGAAAGTCCGTATAGGCCCAGTTTCAGAGCTCTAGCGCGCTTAATTAGAGAGATAGGAGCATTTTCACTCCAATTCAGTCGTGTAGTCACAATTCACTCAAGTTTGTGACTTTCCCACTGAGTTACATACAGAATGATAAATTTTAACATGCAGAACTAAAAAAAAAAGTTTTTGAAAAAGTGCATATCTTCACTTCAGAAGCTTATATTCACTTCCAAATGACCGAACAAGCAAATTGGACCAAACGAGACCATATATGCAATGCACTGTGATCTGAAGCAGTTTCCAGGCCAGAAACACGCACAGATTCACCTTCTGAGTTTAAAACCTCAAGGAAGCGTGTTTATATGAAAGTGCGTATAGGCACAGTTTCAGAGCTCTCGCGCGCTTAATTAGAGAGATAGGAGCATTTTCACTCCAATTCAGTCGTGTAGTCACAATTCACTCAAGTTTGTCACTTTCCCACTGAGTTACATACAGAATGATAAATTTTAACAAGCAGAACTAAAAAAAAAAAAGTTTTTGAAAAAGTGCATATCTTCACTTCAGAAGCTTTTATTCACTTCCAAATGACCGAACAAGCACATTGGACCAAACGAGACCATATATGCATTGCACTGTGATCTGAAGCAGTTTCCAGGCCAGAAACACGCACAGATTCACCTTCTGAGTTTAAAACCTCAAGGAAGCGTGTTTATATGAAAGTGCGAATAGGCACAGTTTCAGCGCTCTAGCGCGCTTAATTAGAGAGATAGGAGCATTTTCACTCCAATTCAGTCGGGTAGTCACAATTCACTCAAGTTTGTCACTTTCCCACTGAGTTACATACAGAATGATAAATTTTAACATGCAGAACTAAAAAAAAAAGTTTTTGAAAAGGTGCATATCTTCACTTCAGAAGCTTATATTCACTTCCAAATGACCGAACAAGCACATTGGACCAAAGGAGACCATATATGCATGGCACTGTGATCTGAAGCAGTTTCCAGGCCAGAAACACGCACAGATTCACCTTCTGAGTTTAAAACCTCAAGGAAGCGTGTTTATATGAAAGTGCGTATAGGCACAGTTTCAGCGCTCTAGCGCGCTTAATTACAGAGATACGAGCATTTTCACTACAATTCAGTCATTTAGTCACAATTCACTCAAGTTTGTCACTTTCCCACTGAGTTACATACAGAATGATAAATTTTAACATGCAGAACTAAAAAAAAGAAAGTTTTTGAAAAGGTGCATATCTTCACTTCAGAAGCTTATATTCACTTCCAAATGACCGAACAAGCACATTGGACCAAAGGAGACCATATATGCATTGCACTGTGATCTGAAGCAGTTTCCAGGCCAGAAACACGCACAGATTCACCTTCTGAGTTTAAAACCTCAAGGAAGCGTGTTTATATGAAAGTGCGTATAGGCACAGTTTCAGAGCTCTAGCGCGCTTAATTAGAGAGATAGGAGCATTTTCACTCCAATTCAGTCGTGTAGTCACAATTCACTCAAGTTTGTCACTTTCCCACTGAGTTACATACAGAATGATAAATTTTAACAAGCAGAACTAAAAAAAAAAAAGTTTTTGAAAAAGTGCATATCTTCACTTCAGAAGCTTATATTCACTTCCAAATGACCGAACGAGCACATTGGACCAAAGGAGACCATATATGCATTGCACTGTGATCTGAAGCAGTTTCCAGGCCAGAAACACGCACAGATTCACCTTCTGAGTTTAAAACCTCAAGGAAGCGTGTTTATATGAAAGTCCGTATAGGCACAGTTTCAGCGCTCTAGCGCGCTTAATTAGAGAGAGAGGAGCATTTTCACTCCAATTCAGTCGTGTAGTCACAATTCACTCAAGTTTGTCACTTTCCCACTGAGTTACATACAGAATGAAAAATTTTAACATGCAGAACTAAAAAAAAGAAAGTTTTTGAAAAAGTGCATATCTTCACTTCAGAAGCTTATATTCACTTCCAAATGACCGAACAAGCACATTGGACCAACGGAGACCATAAATGCATTGCACTGTGATCTGAAGCAGTTTCCAGGCCAGAAACACGCACAGATTCACCTCCTGAGTTTAAAACCTCAAGGAAGCGTGTTTATATGAAAGTCCGTATAGGCACAGTTTCAGAGCTCTAGCGCGCTTAATTACAGAGATACGAGCATTTTCCCTACAATTCAGTCATTTAGTCACAATTCACTCAAGTTTGTCACTTTCCCACTGTTACACACAGAATGAAAATTTTTGCCAAGCAAAACTTAAAAAAAAAAAAGTTTTTGAAAAAGTGCATATCTTCACTTCAGAAGCTTATTTTCACTTTCAAATGACCATTCAAGCAAATTGGACCAAACGAGACCATATATGCATTGCACTGTGATCTGAAGCAGTTCCCAGGCCAGAAACACGCACAGATTCACCTTCTGAGTTTAAAACCTCAAGGAAGCGTGTTTATATGAAAGTGCGTATAGGCACAGTTTCAGAGCTCTAGCGCGCTTAATTAGAGAGATAGGAGCATTTTCACTCCAATTCAGTCGTGTAGTCACAATTCACTCAAGTTTCTCACTTTCCCACTGTTACATACAGAATGATAAATTTTAACAAGCAGAACTAAAAAAAAAAAGTTTTTGAAAAAGTGCATATCTTCACTTCAGAAGCTTATATTCACTTCCAAATGACCGAACGAGCACATTGGACCAAAGGAGACCATATATGCATTGCACTGTGATCTGAAGCAGTTTCCAGGCCAGAAACACGCACAGATTCACCTTCTGAGTTTAAAACCTCAAGGAAGCGTGTTTATATGAAAGTGCGTATAGGCACAGTTTCAGCGCTCTAGCGCGCTTAATTACAGAGATACGAGCATTTTCCCTACAATTCAGTCATTTAGTCACAATTCACTCAAGTTTGTCACTTTCCCACTGTTACACACAGAATGAAAATTTTTGCCAAGCAAAACTTAAAAAAAAAAAAGTTTTTGAAAAAGTGCATATCTTCACTTCAGAAGCTTATATTCACTTCCAAATGACCATTCAAGCAAATTGGACCAAAGGAGACCATATATGCATTGCACTGTGATCTGAAGCAGTTTCCAGGCCAGAAACACGCACAGATTCACCTTCTGAGTTTAAAACTTCAAGGAAGCGTGTTTTCATGAAAGTGCGTATAGCCACAGTTTCAGAGCTCTAGCGCGTCTAATTACAGAGATAGGAGCATTTTCACTCCAATTCAGTCCTGTATTCACAATTCACTCAAGTTTGTCACTTTCCCACTGAGTTACACACAGAATGAAAAATTTTGACAAGCAGAACTAAAAAAAAGAAAGTTTTTGAAAAAGTGCAAATCTTCACTTCAGAAGCTTATATTTACTTTCAAATGACCGTACGCGCACATTGGACCAAACGAGACCATATATGCATTGCTCTGTGATCTGAAGCAGTTCCCAGGCCAGAAACACGCACAGATTCACCTTCTGAGTTTAAAACCTCAAGGAAGCGTGTTTTCATGAAAGTGCGTATAGCCACAGTTTCAGCGCTCTAGCGCGCTTAATTACAGAGATAGGAGCATTTTCACTCCAATTCAGTCGTGTAGTCACAATTCACTCAAGTTTGTCACTTTCCCACTGAGTTACACACAGAATGAAAAATTTTGACAAGCAGAACTAAAAAAAAGAAAGTTTTTGAAAAAGTGCAAATCTTCACTTCAGAAGCTTATATTCACTTCCAAATGACAGTACGAGCACATTGGACCAAACGAGACCATATATGCATTGCACTGTGATCTGAAGCAGTTCCCAGGCCAGAAACACGCACAGATTCACCTTCTGAGTTTAAAACCTCAAGGAAGCGTGTTTATATGAAAGTGCGTATAGCCACAGTTTCAGAGCTCTAGCGCGCTTAATTAGAGAGATAGGAGCATTTTCACTCCAATTCAGTCGTGTAATGACAATTCACTCAAGTTTGTCACTTTCCCTCTGAGTTACACACAGAATGAAAAATTTTGACAAGCAGAACTAAAAAAAAGAAAGTTTTTGAAAAAGTGCAAATCTTCACTTCAGAAGCTTATATTTACTTTCAAATGACCGTACGAGCACATTGGACCAAACGAGACCATATATGCATTGCACTGTGATCTGAAGCAGTTCCCAGGCCAGAAACACGCACAGATTCACTTTCTGAGTTTAAAACCTCAAGGAAGCGTGTTTTCATGAAAGTGCGTATAGCCACAGTTTCAGAGCTCTAGCGCGCTTAATTAGAGAGATAGGAGCATTTTCACTCCAATTCAGTCGTGTAATGACAATTCACTCAAGTTTGTCACTTTCCCACTGAGTTACACACAGAATGAAAAATTTTGACAAGCAGAACTAAAAAAAAGAAAGTTTTTGAAAAAGTGCAAATCTTCACTTCAGAAGCTTATATTCACTTCCAAATGACCTTACGAGCACATTGGACCAAACGAGACCATATATGCATTGCACTGTGATCTGAAGCAGTTCCCAGGCCAGAAACACGCACAGATTCACCTTCTGAGTTTAAAACTTCAAGGAAGCGTGTTTATATGAAAGTGCGTATAGGCACAGTTTCAGAGCTCTAGCGCGCTTAATTAGAGAGATAGGAGCATTTTCACTCCAATTCAGTCGTGTAATGACAATTCACTCAAGTTTGTCACTTTCCCACTGAGTTACATACAGAATGAAAAATTTTGATAAGCAGAACTAAAAAAAAGAAAGTTTTTGAAAAAGTGCATATCTTCACTTCAGAAGCTTATATTCACTTCCAAATGACCGAACGAGCACATTGGACCAAAGGAGACCATATATGCATTGCACTGTGATCTGAAGCAGTTCCCAGGCCAGAAACACGCACAGATTCACCTTCTGAGTTTAAAACCTGAAGGAAGCGTGTTTATATGAAAGTGCGTATAGCCACAGTTTCAGAGCTCTAGCGCGTCTAATTACAGAGATAGGAGCATTTTCACTCCAATTCAGTCCTGTATTCACAATTCACTCAAGTTTGTCACTTTCCCACTGAGTTACACACAGAATGAAAAATTTTGACAAGCAGAACTAAAAAAAAGAAAGTTTTTGAAAAAGTGCAAATCTTCACTTCAGAAGCTTATATTTACTTTCAAATGACCGTACGAGCACATTGGACCAAACGAGACCATATATGCATTGCTCTGTGATCTGAAGCAGTTCCCAGGCCAGAAACACGCACAGATTCACCTTCTGAGTTTAAAACCTCAAGGAAGCGTGTTTTCATGAAAGTGCGTATAGCCACAGTTTCAGAGCTCTAGCGCGCTTAATTAGAGAGATAGGAGCATTTTCACTCCAATTCAGTCGTGTAGTCACAATTCACTCAAGTTTGTCACTTTCCCTCTGAGTTACACACAGAATGAAAAATTTTGACAAGCAGAACTAAAAAAAAGAAAGTTTTTGAAAAAGTGCAAATCTTCACTTCAGAAGCTTATATTTACTTTCAAATGGCCGTACGAGCACATTGGACCAAACGAGACCATATATGCATTGCACTGTGATCTGAAGCAGTTCCCAGGCCAGAAACACGCACAGATTCACTTTCTGAGTTTAAAACCTCAAGGAAGCGTGTTTTCATGAAAGTGCGTATAGCCACAGTTTCAGAGCTCTAGCGCGTCTAATTACAGAGATAGGAGCATTTTCACTCCAATTCAGTCCTGTATTCACAATTCACTCAAGTTTGTCACTTTCCCACTGAGTTACACACAGAATGAAAAATTTTGACAAGCAGAACTAAAAAAAAGAAAGTTTTTGAAAAAGTGCAAATCTTCACTTCAGAAGCTTATATTCACTTCCAAATGACCTTACGAGCACATTGGACCAAACGAGACCATATATGCATTGCACTGTGATCTGAAGCAGTTTCCAGGCCAGAAACACGCACAGATTCACCTTCTGAGTTTAAAACCTCAAGGAAGCGTGTTTATATGAAAGTGCGTATGGGCACAGTTTCAGCGCTCTAGCGCGCTTAATTAGAGAGATAGGAGCATTTTCACTCCAATTCAGTCGTGTAATGACAATTCACTCAAGTTTGTCACTTTCCCACTGAGTTACACACAGAATGAAAAATTTTGACAAGCAGAACTAAAAAAAAGAAAGTTTTTGAAAAAGTGCAAATCTTCACTTCAGAAGCTTATATTCACTTCCAAATGACCGTACGAGCACATTGGACCAAAGGAGACCATATATGCATTGCACTGTGATCTGAAGCAGTTCCCAGGCCAGAAACACGCACAGATTCACCTTCTGAGTTTAAAACCTGAAGGAAGCGTGTTTATATGAAAGTGCGTATAGCCACAGTTTCAGAGCTCTAGCGCGTCTAATTACAGAGATAGGAGCATTTTCACTCCAATTCAGTCCTGTATTCACAATTCACTCAAGTTTGTCACTTTCCCACTGAGTTACACACAGAATGAAAAATTTTGACAAGCAGAACTAAAAAAAAGAAAGTTTTTGAAAAAGTGCAAATCTTCACTTCAGAAGCTTATATTCACTTCCAAATGACCTTACGAGCACATTGGACCAAACGAGACCATATATGCATTGCACTGTGATCTGAAGCAGTTTCCAGGCCAGAAACACGCACAGATTCACCTTCTGAGTTTAAAACCTCAAGGAAGCGTGTTTATATGAAAGTGCGTATGGGCACAGTTTCAGCGCTCTAGCGCGCTTAATTAGAGAGATAGGAGCATTTTCACTCCAATTCAGTCGTGTAATGACAATTCACTCAAGTTTGTCACTTTCCCACTGAGTTACACACAGAATGAAAAATTTTGACAAGCAGAACTAAAAAAAAGAAAGTTTTTGAAAAAGTGCAAATCTTCACTTCAGAAGCTTATATTCACTTCCAAATGACCTTACGAGCACATTGGACCAAACGAGACCATATATGCATTGCACTGTGATCTGAAGCAGTTTCCAGGCCAGAAACACGCACAGATTCACCTTCTGAGTTTAAAACCTCAAGGAAGCGTGTTTATATGAAAGTGCGTATGGGCACAGTTTCAGCGCTCTAGCGCGCTTAATTAGAGAGATAGGAGCATTTTCACTCCAATTCAGTCGTGTAATGACAATTCACTCAAGTTTGTCACTTTCCCACTGAGTTACACACAGAATGAAAAATTTTGACAAGCAGAACTAAAAAAAAGAAAGTTTTTGAAAAAGTGCAAATCTTCACTTCAGAAGCTTATATTCACTTTCAAATGACAATTCAAGCACATTGGACCAAAGGAGACCATATATGCATTGCACTGTGATCTGAAGCAGTTCCCAGGCCAGAAACACGCACAGATTCACCTTCTGAGTTTAAAACTTCAAGGAAGCGTGTTTATATGAAAGTGCGTATAGGCACAGTTTCAGCGCTCTAGCGCGCTTAATTAGAGAGATAGGAGCATTTTCACTCCAATTCAGTCGTGTAATGACAATTCACTCAAGTTTGTCACTTTCCCACTGAGTTACATACAGAATGAAAAATTTTGACAAGCAGAACTAAAAAAAAGAAAGTTTTTGAAAAAGTGCATATCTTCACTTCAGAAGCTTATATTCACTTCCAAATGACCGAACGAGCACATTGGACCAAAGGAGACCATATATGCATTGCACTGTGATCTGAAGCAGTTTCCAGGCCAGAAACACGCACAGATTCACCTTCTGAGTATAAAACCTCAAGGAAGCGTGTTTATATGAAAGTCCGTATAGGCACAGTTTCAGCGCTCTAGCGCGCTTAATTAGAGAGATAGGAGCATTTTCACTCCAATTCAGTCGTGTAGTCACAATTCACTCAAGTTTGTCACTTTCCCACAGAGTTACATACAGAATGATAAATTTTAACATGCAAAACTAAAAAAAAGAAAGATTTTGAAAAAGTGCATATCTTCACTTCAGAAGCTTCTATTCACTTCCAAATGACCGAACAAGCACATTGGACCAAAAAAGACCATATATGCATTGCACTGTGATCTGAAGCAGTTCCCAGGCCAGAAACACGCACAGATTCACCTTCTGAGTTTAAAACCTCAAGGAAGCGTGTTTATATGAAAGTGCGTATAGGCACAGTTTCAGAGCTCTAGCGCGTCTAATTACAGAGATAGGAGCATTTTCACTCCAATTCAGTCCTGTATTCACAATTCACTCAAGTTTGTCACTTTCCCACTGAGTTACACACAGAATGAAAAATTTTGACAAGCAGAACTAAAAAAAAGAAAGTTTTTGAAAAAGTGCAAATCTTCACTTCAGAAGCTTATATTCACTTCCAAATGACCGTACGAGCACATTGGACCAAACGAGACCATATATGCATTGCACTGTGATCTGAAGCAGTTCCCAGGCCAGAAACACGCACAGATTCACCTTCTGAGTTTCAAACCTCAAGGAAGCGTGTTTATATGAAAGTGCGTATGGGCACAGTTTCAGCGCTCTAGCGCGCTTAATTAGAGAGATAGGAGCATTTTCACTCCAATTCAGTCGTGTAATGACAATTCACTCAAGTTTGTCACTTTCCCACTGAGTTACACACAGAATGAAAAATTTTGACAAGCAGAACTAAAAAAAGAAAGTTTTTGAAAAAGTGCAAATCTTCACTTCTGAAGCTTATATTCACTTTCAAATGACCATTCAAGGACATTGGACCAAAGGAGACCATATATGCATTGCACTGTGATCTGAAGCAGTTCCCAGGCCAGAAACACGCACAGATTCACCTTCTGAGTTTAAAACTTCAAGGAAGCGTGTTTTCATGAAAGTGCGTATAGCCACAGTTTCAGAGCTCTAGCGCGTCTAATTACAGAGATAGGAGCATTTTCACTCCAATTCAGTCCTGTATTCACAATTCACTCAAGTTTGTCACTTTCCCACTGAGTTACACACAGAATGAAAAATTTTGACAAGCAGAACTAAAAAAAAGAAAGTTTTTGAAAAAGTGCAAATCTTCACTTCAGAAGCTTATATTCACTTCCAAATGACCGTACGAGCACATTGGACCAAAGGAGACCATATATGCATTGCACTGTGATCTGAAGCAGTTCCTAGGCCAGAAACACGCACAGATTCACCTTCTGAGTTTAAAACCTGAAGGAAGCGTGTTTATATGAAAGTGCGTATAGCCACAGTTTCAGAGCTCTAGCGCGTCTAATTACAGAGATAGGAGCATTTTCACTCCAATTCAGTCCTGTATTCACAATTCACTCAAGTTTGTCACTTTCCCACTGAGTTACACACAGATTGAAAAATTTTGACAAGCAGAACTAAAAAAAAGAAAGTTTTTGAAAAAGTGCAAATCTTCACTTCAGAAGCTTATATTTACTTTCAAATGACCGTACGAGCACATTGGACCAAACGAGACCATATATGCATTGCTCTGTGATCTGAAGCAGTTCCCAGGCCAGAAACACGCACAGATTCACCTTCTGGGTTTAAAACCTCAAGGAAGCGTGTTCATATGAAAGTGCGTATAGGCACAGTTTCAGAGCTCTAGCGCGCTTAATTAGAGAGATAGGAGCATTTTCACTCCAATTCAGTCGTGTAATGACAATTCACTCAAGTTTGTCACTTTCCCTCTGAGTTACACACAGAATGAAAAATTTTGACAAGCAGAACTAAAAAAAAGAAAGTTTTTGAAAAAGTGCAAATCTTCACTTCAGAAGCTTATATTCACTTCCAAATGACCGTACGAGCACATTGGGCCAAACGAGACCATATATGCATTGCACTGTGATCAGAAGCAGTTTCCACGCCAGAAACACGCACAGATTCACCTTCTGAGTTTAAAACCTCAAGGAAGCGTGTTTTCATGAAAGTGCGTATAGCCACAGTTTCAGAGCTCTAGCGCGTCTAATTACAGAGATAGGAGCATTTTCACTCCAATTCAGTCCTGTATTCACAATTCACTCAAGTTTGTCACTTTCCCACTGAGTTACACACAGAATGAAAAATTTTGACAAGCAGAACTAAAAAAAAAGAAAGTTTTTGAAAAAGTGCAAATCTTCACTTCAGAAGCTTATATTCACTTCCAAATGACCGTACGAGCACATTAGACCAAACGAGACCATATATGCATTGCACTGTGATCAGAAGCAGTTTCCAGGCCAGAAACACGCACAGATTCACCTTCTGAGTTTAAAACCTCAAGGAAGCGTGTTTATATGAAAGTGCGTATAGGCACAGTTTCAGAGCTCTAGCGCGCTTAATTAGAGAGATAGGAGCATTTTCACTCCAATTCAGTCGTGTAATGACAATTCACTCAAGTTTGTCACTTTCCCACTGAGTTACACACAGAATGAAAAATTTTGACAAGCAGAACTAAAAAAAAGAAAGTTTTTGAAAAAGGGCATATCTTCACTTCAGAAGCTTATATTCACTTTCAAATGACCATTCAAGCACATTGGACCAAACGAGACCATATATGCATTGCACTGTGATCTGAAGCAGTTCCCACGCCAGAAACACGCACAGATTCACCTTCTGAGTTTAAAACCTCATGGAAGCGTGTTTTCATGAAAGTGCGTATAGCCACAGTTTCAGAGCTCTAGCGCGTCTAATTAAAGAGATAGGAGCATTTTCACTCCAATTCAGTCCTGTATTCACAATTCACTCAAGTTTGTCACTTTCCCACTGAGTTACACACAGAATGAAAAATTTTGACAAGCAGAACTGAAAAAAAGAAAGTTTTTGAAAAAGTGCATATCTTCACTTCAGAAGCTTATATTCACTTCCAAATGACCGAACGAGCACATTGGACCAAAGGAGACCATATATGCATTGCACTGTGATCTGAAGCAGTTCCCAGGCCAGAAACACGCACAGATTCACCTTCTGAGTTTAAAACCTGAAGGAAGCGTGTTTATATGAAAGTGCGTATAGCCACAGTTTCAGAGCTCTAGCGCGTCTAATTACAGAGATAGGAGCATTTTCACTCCAATTCAGTCCTGTATTCACAATTCACTCAAGTTTGTCACTTTCCCACTGAGTTACACACAGAATGAAAAATTTTGACATGCAGAACTAAAAAAAAGAAAGTTTTTGAAAAAGTGCAAATCTTCACTTCAGAAGCTTATATTTACTTTCAAATGACCGTACGAGCACATTGGACCAAACGAGACCATATATGCATTGCTCTGTGATCTGAAGCAGTTCCCAGGCCAGAAACACGCACAGATTCACCTTCTGAGTTTAAAACCTCAAGGAAGCGTGTTTTCATGAAAGTGCGTATAGCCACAGTTTCAGAGCTCTAGCGCGCTTAATTAGAGAGATAGGAGCATTTTCACTCCAATTCAGTCGTGTAGTCACAATTCACTCAAGTTTGTCACTTTCCCTCTGAGTTACACACAGGATGAAAAATTTTGACAAGCAGAACTAAAAAAAAGAAAGTTTTTGAAAAAGTGCAAATCTTCACTTCAGAAGCTTATATTTACTTTCAAATGGCCGTACGAGCACATTGGACCAAACGAGACCATATATGCATTGCACTGTGATCTGAAGCAGTTCCCAGGCCAGAAACACGCACAGATTCACTTTCTGAGTTTAAAACCTCAAGGAAGCGTGTTTTCATGAAAGTGCGTATAGCCACAGTTTCAGAGCTCTAGCGCGTCTAATTACAGAGATAGGAGCATTTTCACTCCAATTCAGTCCTGTATTCACAATTCACTCAAGTTTGTCACTTTCCCACTGAGTTACACACAGAATGAAAAATTTTGACAAGCAGAACTAAAAAAAAGAAAGTTTTTGAAAAAGTGCAAATCTTCACTTCAGAAGCTTATATTCACTTCCAAATGACCTTACGAGCACATTGGACCAAACGAGACCATATATGCATTGCACTGTGATCTGAAGCAGTTTCCAGGCCAGAAACACGCACAGATTCACCTTCTGAGTTTAAAACCTCAAGGAAGCGTGTTTATATGAAAGTGCGTATGGGCACAGTTTCAGCGCTCTAGCGCGCTTAATTAGAGAGATAGGAGCATTTTCACTCCAATTCAGTCGTGTAATGACAATTCACTCAAGTTTGTCACTTTCCCACTGAGTTACACACAGAATGAAAAATTTTGACAAGCAGAACTAAAAAAAAGAAAGTTTTTGAAAAAGTGCAAATCTTCACTTCAGAAGCTTATATTCACTTTCAAATGACAATTCAAGCACATTGGACCAAAGGAGACCATATATGCATTGCACTGTGATCTGAAGCAGTTCCCAGGCCAGAAACACGCACAGATTCACCTTCTGAGTTTAAAACTTCAAGGAAGCGTGTTTATATGAAAGTGCGTATAGGCACAGTTTCAGCGCTCTAGCGCGCTTAATTAGAGAGATAGGAGCATTTTCACTCCAATTCAGTCGTGTAATGACAATTCACTCAAGTTTGTCACTTTCCCACTGAGTTACATACAGAATGAAAAATTTTGACAAGCAGAACTAAAAAAAAGAAAGTTTTTGAAAAAGTGCATATCTTCACTTCAGAAGCTTATATTCACTTCCAAATGACCGAACGAGCACATTGGACCAAAGGAGACCATATATGCATTGCACTGTGATCTGAAGCAGTTTCCAGGCCAGAAACACGCACAGATTCACCTTCTGAGTATAAAACCTCAAGGAAGCGTGTTTATATGAAAGTCCGTATAGGCACAGTTTCAGCGCTCTAGCGCGCTTAATTAGAGAGATAGGAGCATTTTCACTCCAATTCAGTCGTGTAGTCACAATTCACTCAAGTTTGTCACTTTCCCACAGAGTTACATACAGAATGATAAATTTTAACATGCAAAACTAAAAAAAAGAAAGATTTTGAAAAAGTGCATATCTTCACTTCAGAAGCTTCTATTCACTTCCAAATGACCGAACAAGCACATTGGACCAAAAAAGACCATATATGCATTGCACTGTGATCTGAAGCAGTTCCCAGGCCAGAAACACGCACAGATTCACCTTCTGAGTTTAAAACCTCAAGGAAGCGTGTTTATATGAAAGTGCGTATAGGCACAGTTTCAGAGCTCTAGCGCGTCTAATTACAGAGATAGGAGCATTTTCACTCCAATTCAGTCCTGTATTCACAATTCACTCAAGTTTGTCACTTTCCCACTGAGTTACACACAGAATGAAAAATTTTGACAAGCAGAACTAAAAAAAAGAAAGTTTTTGAAAAAGTGCAAATCTTCACTTCAGAAGCTTATATTCACTTCCAAATGACCGTACGAGCACATTGGACCAAACGAGACCATATATGCATTGCACTGTGATCTGAAGCAGTTCCCAGGCCAGAAACACGCACAGATTCACCTTCTGAGTTTCAAACCTCAAGGAAGCGTGTTTATATGAAAGTGCGTATGGGCACAGTTTCAGCGCTCTAGCGCGCTTAATTAGAGAGATAGGAGCATTTTCACTCCAATTCAGTCGTGTAATGACAATTCACTCAAGTTTGTCACTTTCCCACTGAGTTACACACAGAATGAAAAATTTTGACAAGCAGAACTAAAAAAAAGAAAGTTTTTGAAAAAGTGCAAATCTTCACTTCTGAAGCTTATATTCACTTTCAAATGACCATTCAAGGACATTGGACCAAAGGAGACCATATATGCATTGCACTGTGATCTGAAGCAGTTCCCAGGCCAGAAACACGCACAGATTCACCTTCTGAGTTTAAAACTTCAAGGAAGCGTGTTTTCATGAAAGTGCGTATAGCCACAGTTTCAGAGCTCTAGCGCGTCTAATTACAGAGATAGGAGCATTTTCACTCCAATTCAGTCCTGTATTCACAATTCACTCAAGTTTGTCACTTTCCCACTGAGTTACACACAGAATGAAAAATTTTGACAAGCAGAACTAAAAAAAAGAAAGTTTTTGAAAAAGTGCAAATCTTCACTTCAGAAGCTTATATTCACTTCCAAATGACCGTACGAGCACATTGGACCAAAGGAGACCATATATGCATTGCACTGTGATCTGAAGCAGTTCCCAGGCCAGAAACACGCACAGATTCACCTTCTGAGTTTAAAACCTGAAGGAAGCGTGTTTATATGAAAGTGCGTATAGCCACAGTTTCAGAGCTCTAGCGCGTCTAATTACAGAGATAGGAGCATTTTCACTCCAATTCAGTCCTGTATTCAC
Organism: Gymnothorax reevesii; assembly: GCA_029721435.1. Classification (NCBI taxonomy): domain Eukaryota; kingdom Metazoa; phylum Chordata; class Actinopteri; order Anguilliformes; family Muraenidae; genus Gymnothorax; species Gymnothorax reevesii. Next base: position 111,328,905 of record CM056580.1, on the reverse strand, counting down.
AATTCACTCAAGTTTGTCACTTTCCCACTGAGTTACACACAGATTGAAAAATTTTGACAAGCAGAACTAAAAAAAAGAAAGTTTTTGAAAAAGTGCAAATCTTCACTTCAGAAGCTTATATTTACTTTCAAATGACCGTACGAGCACATTGGACCAAACGAGACCATATATGCATTGCTCTGTGATCTGAAGCAGTTCCCAGGCCAGAAACACGCACAGATTCACCTTCTGGGTTTAAAACCTCAAGGAAGCGTGTTCATATGAAAGTGCGTATAGGCACAGTTTCAGAGCTCTAGCGCGCTTAATTAGAGAGATAGGAGCATTTTCACTCCAATTCAGTCGTGTAATGACAATTCACTCAAGTTTGTCACTTTCCCTCTGAGTTACACACAGAATGAAAAATTTTGACAAGCAGAACTAAAAAAAAGAAAGTTTTTGAAAAAGTGCAAATCTTCACTTCAGAAGCTTATATTCACTTCCAAATGACCGTACGAGCACATTGGGCCAAACGAGACCATATATGCATTGCACTGTGATCAGAAGCAGTTTCCACGCCAGAAACACGCACAGATTCACCTTCTGAGTTTAAAACCTCAAGGAAGCGTGTTTTCATGAAAGTGCGTATAGCCACAGTTTCAGAGCTCTAGCGCGTCTAATTACAGAGATAGGAGCATTTTCACTCCAATTCAGTCCTGTATTCACAATTCACTCAAGTTTGTCACTTTCCCACTGAGTTACACACAGAATGAAAAATTTTGACAAGCAGAACTAAAAAAAAAGAAAGTTTTTGAAAAAGTGCAAATCTTCACTTCAGAAGCTTATATTCACTTCCAAATGACCGTACGAGCACATTAGACCAAACGAGACCATATATGCATTGCACTGTGATCAGAAGCAGTTTCCAGGCCAGAAACACGCACAGATTCACCTTCTGAGTTTAAAACCTCAAGGAAGCGTGTTTATATGAAAGTGCGTATAGGCACAGTTTCAGAGCTCTAGCGCGCTTAATTAGAGAGATAGGAGCATTTTCACTCCAATTCAGTCGTGTAATGACAATTCACTCAAGTTTGTCACTTTCCCACTGAGTTACACACAGAATGAAAAATTTTGACAAGCAGAACTAAAAAAAAGAAAGTTTTTGAAAAAGGGCATATCTTCACTTCAGAAGCTTATATTCACTTTCAAATGACCATTCAAGCACATTGGACCAAACGAGACCATATATGCATTGCACTGTGATCTGAAGCAGTTCCCACGCCAGAAACACGCACAGATTCACCTTCTGAGTTTAAAACCTCATGGAAGCGTGTTTTCATGAAAGTGCGTATAGCCACAGTTTCAGAGCTCTAGCGCGTCTAATTAAAGAGATAGGAGCATTTTCACTCCAATTCAGTCCTGTATTCACAATTCACTCAAGTTTGTCACTTTCCCACTGAGTTACACACAGAATGAAAAATTTTGACAAGCAGAACTAAAAAAAAGAAAGTTTTTGAAAAAGTGCAAATCTTCACTTCAGAAGCTTATATTCACTTTCAAATGACCATTCAAGCACATTGGACTAAAGGAGACCATATATGCATTGCACTGTGATCTGAAGCAGTTCCCAGGCCAGAAACACGCACAGATTCACCTTCTGAGTTTAAAACTTCAAGGAAGCGTGTTTTCATGAAAGTGCGTATAGCCACAGTTTCAGAGCTTTAGCGCGTCTAATTACAGAGATAGGAGCATTTTCACTCCAATTCAGTCCTGTATTCACAATTCACTCAAGTTTGTCACTTTCCCACTGAGTTACACACAGAATGAAAAATTTTGACAAGCAGAACTAAAAAAAAGAAAGTTTTTGAAAAAGTGCAAATCTTCACTTCAGAAGCTTATATTTACTTTCAAATGACCGTACGAGCACATTGGACCAAACGAGACCATATATGCATTGCTCTGTGATCTGAAGCAGTTCCCAGGCCAGAAACACGCACAGATTCACCTTCTGAGTTTAAAACCTCAAGGAAGCGTGTTTTCATGAAAGTGCGTATAGCCACAGTTTCAGAGCTCTAGCGCGCTTAATTACAGAGATAGGAGCATTTTCACTCCAATTCAGTCGTGTAGTCACAATTCACTCAAGTTTGTCACTTTCCCACTGAGTTACACACAGAATGAAAAATTTTGACAAGCAGAACTAAAAAAAAGAAAGTTTTTGAAAAAGTGCAAATCTTCACTTCAGAAGCTTATATTCACTTCCAAATGACCGTACGAGCACATTGGACCAAACGAGACCATATATGCATTGCACTGTGATCTGAAGCAGTTCCCAGGCCAGAAACACGCACAGATTCACCTTCTGAGTTTAAAACCTCAAGGAAGCGTGTTTATATGAAAGTGCGTATAGGCACAGTTTCAGAGCTCTAGCGCGCTTAATTAGAGAGATAGGAGCATTTTCACTCCAATTCAGTCGTGTAATGACAATTCACTCAAGTTTGTCACTTTCCCTCTGAGTTACACACAGAATGAAAAATTTTGACAAGCAGAACTAAAAAATAGAAAGTTTTTGAAAAAGTGCAAATCTTCACTTCAGAAGCTTATATTTACTTTCAAATGACCGTACGAGCACATTGGACCAAACGAGACCATATATGCATTGCACTGTGATCTGAAGCAGTTCCCAGGCCAGAAACACGCACAGATTCACTTTCTGAGTTTAAAACCTCAAGGAAGCGTGTTTTCATGAAAGTGCGTATAGCCACAGTTTCAGAGCTCTAGCGCGTCTAATTACAGAGATAGGAGCATTTTCACTCCAATTCAGTCGTGTAATGACAATTCACTCAAGTTTGTCACTTTCCCACTGAGTTACACACAGAATGAAAAATTTTGACAAGCAGAACTAAAAAAAAGAAAGTTTTTGAAAAAGTGCAAATCTTCACTTCAGAAGCTTATATTCACTTCCAAATGACCTTACGAGCACATTGGACCAAACGAGACCATATATGCATTGCACTGTGATCTGAAGCAGTTCCCAGGCCAGAAACACGCACAGATTCACCTTCTGAGTTTAAAACTTCAAGGAAGCGTGTTTATATGAAAGTGCGTATAGGCACAGTTTCAGAGCTCTAGCGCGCTTAATTAGAGAGATAGGAGCATTTTCACTCCAATTCAGTCGTGTAATGACAATTCACTCAAGTTTGTCACTTTCCCACTGAGTTACATACAGAATGAAAAATTTTGATAAGCAGAACTAAAAAAAAGAAAGTTTTTGAAAAAGTGCATATCTTCACTTCAGAAGCTTATATTCACTTCCAAATGACCGAACGAGCACATTGGACCAAAGGAGACCATATATGCATTGCACTGTGATCTGAAGCAGTTCCCAGGCCAGAAACACGCACAGATTCACCTTCTGAGTTTAAAACCTCAAGGAAGCGTGTTTTCATGAAAGTGCGTATAGCCACAGTTTCAGAGCTCTAGCGCGTCTAATTACAGAGATAGGAGCATTTTCACTCCAATTCAGTCCTGTATTCACAATTCACTCAAGTTTGTCACTTTCCCACTGAGTTACACACAGAATGAAAAATTTTGACAAGCAGAACTAAAAAAAAGAAAGTTTTTGAAAAAGTGCAAATCTTCACTTCAGAAGCTTATATTTACTTTCAAATGACCGTACGAGCACATTGGACCAAACGAGACCATATATGCATTGCTCTGTGATCTGAAGCAGTTCCCAGGCCAGAAACACGCACAGATTCACCTTCTGAGTTTAAAACCTCAAGGAAGCGTGTTTTCATGAAAGTGCGTATAGGCACAGTTTCAGCGCTCTAGCGCGCTTAATTAGAGAGATAGGAACATTTTCACTCCAATTCAGTCGTGTAGTCACAATTCACTCAAGTTTGTCACTTTCCCTCTGAGTTACACACAGAATGAAAAATTTTGACAAGCAGAACTAAAAAAAAGAAAGTTTTTGAAAAAGTGCAAATCTTCACTTCAGAAGCTTATATTTACTTTCAAATGGCCGTACGAGCACATTGGACCAAACGAGACCATATATGCATTGCACTGTGATCTGAAGCAGTTCCCAGGCCAGAAACACGCACAGATTCACTTTCTGAGTTTAAAACCTCAAGGAAGCGTGTTTTCATGAAAGTGCGTAGAGCCACAGTTTCAGAGCTCTAGCGCGTCTAATTACAGAGATAGGAGCATTTTCACTCCAATTCAGTCCTGTATTCACAATTCACTCAAGTTTGTCACTTTCCCACTGAGTTACACACAGAATGAAAAATTTTGACAAGCAGAACTAAAAAAAAGAAAGTTTTTGAAAAAGTGCAAATCTTCACTTCAGAAGCTTATATTCACTTCCAAATGACCTTACGAGCACATTGGACCAAACGAGACCATATATGCATTGCACTGTGATCTGAAGCAGTTCCCAGGCCAGAAACACGCACAGATTCACCTTCTGAGTTTAAAACCTGAAGGAAGCGTGTTTATATGAAAGTGCGTATAGCCACAGTTTCAGAGCTCTAGCGCGTCTAATTACAGAGATAGGAGCATTTTCACTCCAATTCAGTCCTGTATTCACAATTCACTCAAGTTTGTCACTTTCCCACTGAGTTACACACAGATTGAAAAATTTTGACAAGCAGAACTAAAAAAAAGAAAGTTTTTGAAAAAGTGCAAATCTTCACTTCAGAAGCTTATATTTACTTTCAAATGACCGTACGAGCACATTGGACCAAACGAGACCATATATGCATTGCTCTGTGATCTGAAGCAGTTCCCAGGCCAGAAACACGCACAGATTCACCTTCTGGGTTTAAAACCTCAAGGAAGCGTGTTCATATGAAAGTGCGTATAGGCACAGTTTCAGAGCTCTAGCGCGCTTAATTAGAGAGATAGGAGCATTTTCACTCCAATTCAGTCGTGTAATGACAATTCACTCAAGTTTGTCACTTTCCCTCTGAGTTACACACAGAATGAAAAATTTTGACAAGCAGAACTAAAAAAAAGAAAGTTTTTGAAAAAGTGCAAATCTTCACTTCAGAAGCTTATATTCACTTCCAAATGACCGTACGAGCACATTGGGCCAAACGAGACCATATATGCATTGCACTGTGATCAGAAGCAGTTTCCAGGCCAGAAACACGCACAGATTCACCTTCTGAGTTTAAAACCTCAAGGAAGCGTGTTTTCATGAAAGTGCGTATAGCCACAGTTTCAGAGCTCTAGCGCGTCTAATTACAGAGATAGGAGCATTTTCACTCCAATTCAGTCCTGTATTCACAATTCACTCAAGTTTGTCACTTTCCCACTGAGTTACACACAGAATGAAAAATTTTGACAAGCAGAACTAAAAAAAAAGAAAGTTTTTGAAAAAGTGCAAATCTTCACTTCAGAAGCTTATATTCACTTCCAAATGACCGTACGAGCACATTAGACCAAACGAGACCATATATGCATTGCACTGTGATCAGAAGCAGTTTCCAGGCCAGAAACACGCACAGATTCACCTTCTGAGTTTAAAACCTCAAGGAAGCGTGTTTATATGAAAGTGCGTATAGGCACAGTTTCAGAGCTCTAGCGCGCTTAATTAGAGAGATAGGAGCATTTTCACTCCAATTCAGTCCTGTATTCACAATTCACTCAAGTTTGTCACTTTCCCACTGAGTTACACACAGAATGAAAAATTTTGACAAGCAGAACTAAAAAAAAGAAAGTTTTTGAAAAAGTGCAAATCTTCACTTCAGAAGCTTATATTCACTTTCAAATGACCATTCAAGCACATTGGACTAAAGGAGACCATATATGCATTGCACTGTGATCTGAAGCAGTTCCCAGGCCAGAAACACGCACAGATTCACCTTCTGAGTTTAAAACTTCAAGGAAGCGTGTTTTCATGAAAGTGCGTATAGCCACAGTTTCAGAGCTCTAGCGCGTCTAATTACAGAGATAGGAGCATTTTCACTCCAATTCAGTCCTGTATTCACAATTCACTCAAGTTTGTCACTTTCCCACTGAGTTACACACAGAATGAAAAATTTTGACAAGCAGAACTAAAAAAAAGAAAGTTTTTGAAAAAGTGCAAATCTTCACTTCAGAAGCTTATATTTACTTTCAAATGACCGTACGAGCACATTGGACCAAACGAGACCATATATGCATTGCTCTGTGATCTGAAGCAGTTCCCAGGCCAGAAACACGCACAGATTCACCTTCTGAGTTTAAAACCTCAAGGAAGCGTGTTTTCATGAAAGTGCGTATAGCCACAGTTTCAGAGCTCTAGCGCGCTTAATTAGAGAGATAGGAGCATTTTCACTCCAATTCAGTCGTGTAGTCACAATTCACTCAAGTTTGTCACTTTCCCTCTGAGTTACACACAGAATGAAAAATTTTGACAAGCAGAACTAAAAAAAAGAAAGTTTTTGAAAAAGTGCAAATCTTCACTTCAGAAGCTTATATTTACTTTCAAATGGCCGTACGAGCACATTGGACCAAACGAGACCATATATGCATTGCACTGTGATCTGAAGCAGTTCCCAGGCCAGAAACACGCACAGATTCACTTTCTGAGTTTAAAACCTCAAGGAAGCGTGTTTTCATGAAAGTGCGTATAGCCACAGTTTCAGAGCTCTAGCGCGTCTAATTACAGAGATAGGAGCATTTTCACTCCAATTCAGTCCTGTATTCACAATTCACTCAAGTTTGTCACTTTCCCACTGAGTTACACACAGAATGAAAAATTTTGACAAGCAGAACTAAAAAAAAGAAAGTTTTTGAAAAAGTGCAAATCTTCACTTCAGAAGCTTATATTCACTTCCAAATGACCTTACGAGCACATTGGACCAAACGAGACCATATATGCATTGCACTGTGATCTGAAGCAGTTCCCAGGCCAGAAACACGCACAGATTCACCTTCTGAGTTTAAAACCTCAAGGAAGCGTGTTTATATGAAAGTGCGTATGGGCACAGTTTCAGCGCTCTAGCGCGCTTAATTAGAGAGATAGGAGCATTTTCACTCCAATTCAGTCGTGTAATGACAATTCACTCAAGTTTGTCACTTTCCCACTGAGTTACACACAGAATGAAAAATTTTGACAAGCAGAACTAAAAAAAAGAAAGTTTTTGAAAAAGTGCAAATCTTCACTTCAGAAGCTTATATTCACTTTCAAATGACCATTCAAGCACATTGGACCAAAGGAGACCATATATGCATTGCACTGTGATCTGAAGCAGTTCCCAGGCCAGAAACACGCACAGATTCACCTTCTGAGTTTAAAACTTCAAGGAAGCGTGTTTATATGAAAGTGCGTATAGGCACAGTTTCAGAGCTCTAGCGCGCTTAATTAGAGAGATAGGAGCATTTTCACTCCAATTCAGTCGTGTAGTCACAATTCACTCAAGTTTGTCACTTTCCCACTGAGTTACACACAGAATGAAAAATTTTGACAAGCAGAACTAAAAAAAAGAAAGTTTTTGAAAAACTGCAAATCTTCACTTCAGAAGCTTATATTCACTTCCAAATGACCTTACGAGCACATTGGACCAAACGAGACCATATATGCATTGCACTGTGATCTGAAGCAGTTCCCAGGCCAGAAACACGCACAGATTCACCTTCTGAGTTTAAAACTTCAAGGAAGCGTGTTTATATGAAAGTGCGTATAGGCACAGTTTCAGAGCTCTAGCGCGCTTAATTAGAGAGATAGGAGCATTTTCACTCCAATTCAGTCGTGTAATGACAATTCACTCAAGTTTGTCACTTTCCCACTGAGTTACATACAGAATGAAAAATTTTGACAAGCAGAACTAAAAAAAAGAAAGTTTTTGAAAAAGTGCATATCTTCACTTCAGAAGCTTATATTCACTTCCAAATGACCGAACGAGCACATTGGACCAAAGGAGACCATATATGCATTGCACTGTGATCTGAAGCAGTTCCCAGGCCAGAAACACGCACAGATTCACCTTCTGAGTATAAAACCTCAAGGAAGCGTGTTTATATGAAAGTCCGTATAGGCACAGTTTCAGCGCTCTAGCGCGCTTAATTAGAGAGATAGGAGCATTTTCACTCCAATTCAGTCGTGTAGTCACAATTCACTCAAGTTTGTCACTTTCCCACAGAGTTACATACAGAATGATAAATTTTAACATGCAAAACTAAAAAAAAGAAAGATTTTGAAAAAGTGCATATCTTCACTTCAGAAGCTTCTATTCACTTCCAAATGACCGAACAAGCACATTGGACCAAAAAAGACCATATATGCATTGCACTGTGATCTGAAGCAGTTCCCAGGCCAGAAACACGCACAGATTCACCTTCTGAGTTTAAAACCTCAAGGAAGCGTGTTCATATGAAAGTGCGTATAGGCACAGTTTCAGAGCTCTAGCGCGCTTAATTAGAGAGATAGGAGCATTTTCACTCCAATTCAGTCGTGTAATGACAATTCACTCAAGTTTGTCACTTTCCCTCTGAGTTACACACAGAATGAAAAATTTTGACAAGCAGAACTAAAAAAAAGAAATTTTTTGAAAAAGTGCAAATCTTCACTTCAGAAGCTTATATTCACTTCCAAATGACCGTACGAGCACATTGGGCCAAACGAGACCATATATGCATTGCACTGTGATCAGAAGCAGTTTCCAGGCCAGAAACACGCACAGATTCACCTTCTGAGTTTAAAACCTCATGGAAGCGTGTTTTCATGAAAGTGCGTATAGCCACAGTTTCAGAGCTCTAGCGCGTCTAATTAAAGAGATAGGAGCATTTTCACTCCAATTCAGTCCTGTATTCACAATTCACTCAAGTTTGTCACTTTCCCACTGAGTTACACACAGAATGAAAAATTTTGACAAGCAGAACTAAAAAAAAGAAAGTTTTTGAAAAAGTGCAAATCTTCACTTCAGAAGCTTATATTCACTTCCAAATGACCGTACGAGCACATCAGACCAAACGAGACAATATATGCATAGCACTGTGATCTGAAGCAGTTCCCAGGCCAGAAACACGCACAGATTCACCTTCTGAGTTTAAAACCTCAAGGAAGCGTGTTTATATGAAAGTGCGTATAGGCACAATTTCAGAGCTCTAGCGCGCTTAATTAGAGAGATAGGAGCATTTTCACTCCAATTCAGTCGTGTAATGACAATTCACTCAAGTTTGTCACTTTCCCACTGAGTTACACACAGAATGAAAAATTTTGACAAGCAGAACTAAAAAAAAGAAAGTTTTTGAAAAAGGGCATATCTTCACTTCAGAAGCTTATATTCACTTTCAAATGACCATTCAAGCACATTGGACCAAACGAGACCATATATGCATTGCACTGTGATCTGAAGCAGTTCCCAGGCCAGAAACACGCACAGATTCACCTTCTGAGTTTAAAACCTCAAGGAAGCGTGTTTTCATGAAAGTGCGTATAGCCACAGTTTCAGAGCTCTAGCGCGTCTAATTACAGAGATAGGAGCATTTTCACTCCAATTCAGTCCTGTATTCACAATTCACTCAAGTTTGTCACTTTTCCACTGAGTTACACACAGAATGAAAAATTTTGACAAGCAGAACTAAAAAAAAGAAAGTTTTTGAAAAAGTGCAAATCTTCACTTCAGAAGCTTTTATTCACTTCCAAATGACCGTACGAGCACATTGGGCCAAACGAGACCATATATGCATTGCACTGTGATCAGAAGCAGTTTCCAGGCCAGAAACACGCACAGATTCACCTTCTGAGTTTAAAACCTCAAGGAAGCGTGTTTTCATGAAAGTGCGTATAGCCACAGTTTCAGAGCTCTAGCGCGTCTAATTACAGAGTTAGGAGCATTTTCACTCCAATTCAGTCCTGTATTCAAAATTCACTCAAGTTTGTCACTTTCCCACTGAGTTACACACAGAATGAAAAATTTTGACAAGCAGAACTAAAAAAAAGAAAGTTTTTGAAAAAGTGCAAATCTTCACTTCAGAAGCTTATATTCACTTCCAAATGACCGTACGAGCACATTAGACCAAACGAGACCATATATGCATTGCACTGTGATCTGAAGCAGTTCCCAGGCCAGAAACACGCACAGATTCACCTTCTGAGTTTAAAACCTCAAGGAAGCGTGTTTTCATGAAAGTGCGTATAGCCACAGTTTCAGAGCTCTAGCGCGCTTAATTAGAGAGATAGGAGCATTTTCACTCCAATTCAGTCGTGTAATGACAATTCACTCAAGTTTGTCACTTTCCCACTGAGTTACACACAGAATGAAAAATTTTGACAAGCAGAACTAAAAAAAAGAAAGTTTTTGAAAAAGGGCATATCTTCACTTCAGAAGCTTATATTCACTTTCAAATGACCATTCAAGCACATTGGACCAAACGAGACCATATATGCATTGCACTGTGATCTGAAGCAGTTCCCAGGCCAGAAACACGCACAGATTCACCTTCTGAGTTTAAAACCTCAAGGAAGCGTGTTTTCATGAAAGTGCGTATAACCACAGTTTCAGAGCTCTAGCGCGTCTAATTACAGAGATAGGAGCATTTTCACTCCAATTCAGTCCTGTATTCACAATTCACTCAAGTTTGTCACTTTTCCACTGAGTTACACACAGAATGAAAAATTTTGACAAGCAGAACTAAAAAAAAGAAAGTTTTTGAAAAAGTGCAAATCTTCACTTCAGAAGCTTATATTCACTTCCAAATGACCGTACGAGCACATTGGGCCAAACGAGACCATATATGCATTGCACTGTGATCAGAAGCAGTTTCCAGGCCAGAAACACGCACAGATTCACCTTCTGAGTTTAAAACCTCAAGGAAGCGTGTTTTCATGAAAGTGCGTATAGCCACAGTTTCAGAGCTCTAGCGCGTCTAATTACAGAGTTAGGAGCATTTTCACTCCAATTCAGTCCTGTATTCACAATTCACTCAAGTTTGTCACTTTCCCACTGAGTTACACACAGAATGAAAAATTTTGACAAGCAGAACTAAAAAAAAGAAAGTTTTTGAAAAAGTGCAAATCTTCACTTCAAAGCTTATATTCACTTCCAAATGACCGTACGAGCACATTGGACCAAACGAGACCATATATGCATTGCACTGTGATCTGAAGCAGTTCCCAGGCCAGAAACACGCACAGATTCACCTTCTGAGTTTAAAACCTCAAGGAAGCGTGTTTTCATGAAAGTGCGTATAGCCACAGTTTCAGAGCTCTAGCGCGCTTAATTAGAGAGATAGGAGCATTTTCACTCCAATTCAGTCCTGTATTCACAATTCACTCAAGTTTGTCACTTTCCCACTGAGTTACACACAGAATGAAAAATTTTGACAAGCAGAACTTAAAAAAAGAAAGTTTTTGAAAAAGTGCAAATCTTCACTTCAGAAGCTTATATTTACTTTCAAATGACCGTACGAGCACATTGGACCAAACGAGACCATATATGCATTGCACTGTGATCTGAAGCAGTTTCTAGGCCAGAGACACGCACAGATTCACCTTCTGAGTTTAAAACCTCAAGGAAGCGTGTTTATATGAAAGTGCGTATAGGCACAGTTTCAGAGCTCTAGCGCGCTTAATTAGAGAGATAGGAGCATTTTCACTCCAATTCAGTCGTGTAATGACAATTCACTCAAGTTTGTCACTTTCCCACTGAGTTACACACAGAATGAAAAATTTTGACAAGCAGAACTAAAAAAAAGAAAGTTTTTGAAAAAGTGCAAATCTTCACTTCAGAAGCTTATATTCACTTCCAAATGACCGTACGAGCTCATTAGACCAAACGAGACCATATATGCATTGCACTGTGATCTGAAGCATTTCCCAGGCCAGAAACACGCACAGATTCACCTTCTGAGTTTAAAACCTCAAGGTAGCGTGTTTATATGAAAGTGCGTATAGGCACAGTTTCAGAGCTCTAGCGCGCTTAATTAGAGAGATAGGAGCATTTTCACTCCAATTCAGTCGTGTAATGACAATTCACTCAAGTTTGTCACTTTCCCACTGAGTTACACACAGAATGAAAAATTTTGACAAGCAGAACTAAAAGAAAGAAAGTTTTTGAAAAAGGGCATATCTTCACTTCAGAAGCTTATATTCACTTTCAAATGACCATTCAAGCACATTGGACCAAACGAGACCATATATGCATTGCACTGTGATCTGAAGCAGTTCCCAGGCCAGAAACACGCACAGATTCACCTTCTGAGTTTAAAACCTCAAGGAAGCGTGTTTTCATGAAAGTGCGTATAGCCACAGTTTCAGAGCTCTAGCGCGCTTAATTACAGAGATAGGAGCATTTTCACTCCAATTCAGTCCTGTATTCACAATTCACTCAAGTTTGTCACTTTCCCACTGAGTTACACACAGAATGAAAAATTTTGACAAGCAGAACTAAAAAAAAGAAAGTTTTTGAAAAAGTGCAAATCTTCACTTCAGAAGCTTATATTTACTTTCAAATGACCGTACGAGCACATTGGACCAAACGAGACCATATATGCATTGCACTGTGATCTGAAGCAGTTTCCAGGCCAGAGCCACGTACAGATTCACCTTCTGAGTTTAAAACCTCAAGGAAGCGTGTTTATATGAAAGTGCGTATAGGCACAGTTTCAGAGCTCTAGCGCGCTTAATTAGAGAGATAGGAGCATTTTCACTCCAATTCAGTCGTGTAATGACAATTCACTCAAGTTTGTCACTTTCCCACTGAGTTACACACAGAATGAAAAATTTTGACAAGCAGAACTAAAAAAAAGAAAGTTTTTGAAAAAGTGCAAATCTTCACTTCAGAAGCTTATATTCACTTCCAAATGACCGTACGAGCACATTAGACCAAACGAGACCATATATGCATTGCACTGTGATCTGAAGCAGTTCCCAGGCCAGAAACACGCACAGATTCACCTTCTGAGTTTAAAACCTCAAGGAAGCGTGTTTTCATGAAAGTGCGTATAGCCACAGTTTCAGAGCTCTAGCGCGTCTAATTACAGAGATAGGAGCATTTTCACTCCAATTCAGTCCTGTATTCACAATTCACTCAAGTTTGTCACTTTCCCACTGAGTTACACACAGAATGAAAAATTTTGACAAGCAGAACTAAAAAAAAGAAAGTTTTTGAAAAAGTGCAAATCTTCACTTCAGAAGCTTATATTCACTTTCAAATGACCATTCAAGCACATTGGACCAAACGAGACCATATATGCATTGCACTGTGATCTGAAGGAGTTCCCAGGCCAGAAACACGCACAGATTCACCTTCTGAGTTTAAAACCTCAAGGAAGCGTGTTTTCATGAAAGTGCGTATAGCCACAGTTTCAGAGCTCTAGCGCGTCTAATTACAGAGATAGGAGCATTTTCACTCCAATTCAGTCCTGTATTCACAATTCACTCAAGTTTGTCACTTTCCCACTGAGTTACACACAGAATGAAAAATTTTGACAAGCAGAACTAAAAAAAAGAAAGTTTTTGAAAAAGTGCAAATCTTCACTTCAGAAGCTTATATTCACTTCCAAATGACCGTACGAGCACATTGGGCCAAACGAGACCATATATGCATTGCACTGTGATCAGAAGCAGTTTCCAGGCCAGAAACACGCACAGATTCAGCTTCTGAGTTTAAAACCTCAAGGAAGCGTGTTTTCATGAAAGTGCGTATAGGCACAGTTTCAGAGCTCTAGCGCGCTTAATTAGAGAGATAGGAGCATTTTCACTCCAATTCAGTCGTGTAGTCACAATTCACTCAAGTTTGTCACTTTCCCACTGAGTTGCACACAGAATGAAAAATTTTGACAAGCAGAACAAAAAAAAAGAAAGTTTTTGAAAAAGTGCAAATCTTCACTTCAGAAGCTTATATTTACTTTCAAATGACCGTACGAGCACATTGGACCAAACGAGACCATATATGCATTGCACTGTGATCTGAAGCAGTTTCCAGGCCAGAGACACGCACAGATTCACCTTCTGAGTTTAAAACCTCAAGGAAGCGTGTTTATATGAAAGTGCGTATAGGCACAGTTTCAGAGCTCTAGCGCGCTTAATTAGAGAGATAGGAGCATTTTCACTCCAATTCAGTCGTGTAATGACAATTCACTCAAGCTTGTCACTTTCCCACTGAGTTACACACAGAATGAAAAATTTTGACAAGCAGAACTAAAAAAAAGAAAGTTTTTGAAAAAGTGCAAATCTTCACTTCAGAAGCTTATATTCACTTCCAAATGACCGTACGAGCACATTAGACCAAACGAGACCATATATGCATTGCACTGTGATCTGAAGCAGTTCCCAGGCCAGAAACACGCACAGATTCACCTTCTGAGTTTAAAACCTCAAGGAAGCGTGTTTATATGAAAGTGCGTATAGCCACAGTTTCAGAGCTCTAGCGCGCTTAATTAGAGAGATAGGAGCATTTTCACTCCAGTTCAGTCGTGTAATGACAATTCACTCAAGTTTGTCACTTTCCCACTGAGTTACACACAGAATGAAAAATTTTGACAAGCAGAACTAAAAAAAAGAAAGTTTTTGAAAAAGTGCAAATCTTCACTTCAGAAGCTTATATTCAATTCCAAATGACCGTACGAGCACATTAGACCAAACGAGACCATATATGCATTGCACTGTGATCTGAAGCAGTTCCTAGGCCAGAAACACGCACAGATTCACCTTCTGAGTTTAAAACCTCAAGGAAGCGTGTTTTCATGAAAGTGCGTATAGCCACAGTTTCAGAGCTCTAGCGCGTCTAGTTACAGAGATAGGAGCATTTTCACTCCAATTCAGTCCTGTATTCACAATTCACTCAAGTTTGTCACTTTCCCACTGAGTTACACACAGAATGAAAAATTTTGACAAGCAGAACTAAAAAAAGAAAGTTTTTGAAAAAGTGCAAATCTTCACTTCAGAAGCTTATATTCACTTCCAAATGAACGTACGAGCACATTGGACCAAACGAGACCATATATGCATTGCACTGTGATCTGAAGCAGTTCCCAGGCCAGAAACACGCACAGATTCACCTTCTGAGTTTAAAACCTCAAGGAAGCGTGTTTATATGAAAGTGCGTATAGGCACAGTTTCAGAGCTCTAGCGCGCTTAATTAGAGAGATAGGAGCATTTTCACTCCAATTCAGTCGTGTAATGACAATTCACTCAAGTTTGTCACTTTCCCACTGAGTTACACACAGAATGAAAAATTTTGACAAGCAGAACTAAAAAAAAGAAAGTTTTTGAAAAAGTGCAAATCTTCACTTCAGAAGCTTATATTCACTTCCAAATGACCGTACGAGCACATTGGACCAAACGAGACCATATATGCATTGCACTGTGATCTGAAGCAGTTCCCAGGCCAGAAACACGCACAGATTCACCTTCTGAGTTTAAAACCTGAAGGAAGCGTGTTTTCATGAAAGTGCGTATAGCCACAGTTTCAGAGCTCTAGCGCGTCTAATTACAGAGATAGGAGCATTTTCACTCCAATTCAGTCGTGTATTCACAATTCACTCAAGTTTGTCACTTTCCCACTGAGTTACACACAGAATGAAAAATTTTGACAAGCAGAACTAAAAAAAAGAAAGTTTTTGAAAAAGTGCAAATCTTCACTTCAGAAGCTTATATTTACTTTCAAATGACCGTACGAGCACATTGGACCAAACGAGACCATATATGCATTGCACTGTGATCTGAAGCAGTTCCCAGGCCAGAAACACGCACAGATTCACCTTCTGAGTTTAAAACCTCAAGGAAGCGTGTTTATATGAAAGTGCGTATTGGCACAGTTTCAGAGCTCTAGCGCGCTTAATTTGAGAGATAGGAGCATTTTCACTCCAATTCAGTCGTGTAATGACAATTCACTCAAGTTTGTCACTTTCCCACTGAGTTACACACAGAATGAAAAATTTTGACAAGCAGAACTAAAAAAAAGAAAGTTTTTGAAAAAGGGCATATCTTCACTTCAGAAGCTTATATTCACTTCCAAATGACCGAACAAGCACATTGGACCAAAGGAGACCATATATGCATTGCACTGTGATCTGAAGCAGTTCCCAGGCCAGAAACACGCACAGATTCACCTTCTGAGTTTAAAACCTCAAGGAAGCGTGTTTTCATGAAAGTGCGTATAGCCACAGTTTCAGAGCTCTAGCGCGTCTAATTACAGAGATAGGAGCATTTTCACTCCAATTCAGTCCTGTATTCACAATTCACTCAAGTTTGTCACTTTCCCACTGAGTTACACACAGAATGAAAAATTTTGACAAGCAGAACTAAAAAAAAGAAAGTTTTTGAAAAAGTGCAAATCTTCACTTCAGAAGCTTATATTCACTTCCAAATGACCGTACGAGCACATTGGACCAAACGAGACCATATATGCATTGCACTGTGATCTGAAGCAGTTCCCAGGCCAGAGACACGCACAGATTCACCTTCTGAGTTTAGAACCTCAAGGAAGCGTGTTTATATGAAAGTGCGTATAGGCACAGTTTCAGAGCTCTAGCGCGCTTAATTAGAGAGATAGGAGCATTTTCACTCCAATTCAGTCGTGTAATGACAATTCACTCAAGTTTGTCTCTTTCCCACTGAGTTACACACAGAATGAAAAATTTTGACAAGCAGAACTAAAAAAAAGAAAGTTTTTGAAAAAGTGCAAATCTTCACTTCAGAAGCTGATATTCACTTCCAAATGACCGTACGAGCACATTGGGCCAAACGAGACCATATATGCATTGCACTGTGATCTGAAGCAGTTAACAGGCCAGAAACACGCACAGATTCACCTTCTGAGTTTAAAACCTGAAGGAAGCGTGTTTTCATGAAAGTGCGTATAGCCACAGTTTCAGAGCTCTAGCGCGTCTAATTACAGAGATAGGAGCATTTTCACTCCAATTCAGTCGTGTATTCACAATTCACTCAAGTTTGTCACTTTCCCACTGAGTTACACACAGAATGAAAAATTTTGACAAGCAGAACTAAAAAAAAGAAAGTTTTTGAAAAAGTGCAAATCTTCACTTCAGAAGCTTATATTTACTTTCAAATGACCGTACGAGCACATTGGACCAAACGAGACCATATATGCATTGCACTGTGATCTGAAGCAGTTCCCAGGCCAGAAACACGCACAGATTCACCTTCTGAGTTTAAAACCTCAAGGAAGCGTGTTTATATGAAAGTGCGTATTGGCACAGTTTCAGAGCTCTAGCGCGCTTAATTTGAGAGATAGGAGCATTTTCACTCCAATTCAGTCGTGTAATGACAATTCACTCAAGTTTGTCACTTTCCCACTGAGTTACACACAGAATGAAAAATTTTGACAAGCAGAACTAAAAAAAAGAAAGTTTTTGAAAAAGGGCATATCTTCACTTCAGAAGCTTATATTCACTTCCAAATGACCGAACAAGCACATTGGACCAAAGGAGACCATATATGCATTGCACTGTGATCTGAAGCAGTTCCCAGGCCAGAAACACGCACAGATTCACCTTCTGAGTTTAAAACCTCAAGGAAGCGTGTTTTCATGAAAGTGCGTATAGCCACAGTTTCAGAGCTCTAGCGCGTCTAATTACAGAGATAGGAGCATTTTCACTCCAATTCAGTCCTGTATTCACAATTCACTCAAGTTTGTCACTTTCCCACTGAGTTACACACAGAATGAAAAATTTTGACAAGCAGAACTAAAAAAAAGAAAGTTTTTGAAAAAGGGCATATCTTCACTTCAGAAGCTTATATTCACTTTCAAATGACCATTCAAGCACATTGGACCAAACGAGACCATATATGCATTGCACTGCGATCAGAAGCAGTTTCCAGGCCAGAAACACGCACAGATTCACCTTCTGAATTTAAAACCTCAAGGAAGCGTGTTTATATGACAGTGCGTATAGGCACATTTTCAGAGCTCTAGCGCGCTTAATTAGAGAGATAGGAGCATTTTCACTCCAATTCAGTCGTGTAATGACAATTCACTCAAGTTTGTCACTTTCCCACTGAGTTACACACAGAATGAAAAATTTTGACAAGCAGAACTAAAAAAAAGAAAGTTTTTGAAAAAGTGCAAATCTTCACTTCAGAAGCTTATATTCAATTCCAAATGACCGTACGAGCACATTAGACCAAACGAGACCATATATGCATTGCACTGTGATCTGAAGCAGTTCCCAGGCCAGAAACACGCACAGATTCACCTTCTGAGTTTAAAACCTCAAGGAAGCGTGTTTTCATGAAAGTGCGTATAGCCACAGTTTCAGAGCTCTAGCACGTCTAATTACAGAGATAGGAGCATTTTCACTCCAATTCAGTCCTGTATTCACAATTCACTCAAGTTTGTCACTTTCCCACTGAGTTACACACAGAATGAAAAATTTTGACAAGCAGAACTAAAAAAAAGAAAGTTTTTGAAAAAGTTCAAATCTTCACTTCAGAAGCTTATATTCACTTCCAAATGACCGTACGAGCACATTGGACCAAACGAGACCATATATGCATTGCACTGTGATCTGAAGCAGTTCCCAGGCCAGAAACACGCACAGATTCACTTTCTGAGTTTAAAACCTCAAGGAAGCGTGTTTTCATGAAAGTGCGTATAGCCACAGTTTTAGAGCTCTAGCGCGTCTAATTACAGAGATAGGAGCATTTTCACTCCAATTCAGTCGTGTAGTCACAATTCACTCAAGTTTGTCACTTTCCCACTGAGTTACACACAGAATGAAAAATTTTGACAAGCAGAACTAAAAAAAAGAAAGTTTTTGAAAAAGGGCATATCTTCACTTCAGAAGCTTATATTCACTTTCAAATGACCATTCAAGCACATTGGACCAAACGAGACCATATATGCATTGCACTGTGATCTGAAGCAGTTCCCAGGCCAGAAACACGCACAGATTCACCTTCTGAGTTTAAAACCTCAAGGAAGCGTGTTTTCATGAAAGTGCGTATAGCCACAGTTTCAGAGCTCTAGCGCGTCTAATTACAGAGATAGGAGCATTTTCACTCCAATTCAGTCCTGTATTCACAATTCACTCAAGTTTGTCACTTTCCCACTGAGTTACACACAGAATGAAAAATTTTGACAAGCAGAACTAAAAAAAAGAAAGTTTTTGAAAAAGTGCAAATCATCACTTCAGAAGCCTATATTCACTTCCAAATGACCGTACGAGCACATTGGACCAAACGAGACCATATATGCATTGCACTGTGATCTGAAGCAGTTCCCAGGCCAGAAACACGCACAGATTCACCTTCTGAGTTTAAAACCTCAAGGAAGCGTGTTTATATGAAAGTGCGTATAGGCACAGTTTCAGAGCTCTAGCGCGCTTAATTAGAGAGATAGGAGCATTTTCACTCCAATTCAGTCGTGTAATGACAATTCACTCAAGTTTGTCACTTTCCCACTGAGTTACACACAGAATGAAAAATTTTGACAAGCAGAACTAAAAAAAAAGAAAGTTTTTGAAAAAGTGCAAATCTTCACTTCAGAAGCTTATATTCACTTCCAAATGACCGTACGAGCACATTAGACCAAACGAGACCATATATGCATTGCCCTGCGATCTGAAGCAGTTCCCAGGCCAGAAACACGCACAGATTCACCTTCTGAGTTTAAAACCTCAAGGAAGCGTGTTTATATGAAAGTGCGTATAGCCACAGTTTCAGAGCTCTAGCGCGTCTAATTACAGAGATAGGAGCATTTTCACTCCAATTCAGTCCTGTATTCACAATTCACTCAAGTTTGTCACTTTCCCACTGAGTTACACACAGAATGAAAAATTTTGACAAGCAGAACTAAAAAAAAGAAAGTTTTTGAAAAAGTGCAAATCTTCACTTCAGAAGCTTATATTTACTTCCAAATGACCGTACGAGCACATTGGACCAAACGAGACCATATATGCATTGCACTGTGATCTGAAGCAGTTCCCAGGCCAGAAACACGCACAGATTCACCTTCTGAGTTTAAAACCTCAAGGAAGCGTGTTTATATGAAAGTGCGTATCGGCACAGTTTCAGAGCTCTAGCGCGCTTAATTAGAGAGATACGAGCATTTTCACTCCAATTCAGTCGTGTAATGACAATTCACTCAAGTTTGTCACTTTCCCACTGAGTTACACACAGAATGAAAAATTTTGACAAGCAGAACTAAAAAAAAGAATGTTTTTGAAAAAGGGCATATCTTCACTTCAGAAGCTTATATTCACTTCCAAATGACCGTACGAGCACATTGGACCAAACGAGACCATATATGCATTGCACTGTGATCTGAAGCAGTTCCCAGGCCAGAAACACGCACAGATTCACCTTCTGAGTTTAAAACCTCAAGGAAGCGTGTTTATATGAAAGTGCGTATAGGCACAGTTTCAGAGCTCTAGCGCGCTTAATTAGAGAGATAGGAGCATTTTCACTCCAATTCAGTCGTGTAATGACAATTCACTCAAGTTTGTCACTTTCCCACTGAGTTACACACAGAATGAAAAATTTTGACAAGCAGAACTAAAAAAAAGAAAGTTTTTGAAAAAGTGCAAATCTTCACTTCAGAAGCTTTTTTTCACTTCCAAATGACCGTACGAGCACATTGGGCCAAACGAGACCATATATGCATTGCACTGTGATCAGAAGCAGTTACCAGGCCAGAAACACGCACAGATTCACCTTCTGAGTTTAAAACCTCAAGGAAGCGTGTTTTCATGAAAGTGCGTATAGCCACAGTTTCAGAGCTCTAGCACGCTTAATTAGAGAGATAGGAGCATTTTCACTCCAATTCAGTCGTGTAATGACAATTCACTCAAGTTTGTCACTTTCCCACTGAGTTACACACAGAATGAAAAATTTTGACAAGCAGAACTAAAAAAAAGAAAGTTTTTGAAAAAGGGCATATCTTCACTTCAGAAGCTTATATTCACTTTCAAATGACCATTCAAGCACATTGGACCAAACGAGACCATATATGCATTGCACTGTGATCTGAAGCAGTTCCCAGGCCAGAAACACGCACAGATTCACCTTCTGAGTTTAAAACCTCAAGGAAGCGTGTTTTCATGAAAGTGCGTATAGCCACAGTTTCAGAGCTCTAGCGCGTCTAATTACAGAGATAGGAGCATTTTCACTCCAATTCAGTCCTGTATTCACAATTCACTCAAGTTTGTCACTTTCCCACTGAGTTACACACAGAATGAAAAATTTTGACAAGCAGAACTAAAAAAAGAAAGTTTTTCAAAAAGTGCAAATCTTCACTTCAGAAGCTTATATTTACTTTCAAATGACCGTACGAGCACATTGGACCAAACGAGACCATATATGCATTGCCCTGCGATCTGAAGCAGTTCCCAGGCCAGAAACACGCACAGATTCACCTTCTGAGTTTAAAACCTCAAGGAAGTGTGTTTATATGAAAGTGCGTATAGGCACAGTTTCAGAGCTCTAGCGCGCTTAATTAGAGAGATAGGAGCATTTTCACTCCAATTCAGTCGTGTAATGACAATTCACTCAAGTTTGTCACTTTCCCACTGAGTTACACACAGAATGAAAAATTTTGACAAGCAGAACTAAAAAAAAGAAAGTTTTTGAAAAAGTGCAAATCTTCACTTCAGAAGCTTATATTCACTTCCAAATGACCGTACGAGCACATTAGACCAAACGAGACCATATATGCATTGCCCTGCGATCTGAAGCAGTTCCCAGGCCAGAAACACGCACAGATTCACCTTCTGAGTTTAAAACCTCAAGGAAGCGTGTTTTCATGAAAGTGCGTATAGCCACAGTTTCAGAGCTCTAGCGCGTCTACTTACAGAGATAGGAGCATTTTCACTCCAATTAAGTCCTGTATTCACAATTCACTCAAGTTTGTCACTTTCCCACTGAGTTACACACAGAATGAAAAATTTTGACAAGCAGAACTAAAAAAAAGAAAGTTTTTGAAAAAGTGCAAATCTTCACTTCAGAAGCTTATATTTACTTTCAAATGACCGTACGAGCACATTGGACCAAACGAGACCATATATGCATTGCTCTGTGATCTGAAGCAGTTTCCAGGCCAGAGACACGCACAGATTCACCTTCTGAGTTTAAAACCTCAAGGAAGCGTGTTTATATGAAAGTGCGTATAGGCACAGTTTCAGAGCTCTAGCGCGCTTAATTAGAGAGATAGGAGCATTTTCACTCCAATTCAGTCGTGTAATGACAATTCACTCAAGTTTGTCACTTTCCCACTGAGTTACACACAGAATGAAAAATTTTGACAAGCAGAACTAAAAAAAAGAAAGTTTTTGAAAAAGTGCAAATCTTCACTTCAGAATCTTATATTCACTTCCAAATGACCGTACGAGCACATTGGACCAAACGAGACCATATATGCATTGCACTGTGATCTGAAGCAGTTCCCAGGCCAGAAACACGCACAGATTCACCTTCTGAGTTTAAAATCTCAAGGAAGCGTGTTTATATGAAAGTGCGTATAGGCACAGTTTCAGAGCTCTAGCGCGCTTAATTTGAGAGATAGGAGCATTTTCACTCCAATTCAGTCGTGTAATGACAATTCACTCAAGTTTGTCACTTTCCCACTGAGTTACACACAGAATGAAAAATTTTGACAAGCAGAACTAAAAAAAGAAAGTTTTTGAAAAAGGGCATATCTTCACTTCAGAAGCTGATATTCACTTTCAAATGACCATTCAAGCACATTGGACCAAACGAGACCATATATGCATTGCACTGTGATCTGAAGCAGTTCCCAGGCCAGAAACACGCACAGATTCACCTTCTGAGTTTAAAACCTCAAGGAAGCGTGTTTTCATGAAAGTGTGTATAGCCACAGTTTCAGAGCTCTAGCGCGTCTAATTACAGAGATAGGAGCATTTTCACTCCACTTCAGTCCTGTATTCACAATTCACTCAAGTTCGTCACTTTCCCACTGAGTTACACACAGAATGAAAAATTTTGACAAGCAGAACTAAAAAAAAGAAAGTTTTTGAAAAAGGGCATATCTTCACTTCAGAGGCTTATATTCACTTTCAAATGACCATTCAAGCACATTGGACCAAACGAGACCATATATGCATTGCACTGTGATCAGAAGCAGTTTCCAGGCCAGAAACACGCACAGATTCACCTTCTGAGTTTAAAACCTCAAGGAAGCGTGTTTTCATGAAAGTGCGTATAGCCACAGTTTCAGAGCTCTAGCGCGTCTAATTACAGAGATAGGAGCATTTTCACTCCAATTCAGTCGTGTAGTCACAATTCACTCAAGTTTGTCACTTTCCCACTGAGTTACACACAGAATGAAAAATTTTGACAAGCAGAACTAAAAAAAAGAAAGTTTTTGAAAAAGGGCATATCTTCACTTCAGAAGCTTATATTCACTTTCAAATGACCATTCAAGCACATTGGACCAAACGAGACCATATATGCATTGCACTGTGATCAGAAGCAGTTTCCAGGCCAGAAACACGCACAGATTCACCTTCTGAGTTTAAAACCTCAAGGGAGCGTGTTTATATGACAGTGCGTATAGGCACAGTTTCAGAGCTCTAGCGCGCTTAATTAGAGAGATAGGAGCATTTTCACTCCAATTCAGTCGTGTAATGACAATTCACTCAAGTTTGTCACTTTCCCACTGAGTTACACACAGAATGAAAAATTTTGACAAGCAGAACTAAAAAAAAGAAAGTTTTTGAAAAAGTGCATATCTTCACTTCAGAAGCTTATATTCACTTTCAAATGACCATTCAAGCACATTGGACCAAACGAGACCATATATGCATTGCACTGTGATCTGAAGCAGTTCCCAGGCCAGAAACACGCACAGATTCACCTTCTGAGTTTAAAACCTCAAGGAGGCGTGTTTTCATGAAAGTGAGTATAGCCACAGTTTCAGAGCTCTAGCGCGTCTAATTACAGAGATAGGAGCATTTTCACTCCAATTCAGTCCTGTATTCACAATTCACTCAAGTTTGTCACTTTCCCACTGAGTTACACACAGAATGAAAAATTTTGACAAGCAGAACTAAAAAAAGAAAGTTTTTGAAAAAGTGCAAATCTTCACTTCAGAAGCTTATATTTACTTTCAAATGACCGTACGAGCACATTGGACCAAACGAGACCATATATGCATTGCACTGTGATCTGAAGCAGTTTCCAGGCCAGAGACACGCACAGATTCACCTTCTGAGTTTAAAACCTCAAGGAAGCGTGTTTATATGAAAGTGCGTATAGGCACAGTTTCAGAGCTCTAGCGCGCTTAATTAGAGAGATAGGAGCATTTTCACTCCAATTCAGTCGTGTAATGACAATTCACTCAAGTTTGTCACTTTCCCACTGAGTTACACATAGAATGAAAAATTTTGACAAGCAGAACTAAAAAAAAGAAAGTTTTTGAAAAAGTGCAAATCTTCACTTCAGAAGCTTATATTCACTTCCAAATGACCGTACGAGCACATTAGACCAAACGAGACCATATATGCATTGCCCTGCGATCTGAAGCAGTTCCCAGGCCAGAAACACGCACAGATTCACCTTCTGAGTTTAAAACCTCAAGGAAGCGTGTTTTCATGAAAGTGCGTATAGCCACAGTTTCAGAGCTCTAGCGCGTCTACTTACAGAGATAGGAGCATTTTCACTCCAATTCAGTCCTGTATTCACAATTCACTCAAGTTTGTCACTTTCCCACTGAGTTACACACAGAATGAAAAATTTTGACAAGCAGAACTAAAAAAAAGAAAGTTTTTGAAAAAGTGCAAATCTTCACTTCAGAAGCTTATATTTACTTTCAAATGACCGTACGAGCACATTGGACCAAACGAGACCATATATGCATTGCACTGTGATCTGAAGCAGTTTCCAGGCCAGAGACACGCACAGATTCACCTTCTGAGTTTAAAACCTCAAGGAAGCGTGTTTATATGAAAGTGCGTATAGGCACAGTTTCAGAGCTCTAGCGCGCTTAATTAGAGAGATAGGAGCATTTTCATTCCAATTCAGTCGTGTAATGACAATTCACTCAAGTTTGTCACTTTCCCATTGAGTTACACACAGAATGAAAAATTTTGACAAGCAGAACTAAAAAAAAGAAAGTTTTTGAAAAAGTGCAAATCTTCACTTCAGTAGCTTATATTCACTTCCAAATGACCGTACGAGCACATTGGGCCAAACGAGACCATATATGCATTGCACTGTGATCTGAAGCAGTTCCCAGGCCAGAAACACGCACAGATTCACCTTCTGAGTTTAAAACCTCAAGGAAGCGTGTTTTCATGAAAGTGCGTATAGGCACAGTTTCAGAGCTCTAGCGCGTCTAATTACAGAGATAGGAGCATTTTCACTCCAATTCAGTCCTGTATTCACAATTCACTCAAGTTTGTCACTTTCCCACTGAGTTACACACAGAATGAAAAATTTTGACAAGCAGAACTAAAAAAAAGAAAGTTTTTGAAAAAGTGCAAATCTTCACTTCAGTAGCTTATATTCACTTCCAAATGACCGTACGAGCACATTGGGCCAAACGAGACCATATATGCATTGCACTGTGATCTGAAGCAGTTCCCAGGCCAGAAACACGCACAGGTTCACCTTCTGAGTTTAAAACCTCAAGGAAGCGTGTTTATATGAAAGTGCGTATAGCCACAGTTTCAGAGCTCTAGCGCGCTTAATTAGAGAGATAGGAGCATTTTCACTCCAATTCAGTCGTGTAGTCACAATTCACTCAAGTTTGTCACTTTCCCACTGAGTTACATACAGAATGATAAAGTTTAACAAGCAGAACTAAAAAAAAGAAAGTTTTTGACAAAGTGCATATCTTCACTTCAGAAGCTTATATTCACTTCCAAATGACCGTACGAGCACATTGGGCCAAACGAGACCATATATGCATTGCACTGTGATCTGAAGCAGTTCCCAGGCCAGAAACACGCACAGATTCACCTTCTGAGTTTAAAACCTCAAGGAAGCGTGTTTTCATGAAAGTGCGTATAGGCACAGTTTCAGAGCTCTAGCGCGTCTAATTACAGAGATAGGAGCATTTTCACTCCAATTCAGTCCTGTATTCACAATTCACTCAAGTTTGTCACTTTCCCACTGAGTTACACACAGAATGAAAAATTTTGACAAGCAGAACTAAAAAAAAGAAAGTTTTTGAAAAAGTGCAAATCTTCACTTCAGTAGCTTATATTCACTTCCAAATGACCGTACGAGCACATTGGGCCAAACGAGACCATATATGCATTGCACTGTGATCTGAAGCAGTTCCCAGGCCAGAAACACGCACAGGTTCACCTTCTGAGTTTAAAACCTCAAGGAAGCGTGTTTATATGAAAGTGCGTATAGCCACAGTTTCAGAGCTCTAGCGCGCTTAATTAGAGAGATAGGAGCATTTTCACTCCAATTCAGTCGTGTAGTCACAATTCACTCAAGTTTGTCACTTTCCCACTGAGTTACATACAGAATGATAAATTTTAACAAGCAGAACTAAAAAAAAGAAAGTTTTTGACAAAGTGCATTTCTTCACTTCAGAAGCTTATATTCACTTCCAAATGACCATTCAAGCACATTGGACCAAACGAGACCATATATGCATTGCACTGTGATCTGAAGCAGTTTCCAGGCCAGAGACACGCACAGATTCACCTTCTGAGTTTAAAACCTCAAGGAAGCGTGTTTATATGAAAGTGTGTATAGGCACAGTTTCAGAGCTCAAGCGCGCTTAATTAGAGAGATAGGAGCATTTTCACTCCAATTCAGTCGTGTAATGACAATTCACTCAAGTTTGTCACTTTCCCACTGAGTTACACACAGAATGAAAAATTTTGACAAGCAGAACTAAAAAAAAGAAAGTTTTTGAAAAAGTGCAAATCTTCACTTCAGAAGCTTATATTCACTTCCAAATGACCGTACGAGCACATTAGACCAAACGAGACCATATATGCATTGCACTGTGATCTGAAGCAGTTCCCAGGCCAGAAACACGCACAGATTCACCTTCTGAGTTTAAAACCTCAAGGAAGCGTGTTTATATGAAAGTGAGTATAGGCACAGTTTCAGAGCTCTCGCGCGCTTAATTAGAGAGAGAGGAGCATTTTCACTCCAATTCAGTCGTGTAATGACAATTCACTCAAGTTTGTCACTTTCCCACTGAGTTACACACAGAATGAAAAATTTTGACAAGCAGAACTAAAAAAAAGAAAGTTTTTGAAAAAGTGCAAATCTTCACTTCCGAAGCTTATATTCACTTACAAATGACCGTACGAGCACATTGGGCCAAACGAGACCATATATGCATTGCACTGTGATCTGAAGCAGTTCCCAGGCCAGAAACACGCACAGATTCACCTTCTGAGTTTAAAACCTCAAGGAAGCGTGTTTTCATGAAAGTGCGTATAGCCACAGTTTCAGAGCTCTAGCGCGTCTAATTACAGAGATAGGAGCATTTTCACTCCAATTCAGTCCTGTATTCACAATTCACTCAAGTTTGTCACTTTCCCACTGAGTTACACACAGAATGAAAAATTTTGACAAGCAGAACTAAAAAAAAGAAAGTTTTTGAAAAAGTGCAAATCTTCACTTCAGAAGCTTATATTCACTTCCAAATGACCGTACGAGCACATTGGACCAAACGAGACCATATATGCATTGCACTGTGATCTGAAGCAGTTCCCAGGCCAGAGACACGCACAGATTCACCTTCTGAGTTTAAAACCTCAAGGAAGCGTGTTTATATGAAAGTGCGTATAGGCACAGTTTCAGAGCTCTAGCGCGCTTAATTAGAGAGATAGGAGCATTTTCACTCCAATTCAGTCGTGTAATGACAATTCACTCAAGTTTGTCACTTTCCCACTGAGTTACACACAGAATGAAAAATTTTGACAAGCAGAACTAAAAAAAAGAAAGTTTTTGAAAAAGTGCAAATCTTCACTTCAGAAGCTTCTATTCACTTCCAAATGACCGTACGAGCACATTAGACCAAACGAGACCATATATGCATTGCCCTGCGATCTGAAGCAGTTCCCAGGCCAGAAACACGCACAGATTCACCTTCTGAGTTTAAAACCTCAAGGGAGCGTGTTTTCATGAAAGTGCGTATAGCCACAGTTTCAGAGCTCTAGCGCGTCTAATTACAGAGATAGGAGCATTTTCACTCCAATTCAGTCCTGTATTCACAATTCACTCAAGTTTGTCACTTTCCCACTGAGTTACACACAGAATGAAAAATTTTGACAAGCAGAACTAAAAAAAAGAAAGTTTTTGAAAAAGTGCAAATCTTCACTTCAGAAGCTTATATTCACTTCCAAATGACCATTCAAGCACATTGGACCAAACGAGACCATATATGCATTGCACTGTGATCTGAAGCAGTTCCCAGGCCAGAAACACGCACAGATTCACCTTCTGAGTTTAAAACCTCAAGGAAGCGTGTTTATATGAAAGTGCGTATAGGCACAGTTTCAGAGCTCTAGCGCGCTTAATTTGAGAGATAGGAGCATTTTCACTCCAATTCAGTCGTGTAATGACAATTCACTCAAGTTTGTCACGTTCCCACTGAGTTACACACAGAATGAAAAATTTTGACAAGCAGAACTAAAAAAAAGAAAGTTTTTGAAAAAGGGCATATCTTCACTTCAGAAGCTGATATTCACTTTCAAATGACCATTCAAGCACATTGGACCAAACGAGACCATATATGCATTGCACTGTGATCTGAAGCAGTTCCCAGGCCAGAAACACGCACAGATTCACCTTCTGAGTTTAAAACCTCAAGGAAGCGTGTTTTCATGAAAGTGCGTATAGCCACAGTTTCAGAGCTCTAGCGCGTCTTATTACAGAGATAGGAGCATTTTCACTCCACTTCAGTCCTGTATTCACAATTCACTCAAGTTTGTCACTTTCCCACTGAGTTACACACAGAATGAAAAATTTTGACAAGCAGAACTAAAAAAAAGAAAGTTTTTGAAAAAGGGCATATCTTCACTTCAGAAGCTTATATTCACTTTCAAATGACCATTCAAGCACATTGGACCAAACGAGACCATATATGCATTGCACTGTGATCAGAAGCAGTTTCCAGGCCAGAAACACGCACAGATTCACCTTCTGAGTTTAAAACCTCAAGGAAGCGTGTTTTCATGAAAGTGCGTATAGCCACAGTTTCAGAGCTCTAGCGCGTCTAATTACAGAGATAGGAGCATTTTCACTCCAATTCAGTCGTGTAGTCACAATTCACTCAAGTTTGTCACTTTCCCACTGAGTTACACACAGAATGAAAAATTTTGACAAGCAGAACTAAAAAAAAGAAAGTTTTTAAAAAAGGGCATATCTTCACTTCAGAAGCTTTTTTTCACTTCCAAATGACCGTACGAGCACATTGGGCCAAACGAGACCATATATGCATTGCACTGTGATCAGAAGCAGTTACCAGGCCAGAGACACGCACAGATTCACCTTCTAAGTTTAAAACCTCAAGGAAGCGTGTTTTCATGAAAGTGCGTATAGCCACAGTTTCAGAGCTCTAGCACGCTTAATTAGAGAGATAGGAGCATTTTCACTCCAATTCAGTCGTGTAATGACAATTCACTCAAGTTTGTCACTTTCCCACTGAGTTACACACAGAATGAAAAATTTTGACAAGCAGAACTAAAAAAAAGAAAGTTTTTGAAAAAGTGCAAATCTTCACTTCAGAAGCTTATATTTACTTTCAAATGACCGTACGAGCACATTGGACCAAACGAGACCATATATGCATTGCACTGTGATCTGAAGCAGTTTCCAGGCCAGAGACACGCACAGATTCACCTTCTGAGTTTAAAACCTCAAGGAAGCGTGTTTATATGAAAGTGCGTATAGGCACAGTTTCAGAGCTCTAGCGCGCTTAATTAGAGAGATCGGAGCATTTTCACTCCAATTCAGTCGTGTAATGACAATTCACTCAAGTTTGTCACTTTCCCACTGAGTTACACACAGAATGAAAAATTTTGACAAGCAGAACTAAAAAAAAGAAAGTTTTTGAAAAAGTGCAAATCTTCACTTCAGAAGCTTATATTCACTTCCAAATGACCGTACGAGCACATTAGACCAAACGAGACCATATATGCATTGCACTGTGATCTGAAGCAGTTCCCAGGCATGAAACACGCACAGATTCACCTTCTGAGTTTAAAACCTCAAGGAAGCGTGTTTATATGAAAGTGCGTATAGCCACAGTTTCAGAGCTCTAGCGCGCTTAATTAGAGAGATAGGAGCATTTTCACGCCAATTCAGTCGTGTAATGACAATTCACTCAAGTTTGTCACTTTCCCACTGAGTTACACACAGAATGAAAAATTTTGACAAGCAGAACTAAAAAAAAGAAAGTTTTTGAAAAAGGGCATATCTTCACTTCAGAGGCTTATATTCACTTTCAAATGACCATTCAAGCACATTGGACCAAACGAGACCATATATGCATTGCACTGTGATCTGAAGCAGTTCCCAGGCCAGAAACACGCACAGATTCACCTTCTGAGTTTAAAACCTCAAGGGAGCGTGTTTTCATGAAAGTGCGTATAGCCACAGTTTCAGAGCTCTAGCGCGTCTAATTACAGAGATAGGAGCATTTTCACTCCAATTCAGTCCTGTATTCACAATTCACTCAAGTTTGTCACTTTCCCACTGAGTTACACACAGAATGAAAAATTTTGACAAGCAGAACTAAAAAAAAGAAAGTTTTTGAAAAAGTGCAAATCTTCACTTCAGTAGCTTATATTCACTTCCAAATGACCGTACGAGCACATTGGGCCAAACGAGACCATATATGCATTGCACTGTGATCTGAAGCAGTTCCCAGGCCAGAAACACGCACAGGTTCACCTTCTGAGTTTAAAACCTCAAGGAAGCGTGTTTATATGAAAGTGCGTATAGCCACAGTTTCAGAGCTCTAGCACGCTTAATTAGAGAGATAGGAGCATTTTCACTCCAATTCAGTCGTGTAATGACAATTCACTCAAGTTTGTCACTTTCCCACTGAGTTACATACAGAATGATAAATTTTAACAAGCAGAACTAAAAAAAAGAAAGTTTTTGACAAAGGGCATATCTTCACTTCAGAAGCTTATATTCACTTCCAAATGACCGTACGAGCACATTGGACCAAACGAAACCATATATGCATTGCACTGTGATCAGAAGCAGTTTCCAGGCCAGAAACACGCACAGATTCACCTTCTGAGTTTAAAACCTCAAGGAAGCGTGTTTTCATGAAAGTGCGTATAGCCACAGTTTCAGAGCTCAAGCGCGCTTAATTAGAGAGATAGGAGCATTTTCACTCCAATTCAGTCCTGTATTCACAATTCACTCAAGTTTGTCACTTTCCCACTGAGTTACACACAGAATGAAAAATTTTGACAAGCAGAACTAAAAAAAAGAAAGTTTTTGAAAAAGTGCAAATCTTCACTTCAGAAGCTTATATTTACTTTCAAAGGACCGTACGAGCACATTAGACCAAAGGAGACCATATATGCATTGCACTGTGATCTGAAGCAGTTCCCAGGCCAGAAACACGCACAGATTCACCTTCTGAGTTTAAAACCTCAAGGAAGCGTGTTTATATGAAAGTGCGTATAGGCACAGTTTCAGAGCTCTAGCGCGCTTAATTAGAGAGATAGGAGCATTTTCACTCCAATTCAGTCGTGTAGTCACAATTCACTCAAGTTTGTCACTTTCCCACTGAGTTACACACAGAATGAGAAATTTTGACAAGCAGAACTAAAAAAAAGAAAGTTTTTGAAAAAGTGCAAATCTTCACTTCAGTAGCTTATATTCACTTCCAAATGACCGTACGAGCACATTGGGCCAAACGAGACCATATATGCATTGCACTGTGATCTGAAGCAGTTCCCAGGCCAGAAACACGCACAGATTCACCTTCTGAGTTTAAAACCTCAAGGAAGCGTGTTTATATGAAAGTGCGTATAGCCACAGTTTCAGAGCTCTAGCGCGCTTAATTAGAGAGATAGGAGCATTTTCACTCCAATTCAGTCGTGTAATGACAATTCACTCAAGTTTGTCACTTTCCCACTGAGTTACATACAGAATGATAAATTTTAACAAGCAGAACTAAAAAAAAGAAAGTTTTTGACAAAGGGCATATCTTCACTTCAGAAGCTTATATTCACTTCCAAATGACCGAACGAGCACATTGGACCAAACGAGACCATATATGCATTGCACTGTGATCAGAAGCAGTTTCCAGGCCAGAAACACGCACAGATTCACCTTCTGAGTTTAAAACCTCAAGGAAGCGTGTTTATATGACTGTGCGTATAGGCACAGTTTCAGAGCTCTAGCGCGCTTAATTAGAGAGATAGGAGCATTTTCACTCCAATTCAGTCGTGTAATGACAATTCACTCAAGTTTGTCACTTTCCCACTGAGTTACACACAGAATGAAAAATTTTGACAAGCAGAACTAAAAAAAAGAAAGTTTTTGAAAAAGTGCAAATCTTCACTTCAGAAGCTTTTTTTCACTTCCAAATGACCGTACGAGCACATTGGGCCAAACGAGACCATATATGCATTGCACTGTGATCAGAAGCAGTTACCAGGCCAGAAACACACACAGATTCACCTTCTGAGTTTAAAACCTCAAGGAAGCGTGTTTATATGAAAGTGCGTATAGGCACAGTTTCAGAGCTCTAGCACGCTTAATTAGAGAGATAGGAGCATTTTCACTCCAATTCAGTCGTGTAATGACAATTCACTCAAGTTTGTCACTTTCCCACTGAGTTACACACAGAATGAAAAATTTTGACAAGCAGAACTAAAAAAAAGAAAGTTTTTGAAAAAGGGCATATCTTCACTTCAGAAGCTTTTATTCACTTTCAAATGACCATTCAAGCACATTGGACCAAACGAGACCATATATGCATTGCACTGTGATCTGAAGCAGTTCCCAGGCCAGAAACACGCACAGATTCACCTTCTGAGTTTAAAACCTCAAGGAAGCGTGTTTTCATGAAAGTGCGTATAGCCACAGTTTCAGAGCTCTAGCGCGTCTAATTACAGAGATAGGAGCATTTTCACTCCAATTCAGTCCTGTATTCACAATTCACTCAAGTTTGTCACTTTCCCACTGAGTTACACACAGAATGAAAAATTTTGACAAGCAGAACTAAAAAAAAAGAAAGTTTTTGAAAAAGTGCAAATCTTCACTTCAGAAGCTTATATTTACTTTCAAAGGACCGTACGAGCACATTGGACCAAACGAGACCATATATGCATTGCACTGTGATCTGAAGCAGTTCCCAGGCCAGAAACACGCACAGATTCACCTTCTGAGTTTAAAACCTCAAGGAAGCGTGTTTATATGAAAGTGCGTATAGCCACAGTTTCAGCGCTCTAGCGCGCTTAATTAGAGAGATAGGAGCATTTTCACTCGAATTCAGTCGTGTAATGACAATTCACTCAAGTTTGTCACTTTCCCACTGAGTTACACACAGAATGAAAAATTTTGACAAGCAGAACTAAAAAAAAGAAAGTTTTTGAAAAAGTGCAAATCTTCACTTCAGAAGCTTATATTCACTTCCAAATGACCGTACGAGCACATTGGGCCAAACGAGACCATATATGCATTGCACTGTGATCAGAAGCAGTTACCAGGCCAGAAACACGCACAGATTCACCTTCTGAGTTTAAAACCTCAAGGAAGCGGGTTTTCATGAAAGTGCGTAAAGCCACAGTTTCAGAGCTCTAGCGCGTCTAATTACAGAGATAGGAGCATTTTCACTCCAATTCAGTCCTGTATTCACAATTCACTCAAGTTTGTCACTTTCCCACTGAGTTACACACAGAATGAAAAATTTTGACAAGCAGAACTAAAAAAAAGAAAGTTTTTGAAAAAGTGCAAATCTTCACTTCAGAAGCTTATATTCACTTCCAAATGACCGTACGAGCACATTGGACCAAACGAGACCATATATGCATTGCACTGTGATCTGAAGCAGTTCCCAGGCCAGAAACACGCACAGATTCACCTTCTGAGTTTAAAACCTCAAGGAAGCGTGTTTATATGAAAGTGCGTTTAGCCACAGTTTCAGAGCTCTAGCGCGTCTAATTACAGAGATAGGAGCATTTTCACTCCAATTCAGTCCTGTATTCACAATTCACTCAAGTTTGTCACTTTCCCACTGAGTTACACACAGAATGAAAAATTTTGACAAGCAGAACTAAAAAAAAGAAAGTTTTTGAAAAAGGGCATATCTTCACTTCAGAAGCTTATATTCACTTTCAAATGACCATTCAAGCACATTGGACCAAACGAGACCATATATGCATTGCACTGTGATCTGAAGCAGTTCCCAGGCATGAAACACGCACAGATTCACCTTCTGAGTTTAAAACCTCAAGGAAGCGTGTTTATATGAAAGTGCGTATAGCCACAGTTTCAGAGCTCTAGCGCGCTTAATTAGAGAGATAGGAGCATTTTCACTCCAATTCAGTCGTGTAATGACAATTCACTCAAGTTTGTCACTTTCCCACTGAGTTACACACAGAATGAAAAATTTTGACAAGCAGAACTAAAAAAAAGAAAGTTTTTGAAAAAGGGCATATCTTCACTTCAGAAGCTTATATTCACTTTCAAATGACCATTCAAGCACATTGGACCAAACGAGACCATATATGCATTGCACTGTGATCTGAAGCAGTTCCCAGGCCAGAAACACGCACAGATTCACCTTCTGAGTTTAAAACCTCAAGGGAGCGTGTTTTCATGAAAGTGCGTATAGCCACAGTTTCAGAGCTCTAGCGCGTCTAATTACAGAGATAGGAGCATTTTCACTCCAATTCAGTCCTGTATTCACAATTCACTCAAGTTTGTCACTTTCCCACTGAGTTACACACAGAATGAAAAATTTTGACAAGCAGAACTAAAAAAAAGAAAGTTTTTGAAAAAGTGCAAATCTTCACTTCAGTAGCTTATATTCACTTCCAAATGACCGTACGAGCACATTGGGCCAAACGAGACCATATATGCATTGCACTGTGATCTGAAGCAGTTCCCAGGCCAGAAACACGCACAGGTTCACCTTCTGAGTTTAAAACCTCAAGGAAGCGTGTTTATATGAAAGTGCGTATAGCCACAGTTTCAGAGCTCTAGCGCGCTTAATTAGAGAGATAGGAGCATTTTCACTCCAATTCAGTCGTGTAATGACAATTCACTCAAGTTTGTCACTTTCCCACTGAGTTACATACAGAATGATAAATTTTAACAAGCAGAACTAAAAAAAAGAAAGTTTTTGACAAAGGGCATATCTTCACTTCAGAAGCTTATATTCACTTCCAAATGACCGTACGAGCACATTGGACCAAACGAAACCATATATGCATTGCACTGTGATCAGAAGCAGTTTCCAGGCCAGAAACACGCACAGATTCACCTTCTGAGTTTAAAACCTCAAGGAAGCGTGTTTATATGAAAGTGCGTATAGGCACAGTTTCAGAGCTCTAGCGCGCTTAATTACAGAGATAGGAGCATTTTCACTCCAATTCAGTCGTGTAATGACAATTCACTCAAGTTTGTCACTTTCCCACTGAGTTACACACAGAATGAAAAATTTTGACAAGCAGAACTAAAAAAAAGAAAGTTTTTGAAAAAGTGCAAATCTTCACTTCAGAAGCTTATATTCACTTCCAAATGACCGAACGAGCACATTGGACGAAACGAGACCATATATGCATTGCACTGTGATCTGAAGTAGTTTCCAGGCCAGAAACACGCACAGATTTACCTTCTGAGTTTAAAACCTCAAGGAAGCGTGTTTTCATGAAAGTGCGTATAGCCACAGTTTCAGAGCTCAAGCGCGCTTAATTAGAGAGATAGGAGCATTTTCACTCCAATTCAGTCCTGTATTCACAATTCACTCAAGTTTGTCACTTTCCCACTGAGTTACACACAGAATGAAAAATTTTGACAAGCAGAACTAAAAAAAAGAAAGTTTTTGAAAAAGTGCAAATCTTCACTTCAGAAGCTTATATTTACTTTCAAAGGACCGTACGAGCACATTGGACCAAACGAGACCATATATGCATTGCACTGTGATCTGAAGCAGTTTCCAGGCCAGAGACACGCACAGATTCACCTTCTGAGTTTAAAACCTCAAGGAAGCGTGTTTATATGAAAGTGCGTATAGGCACAGTTTCAGAGCTCAAGCGCGCTTAATTAGAGAGATAGGAGCATTTTCACTCCAATTCAGTCGTGTAGTCACAATTCACTCAAGTTTGTCACTTTCCCACTGAGTTACACACAGAATGAAAAATTTTGACAGGCAGAACTAAAAAAAAGAAAGTTTTTGAAAAAGTGCAAATCTTCACTTCAGAAGCTTATATTCACTTCCAAATGACCGTACGAGCACATTAGACCAAACGAGACCATATATGCATTGCACTGTGATCTGAAGCAGTTCCCAGGCCAGAAACACGCACAGATTCACCTTCTGAGTTTAAAACCTCAAGGAAGCGTGTTTATATGAAAGTGCGTATAGGCACAGTTTCAGAGCTCTAGCGCGCTTAATTAGAGAGATAGGAGCATTTTCACTCCAATTCAGTCGTGTAGTCACAATTCACTCAAGTTTGTCACTTTCCCACTGAGTTACACACAGAATGAGAAATTTTGACAAGCAGAACTAAAAAAAAGAAAGTTTTTGAAAAAGTGCAAATCTTCACTTCAGTAGCTTATATTCACTTCCAAATGACCGTACGAGCACATTGGGCCAAAGGAGACCATATATGCATTGCACTGTGATCTGAAGCAGTTCCCAGGCCAGAAACACGCACAGGTTCACCTTCTGAGTTTAAAACCTCAAGGAAGCGTGTTTATATGACTGTGCGTATAGGCACAGTTTCAGAGCTCTAGCGCGCTTAATTAGAGAGATAGGAGCATTTTCACTCCAATTCAGTCGTGTAATGACAATTCACTCAAGTTTGTCACTTTCCCACTGAGTTACATACAGAATGATAAATTTTAACAAGCAGAACTAAAAAAAAGAAAGTTTTTGACAAAGGGCATATCTTCACTTCAGAAGCTTATATTCACTTCCAAATGACCGAACGAGCACATTGGACCAAACGAGACCATATATGCATTGCACTGTGATCAGAAGCAGTTTCCAGGCCAGAAACACGCACAGATTCACCTTCTGAGTTTAAAACCTCAAGGAAGCGTGTTTATATGACTGTGCGTATAGGCACAGTTTCAGAGCTCTAGCGCGCTTAATTAGAGAGATAGGAGCATTTTCACTCCAATTCAGTCGTGTAATGACAATTCACTCAAGTTTGTCACTTTCCCACTGAGTTACACACAGAATGAAAAATTTTGACAAGCAGAACTAAAAAAAAGAAAGTTTTTGAAAAAGTGCAAATCTTCACCTCAGAAGCTTTTTTTCACTTCCAAATGACCGTACGAGCACATTGGGCCAAACGAGACCATATATGCATTGCACTGTGATCAGAAGCAGTTACCAGGCCAGAAACACACACAGATTCACCTTCTGAGTTTAAAACCTCAAGGAAGCGTGTTTATATGAAAGTGCGTATAGCCACAGTTTCAGAGCTCTAGCACGCTTAATTAGAGAGATAGGAGCATTTTCACTCCAATTCAGTCGTGTAATGACAATTCACTCAAGTTTGTCACTTTCCCACTGAGTTACACACAGAATGAAAAATTTTGACAAGCAGAACTAAAAAAAAGAAAGTTTTTGAAAAAGGGCATATCTTCACTTCAGAAGCTTTTATTCACTTTCAAATGACCATTCAAGCACATTGGACAAAAGGAGACCATATATGCATTGCACTGTGATCTGAAGCAGTTCCCAGGCCAGAAACACGCACAGATTCACCTTCTGAGTTTAAAACCTCAAGGAAGCGTGTTTTCATGAAAGTGCGTATAGCCACAGTTTCAGAGCTCTAGCGCGTCTAATTACAGAGATAGGAGCATTTTCACTCCAATTCAGTCCTGTATTCACAATTCACTCAAGTTTGTCACTTTCCCACTGAGTTACACACAGAATGAAAAATTTTGACAAGCAGAACTAAAAAAAAAGAAAGTTTTTGAAAAAGTGCAAATCTTCACTTCAGAAGCTTATATTCACTTTCAAATGACCGTTCAAGCACATTGGACCAAACGAGACCATATATGCATTGCACTGTGATCTGAAGCAATTCCCAGGCCAGAAACACGCACAGATTCACCTTCTGAGTTTAAAACCTCAAGGAAGCGTGTTTTCATGAAAGTGCGTATAGCCACAGTTTCAGAGCTCTAGCGCGTCTAATTACAGAGATAGGAGCATTTTCACTCCAATTCAGTCCTGTATTCACAATTCACTCAAGTTTGTCACTTTCCCACTGAGTTACACACAGAATGAAAAATTTTGACAAGCAGAACTAAAAAAAAGAAAGTTTTTGAAAAAGTGCAAATCTTCACTTCAGAAGCTTATATTTACTTTCAAATGACCGTACGAGCACATTGGGCCAAACGAGACCATATATGCATTGCACTGTGATCTGAAGCAGTTTCCAGGCCAGAGACAAGCACAGATTCACCTTCTGAGTTTAAAACCTCAAGGAAGCGTGTTTATATGAAAGTGCGTATAGGCACAGTTTCAGAGCTCTAGCGCGCTTAATTAGAGAGATAGGAGCATTTTCACTCCAATTCAGTCGTGTAATGACAATTCACTCAAGTTTGTCACTTTCCCACTGAGTTACACACAGAATGAAAAATTTTGACAAGCAGAACTAAAACAAAGAAAGTTTTTGAAAAAGTGCATATCGT
Source organism: Gymnothorax reevesii (assembly GCA_029721435.1). Taxonomy (NCBI): domain Eukaryota; kingdom Metazoa; phylum Chordata; class Actinopteri; order Anguilliformes; family Muraenidae; genus Gymnothorax; species Gymnothorax reevesii. The sequence continues at coordinate 111,290,192 of CM056580.1, read as the reverse complement.
CACTTCAGAAGCTTATATTCACTTCCAAATGACCGAACGAGCACATTGGACCAAAGGAGACCATATATGCATTGCACTGTGATCTGAAGCAGTTTCCAGGCCAGAAACACGCACAGATTCACCTTCTGAGTTTAAAACCTCAAGGAAGCGTGTTTATATGAAAGTGCGTATAGGCACAGTTTCAGAGCTCTAGCGCGCTTAATTAGAGAAATAGGAGCATTTTCACTCCAATTCAGTCGTGTAATGACAATTCACTCAAGTTTGTCACTTTCCCACTGAGTTACATACAGAATGATAAATTTTAACAAGCAGAACTAAAAAAAAGAAAGTTTTTGAAAAAGTGCATATCTTCACTTCAGAAGCTTATATTCACTTCCAAATGACCATTCAAGCACATTGGACCAAAGGAGACCATATATGCATTGCACTGTGATCTGAAGCAGTTCCCAGGCCAGAAACACGCGCAGATTCACCTTCTGAGTTTAAAACCTCAGGAAGCGTGTTTATATAAAAGTCCGTATAGGCACAGTTTCAGAGCTCTAGCGCGCTTAATTAGAGAGATAGGAGCATGTTCACTCCAATTCAGTCGTGTAGTCACAATTCACTCAAGTTTGTCACTTTCCCACTGAGTTACATACAGAATGATAAATTTTAACAAGCAGAACTAAAAAAAAGAAAGTTTTTGAAAAAGTGCATATCGTCACTTCAGAAGCTAATATTCACTTCCAAATGACCGAACGAGCACATTGGACCAAAGGAGACCATATATGCATTGCACTGTGATCTGAAGCAGTTTCCAGGCCAGAAACACACACAGATTCACCTTCTGAGTGTAAAACCTCAAGGAAGCGTGTTTATATGAAAGTGCGTATAGGCACAGTTTCAGAGCTCTAGCGCGCTTAATTAGAGAGATAGGAGCATGTTCACTCCAATTCAGTCGTGTAGTCACAATTCACTCAAGTTTGTCACTTTCCCACTGAGTTACATACAGAATGATAAATTTTAACAAGCAGAACTAAAAAAAAGAAAGTTTTTGAAAAGGTGCATATCGTCACTTCAGAAGCTAATATTCACTTCCAAATGACCGAACGAGCACATTGGACCAAAGGAGACCATATATGCATTGCACTGTGATCTGAAGCAGTTTCCAGGCCAGAAACACGCACAGATTCACCTTCTGAGTTTAAAACCTCAAGGAAGCGTGTTTATATGAAAGTCCGTATAGGCACAGTTTCAGAGCTCTAGCGCGCTTAATTAGAGAGATAGGAGCATTTTCACTCCAATTCAGTCCTGTATTCACAATTCACTCAAGTTTGTCACTTTCCCACTGAGTTACACACAGAATTAAAAATTTTGACAGGCAGAACTAAAAAAAAGAAAGTTTTTGAAAAAGTGCATATCTTCACTTCAGAAGCTTAAATTCACTTCCAAAAGACTGTACAAGCCCATTGGACCAAACGAGACCATATATGTATTGCACAGTGATCTGAAGCAGTTTCCAGGCCAGAAACATGCAGAAATTCACCTTCTGAGTTTAAAACCTCAAGGAAGCGTGTTTTCATGAAAGTGCGTATAGCCACAGTTTCAGAGCTCTAGCGCGCTTAATTACAGAGATACGAGCATTTTCACTACAATTCAGTCATTTAGTCATAATTCACTCAAGTTTGTCACTTTCCCACTGTTACACACAGAATGAAAATTTTTGCAAAGCAAAACTTAAAAAAAAAAAAAGTTTTTGAAAAAGTGCATATCTTCACTTCAGAAGCTTATATTCACTTTCAAATGACCATTCAAGCACATTGGACCAAACGAGACCATATATGCATTGCACTGTGATCTGAAGCAGTTCCCAGGCCAGAAACAAGCACAGATTCACCTTCTGAGTTTAAAACCTCAAGGAAGCGTGTTTATATGAAAGTCCGTATAGGCACAGTTTCAGAGCTCTAGCGCGCTTAATTGGAGAGATAGGAGCATTTTCACTCCAATTCAGTCGTGTAGTCACAATTCACTCAAGTTTGTCACTTTCCCACTGAGTTACATACAGAATGATAAATTTTAACAAGCAGAACTAAAAAAAAGAAAGTTTTTAAAAAGTGCATATCTTCACTTCAGAAGCTTATATTCACTTTCAAATGACCATTCAAGCACATTGGACCAAACGAGACCATATATGCATTGCACTGTGATCTGAAGCAGTTCCCAGGCCAGAAACACGCACAGATTCACCTTCTGAGTTTAAAACCTCAAGGAAGCGTGTTTATATGAAAGTCCGTATAGGCACAGTTTCAGAGCTCTAGCGCGCTTAATTAGAGAGATAGGAGCATTTTCACTCCAATTCAGTCGTGTAGTCACAATTCACTCAAGTTTGTCACTTTCCCACTGAGTTACATACAGAATGATAAATTTTAACAAGCAGAACTAAAAAAAAGAAAGTTTTTGAAAAAGTTCATATCGTCACTTCAGAAGCTTATATTCACTTCCAAATGACCGAACGAGCACATTGGACCAAAGGAGACCATATATGCATTGCACTGTGATCTGAAGCAGTTTCCAGGCCAGAAACACGCACAGATTCACCTTTTGAGTTTAAAACCTCAAGGAAGCGTGTGTTCATGAAAGTGCGTATAGCCACAGTTTCAGAGCTCTAGCGTGCTTAATTACAGAGATACGAGCATTTTCCCTACAATTCAGTCATTTAGTCACAATTCACTCAAGTTTGTCACTTTCCAACCGTTACACACAGAATGAAAATTTTTGCCAAGCAAAACTTAAAAAAAAAAAAAGTTTTTGAAAAAGTGCATATCTTCACTTCAGAAGCTTATATTCACTTCCAAATGACCGAACAAGCACATTGGACCAAAGGAGACCATATATGCATTGCACTGTGATCTGAAGCAGTTTCCAGGCCAGAAACACGCACAGATTCACTTTCTGAGTTTAAAACCTCAAGGAAGCGTGTTTATATGAAAGTGCGTATAGGCACAGTTTCAGAGCTCTAGCGCGCTTAATTAGAGAGATAGGAGCATTTTCACTCCAATTCAGTCGTGTAGTCACAATTCACTCAAGTTTGTCACTTTCCCACTGAGTTACATACAGAATGATAAATTTTAAGAAGCAGAACTAAAAAAAAGAAAGTTTTTGAAAAAGTGCATATCTTCACTTCAGAAGCTTATATTCACTTCCAAATGACCGAACAAGCACATTGGACCAAAGGAGACCATATATGCATTGCACTGTGATCTGAAGCAGTTTCCAGGCCAGAAACACGCACAGATTGACCTTCTGAGTTTAAAACCTCAAGGAAGCGTGTTTATATGAAAGTGCGTATAGGCACAGTTTCAGAGCTCTAGCGCGCTTAATGAGAGAGATAGGAGCATTTTCACTCCAATTCAGTCCTGTATTCACAATTCACTCAAGTTTGTCACTTTACCACTGAGTTACATAAAGAATGATAAATTTTAACAAGCAGAACTAAAAAAAAGAAAGTTTTTGAAAAAGTGCATATCGTCACTTCAGAAGCTTATATTCACTTCCAAATGACCGAACGAGCACATTGGACCAAAGGAGACCATATATGCATTGCACTGTGATCTGAAGCAGTTTCCAGGCCAGAAACACGCACAGATTCACCTTCTGAGTTTAAAACCTCAAGGAAGCGTGTGTTCATGAAAGTGCGTATAGCCACAGTTTCAGAGCTCTAGCGCGCTTAATTACAGAGATACGAGCATTTTCCCTACAATTCTGTCATTTAGTCACAATTCACTCAAGTTTGTCACTTTCCCACTGTTACACACAGAATGAAAATTTTTGCCAAGCAAAACTTAAAAAAAAGAAAGTTTTTGAAAAAGTGCATATCTTCACTTCAGAAGCTTATATTCACTTTCAAATGACCATTCAAGCACATTGGACCAAACGAGACCATATATGCATTGCACTGTGATCTGAAGCAGTTCCCAGGCCAGAAACACGCACAGATTCACCTTCTGAGTTTAAAACCTCAAGGAAGCGTGTTTATATGAAAGTCCGTATAGGCACAGTTTCAGAGCTCTAGCGCGCTTAATTAGAGAGATAGGAGCATTTTCACTCCAATTCAGTCGTGTAGTCACAATTCACTCAAGTTTGTCACTTTCCCACTGAGTTACATACAGAATGATAAATTTTAACAAGCAGAACTAAAAAAAAGAAAGTTTTTGAAAAAGTGCATATCTTCACTTCAGAAGCTTATATTCACTTCCAAATGACCGAACAAGCACATTGGACCAAACTAGACCATATATGCATTGCACTGTGATCTGAAGCAGTTTCCAGGCCAGAAACACGCACAGATTCACCTTCTGAGTTTAAAACCTCAAGGAAGCGTGTTTATATGAAAGTGCGTATAGGCACAGTTTCAGAGCTCTAGCGCGCTTAATGAGAGAGATAGGAGCATTTTCACTCCAATTCAGTCGTGTAGTCACAATTCACTCAAGTTTGTTACTTTCCCACTGAGTTACATACAGAATGATAATTTTTAACAAGCAGAACTAAAAAAAAGAAAGTTTTTGAAAAAGTGCATATCTTCACTTCAGAAGCTTATATTCACTTCCAAATGACCGAACGAGCACATTGGACCAAAGGAGACCATATATGCATTGCCCTGTGATCTGAAGCAGTTTCCAGGCCAGAAACACGCACAGATTCACCTTCTGAGTTTAAAACCTCAAGGAAGCGTGTTTTTATGAAAGTGCGTATAGGCACAGTTTCAGCGCTCTAGCGCGCTTAATTAGAGAGATAGGAGCATTTTCACTCCAATTCAGTCGTGTAGTCACAATTCACTCAAGTTTGTCACTTTCCCACTGAGTTACACACAGAATTAAAAATTTTGACAGGCAGAACTAAAAAAAAGAAAGTTTTTGAAAAAGTGCATATCTTCACTTCAGAAACTTAAATTCACTTCCAAAAGACTGTACAAGCCCTTTGGACCAAACGAGACCATATATGTATTGCACAGTGATCTGAAGCAGTTTCCAGGCCAGAAACATGCAGAAATTCACCTTCTGAGTTTTAAACCTCAAGGAAGCGTGTTTTCATGAAAGTGCATATAGCCACAGTTTCAGAGCTCTAGCGCGCTTAATTACAGAGATACGAGCATTTTCCCTACAATTCAGTCATTTAGTCACAATTCATTCAAGTTTGTCACTTTCCCACTGTTACACACAGAATGAAAATTTTTGCCAAGCAAAACTTAAAAAAAAAAAAAGTTTTTGAAAAAGTGCATATCTTCACTTCAGAAGCTTATATTCACTTTCAAATGACCATTCAAGCACATTGGACCAAACGAGACCATATATGCATTGCACTGTGATCTGAAGCAGTTCCCAGGCCAGAAACACGCACAGATTCACCTTCTGAGTTTAAAACCTCAAGGAAGCGTGTTTATATAAAAGTCCGTATAGGCACAGTTTCAGAGCTCTAGCGCGCTTAATTAGAGAGATAGGAGCATTTTCACTCCAATTCAGTCGTGTAGTCACAATTCACTCAAGTTTGTCACTTTCCCACTGAGTTACATACAGAATGATAAATTTTAACAAGCAGAACTAAAAAAAAGAAAGTTTTTGAAAAAGTGCATATCGTCACTTCAGAAGCTAATATTCACTTCCAAATGACCGAACGAGCACATTGGACCAAAGGAGACCATATATGCATTGCACTGTGATCTGAAGCAGTTTCCAGGCCAGAAACACACACAGATTCACCTTCTGAGTTTAAAACCTCAAGGAAGCGTGTTTATATGAAAGTGCGTATAGGCACGGTTTCAGAGCTCTAGCGCGCTTAATTAGAGAGATAGGAGCATTTTCACTCCAATTCAGTCGTGTAGTCACAATTCACTCAAGTTTGTCACTTTCCCACTGAGTTACACACAGAATTAAAAATTTTGACAGGCAGAACTAAAAAAAAGAAAGTTTTTGAAAAAGTGCATATCTTCACTTCAGAAGCTTAAATTCACTTCCAAAAGACTGTACAAGCCCATTGGACCAAACGAGACCATATATGTATTGCACAGTGATCTGAAGCAGTTTCCAGGCAAGAAACATGCAGAAATTCACCTTCTGAGTTTAAAACCTCAAGGAAGCGTGTTTTCATGAAAGTGCGTATAGCCACAGTTTCAGAGCTCTAGCGCGCTTAATTACAGAGATACGAGCATTTTCCCTACAATTCAGTCATTTAGTCACAATTCACTCAAGTTTGTCACTTTCCCACTGTTACACACAGAATGAAAATTTTTGCAAAGCAAAACTTAAAAAAAAAAAAAGTTTTTGAAAAAGTGCATATCTTCACTTCAGAAGCTTATATTCACTTTCAAATGACCATTCAAGCACATTGGACCAAACGAGACCATATATGCATTGCACTGTGATCTGAAGCAGTTCCCAGGCCAGAAACACGCACAGATTCACCTTCTGAGTTTAAAACCTCAAGGAAGCGTGTTTATATGAAAGTCCGTATAGGCACAGTTTCAGAGCTCTAGCGCGCTTAATTAGAGAGATAGGAGCATTTTCACTCCAATTCAGTCGTGTAGTCACAATTCACTCAAGTTTGTCACTTTCCCACTGAGTTACATACAGAATGATAAATTTTAACAAGCAGAACTAAAAAAAAGAAAGTTTTTAAAAAGTGCAAATCTTCACTTCAGAAGCTTATATTCACTTCCAAATGACCGTACGAGCACATTAGACCAAACGAGACCATATATGCATTGCACTGTGATCTGAAGCAGTTCCCAGGCCAGAAACACGCACAGATTCACCTTCTGAGTTTAAAACCTCAAGGAAGCGTGTTTATATGAAAGTGCGTATAGGCACAGTTTCAGAGCTCTAGCGCGCTTAATTAGAGAGATAGGAGCATTTTCACTCCAATTCAGTCGTGTAGTCACAATTCACTCAAGTTTGTCACTTTCCCACTGAGTTACACACAGAATTAAAAATTTTGACAGGCAGAACTAAAAAAAAGAAAGTTTTTGAAAAAGTGCATATCTTCACTTCAGAAGCTTAAATTCACTTCCAAAAGACTGTACAAGCCCATTGGACCAAACGAGACCATATATGTATTGCACAGTGATCTGAAGCAGTTTCCAGGCCAGAAACATGCAGAAATTCACCTTCTGAGTTTAAAACCTCAAGGAAGCGTGTTTTCATGAAAGTGCGTATAGCCACAGTTTCAGAGCTCTAGCGCGCTTAATTACAGAGATACGAGCATTTTCACTCCAATTCAGTCATTTAGTCATAATTCACTCAAGTTTGTCACTTTCCCACTGTTACACACAGAATGAAAATTTTTGCCAAGCAAAACTTAAAAAAAAAAAAAGTTTTTGAAAAAGTGCATATCTTCACTTCAGAAGCTTATATTCACTTTCAAATGACCATTCAAGCACATTGGACCAAACGAGACCATATATGCATTGCACTGTGATCTGAAGCAGTTCCCAGGCCAGAAACACGCACAGATTCACCTTCTGAGTTTAAAACCTCAAGGAAGCGTGTTTATATGAAAGTCCGTATAGGCACAGTTTCAGAGCTCTAGCTCGCTAAATTAGAGAGATAGGAGCATTTTCACTCCAATTCAGTCGTGTAGTCACAATTCACTCAAGTTTGTCACTTTCCCACTGAGTTACATACAGAATGATAAATTTTAACAAGCAGAACTAAAAAAAAGAAAGTTTTTGAAAAAGTGCATATCTTCACTTCAGAAGCTTATATTCACTTCCAAATGACCGAACGAGCACATTGGACCAAAGGAGACCATATATGCATTGCACTGTGATCTGAAGCAGTTTCCAGGCCAGAAACACGCACAGATTCACCTTCTGAGTTTAAAACCTCAAGGAAGCGTGTTTTTATGAAAGTGCGTATAGGCACAGTTTCAGAGCTCTAGCGCGCTTAATTAGAGAAATAGGAGCATTTTCACTCCAATTCAGTCGTGTAGTCACAATTCACTCAAGTTTGTCACTTTCCCACTGAGTTACACACAGAATTTAAAATTTTGACAGGCAGAACTAAAAAAAAGAGAGTTTTTGAAAAAGTGCATATCTTCACTTCAGAAACTTAAATTCACTTCCAAAAGACTGTACAAGCCCATTGGACCAAACGAGACCATATATGTATTGCACAGTGATCTGAAGCAGTTTCCAGGCCAGAAACATGCAGAAATTCACCTTCTGAGTTTAAAACCTCAAGGAAGCGTGTTTTCATGAAAGTGCGTATAGCCACAGTTTCAGAGCTCTAGCGCGCTTAATTACAGAGATACGAGCATTTTCCCTACAATTCAGTCATTTAGTCACAATTCACTCAAGTTTGTCACTTTCCCACTGTTACACACAGAATGAAAATTTTTGCCAAGCAAAACTTAAAAAAAAAAAAAAGTTTTTGAAAAAGTGCATATCTTCGCTTCAGAAGCTTATATTCACTTTCAAATGACCATTCAAGCAAATTGGACCAAACGAGACCATATATGCATTGCACTGTGATCTGAAGCAGTTCCCAGGCCAGAAACACGCACAGATTCACCTTCTGAGTTTAAAACCTCAAGGAAGCGTATTTATATGAAAGTCCGTATGGGCACAGTTTCAGAGCTCTAGCGCGCTTAATTCGAGAGATAGGAGCATTTTCACTCCAATTCAGTCGTGTAGTCACAATTCACTCAAGTTTGTCACTTTCCCACTGAGTTACATACAGAATGATAAATTTTAACAAGCAGAACTAAAAAAAAGAAAGTTTTTGAAAAAATGCATATCTTCACTTCAGAAGCTTATATTCACTTCCAAATGACCGAACGAGCACATTGGACCAAAAGAGACCATATATGCATTGCACTGTGATCTGAAGCAGTTTCCAGGCCAGAAACACGCACAGATTCACCTTCTGAGTTTAAAACCTCAAGGAAGCGTGTTTATATGAAAGTGCGTATAGGCACAGTTTCAGCGCTCTTGCGCGCTTAATTAGAGAGATAGGAGCATTTTCACTCCAATTCAGTCGTGTAGTCACAATTCACTCAAGTTTGTCACTTTCCCACTGAGTTACATACAGAATGATAAATTTTAACAAGCAGGACTAAAAAAAAGAAAGTTTTTGAAAAAGTGCATATCTTCACTTCAGAAGCTTATATTCACTTCCAAATGACCGAACGAGCACATTGGACCAAAGGAGACCATATATGCATTGCACTGTGATCTGAAGCAGTTTCCAGGCCAGAAACACGCACAGATTCACCTTCTGAGTTTAAAACCTCAAGGAAGCGTGTTTATATGAAAGTCCGTATAGGCACAGTTTCAGAGCTCTAGCGCGCTGAATTAGAGAGATAGGAGCATTTTCACTCCAATTCAGTCGTGTTGTCACAATTCACTCAAGTTTGTCACTTTCCCACTGAGTTACACACAGAATTTAAAATTTTGACAGGCAGAACTAAAAAAAAGAGAGTTTTTGAAAAAGTGCATATCTTCACTTCAGAAACTTAAATTCACTTCCAAAAGACTGTACAAGCCCTTTGGACCAAACGAGACCATATATGTATTGCACAGTGATCTGAAGCAGTTTCCAGGCTAGAAACATGCAGAAATTCACATTCTGAGTTTAAAACCTCAAGGAAGCGTGTTTTCATGAAAGTGCGTATAGCCACAGTTTCAGAGCTCTAGCGCGCTTAATTACAGAGATACGAGCATTTTCCCAACAATTCAGTCATTTAGTCACAATTCACTCAAGTTTGTCACTTTCCCACTGAGTTACACACAGAATTTAAAATTTTGACAGGCAGAACTAAAAAAAAGAAAGTTTTTGAAAAAGTGCATATCTTCGCTTCAGAAGCTTATATTCACTTTCAAATGACCATTCAAGCACATTGGACCAAACGAGACCATATATGCATTGCACTGTGATCTGAAGCAGTTCCCAGGCCAGAAACACGCAGAGATTCAGCTTCTGAGTTTAAAACCTCAAGGAAGCGTGTTTATATGAAAGTGCGTATAGGCACAGTTTCAGAGCTCTAGCGCGCTTAATTAGAGAGATAGGAGCATTTTCACTCCAATTCAGTCGTGTAGTCACAATTCACTCAAGTTTGTCACTTTCCCACTGAGTTACACACAGAATTAAAAATTTTGACAGGCAGAACTAAAAAAAAGAAAGTTTTTGAAAAAGTGCATATCTTCACTTCAGAAGCTTAAATTCACTTCCAAAAGACTGTACAAGCCCATTGGACCAAACGAGACCATATATGTATTGCACAGTGATCTGAAGCAGTTTCCAGGCCAGAAACATGCAGAAATTCACCTTCTGAGTTTAAAACCTCAAGGAAGCGTGTTTTCATGAAAGTGCGTATAGCCACAGTTTCAGCGCTCTAGCGCGCTTAATTACAGAGATACGAGCATTTTCCCTACAATTCAGTCATTTAGTCATAATTCACTCAAGTTTGTCACTTTCCAACTGTTACACACAGAATGAAAATTTTTGCAAAGCAAAACTTAAAAAAAAAAAAAGTTTTTGAAAAAGTGCATATCTTCACTTCAGAAGCTTATATTCACTTTCAAATGACCATTCAAGCACATTGGACCAAACGAGACCATATATGCATTGCACTGTGATCTGAAGCAGTTCCCAGGCCAGAAACACGCACAGATTCACCTTCTGAGTTTAAAACCTCAAGGAAGCGTGTTTATATGAAAGTCCGTATAGGCACAGTTTCAGAGCTCTAGCGCTCTATTAGAGAGATAGGAGCATTTTCACTCCAATTCAGTCATGTAGTCACAATTCACTCAAGTTTGTCACTTTCCCACTGAGTTACATACAGAATGATAAATTTTAACAAGCAGAACTAAAAAAAAAGAAAGTTTTTGAAAAAGTGCATATCTTCACTTCAGAAGCTTATATTCACTTCCAAATGACCGAACAAGCACATTGGACCAAACGAGACCATATATGCATTGCACAGTGATCTGAAGCAGTTTCCAGGCCAGAAACACGCACAGATTCACCTTCTGAGTTTAAAACCTCAAGGAAGCGTGTTTATATGAAAGTCCGTATAGGCACAGTTTCAGAGCTCTAGCGCGCTTAATTAGAGAGATAGGAGCATTTTCACTCCAATTCAGTCGTGTAGTCACAATTCACTCAAGTTTGTCACTTTCCCACTGAGTTACATACAGAATGATAAATTTTAACAAGCAGAACTAAAAAAAAGAAAGTTTTTGAAAAAGTGCATATCTTCACTTCAGAATTTTATATTCACTTCCAAATGACCGAACAAGCACATTGGACCAAAGGAGACCATATATGCATTGCACTGTGATCTGAAGCAGTTTCCAGGCCAGAAACACGCACAGATTCACCTTCTGAGTTTAAAACCTCAACGAAGCGTGTTTTCATGAAAGTGCGTATCGCCACAATTTCAGAGCTCTAGCGCGCTTAATTACAGAGATACGAGCATTTTCCCTACAATTCAGTCATTTAGTCACAATTCACTCAAGTTTGTCACTTTCCCACTGTTACACACAGAATGAAAATTTTTGCCAAGCAAAACAAAAGAAAAAAAAGTTTTTGAAAAAGTGCATATCTTCACTTCAGAAGCTTATATTCACTTTCAAATGACCATTCAAGCACATTGGACCAAACGAGACCATATATGCATTGCACTGTGATCTGAAGCAGTTCCCAGGCCAGAAACACGCACAGATTCACCTTCTGAGTTTAAAACCTCAAGGAAGCGTGTTTATATGAAAGTCCGTATAGGCACAGTTTCAGAGCTCTTGCGCGCTTAATTAGAGAGATAGGAGCATTTTCACTCCAATTCAGTCATGTAGTCACAATTCACTCAAGTTTGTCACTTTCCCACTGAGTTACATACAGAATGATAAATTTTAACAAGCAGAACTAAAAAAAAGAAAGTTTTTGAAAAAGTGCATATCGTCACTTCAGAAGCTTATATTCACTTCCAAATGACCGAACGAGCACATTGGACCAAAAGAGACTATATATGCATTGCACTGTGATCTGAAGCAGTTTCCAGGCCAGAAACACGCACAGATTCACCTTCTGAGTTTAAAACCTCAAGGAAGCGTGTTTATATGAAAGTGCTTATAGGCACAGTTTCAGAGCTCTAGCGCGCTTAATTAGAGAGATAGGAGCATTTTCACTCCAATTCAGTCGTGTAGTCACAATTCACTCAAATTTGTCACATTCCCACTGAGTTACACACAGAATTAAAAATTTTGACAGGCAGAACTAAAAAAAAGAACGTTTTTGAAAAAGTGCATATCTTCACTTCAGAAGCTTAAATTCACTTCCAAAAGACTGTGCAAGCCCATTGGACCAAACGAGACCATATATGTATTGCACAGTGATCTGAAGCAGTTTCCAGGCCAGAAACATGCAGAAATTCACCTTCTGAGTTTAAAACCTCAAGGAAGCGTGTTTTCATGAAAGTGCGTATAGCCACAGTTTCAGAGCTCTAGCGCGCTTAATTACAGAGATACGAGCATTTTCCCTACAATTCAGTCATTTAGTCGCAATTCACTCAAGTTTGTCACTTTCCCACTGTTACACACAGAATGAAAATTTTTGCCAAGCAAAACTTAAAAAAAAAAAAAAGTTTTTGAAAAAGTGCATATCTTCACTTCAGAAGCTTATATTCACTTTCAAATGACCATTCAAGCACATTGGACCAAACGAGACCATATATGCATTGCACTGTGATCTGAAGCAGTTCCCAGGCCAGAAACACGCACAGATTCACCTTCTGAGTTTAAAACCCCAAGGAAGCGTGTTTATATGAAAGTCCGTATAGGCACAGTTTCAGAGCTCTAGCGCGCTTAATTAGAGAGATAGGAGCATTTTCACTCCAATTCAGTCGTGTAGTCACAATTCACTCAAGTTTGTCACTTTCCCACTGAGTTACATACAGAATGATAAATTTTAACAAGCAGAACTAAAAAAAAGAAAGTTTTTGAAAAAGTGCATATCTTCACTTCAGAAGCTTATATTCACTTCCAAATGACCGAACGAGCACATTGGACCAAAAGAGACCATATATGCATTGCACTGTGATCTGAAGCAGTTTCCAGGCCAGAAACACGCACAGATTCACCTTCTGAGTTTAAAACCTCAAGGAAGCGTGTTTATATGAAAGTGCGTATAGGCACAGTTTCAGCGCTCTTGCGCGCTTAATTAGAGAGATAGGAGCATTTTCACTCCAATTCAGTCGTGTAGTCACAATTCACTCAAGTTTGTCACTTTCCCACTGAGTTACATACAGAATGATAAATTTTAACAAGCAGGACTAAAAAAAAGAAAGTTTTTGAAAAAGTGCATATCTTCACTTCAGAAGCTTATATTCACTTCCAAATGACCGAACGAGCACATTGGACCAAAGGAGACCATATATGCATTGCACTGTGATCTGAAGCAGTTTCCAGGCCAGAAACACGCACAGATTCACCTTCTGAGTTTAAAACCTCAAGGAAGCGTGTTTATATGAAAGTCCGTATAGGCACAGTTTCAGAGCTCTAGCGCGCTGAATTAGAGAGATAGGAGCATTTTCACTCCAATTCAGTCGTGTTGTCACAATTCACTCAAGTTTGTCACTTTCCCACTGAGTTACACACAGAATTTAAAATTTTGACAGGCAGAACTAAAAAAAAGAGAGTTTTTGAAAAAGTGCATATCTTCACTTCAGAAACTTAAATTCACTTCCAAAAGACTGTACAAGCCCTTTGGACCAAACGAGACCATATATGTATTGCACAGTGATCTGAAGCAGTTTCCAGGCTAGAAACATGCAGAAATTCACATTCTGAGTTTAAAACCTCAAGGAAGCGTGTTTTCATGAAAGTGCGTATAGCCACAGTTTCAGAGCTCTAGCGCGCTTAATTACAGAGATACGAGCATTTTCCCAACAATTCAGTCATTTAGTCACAATTCACTCAAGTTTGTCACTTTCCCACTGTTACACACAGAATGAAAATTTTTGCCAAGCAAAACTTAAAAAAAAAAAAAGTTTTTGAAAAAGTGCATATCTTCGCTTCAGAAGCTTATATTCACTTTCAAATGACCATTCAAGCACATTGGACCAAACGAGACCATATATGCATTGCACTGTGATCTGAAGCAGTTCCCAGGCCAGAAACACGCAGAGATTCAGCTTCTGAGTTTAAAACCTCAAGGAAGCGTGTTTATATGAAAGTGCGTATAGGCACAGTTTCAGAGCTCTAGCGCGCTTAATTAGAGAGATAAGAGCATTTTCACTCCAATTCAGTCGTGTAGTCACAATTCACTCAAGTTTGTCACTTTCCCACTGAGTTACACACAGAATTAAAAATTTTGACAGGCAGAACTAAAAAAAAGAAAGTTTTTGAAAAAGTGCATATCTTCACTTCAGAAGCTTAAATTCACTTCCAAAAGACTGTACAAGCCCATTGGACCAAACGAGACCATATATGTATTGCACAGTGATCTGAAGCAGTTTCCAGGCCAGAAACATGCAGAAATTCACCTTCTGAGTTTAAAACCTCAAGGAAGCGTGTTTTCATGAAAGTGCGTATAGCCACAGTTTCAGAGCTCTAGCGCGCTTAATTACAGAGATACGAGCATTTTCCCTACAATTCAGTCATTTAGTCATAATTCACTCAAGTTTGTCACTTTCCAACTGTTACACACAGAATGAAAATTTTTGCAAAGCAAAACTTAAAAAAAAAAAAAGTTTTTGAAAAAGTGCATATCTTCACTTCAGAAGCTTATATTCACTTTCAAATGACCATTCAAGCACATTGGACCAAACGAGACCATATATGCATTGCACTGTGATCTGAAGCAGTTCCCAGGCCAGAAACACGCACAGATTCACCTTCTGAGTTTAAAACCTCAAGGAAGCGTGTTTATATGAAAGTCCGTATAGGCACAGTTTCAGAGCTCTAGCGCTCTATTAGAGAGATAGGAGCATTTTCACTCCAATTCAGTCATGTAGTCACAATTCACTCAAGTTTGTCACTTTCCCACTGAGTTACATACAGAATGATAAATTTTAACAAGCAGAACTAAAAAAAAAGAAAGTTTTTGAAAAAGTGCATATCTTCACTTCAGAAGCTTATATTCACTTCCAAATGACCGAACAAGCACATTGGACCAAACGAGACCATATATGCATTGCACAGTGATCTGAAGCAGTTTCCAGGCCAGAAACACGCACAGATTCACCTTCTGAGTTTAAAACCTCAAGGAAGCGTGTTTATATGAAAGTCCGTATAGGCACAGTTTCAGAGCTCTAGCGCGCTTAATTAGAGAGATAGGAGCATTTTCACTCCAATTCAGTCGTGTAGTCACAATTCACTCAAGTTTGTCACTTTCCCACTGAGTTACATACAGAATGATAAATTTTAACAAGCAGAACTAAAAAAAAGAAAGTTTTTGAAAAAGTGCATATCTTCACTTCAGAATTTTATATTCACTTCCAAATGACCGAACAAGCACATTGGACCAAAGGAGACCATATATGCATTGCACTGTGATCTGAAGCAGTTTCCAGGCCAGAAACACGCACAGATTCACCTTCTGAGTTTAAAACCTCAACGAAGCGTGTTTTCATGAAAGTGCGTATCGCCACAATTTCAGAGCTCTAGCGCGCTTAATTACAGAGATACGAGCATTTTCCCTACAATTCAGTCATTTAGTCACAATTCACTCAAGTTTGTCACTTTCCCACTGTTACACACAGAATGAAAATTTTTGCCAAGCAAAACAAAAGAAAAAAAAGTTTTTGAAAAAGTGCATATCTTCACTTCAGAAGCTTATATTCACTTTCAAATGACCATTCAAGCACATTGGACCAAACGAGACCATATATGCATTGCACTGTGATCTGAAGCAGTTCCCAGGCCAGAAACACGCACAGATTCACCTTCTGAGTTTAAAACCTCAAGGAAGCGTGTTTATATGAAAGTCCGTATAGGCACAGTTTCAGAGCTCTTGCGCGCTTAATTAGAGAGATAGGAGCATTTTCACTCCAATTCAGTCATGTAGTCACAATTCACTCAAGTTTGTCACTTTCCCACTGAGTTACATACAGAATGATAAATTTTAACAAGCAGAACTAAAAAAAAGAAAGTTTTTGAAAAAGTGCATATCGTCACTTCAGAAGCTTATATTCACTTCCAAATGACCGAACGAGCACATTGGACCAAAAGAGACTATATATGCATTGCACTGTGATCTGAAGCAGTTTCCAGGCCAGAAACACGCACAGATTCACCTTCTGAGTTTAAAACCTCAAGGAAGCGTGTTTATATGAAAGTGCTTATAGGCACAGTTTCAGAGCTCTAGCGCGCTTAATTAGAGAGATAGGAGCATTTTCACTCCAATTCAGTCGTGTAGTCACAATTCACTCAAATTTGTCACATTCCCACTGAGTTACACACAGAATTAAAAATTTTGACAGGCAGAACTAAAAAAAAGAACGTTTTTGAAAAAGTGCATATCTTCACTTCAGAAGCTTAAATTCACTTCCAAAAGACTGTGCAAGCCCATTGGACCAAACGAGACCATATATGTATTGCACAGTGATCTGAAGCAGTTTCCAGGCCAGAAACATGCAGAAATTCACCTTCTGAGTTTAAAACCTCAAGGAAGCGTGTTTTCATGAAAGTGCGTATAGCCACAGTTTCAGAGCTCTAGCGCGCTTAATTACAGAGATACGAGCATTTTCCCTACAATTCAGTCATTTAGTCGCAATTCACTCAAGTTTGTCACTTTCCCACTGTTACACACAGAATGAAAATTTTTGCCAAGCAAAACTTAAAAAAAAAAAAAAGTTTTTGAAAAAGTGCATATCTTCACTTCAGAAGCTTATATTCACTTTCAAATGACCATTCAAGCACATTGGACCAAACGAGACCATATATGCATTGCACTGTGATCTGAAGCAGTTCCCAGGCCAGAAACACGCACAGATTCACCTTCTGAGTTTAAAACCCCAAGGAAGCGTGTTTATATGAAAGTCCGTATAGGCACAGTTTCAGAGCTCTAGCGCGCTTAATTAGAGAGATAGGAGCATTTTCACTCCAATTCAGTCGTGTAGTCACAATTCACTCAAGTTTGTCACTTTCCCACTGAGTTACATACAGAATGATAAATTTTAACAAGCAGAACTAAAAAAAAGAAAGTTTTTGAAAAAGTGCATATCTTCACTTCAGAAGCTTATATTCACTTCCAAATGACCGAACGAGCACATTGGACCAAAAGAGACCATATATGCATTGCACTGTGATCTGAAGCAGTTTCCAGGCCAGAAACACGCACAGATTCACCTTCTGAGTTTAAAACCTCAAGGAAGCGTGTTTATATGAAAGTGCGTATAGGCACAGTTTCAGCGCTCTAGCGCGCTTAATTAGAGAGATAGGAGCATTTTCACTCCAATTCAGTCGTGTAGTCACAATTCACTCAAGTTTGTCACTTTCCCACTGAGTTACACACAGAATTAGAAATTTTGACAGGCAGAACTAAAAAAAAGAAAGTTTTTGAAAAAGTGCATATCTTCACTTCAGAAGCTTAAATTCACTTCCAAAAGACTGTACAAGCCCATTGGACCAAACGAGACCATATATGTATTGCACAGTGATCTGAAGCAGTTTCCAGGCCAGAAACACTCACAGATTCACCTTCTGAGTTTAAAACCTCAAGGAAGCGTGTGTTCATGAAAGTGCGTATAGCCACAGTTACAGAGCTCTAGCGTGCTTAATTATAGAGATACGAGCATTTTCCCTACAATTCAGTCATTTAGTCACAATTCACTCAAGTTTGTCACTTTCCCACTGTTACACACAGAATGAAAATTTTTGCCAAGCAAAACTTAAAAAAAAAAAAAAGTTTTTGAAAAAGTGCATATCTTCACTTCAGAAGCTTATATTCACTTTCAAATGACCATTCAAGCACATTGGACCAAACGGGACCATATATGCATTGCACTGTGATCTGAAGCAGTTCCCAGGCCAGAAACACGCACAGATTCACCTTCTGAGTTTAAAACCTCAAGGAAGCGTGTTTATATGAAAGTCCGTTTAGGCACAGTTTCAGAGCTCTAGCGCGCTTAATTAGAGAGATAGGAGCATTTTCACTCCAATTCAGTCGTGTAGTCACAATTCACTCAAGTTTGTCACTTTCCCACTGAGTTACATACAGAATGATAAATTTTAACAAGCAGAACTAAAAAAAAGAAAGTTTTTGAAAAAGTGCATATCTTCACTTCAGAAGCTTATATTCACTTCCAAATGACCGAACAAGCACATTGGACCAAAGGAGACCATATATGCATTGCACTGTGATCTAAAGCAGTTTCCAGGCCAGAAACACGCACAGATTCACCTTCTGAGTTTAAAACCTCAAGGAAGCGTGTTTATATGAAAGTGCGTAAAGGCACAGTTTCAGCGCTCTAGCGCGCTTAATTAGAGAGATAGGAGCATTTTCACTCCAATTCAGTCGTGTAGTCACAATTCACTCAAGTTTGTCACTTTCCCACTGAGTTACACACAGAATTAAAAATTTTGACAGGCAGAACTAAAAAAAAAGAAAGTTTTTGAAAAAGTGCATATCTTCACTTCAGAAGCTTATATTCACTTTCAAATGACCATTCAAGCACATTGGACCAAACGAGACCATATATGCATTGCACTGTGATCTGAAGCAGTTTCCAGGCCAGAAACACGCACAGATTCACCTTCTGAGTTTAAAACCTCAAGGAAGCGTGTTTATATGAAAGTGCGTATAGGCACAGTTTCAGCGCTCTAGCGCGCTTAATCAGAGAGATAGGAGCATTTTCACTCCAATTCAGTCGTGTAGTCACAATTCACTCAAGTTTGTCACTTTCCTACTGAGTTACACACAGAATGAAAAATTTTGACAGGCAGAACTAAAAAAAAGAAAGTTTTTGAAAAAGTGCATATCTTCACTTCAGAAGCTTAAATTCACTTCCAAAAGACTGTACAAGCCCATTGGACCAAACGAGACCATATATGTATTGCACAGTGATCTGAAGCAGTTTCCAGGCCAGAAACATGCAGAAATTCACCTTCTGAGTTTAAAACCTCAAGGAAGCGTGTTTTCATGAAAGTGCGTATAGCCACAGTTTCAGAGCTCTAGCGCGCTTAATTACAGAGATACGAGCATTTTCCCTACAATTCAGTCATTTAGTCATAATTCACTCAAGTTTGTCACTTTCCAACTGTTACACACAGAATGAAAATTTTTGCAAAGCAAAACTTAAAAAAAAAAAAAGTTTTTGAAAAAGTGCATATCTTCACTTCAGAAGCTTATATTCACTTTCAAATGACCATTCAAGCACATTGGACCAAACGAGACCATATATGCATTGCACTGTGATCTGAAGCAGTTCCCAGGCCAGAAACACGCACAGATTCACCTTCTGAGTTTAAAACCTCCAGGAAGCGTGTTTATATGAAAGTCCGTATCGGCACAGTTTCAGAGCTCTAGCGCTCTATTAGAGAGATAGGAGCATTTTCACTCCAATTCAGTCATGTAGTCACAATTCACTCAAGTTTGTCACTTTCCCACTGAGTTACATACAGAATGATAAATTTTAACAAGCAGAACTAAAAAAAAAGAAAGTTTTTGAAAAAGTGCATATCTTCACTTCAGAAGCTTATATTCACTTCCAAATGACCGAACAAGCACATTGGACCAAACGAGACCATATATGCATTGCACAGTGATCTGAAGCAGTTTCCAGGCCAGAAACACGCACAGATTCACCTTCTGAGTTTAAAACCTCAAGGAAGCGTGTTTATATGAAAGTCCGTATAGGCACAGTTTCAGAGCTCTAGCGCGCTTAATTAGAGAGATAGGAGCATTTTCACTCCAATTCAGTCGTGTAGTCACAATTCACTCAAGTTTGTCACTTTCCCACTGAGTTACATACAGAATGATAAATTTTAACAAGCAGAACTAAAAAAAAGAAAGTTTTTGAAAAAGTGCATATCTTCACTTCAGAATTTTATATTCACTTCCAAATGACCGAACAAGCACATTGGACCAAAGGAGACCATATATGCATTGCACTGTGATCTGAAGCAGTTTCCAGGCCAGAAACACGCACAGATTCACCTTCTGAGTTTAAAACCTCAACGAAGCGTGTTTTCATGAAAGTGCGTATCGCCACAATTTCAGAGCTCTAGCGCGCTTAATTACAGAGATACGAGCATTTTCCCTACAATTCAGTCATTTAGTCACAATTCACTCAAGTTTGTCACTTTCCCACTGTTACACACAGAATGAAAATTTTTGCCAAGCAAAACAAAAGAAAAAAAAGTTTTTGAAAAAGTGCATATCTTCACTTCAGAAGCTTATATTCACTTTCAAATGACCATTCAAGCACATTGGACCAAACGAGACCATATATGCATTGCACTGTGATCTGAAGCAGTTCCCAGGCCAGAAACACGCACAGATTCACCTTCTGAGTTTAAAACCTCAAGGAAGCGTGTTTATATGAAAGTCCGTATAGGCACAGTTTCAGAGCTCTTGCGCGCTTAATTAGAGAGATAGGAGCATTTTCACTCCAATTCAGTCATGTAGTCACAATTCACTCAAGTTTGTCACTTTCCCACTGAGTTACATACAGAATGATAAATTTTAACAAGCAGAACTAAAAAAAAGAAAGTTTTTGAAAAAGTGCATATCGTCACTTCAGAAGCTTTTATTCACTTCCAAATGACCGAACGAGCACATTGGACCAAAAGAGACCATATATGCATTGCACTGTGATCTGAAGCAGTTTCCAGGCCAGAAACACGCACAGATTCACCTTCTGAGTTTAAAACCTCAAGGAAGCGTGTTTATATGAAAGTGCTTATAGGCACAGTTTCAGAGCTCTAGCGCGCTTAATTAGAGAGATAGGAGCATTTTCACTCCAATTCAGTCGTGTAGTCACAATTCACTCAAGTTTGTCACTTTCCCACTGAGTTACATACAGAATGATAAATTTTAACAAGCAGAACTAAAAAAAAGAACGTTTTTGAAAAAGTGCATATCGTCACTTCAGAAGCTTATATTCACTTCCAAATGACCGAACGAGCACATTGGACCAAAAGAGACCATATATGCATTGCACTGTGATCTGAAGCAGTTTCCAGGCCAGAAACACGCACAGATTCACCTTCTGAGTTTAAAACCTCAAGGAAGCGTGTTTATATGAAAGTGCTTATAGGCACAGTTTCAGAGCTCTAGCGCGCTTAATTAGAGAGATAGGAGCATTTTCACTCCAATTCAGTCGTGTAGTCACAATTCACTCAAATTTGTCACATTCCCACTGAGTTACACACAGAATTAAAAATTTTGACAGGCAGAACTAAAAAAAAGAACGTTTTTGAAAAAGTGCATATCTTCACTTCAGAAGCTTAAATTCACTTCCAAAAGACTGTGCAAGCCCATTGGACCAAAGGAGACCATATATGTATTGCACAGTGATCTGAAGCAGTTTCCAGGCCAGAAACATGCAGAAATTCACCTTCTGAGTTTAAAACCTCAAGGAAGCGTGTTTTCATGAAAGTGCGTATAGCCACAGTTTCAGAGCTCTAGCGCGCTTAATTACAGAGATACGAGCATTTTCCCTACAATTCAGTCATTTAGTCGCAATTCACTCAAGTTTGTCACTTTCCCACTGTTACACACAGAATGAAAATTTTTGCAAAGCAAAACTTAAAAAAAAAAAAAAAAGTTTTTGAAAAAGTGCATATCTTCACTTCAGAAGCTTATATTCACTTTCAAATGACCATTCAAGCACA
This sequence comes from Gymnothorax reevesii, assembly GCA_029721435.1. Classification (NCBI taxonomy): domain Eukaryota; kingdom Metazoa; phylum Chordata; class Actinopteri; order Anguilliformes; family Muraenidae; genus Gymnothorax; species Gymnothorax reevesii. The sequence continues at coordinate 111,268,390 of CM056580.1, read as the reverse complement.
TTGGACCAAACGAGACCATATATGCATTGCACTGTGATCTGAAGCAGTTCCCAGGCCAGAAACACGCACAGATTCACCTTCTGAGTTTAAAACCCCAAGGAAGCGTGTTTATATGAAAGTCCGTATAGGCACAGTTTCAGAGCTCTAGCGCGCTTAATTAGAGAGATAGGAGCATTTTCACTCCAATTCAGTCGTGTAGTCACAATTCACTCAAGTTTGTCACTTTCCCACTGAGTTACATACAGAATGATAAATTTTAACAAGCAGAACTAAAAAAAAGAAAGTTTTTGAAAAAGTGCATATCTTCACTTCAGAAGCTTATATTCACTTCCAAATGACCGAACGAGCACATTGGACCAAAAGAGACTATATATGCATTGCACTGTGATCTGAAGCAGTTCCCAGGCCAGAAACACGCACAGATTCACCTTCTGAGTTTAAAACCTCAAGGAAGCGTGTTTATATGAAAGTGCGTATAGGCACAGTTTCAGAGCTCTAGCGCGCTTAATTAGAGAGATAGGAGCATTTTCACTCCAATTCAGTCGTGTAGTCACAATTCACTCAAGTTTGTCACTTTCCCACTGAGTTACACACAGAATTAGAAATTTTGACAGGCAGAACTAAAAAAAAGAAAGTTTTTGAAAAAGTGCATATCTTCACTTCAGAAGCTTAAATTCACTTCCAAAAGACTGTACAAGCCCATTGGACCAAACGAGACCATATATGTATTGCACAGTGATCTGAAGCAGTTTCCAGGCCAGAAACACTCACAGATTCACCTTCTGAGTTTAAAACCTCAAGGAAGCGTGTGTTCATGAAAGTGCGTATAGCCACAGTTACAGAGCTCTAGCATGCTTAATTATAGAGATACGAGCATTTTCCCTACAATTCAGTCATTTAGTCACAATTCACTCAAGTTTGTCACTTTCCCACTGTTACACACAGAATGAAAATTTTTGCCAAGCAAAACTTAAAAAAAAAAAAAAGTTTTTGAAAAAGTGCATATCTTCACTTCAGAAGCTTATATTCACTTTCAAATGACCATTCAAGCACATTGGACCAAACGGGACCATATATGCATTGCACTGTGATCTGAAGCAGTTCCCAGGCCAGAAACAGGCACAGATTCACCTTCTGAGTTTAAAACCTCAAGGAAGCGTGTTTATATGAAAGTCCGTTTAGGCACAGTTTCAGAGCTCTAGCGCGCTTAATTAGAGAGATAGGAGCATTTTCACTCCAATTCAGTCGTGTAGTCACAATTCACTCAAGTTTGTCACTTTCCCACTGAGTTACATACAGAATGATAAATTTTAACAAGCAGAACTAAAAAAAAGAAAGTTTTTGAAAAAGTGCATATCTTCACTTCAGAAGCTTATATTCACTTCCAAATGACCGAACGAGCACATTGGACCAAAGGAGACCATATATGCATTGCACTGTGATCTGAAGCAGTTTCCAGGCCAGAAACACGCACAGATTCACCTTCTGAGTTTAAAACCTCAAGGAAGCGTGTTTTTATGAAAGTGCGTATAGGCACAGTTTCAGCGCTCTAGCGCGCTTAATAAGAGAGATAGGAGCATTTTCACTCCAATTCAGTCGTGTAGTCACAATTCACTCAAGTTTGTCACTTTCCCACTGAGTTACACACAGAATTAAAAATTTTGACAGGCAGAACTAAAAAAAAAGAAAGTTTTTGAAAAAGTGCATATCTTCACTTCAGAAGCTTATATTCACTTTCAAATGACCATTCAAGCACATTGGACCAAACGAGACCATATATGCATTGCACTGTGATCTGAAGCAGTTTCCAGGCCAGAAACACGCACAGATTCACCTTCTGAGTTTAAAACCTCAAGGAAGCGTGTTTATATGAAAGTGCGTATAGGCACAGTTTCAGCGCTCTAGCGCGCTTAATTAGAGAGATAGGAGCATTTTCACTCCAATTCAGTCGTGTAGTCACAATTCACTCAAGTTTGTCACTTTCCCACTGAGTTACACACAGAATTAGAAATTTTGACAGGCAGAACTAAAAAAAAGAAAGTTTTTGAAAAAGTGCATATCTTCACTTCAGAAGCTTAAATTCACTTCCAAAAGACTGTACAAGCACATTGGACCAAAGGAGACCATATATGCATTGCACTGTGATCTGAAGCAGTTTCCAGGCCAGAAACACGCACAGATTCACCTTCTGAGTTTAAAACCTCAAGGAAGCGTGTTTATATGAAAGTGCGTATAGGCACAGTTTCAGAGCTCTAGCGCGCTTAATGAGAGAGATAGGAGCATTTTCACTCCAATTCAGTCGTGTAGTCACAATTCACTCAAGTTTGTCACTTTCCCACTGAGTTACATACAGAATGATAAATTTTAACAAGCAGAACTAAAAAAAAGAAAGTTTTTGAAAAAGTGCATATCTTCACTTCAGAAGCTTATATTCACTTCCAAATGACCGAACGAGCACATTGGACCA